>OU342745.1:243270180-243870180 GCA_910589775.1 Avena eriantha
ACATCCAATGACACTATGTGTGGTTTCATGAAAAGAACACACATCAAATGAAACTGAGTGTGGTTCATGAAAAGAACACACATCCAATGACACTGGGTGTGGTTCATGAAAAGAACGCATATACACTGACACTGGTGGATCCATGTGTGGTTCGTGAGAAGAACACACATCCAATGACACTGGGTGTGGTTCATGAAAGAACACACATCCAATGACACTGGTGGATCCTTATGTGTTGTTTGTGAGAAGAACACACATCCAATGACACTGGTGGATCCTTATGTGGTGTTTGTGAGAAGAACACACATCTAATGACACTAGGTGTGGTTCATGAAAAAGAACACACATGCAATGACCCTGGTGGATCCTTATGTGGTTTGTGAGAAGAACACACATGCAATGACTCCAGCTGTGGTTCATGAGAAGAACACATATGCAATGAAACAGGTGGATCCATATGTGGTTTGTTTAAAAGAACACACATGCAATGATTCTAGCTGTGGTTCATAAAAAGAACACATCCAATGACACTGGTGGATCCATGTGTGGTTTGTGCAAAGAACAGACATGCAATCAGGTGTGGTTCATGAAAAGAACACACATGCAATGACACTGGTGGATCCATATGTGGTTTGTGGAAATAACATACATCCAATGGCTCTAGCTGTGGTTCATGAAAAGAACACACTTCCAATGACACTGGTGGATCCATGTGTGGTTTCTGGAAAGAACAGACATCCAATCACACTGGGTGTAGTTCATGAAAAAGAACACACATGCAATGACACTGGTGGAGCCATATGTGGTTTGTGGAAAGAACATACATTCAATGACTCTAGCTATGGTTCATGAAAAGAACACACATGCAATGACACTGGTGGATCCATGTGTGGCTTGTGAGAAGAACACACATGAAATGACTCTAGTTGTGGTTCATGAAAAGAACACACATGCAATGACACTGGTGGATACTTATGTGGTTTGTGAGAAGAACACACATGCAATGACTCTAGCTGTGGTTCATGAAAAGAACACACATGCAATGACACTAGATGTGGTTCATGAGAAGAACATACATGCATTGACACTAGTGTATCCCTATGTGGTTTGTGAGAAGAACAAACATGCAATGACACTTGGTGTGGTTCAGGAAAAGAACAGATATGCAATGATACTGGTGGATCCATGTGTGGTTTGTTTAGAAGAACACACATGCAATGACACTGGTGGATCCATGTGTGGTTTGTTTAGAGGAACAAACATCCAATGACACTGGGTGTGATTCATGAAAAGAACAGACATGCAATGACACTGGTGGATACTTATGTGGTGTTTGCGAGAAGAACACACATCCAATGACACTAGTGTGGTTCATGAAAAGAACACACATCCAATGACACTAGTGCTTCCTTATGTTGTTTGTGAGTAGAACACACATGCAATGACACTAGATGTGGTTCATGAGAAGAACATACATGTAATGACACTGGTGTATCCTTATGTGGTTTGTGAGAAGAACAAACATGCAATGACACTAGGTGTGGTTCAAGAAAAGAACAGACATGCAATGATACTGGTGGATCCATGTGTGGTTTGTTTAGAAGAACACACATGCAATGACACTGGTGGATCCATGTGTGATTTGTTTAGAGGAACAAACATCCAATGCCACTGTGTGTGGTTCATGAAAAGAACAGACATGCAATGACATTGGTGGATCCTTATGTGGTGTTTCTGAGAAGAACACACATCCAATGACACTTGGTGTGGTTCATGAAAAGAACACACATCCAATGACACTGGTGGATCCTTATGTGGTTTGTGAGAAGAACATACATGCAATGACAGTGGCTATGGTTCATGAGAAGAACACACATGCAATGACACTGGTGTATCCTTATGTGGTTTGTGAGAAGAACACACATGCAATGACTCTAGCTGTGGTTCATGAAAAGAACACACATGCAATGACACTGGTGGATCCATGCGTGGTTCTTGAACCACACCCGGTGTCATTGCATGTTTGTTATTTTCATGAACCACACCCAGTGTCATTGGATGTGTGTTCTTCTCACAAACAGCACATAAGGATCCACCAGTGTCATTGGATGTGTGTTCTTTTCATGAACCACACACAGTGTCATTGGATGTGTGTTCTTCTCACAAACCAAACATGGATCCACCAGTGTTAGTGGATGTGCGTTCTTTTCATGAACCACACCCAGTGTCATTGGATGTGAGTTCTTTTCATGAACCACACTCAGTGCCATTGGATGTGTGTTCTTCTCATGAACCACACCCAGTGTTATTGGATGTGTGTTCTTTTCACAAATACCACATAAGGATACACCAGTGTCATTGCATGTCTGTTCTTTTCATGAACCACACATGGATCCACCTAGTGTGATTGCGCGTCTGTTCTTTTCACAAACCACACATGGATCCACTAGTGTCATTGCATGTGTGTTCTTTTCATGAACTATAGCTAGAGTCATTGCATGTCAGTTCTTCTCACAAACCACATAAGGATCCACCGGTGTCATTGCATGTCTGTTCTTAACCACACCCAGTGTCATTGCATGTCTGTTCCTCTAAACAAACCACACATGGATCCACTGGTGCCATTGCATGTGTGTTCTTTTCATGAGCCACAGATAGAGCCATTGCATGTGTGTTCTTCTCACAAACACCACATAAGGATCCACCAGGGTCATTGCATGTGTGTTCTTTTTCATGAACCACACCCAGTGTCATTGGATTTGTGTTCTTCTCACAAACACCACATAAGGATCCACCAGTGTCATTGGATGTGTGTTCTTCTCACAAACAACACATAAGGATCCACCAGTGTCATTGGATGTGTGTTCTTTTCATGAACCACACCCAGTGTCATTGGATGTGTGTTCTTCTTACAAACACCACATAAGGATCCACCAGTGTCATTGCATGTGTGTTCTTTTCATGAACCACACTCAGTGTCATTGGATGTGTGTTCTTTTCATGAACCACACTCAGTGCCATTGGATGTGTATTCTTCTCATGAACCACACCCAGTGTTATTGGATGTGTGTTCTTTTCACAAATACCACATAAGGATCCAACAGTGTCATTGCATGTCTGTTCTTTTCATGAACCACACATGGATCCACCTAGTGTGATTGCGCGTCTGTTCTTTTCACAAACCACACATGGATCCACCAGTGTCATTGCATGTGTGTTCTTTTCATGAACTATAGCTAGAGTCATTGCATGTCAGTTCTTCTCACAAACCACATAAGGATCCACTAGTGTCATTGCATGTCTGTTCTTTTCATGAACCACACCCAGTGTCATTGCATGTCTCTTCCTCTAAACAAACCACACATGGATCCACTGGTGCCATTGCATGTGTGTTCTTTTCATGAGCCACAGATAGAGCCATTGCATGTGTGTTCTTCTCACAAACACCACATAAGGATACACCAGTGTCATTGCATGTGTGTTCTTTTCATGAGCCATAGATAGAGTCATTGCATGTGTGTTCTTCTCACAAACACATAAGGATACACCAGTGTCATTGCATGTGTGTTCTTCTCATGAACCACAGCAAGAGTCATTGCATGTCTGTTCTTCTCACAAATCACATAAGGATCCACTAGTGTCATTGGATGTGTGTTCTTTTCATGAAAAGAACAGACATGCAATGACACTGGTGGATCCATATGTGGTTCATGAAAAGAACACACATGCAATTACATTGGTGGATCAACATGTGGTTTATGAAAAGAACACACATGCAATGACACCGGTGGATCCATGTACTTTATGACAATAACACACATGCAATGAACTCTAGTGGGTCCATGTGGTTTATGAGAAGAACACACATCCAATGAACTCTAGTGGATCTATCTTGGCATAATTTGATGTATGCCACGATGTATTTCATTGTACAAGACACTCACTTTCCATTTTTATACTACTCAGTTTTGCCCTTGGTTTTTGATATTACTCAGTTTTGCCCCCTCTCTCTATCTTTCGTAGAAGCCCAAACCTATGCTCACTCTATCTGCTACTCCCTGATTGGTTGTCACAGTTGTCACGCGGATCGTGCACACCAACCGTTGATTCTGTGCGATCCAACGATGATCATTGCACACGTCATGCCCTTCACAGTACAACATGAGACAACACAGACGTCTCCCTCAGCGAGACTTCTACAAGAAGGAACACAAAGCCGTCCATGGAAAAAGTCGCCGAGCGGTCATGTCATGTTTAATCAAGTCTGAAAAGCCTACTACTGCTACTACTACGCCACAACACATGCGTCATCGAGTGCACGGTCGTCGATGGACAGCTGCAATTTATTGCCACTTGATTTTAATAAGACATATCCCATTTTTTACGCAGCGGCTCTCAATCTCACTTCCAACTGGGCCCACCATAAGAAGCTTGCACGCGCTAGCCAGAGGCCAAAGAGCTGAGCTCGATGAGACCTAATGTCTCCGACTTCATCGAGTCACTCGCAGCCATCAACACATCCCTCTACCCGATCTAGCACAACCCCACAAATCTCGCCGTACAACCACCTACCTTCCCCTCTACATTTCCACTTTTAACTATCGCCAATTTTAGGGCCATGTCAAACTTCATACATAGAAATTGTGTATGCGCCCTTTGCATGCGGCTCAATACAGAACTACCATGCATGGCCCGGAAAAAAAAACGTGACGTACTGTGCGCATGTCGCGGTGCACGGTGTAGTAGACTACGCGGCGTGTTGCACGGTGGTGGAACGAAACGTGCCTTGCTTCCATCCACCTTAACTATAGAGCCCCTCTCCGCACACCCACTCTCACTCTCGCTCACTCACCCCACGCAACCCTCTCCACTGTCCCACCAGCATCTACAAACTCCCGAGAATACCCCGTCCGTGCCGGTGATGGAGGAGGAGGATACGGTGGCCATCGTCGCCTCCGAGGCCGCCGGTGAGGAGGCCCCCGTCTCCTCGCCGGTCCTTCTCGATGCGTTGAAAGCAGCTGTCGTCCCTGTCCAGGCCCCAGTCGAGCCATCGATGGCAGCCGACGTTCCCGTCCAGGCCCCTGTCCCCGCTACCGACATAGCCGCCGACGAGGCCCCCATCTCCTTGCCGGTCCCCCTCGACGTGTTGAAAGCAGCCGCCGTCCCCGTCCAGGCCCCAGTCGAGGCATCGACGATAGCCGCCGTTCCCGTCTAGGCCCCCGTCCCCGCTACCGACGTAGCCGTTGAAGAGGAGCCCCCCGCCGGTCACAAGCAGATCCAGCACTTCATGGGCACCTACGATCCAGATAAGTACATCGCTCCGCTGAACCCCTATGACACCGGCATCGACGACCCATGGTCGGAGGTAACTAGGGTTTGCTCTCCACCCCTGGTTCTTCAACCGTTCCCATCGTTGGATGCTAGATCTTGGTTTATTAGGATTCGCTTGTTTGCATTTTGATTGCTCGATCTTCTTACATCATCTACTCCCCCATTTTCCTTTTCTTCCAATAGGTTTTCGACAGCGACGTCTGCAGCGATGATGATTCCATGCACACCAAGACTCGTCAGGTGCTGAGGAGGCTGCGGGCCGGCCAGTACGACGCCTTCTTCAGGGAAGGCAACTACAGCTGCCCCTTTTGCAAGGGGATCGCCTTCTGCTGGGTGAATCTCGCCGGCACCGACTTCAACTCCTTACTAAAGCATGAAGAGGCCCTGGGCTCCAGCATCCACAAAGGCGGCGAGACCGTGAACATCAACGCCTACATCACCAAACACCGGGCTCTCGCCATTCACCTCTGAAACCTCCAGCGGGTGGCCATCAAAGAGGGTCGCATGCCTCCAATCAGGCCTAAGGCCCCCAAGATCAAGGGACTAGGCAGCAAGAAGTGGAGGAAGCACCGGAGGGAGGAGGTGGAGGCGCGGGCGCATGAAGGAGGGGTTGAATGTGTCTCTTGCTGCGGCGGTTGCTGCTGCTAAGCAGCTTCTTTTGATTTTCTATATTTTGCTTGCATCCTATTTCTGGCTGAATGCATCGAACCTTGTTAAGCAACCTACTTTCTATCGCTATATCCTATTTAGCTGCGCACAGCTATATCTACATTTGTTTTGTTTTCTGAATGAATGTATTCTGCCTGGTGTGATTTGCTGCTCTAGATTTGCTACCTAATCGGAGGAAAAAAGAGGTCCAAAAGGGAACGAATTATCAAAGAGAGAATCTTCTCTAGATTTGCTACCAATTTGGGCAAAATGAAACATATCTGTTTAGCGAGAGAGGAAAATGGTATTCTTTCAAACTGCCAGTTAATGAGCTACCATCTTGACAAGCTACAAGACACATACATAAACATAACACAAAGAGGGTTAAATTTATTTTACTACTCTCACTTGAGGCGTTATACATCTTGATAAGATAACTGAGTTCCACAAAATAGAAACATAATACTGAGAAGTAAAATTTAATTCACTTCTCATCAACCCACTTGAGGCGCTTGTCATCGTTTCTAGGCGACCAACTGCGATCATTTCAGGTGGATCTTACATTATTGGCACTCCACAAATCACGAAATGCTTCGTCCACCTGGGATCTGACTTGCCTTCCCTATCTTCAGCGTCCTGCGACACAATTAGCGGTGCATCACAGACCCGATTGTTGCCGCTAGAAGATGCCGCCTCTCTGTTTGCTGCTTCAGCTGCAGCCTCTCTATCAGCTGCTTCAGCTTCAGCTGCAAGCTCTCTTTCAGCTGCTTCTGTAGCCTCTTTGTCAGCTGCTTTAGATGCAGCCATTTCTTTTGCATATGCAGCTTCAAACTCAGCTATTCTACATTTTCTACAAAGGGCTCCCCTAAGCTCGTCTTTCCTCTTGCAAATAGGGCAAAACATGAGGTAACGTAGAAAAAAATGGATCTTCTTGTACAGCTGGTAGGTCACGTAAGCATCTATGGCTGCATACTTTAGGTTTATACCAGACAATAGCCACTCGTCCCAGAAATCGTGCCTATCCGTAGGAAAATCTGCCTTCATTCGTCATACGACTCATCGAGGATTCTAGTTACGAGTGATGCCATTTCATCCTTCCTCGAGCCCCCTAGGATCTTGACAAGACGTTGAATATCGATCCAGTTGTGCGCAGGAATTATAATTCTCTCTCGATAAATTTTTGAAAAATCAGTTGTATTATCGATAGTGCAGAAAACAATTCCCTTTTCTACAAGGAACTGGCGCAGCGTCGGACAATTCCTGCCAGTCCTGAAAGTATGTAGTTTTTCATCACCAAAATTTGTAACTACAAATATTTTGTCAATGCAAGATCATCATCTGAATATAATTTTGAAAAGTTTAGTAAATGCAAGATCAAGACTCTTAACATTGTCTTGTCATAATTTATTTGGTCATAAATAAAATCCAGTAGTTGCAAGAAGAGCAAATGGATAACAAGAGGAGAAAACCCTAAAAGCGGTTAGCTACAGAGAGCAGATCTACAAACCGGGAGAGGTGGTAGACGAGGACGTGTTTCCTCATGGCTAATTGGACGAAGGAGACTTCACTCCCTTCATATGGGTGCTCCGGGGTGTACCCGAGGTCCAATCCCACAAACTTGTCTTCGTCTTTCTCAAGCCAACACTGTCTTCTCCTTGTTGGTGTAGACAACGTCTATCTTTTTATTGTCATGGGTAGTGAAACTTGTCTCTAGAGTGCGACGACCTTCCATGGTGGTAAGGAGAAGACGGAAAGAAGACATATGACAGAAAGAAGAAGAGTGGTTTCTGCGAGGCAGGGGAACGGTGGAACCGTCAATGCGCTTTTAAGGTAGTGGTTAACGACGGGGACGGAAGTCCAAGGAGAGACGCGTGACGGTGGCTGTTCCAGCTTCTGAGTAAACAAAAAATAATTATAATGCCGATACATGTGCCCTGTTTTATCACGTCAATACACTGGACATGGGGTGTTGTCCTATCCACTGTGTCAGCGCTGCAAGCCTACGTGACAGCCACCCCGCCTAAGCGACGGGAGCGACATAACGGCGAGAACTGACGGGGGGGGCCCAACTTGACGGCCGTTAGCCTGATATTTTGTATTAAAATGTAAATTTGTATTCGTGCCGAGAAAGACCCTCTGAGTATTTGGCACGCCAACTTTCGATAATGCAACTGATTGTAAGCAATTTTGGTACCGCATTGCCTGGACTCTTCAATTTTCGAACCGCAAAATGATATTTTTCTCGAGATGGCTTAGACTTGATAGTGGAAATTGGGCACTCCACTCTATCGATCCCAGCGTCAGGTTCAACAGCTCACGTGGTTTGAGCTGAGTTGGGCCAATACCACGAGTAGGCCGAACGGGCTGGTTGTCTTCACAAAGACGGTCCGGAATGTCTCCAGTTGGGCTGCCTTGCTGCGAGAGAGCGGCGTGGCAACGGGAGACGCCGTGCTCCTCCGCGCCGCTGCGAGAGAGCGGCGTCGTCCTCACCCGTTAGAAAGTCAGAAGCGGAGAAGCGAAACCCGAACAAACCCATCCGCCCCCTCTCATCAGCCACGATGCTCGCCACCGCCTCACCGCACCTCCACGCCGCGGCGCGCCGCCTCTCCCTGGCGGCACCCGCGCGGGTCCGCTCCATGGGCCTCCCGCCCAGGCGCCCCGTCCGCTACGCGTCCCTGCGCCTGCGCGCACCCGCGGCGGCGGAGGCCACCCCGTCGGCGAAGGAGGGGGTCGACGAGCTGGGGTTCGAGGAGATGGCGACCCGGACGACGCGTCGGTACTACATGCTCGGGGGCAAGGGAGGGGTCGGGAAGACGAGCTGCGCGGCGTCGCTGGCTGTGCGCTTCGCCAACAGCGGCCACCCCACCCTCGTCGTCTCCACCGACCCCGCGCACTCCCTGAGCGATTCGTTCGCGCAGGTCGACTACCCCCCTTCAACACTTCCAACTAGTTCGTCCTGGGTTTGTTCTTGTGATGTGTTGTGACATTGCTACTGCCTGCTTGTCTTAGGATTTGACTGGCGGGGCTCTTGCGCCTGTGGAAGGCACTGATTCGCCATTGTTTGCGCTTGAGGTGAGTTACATTGGTATGTCAACAGAAAAACTGGTCTATGCGAGTATGCGGCACCCTATGCTAATAAACTGTAATGTTTTGTGTTGTGCCGACAATTCGAGCATTCTCTAATCTTGTAGCCAACTTCTATCGTTAATTTACTTTGCAAAGTTGGCATTCGTGATACTATTGTTTTATTGATGCAATGCTAACAGTACTAACTCAGTGAACCATTTCAATTTTGGTATCTTGAAAACGTATACTTTTAATTTTGAGAAAATATACAGAGATAACAAGGATTAAGTTGTGCGAAATTCCAAGTCGTGAAGGCTGGTTTAATCATGCGTATGATTTGGCCGAGAATCTTGATTTCTATGGGTAGTGCTTGAATGTGGCATTTTACAATTCTGGCGCAGATAAATCCTGAGAAGTCCCGTGAAGAGTTTCGGACAATTAATCAGAAGAATGGAGGGACTGGAGTAAAAGATTTCATGGACGGCATGGGCCTAGGGATTCTTGCTGAGCAGGTACCTGGCCATATTTCTGGTTATTTCTGCTAGCAATACATCCATAGTACATTCTGTGCAGTCATAATTGTTCTCTTGTTCGTGATTAGGCTGAATTGCTTTATCCGTATTCCGTTTTATAATTGTGATCTTATTAAATACAGCTTGGGGAGTTAAAACTGGGGGAGCTATTGGACACACCACCACCAGGATTGGATGAGGCAATAGCAATTTCAAAGGTAAAGAGAGATGGCTTTGGATTTTATTTTGTTTCCTTAAAAATCGTATCACTCTGGGTTCCCTTACTGAAATAACAGAACGAGAGTTCAGGTTTTCCAGCAAAAATAAAAAGAAAACACAACAAACATAAGAACCAGAAAACCAGGCACCATGCTAGGCCCAAAACACAATCCTTCTTACAAAATGCATGGGGGAACACATATGGCTTTTGGCTTGTAGTAGACGTAGTTCATCTGTTTCTTCCAATTTTGACTTGTGATTTCCTATTTTTATGTCACCCCAGGTTATACAATTCCTCGAAGCACCAGAATATAGCATGTTTAGCCGCATTGTATTTGACACAGCTCCTACGGTAATGACCATATCTCTGTGAATCAAAAGTTAACTCTCGATAATCACATTATTGTGTATGATTTGCTTCACCCATTGGCAGGGCCATACACTTCGTTTATTATCGTTGCCAGACTTCTTGGATGCATCCATTGGGAAGATCTTGAAGGTATTTTATCTTTGGTACTGTCCTGAGCTATCATGTTAAGATGTAAAGACCACAGTCATGCTACAGATTAAATCAGCGAATGAAGAAAAATGACTTTGCATTACTCTCTTTGTTTGCAATATCACTTCTGGTATTTTGCTGGATAAATAGCAGTAGTAGCTAATGCATTTCTGCTACTGTAGGCTTCATCCATTTGTTCTTGCTTGCGCAACTTCACATTGTGCCTTTTTGTTAATCTTTGGAACTGTGAGGCTGTACACTCTTGTATATTCATCTGGTCATTGCACTGTTTCGATTTGTTAGCACAGTGTTAAGTGAATTCTTATATTTTTGTCGGTGACATCTAATTTTTTGTCCCTTGTTACAAGACATCACAAACTTCTCCTTCAACTGCTTGATATGGTCAAATATCATGATTATAGTAGGTTTTAAGAATTCATTTTGTCTACTCCGTCCGGTTTCTCTGGAATTTAAGGAGTAACAAGTATTTTACGGAATGTTTTCTTCGAAACTCATTGCGATAGCTAGGTGTTCCATCTAGTTGAGGCTTGTCATACTGATATAGTTTTGTCTGACATCCAGCTTAGGAGCAAAATTGCTTCAGCAACATCGGCTATTAAATCAGTTTTTGGACAAGAAGTTCAACAGCAGGATGCAGTAAGTTCCTTGCTCAGTTCGTATGGAACATATTGTTTCTTCACCAGGTAGGTTTTTAAAACTTCAAATCCATCTTCTCCCTCTCAAGGCGAACAAATTGGAGCAACTCAGAGAAAGGATGGTCAAGGTGCGGGAGCTTTTTCGTGACACAGAGTCAACTGAATTTATAATTGTGACAATTCCAACGGTAAATTTGTGAACTTATCTCTGCCAGCCTCTTCTGTATGTATATGTTTCGATCTAATAGTTAACCATTTCTTTGGCATTTTCAGGTCATGGCAATCAGTGAATCAGCAAGGTTACATTCTTCCTTGCAAAAAGAAAGTGTTCCAGTAAGGAGACTCATCGTTAACCAAGTTCTACCACCTTCATCGTCAGATTGTAAATTTTGTGCTATTAAAAGAAAGGTACAACTTACACTTTTCTGATGATTTGGAATTTCAACTAATGATCTGCTTCATGTAGAAACCAACAATGTACCATGACAATTTATGCATTTTGTTTCATGCAGGATCAAACGCGTGCTTTGGATATGATAAAAAATGATCCA
This sequence comes from Avena eriantha, assembly GCA_910589775.1. Lineage (NCBI taxonomy): Eukaryota > Viridiplantae > Streptophyta > Magnoliopsida > Poales > Poaceae > Avena > Avena eriantha. Next base: position 243,281,663 of record OU342745.1, read on the forward strand.
GAGTTGATGGGGTTGAACATAATGCAAGCACCTCTTGTGGACATGGAAATTAGAGGTGTTCCTGCTCTCAAGTTTTTGGGTGATATAGTGTGGAAGTAACTTAGTTTACGGAAAATAGGATAACTTCAGGGCAACTACTGGGTTGATATTCTGTTAGCTTTTATGCTGTTAAACCGCTGATCCAACCGAAGAAACAGCTTCAGCAGTAATGTTGAGCTACTGGGTAGAATGCAGTTTAACATTTGCCATGCCCTAATCTGAGTAAATAGCATCAAATCAGAAGATTTTGCTTAGCTACCATATGTGATTAGACCTGACAATACAGGGTTGGTCACAGTTGCTACATTTGTCATGCTATAGTGCGGCCTAAATACCATGATATTTTTTCCTTTTTTGTCCATTAGATAGTAATTGGGATTTTGGATCCAAGACTTTGTATATCTTTTATTTTTCTACTAGATCATGATAACGCACCCGTATATTTTTTCAATTGAATGATACAAAATATTGAATTTTTGGTAAATAATTACCTCCGTAAGTGAGAAAAATACTTTGATTTTTATTATGTTGTTTGAAACAAGCAGTAATACCACACTAATACAGATATATGACATGAATGGACTGTCAAGTTAACACTAAGCTTTCAAGGACAATAAGAGTGAGACCTGCAAGTCCCAGAGCAAGCAATTTAACATTCTTTTTACATCTAGCTGTCTTTCTATGGACAATGCATTTGCATCAAGCTATTTAAGTTTCTCTTTTGCTTCTTCTGACCCAGACCTACAATTTTTAATTTATGGGTTGAAGTAAATAATTAATTAAGGTGAGAAATACTACCTCCGTCCCAAGGCTTAAGGCATATAATTTTTTTCAAAAGTCAAACCAACTAAAGTTTGACCAAGTTTTTAGAGAAAAATATTAATATTTACACTATGTAATCCATACCCTTGCATACATCATGAAACCTATTTTCACATGGTATCTATATAATATAATAGTTCTTAATAGATTTTTCTAAAAGTTTGGTCAAACTTTACATGACTTGACTTTTCAAAATAATTATATGGCTTAAGCCTTGGGATGGAGGGAGTATATAGAATTTGAAGTACAACATGGTACTAATGAAATCATCGTGATCCTGCACAAACAGTATAAAGGAACATGAAGTTATGAGAGAAGACACAAAAAATAGCTACTTCAGTGACACGTGAAGCCAATAAATGCATAGCCGACATGTAAGTGATATCCTTACAATTGTTCTGCTCTCTGATGTTTTCTTTCTCATTCGAAGTCGGGTTGCAGAATCTGCAGATGCCCCAATTGATGCTCCTTCCGACTCCATAGAGCTGCACATGGGGGATGCAGGCTTGGTAGGTCATATATGGATTACAGTGGTTTGAGTGATTGAGAGTCGAGACGCTCGACGATACTCTTTCTCGAATCCCATGGGTGGGATTTGTATAACATTCCACACCATGGCATGAAGCACTCAAGCTCACAAAAAACCTCTTGCTACTCTTTTCCATTTCTTTTGGCCAAAAAAGCATAATATAACAACACAATGTCAGCAACATCAGGCTTATTACATTTTTGCCATTTTCCACCATCCTATGAGTAGGCAAAACACTCACAAGTCAAACAACAAAAACCAAAATAAGGTAGTTACAACAGAAATTAAACTTCATCATGATACCAACTGTAACAACCTCGGACCCTACGCTCTAAGTTCAAGCCTGGATGAGCCAAAAGTGGTTAAGGGTTTTACAGCGGAGGCCCAGGGCCACCCACGTGTAGGCCCGTCGGCCGCCCTAACCACTTCCAAGAACATCAGGACAAGAGCGAGCGGCGTAGGCAACAGGCGAAGAGATCAAATACATACACAAGTGAGTATGTATGCAAACTATCTTACAACAGTTCTCAGAGCCATGCCATCTAAAAGAAATAGAAATATTGCAACGCCATACGGCAAGATCCAAATATCCTAGATAGAGATAATAGTGTAGGATAGCTTCTCATACATCCATCAACAGAGTATCAAGCGGAAGCGGGAAACAAGATCCGAGTACGGATAAGAAGCAAATCGGCATAAGATGCCACATAAATAAGCACATCCCGCCCACAGATCTCTCGGATCCCCATCCCCGGAATCTCTACACCGGGTGATCGTTGCCAACATCATCTGTCTCCTCCACTCAGTATCCATCTTGGAAATACACCTGTTCATCTGAATCAAACAATTTATCGTTTGAGATCCTAAGGGTACTCAGCAAGTCTTTATGCCTCTAAAGGGGACATATACCTGGGGTGACGCAATTGCAGCAAAAGATAATAACTAACAAGTCTATAGATACTCGCTAACCATCCGCCTAACCAATAATAGGCGGATGCCCGTTAATTAGAAACAACAGTTATAACAGTATAAAGGAGCAGATCCATCCTCCTTCTCGCTTACCAATGAGAAAGCGGACGAACAACCCATCCATTGGCAGTTTTATTAACCATTCCATGAGTATTGCATTAATTACTAGTCAGATGTTTAGTCAAATTAAAAGTGGTACTTTAGTTATGCTTGTCTATGATCGAGAAACTGTGCTCCAAGTCGTCCATAACCGTGGACACGGCTTTTAGAAAGATTTATCCTGCAGGGGTGCACAAATAGCAACACACACACGATCGACCTCGGAAAAACCAAATCAAAACCCAACGAGGCTTTCACGACAAAGCAATCACATGATTCATAAAATATTTCAGGGGGCCACCCCACTAAGCTACCCGCAACGAAGTTGACCGGCTCCGGAACGGACCCAGTGTTTGTGTGGACGGCGGTAAACGACTGGGAACCCGAAAGTGTGACTGGGCTTGTCGATACAGCGAAAACGTGTCACGATCCAAAATAGTACAGGTGCTCCACGTACAATCTTAAATAAAACAGTAAAGCATGGCATAAGTACAGGATAGTAGTAAAGCCCCAAACTACTTTGTGGCCCCAAGAAATAAAATGCGAATCAAGCTCAGGCAAAGGGGGATTCATAGAGTCTCCCGTATGTGGATAGTGCGAATAGTCAAGGAACAGGTATCAAGTACGCGGTGTCCTACGGGACACAAGTGAGCATGAAGAGCCAAATAACACATATTGCCCACCGGTGCCTCTTTCATTAGTTGTCCCATTACTATTCAGGTTAAGTTGTTTAGGTACCTCGTTATCCATCAGACACTCACAAACCCTACACATGCAATTCTACGACTCGCAAGGCTCAAGCAACTCCTGTAGTAATGGCTCATAGGATAGAGGAACAAGCTTCGGTGGGGTTTAAAAGTAAAGGCTATGCAGTACTTGGGATTCAATTTAATGCAATCGCGACTCCATGATGCAAGAATAAGATAGAAGCAATAGGTACTATATGTATGCAAGCATGTGGTAGTGCTTGCCTGGCAGCTCAGTTGAAGCGAGAGATGGATTTGGGTAGTACTCCTGGGATTCTTGATAATTCCCCTGCTCGGCGTCTATTCGAAAGAAGAACCAAACAAACAAGAGTCAACATAAATAAAGTGCACACGCATATGAATAAAATGCGATAAGCAAACAAGCATGCCATGATGAATGATGCACAATTTACATGGCAATAATGTAGCATGGCAAGGGTGAGGTGTGGGAATAAGAATAACTCATTTTATTAATTATTTGGTCAAGTTTTATTACCATAAACAGTTCTGATTTTTAATATTAATATGATGCATGCTTCAATTCATATCATGGAATGCATAGTTAGAACAGGCTCGTCGCGCTGCTCGATTTAGATATATTATTTGTCAAATTTGGAGTTATAGAATTAAAGTTATTAATTAATTGGGAAATGGCATTTTTATTGCAACTTAAACAATTTCGAAAATTTAAATTAGCCAAACATTATTTGGATGGCAGATTTGAATTCCTCACATTTTTCTGATTCCAAAACATATATCATTAGTATTATTTGGATTTATTAATTAAAAGATATTAATTTCTGGATTTAAAACATATTTAACAATTTCTGAAATCCTTTTTTATTAACCAGAAAAGAACATATACTTTTTATACACAGGGTAAGCTAGCCACAACCACTGGCGCGCGGGCCCAATGCTGGCGCGACGCTGAGCTGGCAGAAACGGCGCAGCGGCTCGGTTCTTTTCGCACCGCGGAGTTAGCTAGCCGGTGAGATTGACAGGTGGGACCTGTGGCGTGCGGACCCACACGCGGGTGCGCGAACAGGGCGCGACCACGTGGTGGATCTAGGGGAGCGCGGCTTGAGAACGACCAAAAGGCAGGTGCCTTTTTGTAAGATTGCCAAGCGGTTGACAGGTGGGTCCGAGCTGGAGCGCGGGTTGAGGAAATAAAAAGCCGGGGTACCTTTTTTATAAAAGGGCAACCGCGGATGACAGGTGGGTCCGGGCTGGAGCGCGGGTTGAGGAACCAAAAAGGCAGGGGGTATTCGCAAAAGGGGCTCAGTTACTATTTTTCTTCTCAGCGTCTGACGGAACTGACGAAAAAACAGGAGCCGGTGCGGCGGGGATTCGATCCCGCGACCTAGCGCGCGCGGCGGCGGCGACCGCTGGGGCTGGCTTGGCTGGATGCTAGGAAGGATCTACGCGGCCAGAAGACCCTACCGCGGCGCAACTGCGAGGACGCGCCGCCAGGAGGCAGGCCACCGTCCAAGAAAGATACCAAATCCACCCGTAGACTTTCTGTCATCAAAACATCCTACCCAATATGCATAAGAGAAGGTACTAACCAAAGTGGAGGAAGATTTTATAAATGTGAGTCCAAGACTAGTAGTGTCCTTAACATATCTGTGTATTCTCTTAGCTGTAGTCCAATGTACCGATGTAGGTGCATGAAGAAATTGGCATATTTTGTTTACTAAAAAAGCAATATCAGGTCTAGTAAGTGTCAAATACTAGAGTGCACCAACAATGCTTTTATACCTTGTGTTGTCTTCTTGTCCCAATGGGTCTCCATCAAGAGCTGATAATCTTTCAGTATTAGAGAGAGGTGTAGGTGCAGCTTTGCATGCTTTCATTCCTACTCTAGTTACAAGATCGGTTGCATATTTTTCCCGAGTCAATATGATACCAATCCTTGTTTCCTTAACTTCTATACCGAGGAAGTAATTAGATCACCCAAGTCCTTGAGAGAAAAGTTTGTGCCTAGATCCTTCAGTAATATTGTAACTGCTTCATCAGATGAGCTTGTAACAATTATGTCATCAACATATATAAGCATGAACATTGTAATATCGGACTTGTGATAGATAAACAAGGATGTATCATCCTTAGAAGGCATAAAACCAAGTTCTTGCAATTTTAAAGTTAACCGAGAGTACCATGCTCCGGGGGCTTGCTTGAGTCCATACAAAGCCTTATCAAGCTTGCAAACATGGAATGGTGCATTCCTGTCCTCAAAACCCGGGGGTTGTCTCATGTACACATCCTCTTCTAGAAAACCATGAAGAAACGCATTCTGTACGTCTAGCTGTCGAAGACTCCATCCCTTGGAAATAACAATAGCCAAAACAAGATGAACAGTTGTAGCTTTTACAACTAGACTAAACGTGTCCTCATAATCTATACCATATCTTTGTTTGAAACCTTTGCTAGTAGTCTCACCTTGTAACGGTCTATGGATCCATCGACCTTTTTCTTGATCCTATAGACCCACTTGCAATCTATAATATTTTTACCTTCTTGTGGTGGAACTAAGTTCCACGTGATGTTCTTCATCAGTGCCATGTACTCCTCATTCATGGCATGTTTCCATTTTTCATTTTGAAGTGCTTCCTCAATGTTCTCAGGTTCTCCTATAGATGACAACATGGCATATCGTATAATTCCATCATACAATTTTAGTGGTTTTATAATACCTTTTTGTATTCTTGTAATGGGCCATCGCTGCACAGGAATAATTGCACCGTCACTTGCCACAAAAGATCTAGAGGATCCAACAGCCTCGGTGGCTATGACCGATCCGATCGAGTTAGGGCGTGTTTGGTCAGTGATTTCCCCGTTTCTCGCATGGGGCAGGAAGAAATAATGACGTTTGCTTCCGCGCGGCGGATGGAATCTTTGATTCGCACGAGTTTTAAAGCACCCCTCAGCCTGGCCCTAGAGGAACGCTGAAATCAGGCGTTTCCACAGAGCCAAGTTCTTCTCGCGCTCGCGGGGGAAGAAGCTACACGCGCTCGTGCAAAGGAGGGATGGTGGGAGCTCGCAAAATCCGGCGAGAGAAATTGGGGTTACCGCCCGCCGATTCTCCGCACCTATTTACACCGCCCCTCCACCGGCTCCAAAATCCTCGCCCCCATTTCCCCCAATTTCGAGCTCTCCCTCCAAATCCTCTTTCTCACCGACAAGCAGGTAAGCGATGTCTCCTACTCCGGTGGGTCTAGCTCATCTCCGGCAAGTCTTCCTCCTCGGCGATGTTGGACATGTCCTCCTCAGCAAGCGAGGTTGAGATCGTGGTAAGAAACATCTAACCCTAGTTGTCACAGCTTAGATCTGTTGCCATGTTCTAGCTCATTGTTCTAAGATGTGAGCTGGTGTTGTAGGTCTGGACCCTGAGTATTTTTGCAGTCAGCATTCATGTTGTCCTATGAGGATTGCCATGTGCTATAGGTAGGATTAGTGTTATAAGTAGTTCAACCCCTAGAACTGAACACATTATTATCCCCGCTGCCGTAGGAGAAGGTTGCGTCCCCTGATCTGTCCGCCACCTCTGTGCTACCTCTGCGTTATGTGTCGATTCCTGATGCGGTCATTAATGTGGGCACGAGGAGGTTGGTCATGTCATGGTCAGCATCTCTGTCCACCTTCACCCTGAATCGGGCTGTCCAGATAATTGAGAAAGGGGGTTTAGTAATGCGGGATTCAAACAAGCGGACATGCGCCTGATTGCAGAGGATATCTTCAAGTTCTATGGCCGGACAGTTACTCCGACCCAGGTGTACAACCACATGAGGCACTGGAGAGTGGGCGCTGGATTCGGGTGCTGAGGCTCAAGAGGCTTGAGAACATGCGCTGGGTTGAGGAGTCCTGTTCTATCATCATGGACGATGATGACTACTATGAGCACATCAAGGTCTGATATATCTGAACTTACATTAGTAGTTGTAAAGCTCACATATGCGCCTACATGTCTTGAACTAACATTGATTCTCATGTAAGCTCAGCCATCAGACACTGAGTTGATCAACGAGCCCATTGACAACTATGCTTAGATGAAGATCTTCTACGGTCCTCCCATCACGACTATGTGTAACATCCCAAAACTTTAATCTAAGTTATCAAGATCCAAATCACCCAATTTAGGGTAAACAAAAACTTTTCCATTTAAAATATTTAAGCATGCATATGTGTGTTGCATTGAATAAGAATTGATTTGAATTTTCATGATTGTTTGTTCTAATGATTGTAAAATGATTCTAAAATGAATGCCACATCATCTAGATCATTCCCAAGCAAAATCCAAAGAAAAAGAAATCAAATACAATTAATAATGGAAATGGTCACTTTTGCCATTTTAATCAACTAGGACACTTTGGGTGTTCCTCAAACTCAATTTCAAACAGAAACAATTGTGGATCTTTGCACCCCTTGCTAATACAAGTTAAGATGTACCAAGGCCTATATAAGGGAGCCTCCCCAGCACCATTTCTTCACACTCTCACACTCCCCTATCTCCACTGGTCCTTCCCCACCTCTCGCCGGAGCAGCTCGAGCAACCAGCCGCCGGAATTTCGCCGGAGATAGCCGCAACAGAGGAGGAGACACTGCCGTCGATTTCGTCCACCCCAGCCGCTGCCGTGACTTCGCCTGAGCCCGCCGTCGTCTCCTCGTTTGTTTGCCCGCCTCGCCGCACTCGCTGCAGCCCTAGTACAACCTCACCGCACCCCCACTGAGCCGTTAGGGTTCCACCTCGCCGGCGACAAGTCCGTCGTCGATGATGAACGTGAGCCGTAGATGCTAGTTCTAATCCTATGGTCCGCATTGTCCCATACCGCTTCGCGTTAAATGAGCCACTGATAGGCGGGACCCCCTATCAGCAGTCCTCAGCGCCGCGAAGTGAAACTGGGTCGTCCCATTAGTGTTCCCGCCTTAGCCCGTAGATTCAAATTATGATTTTTCTTTTTAGCTGAAACTTAGTTCTGTCCCTTAGTTTGAAATTCAATTAAAAGAGTTTTACAAATCCAAATTGAGTGATTCTAGTTTTGTTGGAAAGGTAATAAAAATCTCTATCCAAGCCCGTTGGATTTAAATCATTTAGAGTTAGAGATCTCTCCTAGCTAAAATAACAAGGCAGAAGTTTTTTCACATTCAAACATTTTTCTAAAATCAACCATAATAGCTTTTGAGTTGATTTCAACTCTCAAAAATCACATTTAACCACACCTATCTGAATATGTAATAATATTTAGGTTTGCATGCAGCGACTTTGAACTAGTAGCAAAATAATGCTATATAGGCATTTCTAGTCACTTTAAATCATTAAATAATAAAATTAAACTTATTAAAATATGATCCAACATTTAAATCACATTCCCATGTATTAGAATATGTGGTGATGACATGTGTCTACATGATCCCATATTTTAATTGGAGAATATAAAATCTTAGTTAATTTCAACTAGTAGAAATTACTTTTCTCAAATAAAATAAATGAAACTAGTTCATTAAACCTTGTGATGTTTGTGATGATACTAGATCATCAAATGTGTGCCTTAGTGTGCTAAGTAGACTAGTTAAGTATTGTTTGGTGATTGTGTATTTCCGTATGTATTTATAGACAATAGTACCGACCAAATCTACGAGGAGGAGAATTTCAACCACTGCACCAACCAAGGCAAGCCATCATTAACAATGCAAGATAACCCTTGCAAGCTATTATTGGCAAGCTAACCCTTGCAAGCTAGATAACCTAAGCAAGATGCATTAGGCATGCTTTGGTTATACCATTTGACTTATACCTACTCCAAGTTTTATTTACAAGCTTTACTTTCTTTTACTTTACCAAAGTTTCTTACTTGTTTATAGATAGCATAAAGAGTATAAAACTTGACCTATCTAGTTAGACTTAGATGTCATTCTATGGCATGAGATTGATACTAGCATCCCACCTTAGTGAACACTCTTAACTTAGTAGTTTAGAGTTAAACCAAAACTTGATCACTCTAGATGGGAATACTTGGTGAAAATGACTTGTGAAAAGCTTGGAATGATGAGTCATTCTATTGAGATGTTTTGACATGTGTTGAGAAACACAAATGGTTTATGACGATGAAAATGTTAAGGCATGAGCCTTAGCCCTTTTATAAAAAAACTGATGGTTGGATTCGGATGCGATACCATTCCAATTTTACCGTACAACCACAATACCTGAATTGGGTAAGGCTTAGCTGGAAGTTTATATGCATTAGTATTAGTTCCCTCTCGGGAGAGGTTTGAGCCGAGGATACCTCTCAATGTTGTCCACCTATGCAGTGCCCAGGATGGCAGATGGCCATGGCTGGGAGGCCAAGCTCATAGGAGAGGTTCTTATACTAGAGTGTGTAAAGGAATGGTTATGTTTGATTATTTACATACTAAGTATGATGATTCACGGTTATCCCTGACAGATGTATCGAATTTTGTGGTGAAAGTGTACCACCTCTGTAGAGTGTCAAATTATTTGAATAGACGCGTCCACGGTTATGGACAGTTGGAGTGGCCATACTGTTCCGTTGTCAGATGTTTTCAAAATGACTTATGAAATGATTTGTGACATGACTTGACCACAACAGAGTTGTGACCATGACAACTAAGTTCCCACTTAGGTGATTTTAAACTTTATTTTATCTTTCTTTGTTTCTGAACTCAGCTTAGGTTTCAAACTTAACTTCACAAATAAACTTAGAACTTAGCTTTCCTACTAGAACTACCTTACTTGTTAGTGATAGTTGGCGAGTACTTAAAGAGTACTCATGGCTTTTGTCCCTGGCTATTCCCGCGGCCAGACTATGAGGAGGACTACCCCGAAGGAGGACAACAAGATGGCTATGACAACTAGGATCATCTCCCATCGTCAGTATTGCCTGTGACACTAAAGATGGAGCCCATCGCTACGCTATTTATTCTGCTACTTGTTTGTACTAAGACTGGATCCTGAGATCCTTTATTTGTGTAAGACCTTATTATGGTTTGTAATGGATGATGTACTATGATATCCAATCTGTTATGTCTCGCAAAAATGGTAATCCTGGGATTGCGATGTATGGCATAACAAGCATCTGGAATTAAAAATCCGGGTGTTGAAAAGTTGGTATCAGAGCCATACTGACCATAGGAGACCCTAGTTAGAATGGACTTCCGAACAAAAAAACTTAGTTTCAAAACCAAAGTGAGTATTTGTGAAAATCTATTTCCTCTCTTACCCTTGGGGTTCTTTCTCAAAAAAATACATGTCCTCAAAAATTCTTACATTACTACATAAAATTTTGACACACTTGATCACTTCACTAACTTTCTCATCCTAAATTCTTATAGATGGAAGTTCAGTACTGCAAGTTCTACCAGTTGGGCAACGGAGGCCAACTGATCTTCGAGAGGGATCTTGATTCACTGTCTGAGTACTTGGAGCACCCACATCCGGAATTCTTTGGAGCTCAACTCCCTGGTCCACCAGGAGGAGATTTACAATGGCTAGTAGTTGCTGATCTTTGAGGCAAGTTGGAGGCACCAATGTCCGAGAAGATTCAGTTCTCCGTGAGAGAGAGCAACTGGCTAGATGGATTAGCCAGGGCAATGCATGAAGGTCTCGCTCGTCTTTGCGCCCAGAGTGTCAACCTAATCCAAGGAACCCGCTTTGCTCACTATGCAAGGCGTGATTCTATGGGAATGCCACTAGAGATGCCAAGTCACCCAGAGTTGAAGCGTCAAGTGGAGAACCTCGACTTCCTGCTGTACGACAGATAGAAGGAATTGGACAATGCTAGAGAGTTCGCCAACCACAACCTTGCCATTTCCGCCCAGAAGGCCCAGACTTTCTCACTGATCGTCAAGGATCGCCAGTCTCTTTGCCATCAACGCGCAAAGAAGGATCGCACCATCGACCGTCTTCGCAAGAAGGTGGCCGACCTCGAGAAGACCATCAAGGAGCAAGAAGCTCAGCTTGCAGCAAAAGAAGAAGAAGAGGAAGGTGAAGACATCCAAGGGGATATCCACTCATACCTTACCAATGATGATGACTATCTAGAGGATGATGCCATGGACTTCTACACCGACAATGATGACTCCGACTTCATCGATGATGAGTAGATGCACTAGAGCACTATTGTAGGAGTGAGGAGTATCGGTCCCATTGTATCTTAGTTTACAGAATGGTTCTTCAAACCATCTGTTTTCCTTTGATGGTGTGGTGTGTGTGTGTTTGTATCGTGTGCTTTGCTTGAATGAATGAGAAGAAGTTAGTTGCAAAACCTGAGTCAAACTTAAAGTTTTAGCTTGAAACCAAAACCATGAACCTTAGAACTTCCCTCTTACCCCTTTATCTACCTCAATCTTCAGATGACTTGTGGAAACCAAGGAGGGAGCAGCTCATCGCAAGACCCAATGCTGCAGATTCTGCAGACTCTCATTGCAGACCGTGAAGCTAGTAGGGCAGAGCGCCAAGCAAATCTAGCCACCCTGTAGCAGATCGCTTAGATGGATCACAACAACTAGAACCATGGAAATCAGGATCATCATGGATCCAAACTCAAAAACTTCCAGAATACCAATCCCCCAATCTTTAGCAAGTCTGAAGACCCACTGGATGTTGATGGTTGGTTGCAGACAATGGAGAACAACTTAGAAGTCGCCTGAGTGGATGCAAACGAGAAAGTTATGTTTGCCACCCACTATTTGGCAGGAGATGCAAGAGCATGGTGGAACTACACCCGCACGATGAACCATGGTCAAGTGATGACATGGGAAGCCTTCAAAGTCAAGTTCAGCCGCACCCACGTGCCACAGGGTCTAGTCACCAGAATGAGAGATGAATTCAGAGAGCTCAAGCAAGGCTGAATGACTGTAGTGGAGTACCGTGACAGATTCTTGTCCCTTGCCAGGTATGCACCGGATGAGATCAACACGGAGGCCAGGAAGAAGGAGAGATTCCTGAACAGACTGCATGATGAGATGCAGACGGTCCTCGTCAACATCCGTTTCGAGGATCTCGAAGAGCTAGTCGACTCTACCATTTAGATGGAAGGGAAGATTAATCAAGCAAACGACAACTGCAAATGTCAGATGATGCACCAAGCTGGATCCAGCAGCCACCCAAAGTACCGTCCCAACCTGTCTGCCGGATATGCACCACGAAACAATCGACCCCCAGTGTCTCGCCCAAGCTACCCCAACCGTAGTGGAGGAAATGTGAAGTCCGGAGGAAACAACAACAACCACCCCGACAACTCCAGCAATTTCAACCGTGCACCTCCCAAGCACAACAACAACAACACCAACAGCAACAACACCACTGCACCCAGAACTGGCAGCAATGCTGTGCCCATGGCAGCAAAGGACAAATCTCAGATTACTTGTTTCGAGTGTGGAGTGAAGGGTCACTACTCCAATGAGTGTCCCAAGAAGATTGCCACCACTGCCAATGTGAATGCCCCAGCTCAACAACAGCGTCGTGTTCAACCAGGAAGAAGATTCACCCCAAGGAACCCTCACAACCACAATGGCCGTCTCTTCCACATGAACACCGAGGAAGCCCAAGAAGCGCCAAATGTAGTGCTGGGTATGTTTTCTGTTAACTCAGTTTTAGCAAGAGTGTTGTTTGATTCTAGAGCATCGCACTCATTTGTCACCGAAGAATTTGCATGCACTAGTAAGATTCACCAAACCAACTTGAATCATGTGATGATAGTTCAAATACCTGGTTCAACTACAAAAGCTAGAAAAATTTGCAAAGCTGTGCCTATCAGAATACATGGGATAGATTTTTATGCCAATCTAATAGTACTTGGAACCAAAGGTTTGGAAGTAGCACTAGGAATGGATGTCAAAGCATAAAGGACTGATTGACTGTGCCAAGAAAGCCATCACAATGACCAGTAGCTCTGGAATATCAGTAGAGCATATATCTGAAACCTTGCCCCGTCAATTCAAGTGCAACAAGAGCCTAGCCATACCCACCATAGACCAAGTCAGAGTAGTCTGTGAATACCCCGACGTATTCCTAGATGAATTCCCCGGTATGCCCCCGGATAGGGATATTGAGTTCATTATTGAACTAATCCCTGGAACCGGTCCCATAGCTCAGAGACCCTATAGCATGAACCCCTCAGAGTTAGTGGAACTGAAGAAGCAGTTGGATGCTATGCTGGAGAAAGGCTTGATTCAACCAAGCGCATCGCCATGGAGATCGCCTGTTTTGTTCGTCGATAAGAAGGATGGAGGCAACCGTTTGTGCACAGATTATAGGAAGCTGAATGACGTCACAATCAAGAACAAGTACCCTTTGCCAAAGATAGAGGATCTATTTGATCAGTTGACTGGTGCCAATGTGTTCTCTAAGATCAATCTTAGGACTGGTTATCACAAACTTAAGATTCGTGCAATGGATATTCCAAAGACCGCCTTTACTACCCGATATGGCTTATATGAGTATACGGTTATGTCTTTTGGATTAACCAATGCCCCTGCTTATTTCATGAATCTCATGAATAAGATCTTTATGAATTTTCTAGATAAGTTTTGCGTTGTGTTTATCGACGATATCCTTATCTACTCCAAGTCAGAAGAAGAGCATGAGCAACATCTGAGAATCATTCTTGAAACCCTTAGAGAGCATAAGTTGTATGCCAAGTTCAGCAAATGTGAGTTTTGGCTGAAAGAAGTAGGATTACTAGGACATATTGTGTCCATCGGAGGATTCGCTGTTGATCCCGCCAAGATCAAAGATGTCAAAGAATGGGAAGCCCCAACCACTCAAACACAAGTCCATGCATTTCTCAGATTAGCGGGATATTACCGCAAGTTCGTAGAAGGATTTTTGAGCATCGCAAGACCCATGAATCAATTGTTGAAGAAGGACAAGAAGTTTGAATGGACCGAAAAATGTGAAGCAAGTTTCCAAGAGCTGAAGAAGAGGTTGATTTCAGCCCCAATATTGATCATGCCAGATATCAAGAGGCCGTTTGATGTGTATTGTGATGCATCCAAGATTGGTCTCAGATGTGTATTGATGCAAGAAGGCAAAGTCATCGCGTATCTGTCTCGACAACTGAAGCAACATGTAACATCCCAAAACTCTAATCCAAGTGATCAAGATCCAAATCATCAAATTTGGAGTTAACAAAAACTTTTCCAATTAAAAATATTAAAGCATTCATATGTGTGTGCATTTAAATTAGGAGTTTATTTGAATTGCCATGATTAAGTGATCCATTGCTTGTAAAATGATCCTAAGGTGAAATAAACATCATCTAGATCATTCCCAAACAAATCCCAAAGAAAAACAAATCAAAATGAATAAAATAAACAAATGGTCATTTGTGCCATTTTAATCAACATGCCTACTTTGGCTATTCCTAGAACTCAAAACCTAACAGAAACAAATGTGGATCTTTGCACCCCTTGCTTGTACATGTAGTGATGTACGAAGACCCACTTTGTGATCTACCAAAAACTTTCAAACACTAATTTTAAATGGCATTTGAAAATTGAATCTAGTGTAGGTATCAAGATCATCCTATTTCAAAAACCACTCAACTGACTTCCATTCTCAAAACCCAAGCACACCTAGAAGCTCAAGCATGTGATCAACCACTCCACCAAAATTCAGCCCAAAATTCAAATAAAACTTTCATTCGGCCATTTCTACAAACACCTTGCAGACAGAATCAAACTAGCCTAACTTATACTGTTTTGATCAATCCTTGTCGAGCCATTTTGTTTGCATTGATCACTCTTGTCTCCCCTGAGCACAACCAGACCAAAACCCACCCTAGTTCTAGCCCTTGGCGCCAGTGCAACGCCGCCCCGACGCCATGATCACCAGCCAACGTTGCCAATGCAGTAGCAGACGCCAGCCCCTCTCTGCCGCTGCAGGAAGCTAGGCGCCACCCTCCCGCTTCCCATGGTCCACCCCACGGCCACTGCCAGCCACTGGACCTCTCCCCAGCCTCGCTGCCCATTCTCTTTGCATGCAACCAGAGCGCGCCAGAGCGCCCTCATCGCCAGCACGCCACAGACTGCCCCTCGACCCAATACCGTGCACGCCGCTCCGCCTCGACCCCAGCACCCCGCCAGACATGGCCGTGCGCCGCCGCGCGACCCACAGTCACCGTGCACCGCGTCGAGCACCGCCTCTGTCTCCTAGAGCACGGGACGCTCCCTACCAAACGCCACCGCCCCTAGCGTTGCCTCTAGCCCCCTGTATCCACGTCACCGACGAGCTCACCGTCGTGCCGTTCGGTCCCCTCGTCGACCTATAAAAGGAGGCCACCCCAGCACAAACTACTCACACCATCTCACTCCCCTCTCCCCACTGAGCCTTCCACCCAATCCATGGAGCAAGGCGGGCTGCCGTTTGCCGGAATTTAGCCGGAGATTGCCGTAGCAGGGGAGGAGAGGCGCCGTCGATTTCGTCCACCCCAGGAGCCACCGTGACCATGCCTGAGTCCGCCGTCGACAACACGTTCGATCGCCCCCATCGCCAGGCTAGCTGGAGCCCTTGTATGCCCCCATTGCACCCCCACCGAGCCGCTAGGGTTAGCTCTCGCCTGCGACCTGTTCGCCGGGGACGACGATCCTCAGCCGTAGATCTTCTTTTTAATCGCACGGTCCACGTTGCCCCGTAACGCTTCGCGTTTGATGTGCCGCTGACCTGCGGGACCTCCCAGTCAGTTGTCATTCGCACCGCGGAGCACAATTGGGCCGGCCCGTTAGTTTTCCCGCGCTAGCCCATGATTTCAAATTTAGGTTTTTCTATTTTAATTTGAACTCACTTCTATCCCTTAGTTCAAAAATCAATTCAGGAAGATTTACCGAACCAATTTGAGTGATTCAAATTTCGTTAGAAAGCTACTGAAAAGATCTATCCAAGCCCGTTGGATTTAATTCATTTAGAGTTAGAGATTTCTCCTAGTAAAAATAACAAGACAGAAGCTTTTGCACATTCAAACATTTTTATAAAATCAACCATAATAGCTTTTGAGTTGATTCCAACTCTCAAAAATCACATTTAACCATACCTATCTGAATATGTAATAATATTAAGGTTTAAATGCGGTGAATTTGGACTAGTACCAAAATAATGCTATATAGGCATTTCTAATCACTTTAAATCATTAAATAATAAACTTAATCTTAATTAAATGTGGTCCAACCCTTAAATCACATTCCCATATGTTAGAATATGTGGTGATGACATGTGTCCATATGATCCCATATTTTAATTGGAGAATATTAAATCTTAGTTATTTTCAATGAGTAGAAATTACTTTTCTCAAATAAAAAGAATAAAACTAGTTAATTAAACCTTGTGATGCTTGTGATGATATTAGATCATCAAATGTGTGCCTTAGAGTGCTAAGGATACTAGTTAAGTATTGTTTGGTGATTGTGTACTCCTTATGTATTTATAGACGATAGTACTGACCAAGCTTTCGAGGAGGAGGAGTGCTATCAAGAGGAGGAAGAAAACTTCAACCACTGCACCAACCAAGGCAAGCTATTGCTAGCAAGCTAGAATATTTAGATAACCTAAGCAAGATGCATTATGCATGCTTTGGTTATACCACTTTGACTAGTACCTATTCCAAGTTTACTTTCAAGCTTTTACTTTCTCTACTTTACCAAAGTCCCTTACTTGTTTTGAAGGTAGCATAATTTTTTTAAAACTTGACCTATCTAGATAACTTTAGATGTCATTCTATGGAATGAGATTGATCTTAGCATACCACCTTAGTGAACACTCTTAACTTAGTAGCTTAGAGCTAGATCAAAAGTTGAGTCACTTCAGGTGGGAATAATTGGTGAAAATGAATTGTGAAAACCTTGGAATGATGAGTCATTCTATTGAGATGTTTTGACATGTCTTGAGAAACACAAATGGTTTATGATGATGAAAATGTTGAGGCATGAGCCTTAGAACTTTTACAAAAATAGATGGTTGGATTCGGATGCGATACCATTCCAATTTTACCGTACAACCACAATACCTGAATTGGGTAAGGCTTAGCCGGAAGTTTATATGCATTAGTATTAGTTCCCTCACGGGAGAGGTTTGAGCTGAGGCTACCTCTCAATGTGGTCCACCTATGCAGTGCCCAAGATGCCAGATGGTCATGGTTGGGAGGCCATGCTCATAGGAGAGGTGCTTATACTAGAGTGTGTAAAGGAAAGGTTATGTTTGATTATATGCATACTAAGTAGGGTTATCCCTAACAGATGTATCGAATATTGTGGTGAAAGTGTACCACCTCTGCAGAGTGCCAAACTATTCGAATAGCCACGTCCGTGGTTATGGACAGTTGGAGTGGCCATACTGTTTTGTTGTCAGATGTTTTCAAAATGACTTATGAAATGAATGATGAATCTTGACTTGACCACAACAAGGTTGTGACTATAGCACTAGCTTCCCAACTTAAGTGATTCTAGAACTTTAATTTATCTTTCTTTGTTTCTGAACTCAGCTTAGGTTTCAAACTTAACTTCTTACTTAAATCTTCGCTTTAGCTTTTCCCACTAGGAATATTAGTACTTGTTAGTGGTAGTTTGCGAGTACTTAAAGAGTAGTCATGGCTTTTGTCCCTGGCTATTCCTATGGCCAGACTATGAAGGAGATTACCAAGATGATGGTCAACATGACAGCTATGATAACTAGGACTATCTGCCTTCGTCAACATTGCCTGTGCCCCTAAAGATGGACCCCACCGCTACGCTTATTATTTATTCCCTGGTTGTTGTATTAAGACTGGATCATGAGATCCTTATTTGTGTAAGACCTTATTTATGCTTTGTAATGGATGATGTACTATGATATCCAATCTGTTATGTCTCGCAAAAATGGTAATCCTGGGATTGCGATGTATGACATAACAGGCATCTGGGATTAAAAATCCGGGTGTTGACAAGTTGATATCAGAGCCATCCTGACCATAGGAGACACTAGTTAGAATGGACGTCCGAACAAAAACTTTATTTCAAAACCAGAGTGAGTATTTATGAAAAACTATTTCTTCTCTTACCCTTGGGAATTCATTCTTTCTCAAAAAATTCATGATCCTCAAATTCTTACATTACTACATAAAAATTGACACACTTGATCACTTCACTAACTTGCTCATCCTAAATTCTTGTAGATGGAGACTCAGTTCAGCAAGTTCTACCAGTTGGGCAACGAAGGCCAACTGATCTTCGAGAGGGATCTAGATTCACTGTCTGAGTTATTGGGACGCTCGCATCCGGAATTTCTTGGAGCTCAACTTCCTGTACCCCCAGGAGGAGATTTACAGTGGCTAGTCACCGCTGATTTTCGAGGAAGCATAGAAGCACCAATGTCCGGGAGAATCCAGTTCTCTGTAAGGGAGAACAACTTGCTAGATGGATTAGCCAGGGCAATGCATGAAGCTCTCGCACGTCTATGTGCCCTCAGTGTCAACCAAATCCAAGGAACCCGTTTTTCTCGCTATGCAAGACGTGACTTCATGGGAATGCCGATGGAGATGCCAAGTCACCCGAAGTTGAAGCATCAAGTGGAGAACCTTGACTTCCTGTTGTACGATCGCCACAAGGAATTGGACAATGCTAGGGAGTTTGCCAACCACAACCGTGCCATTGCCGACCAGAAGGCCCAGAATTTCTCACTTCTTGTCAAGGACCGTCAGTCTCTTCGCCTCCAGCGCGAAAAGAAGGAACGCACCATCGCCCGTCTTCGCAAGAAGGTGGCCGACCTCGAGAAGACCGTCAAGGAGCAAGAAGCTCATCTTGCAGCAAAGGAGGAAGAAGAGGAGGGTGAAGACATCCAGGGAGACATGGATTCTTACCTCAGCAATGATGATGACTTTTTGGAGGAGGATGCCGTGGACTTCTACACTGACGATGAGGATTCCGACTTCATCGACGACGAGTAGATGCACTAGAGCACTGTCGTAGCATGACATGTATCGGTCCCACTGTATCGTAGTTTGCAGAATGGTTCTTAAAACCATCTGTTTTCCTTGTTGTGGTGTGTGTGTGTGTTTGTATCGTGTGCTTGTTTGAATGAGTGAAATGGAGTTAGTTGCAAAACCCGAGTCAAACTCAAAGTTTGAGCTTTAAAACCAAAACCATGAAGCTTAGAACTTTCCCTCTTACCCCTTTATCTACCTCAATATTCAGATGACTCGTGGAAACCAAGGAGGGAGTAGCTCGTCGCAAGACCCAATGCTGCAGATCTTGCAGAATCTCATCGCAGACAGAGAAGGAAGCAGGGTAGAGCGCCAAGCTAATCTAGCAACACTGCAACAGATCGCCCAGATGGCTCTCAACAACCAAGGGCATGTAAATTAGGATCATCAAGGATCCAAGCTGAAGAACTTCTAGAATACCAATCCCCCAATCTTTAGCACTTCAGAGAACCCATTAGATGCTGATGACTGGTTGTAGACAATGGAGAACAATTTGGAGGTAGCCAGAGTTGATGACAACGAGAAAGTTCTCTTTGCCACCCACTACCTGGCAGGAGATGCAAGAGCCTGGTGGAACAACATCCGCCTGATGAACCATGGTCAAGTGATGACATGGGAAGCCTTCAAGGTCAAGTTCAGCCGCACCCACGTGCCGCAGGGCCTAGTCACCAGAATGAGGGATGAATTCAGAGTGTTGAAGCAGGGCAGAATGACTGTGGTGGAGTACCGTGACCGATTCCTGTCGCTTGCAAGGTACGCCCCTGATGAGATCAACACGGAGGCCAAGAAGAAGGAGAGATTCCTGAACGGACTGCATGATGAGATGCAGACTGTCCTTGTCAACATCCGCTTCGAGGATCTCGAAGAGCTAGTTGACTCTGCCATTCAGATGGAAGGGAAGATTAATCAGGAAAACGACAACCGCAAACGTCGTATGATGCAACAATCTGGATCCAACAGTCACCAGAAGTACCATCCCAACCCCTCACCAGGATATGCACCCAGAAACAACCGACCTCCAATGTCTCGCCCAAGCTACCCCAACCGTAGCGGAGGCAATGTGAAGACCGGAGGAAACAACAACAACTCCGGCAACACCAACAATTTCAACCGTGCCCCTCCCAAGAGCAACAACAACAACAACACTGCACCCAGAACTGGCAGCAATGCTGTGCCTGTCGCAGCAAAAGACAAGTCCCAGATAACTTGTTTCGAGTGTTGAGTGAAGGGTCACTATTCCAATGAGTGCCCCAAGAAGACTGACGCCACTACCAATGTGAATGCCCCAGCTCAATAGCAGCGTCGTGTCCAACCAGGGAGAAGGTTTTCCCCAAGGAACCCTCACAACTGCAACGTCCGTCTCTTCCACATGAACGCCGAGGAAGCCCAAGAAGCACCAGACGTAGTGCTGGGTATGTTTTCTGTCAACTCAGTTTTAGCAAGGGTATTGTTTGATTCGGGAGCATCGCATTCATTTGTCACCAAAGAATTTGCATGCACTAGTAAGATTCACCCCACCAACTTGAAGCATGTCATGATAGTCCAAATCCCCGGTTCAACTACAAAAGCTAGAAAAATTTGCAAAGCTGTGCCTATCAGAATACATGGGATAGATTTTTATGCCAACCTAATCGTACTCGGAACCAAAGGATTGGAAGTAGCACTAGGTATGGACGGGATGTCAAGGCATAAAGGACTGATAGACTGTGCTAAGAAAGCCATCACCATGACCAGTAGCTCTGGAGTCACATAGAGCATATATCTGAAACCTTACCTCGTCAATTTAGTGCAACAAAAGTCTAGCCCTACCCACCATAGACTAAGTCCGAGTAGTCTGTGAATACCCCGACGTATTCCCAGATGAATTGCCAGGTATGCCCCCAGATAGGGATATTGAGTTCATTATCGAACTAATCCCCGGAACCGGACCCATAGCCTAGAGACCCTATAGCACGAACCCCTCAGAGTTAGTGGAATTGAAGAAGCAGTTGGATGCCATGTTAGCAACATGCTTGATTCAACCAAGCGCATCGCCATGGAGATCACCAGTGTTATTCGTCGACAAGAAAGATGGAGGCAACCATCTGTGCACAGATTACAGAAAGCTGAATGACATCACCATCAAGAACAAGTACCCTTTGCCAAAGATAGAGGATCTATTTGATCAGTTGACTCGAGCCCAGGTATTCTCAAAGATTGATCTTAGGACTGGTTATCACCAACTGAAGATTCATGCAACGGATATTCCGAAGACCGCCTTTACTACTCGTTATGGTTTATACAAGTATACGGTCATGTCTTTTGGATTAACCAATGCCCTTGCTTATTTCATGAATCTCATGAATAATATCTTTATGAATTTCCTAGATAAGTTTGTCGTGGTGTTTATCGACGATATCCTTATCTACTCCAAGTCAGAAGAAGAGCATGAGCAACATCTGAGAATCATCCTAGAAACCCTGAGAGAGCATCAGTTATATGCCAAGCTCAGCAAGTGTGAGTTTTGGCTGAAAGAAGTAGGATTCCTAGGACATATTGTGTCTGCCGGAGGAGTCTCTGTTCAAGATGTTGAAGAATGGGAAGCCCCAACCACTCAAACCCAAGTCCGTGCATTTCTCAGATTAGCAGGATATTACCGCAAGTTTGTTGAAGGATTCTCGAGCATCGCCAGACCCATGACCCAATTGTTTAAGAAGGACAAGAAGTTTGAATGGACCGACAAGTGTGAAGCCAGTTACTAGGAGCTGAAGAAGAGATTGATATCAGCCCCAATACTGATCATGCCAGACATCAAGAAGCCGTTTGATGTGTACTGTCATGCATCCAAGATTGGTCTCAGATGTGTATTAATTCAAGAAGGCAAAGGTATCGCCTATTTGTCTCAACAACTGAAGCAACATGGGCAGAACTATCCGACCCATGATCTTGAATTAGCAGCCGTAGTTTTGGCATTGAAGACATGGCGTCATTAATTGATGGGTAATCGCTGTGAGATTTACTCAGATCACAAGAGCTTGATGTATATTTTCACTCAGAAGGAGCTGAATATGAGGCAAAGGAGATGGATAGAGTTAATCAAGGATTATTCCCTTGACATTCACTATCACCCCGGCAAAGTCAATGTGGTAGCGAATGCTCTTAGCAGATTGCCTTGCAGGCAAAACACCATGATCAAGGAGAAGCAACCAAGTTTGTATGAGGAGTTGGAGCAGTTTCAAACTGAGCTGGTTAGCAAAGGATTCTTAGCTAGCATTGAGCTTCAACCCACTTTGATTAGCCAAATCAAGGAAGCCCAGAAGGGAAATGAAAGTATCAACGGAATCAAGCGTCGTATTGGTACAGGAAAGGTACCTGGATTCACTGAGGACGAATAATGAGTTCTATGGTATAAAGGACGTATCTGTGTGCCAGCAGATTCGGAGCTGAAGCAGGTTATCATGCAGGAAGCTCATGATACTCTTTATTCTATCCACCCTGGAGGAACGAAGATGTATCAAGATTTGAAAGAGCAATTTTGGTGGCACAAGATGAAGAGAGAAATCAGAAGCTACATTGCCAAGTGTGACATCTATCAAAGAGTCAAAGAAGAGCATCAGAGACCCACAGGACTGTTGCAACCATTGCAGATTCCGGAATGGAAACGGGATTCCGTCGGAATGGACCTTATCACCGGTTTGCCTACTTCTAGTAGGGGAAATGACTCAATCTGGGTCATTGTTGATAGACTGTCCAAGGTAGCTCATTTTATACCTGTCAAGACAACCTATCCGAGTTCGAAGCTAGCAGAGCTGTATATTGCTAGAATTGTTAGTCTGCATGGAACCCCTAGACCATAGTATCAGATCGAGGAACCCAGTTTACCTTGAGATTTTGGCAGAAAGTCCAGGAAGGATTAGGAACCAAGTTGAATTTCAGCACCGCTTATTACCCACAAACTGATGGACAGACTGAAAGAGTCAACCAAATATTAGAAGATATGTTGAGAGCTTGTGTGTTAGAGTATGGATCAAAATGGGAAGACTGCCTACCTTTCGCAGAATTCTCATATAACAACAGTTATCAAGCCAGTTTGCAGATGACACCATTTGAGTTCCTATACAGAAGAAAGTGCCGTACCCCTTTGAATTGGTCTCAAGTAGGAGAGAGTCAGATCTTTGGACCTGACATTCTCCAAGAAGCCAAAGAAAAGGTGCACAAAGTCCGTGAGCACCTCAAGACCGCCCAGTCTAGACAGAAGAGTTATGGTGACAAGTGAAGGAGAGACCTAACTTTCAATGTCGGAGACTTTGTATATCTCAAGGTTTCGCCATTGAAGGGAACCCAACGCTTTAGTCTGAAAGGAAAGTTAGCCCCCAGATATATCGGGCCCTTCAAGATACTGAATCGCCGAGGAGAAGTATCGTATCAACTGGAACTGCCAGAAGAGATGTCAGCCATCCACAATGTGTTCCATATCTAGTTACTTCGCAAATGCCTGGAAGTGCCGGAGAAGACGGAAGTTTTCAAGAACATCGATCATCGAGCCGTTGAGATCAACAATGACCTGACATATCGTGAAGTGCCCATCCGTATCCTGGAGGAAGCTTACAGAACCACCAGAACCAGGAGTATCAAATTTATCAAGATTCAATGGAGCAACCATACCGAAGAGGAAGCCACTTGGGAGCGAGAAGATTACATTAGGACAGAGTTCCCAGATCTCTTTAGTTCCTAGCTTTCTTTTGTAAGTCTTGGGACTAGATTTTGTTTAAGGGGGAAGGTTTGTAACATCCCAAAACTCTAATCCAAGTGATCAAGATCCAAATCATCAAATTTAGAGTTAACAAAAACTTTTCCAATTAAAAATATTAAAGCATTCATATGTGTGTGCATTTAAATTAGGAGTTGATTTAAATTGCCATGATTAAGTGATCCATTGCTTGTAAAATGATCCTAAGGTGAATTAAACATCATCTAGATCATTCCCAAACAAATCCCAAAGAAAAACAAATCAAAATGAATAAAATAAACAAATTGTCATTTGTGCCATTTTAATCAACATGCCTACTTTGGCTATTCCTAGAACTCAAAACCTAACAGAAACAAATGTGGATCTTTGCACCCCTTGCTAGTACATGTAGTGATGTACCAAGGCCCACTTTGTGATCTACCAAAAACTTTCAAACACTAATTTTAAATGGCATTTGAAAATTGAATCTAGTGTAGGTATCAAGATCACCCTATTTCAAAAACCACTCAAATGACTTCCATTCTCAAAACCCAAGCACACCTAGAAGCTCAAGCATGTGATCAACCACTCCACCAAAATTCAGCCCAAAATTCAAATAAAACTTTCATTTGGCCATTTCTACAAACACCTTGCAGACAGAATCAAACTAGCCTAACTCATACTGTTTTGATCAATTCTTGTCGAGCCATTTTGTTTGCATTGATCACTCTTGTCTCCCCTGAGCACAACCAGACCAAAACCCACCCTAGTTCTAGCCCTGACGCTAGTGCAACGCCGCCCCGACACCATGATCACCGGGTGACGTTGCCAACGCAGCAGCAGACCGCCGGCCCCTCTCCGCCGCTCCAGGAAGCTAGGCGCCACCCTATCGCCGCCCACGGTCCACCCCACGGCCATTGCCAACCACTGGACCACTCCCCAGCCTCGCCGCCCATTCTCTCTACGTGCAGCCAGAGTGCGCCAGAGCGCCCTCACCGCCAGCACGCGACAGACCGCCCCTCGACCCAATCCCATGCACGCCGCTCCGCCTCGACCCTAGCACCCCGCCAGACACGGCCGTGCACCACCGCGCGACCCACAGTTGCCGTGCGCTGCGCGAGCACCCCCTCTGTCTCCCAGAGCACAGGACGCTCCCGACCAAATGCCACCGCCCCTAGCGTTGCCTTTAAGCCATAGATGACCGCCAGAAGGATGGCCACCGTCCGCCTACGCCGCCCATGCCTCTAGCCGCCTATATCCACGCCACCGACGAGCTCACCATCGTGCCGTTCGATCCCCTTGTCGACCTATAAAAGGAGGCAACCCCAGCACAAACTACTCACATCATCTCACTCCCCTCTCCCCATTGAGCCGTCCACCCCATCCCCGGAGCAAGGTGGGCCACCGTTCGCCGGAATTTTGCCGGAGCTTGACGCAGCAGAGGAGGAGAGGCGCCGTCGATTTCGTCCATCCCAGGAGCCACCGCGACCATGCCTGAGTCCGCTGTCGACAACACGTTCGATCGCCCCCATCGCCATGCTAGTTGGAGCCCTTGTATGCCCCCATTGCACCCCCACCGAGCCGCTAGGGTTAGCT
Organism: Avena eriantha; assembly: GCA_910589775.1. Lineage (NCBI taxonomy): Eukaryota > Viridiplantae > Streptophyta > Magnoliopsida > Poales > Poaceae > Avena > Avena eriantha. The sequence goes on from OU342745.1 coordinate 243,307,136, forward strand.
CTCGCCGGCGACCTGTTCGCCGGGGACGACGATCCTTAGCCGTACATCTTCTTTTTAATAACACGGTCCACGTTGCCCCGTACCGCTTCGCGTTTGATGTGCCGCTGACCTGCGGGACCCCCCAGTCAGTTGTCATTCGCACCACGGAGCGCCACTGGGCTGGCCCGTTAGTTTTCCCACGCTAGCCCATGATTTCAAATTTAGGTTTTTCTATTTTAATTTGAACTCACTTCTGTCCCTTAGTTCAAAAATCAATTCAGGAAGATTTACTAAACCAATTTGAGTGATTCAAATTTTGTTAGAAAGCTACTGAAAAGATCTATCCAAGCCCATTGGATTTAATTCATTTAGAGTTAGAGATCTCTCCTAGTAAAAATAACAAGACATAAGCTTTTGCACATTCAAACATTTTTATAAAATCAACCATAATAGCTTTTGAGTTGATTCCAACTCTCAAAAATCACATTTAACCATACCTATCTGAATATGTAATAATATTAAGGTTTACATGCGGTGAATTTGGACTAGTACCAAAATAATGCTATATAGGCATTTCTAATCACTTTAAATCATTAAATAATAAACATAATCTTAATTAAATGTGGTCCAACCCTTAAATCACATTCCCATATGTTAGAATATGTGGTGATGACATGTGTCCATATGATCTCATATTTTAATTGGAAAATATTAAATCTTAGTTATTTTCAGTGAGTAGAAATTACTTTTCTCTAATAAAAAGAATAAAACTAGTTAATTAAACCTTGTGATGCTTGTGATGATATTAGATCATAAAATGTGTGCCTTAGAGTGCTAAGGAGACTAGTTAAGTATTGTTTGTTGATTGTGTACTCCGTATGTATTTATAGACGATAGTACCGACCAAGCTTTCGAGGAGGAGGAGTGTTATCAAGAGGAGGAAGAAAACTTCAACCACTACACCAACCAAGGCAAGCTATTGCTAGCAAGCTAGAATATTTAGATAACGTAAGCAAGATGCATTAGGCATGCTTTGGTTATACCACTTTGACTAGTACCTATTCCAAGTTTACTTTCAAGCTTTTACTTTCTCTACTTTACCAAAGTCCCTTACTTGTTTTGAAGGTAGCATAATTTTTTTAAAACTTGACCTATCTAGATAACTTTAGATGTCATTCTATGGAATGAGATTGATCTTAGCATACCACCTTAGTGAACACTCTTAACTTAGTAGCTTAGAGCTAGATCAAAAGTTGAGTCACTTCAGGTGGGAATAATTGGTGAAAATGAATTGTGAAAACCTTGGAATGATGAGTCATTCTATTGAGATGTTTTGACATGTCTTGAGAAACACAAATGGTTTATGATGATGAAAATGTTGAGGCATGAGCCTTAGAACTTTTACAAAAATAGATGGTTGGATTCGGATGCGATACCATTCCAATTTTACCGTACAACCACAATACCTGAATTGGGTAAGGCTTAGCCGAAAATTTATATGCATTAGTATTAGTTCCCTCGTGGGAGAGGTTTGAGCTGAGGCTACCTCTCAATGTGGTCCACCTATGTAGTGCCCAAGATGACAGATGGTCATGGTTGGGAGGCCATGCTCATAGGAGAGGTTAGAGTGTGTAAAGGAAATGTTATGTTTGATTATCAGCATACTAAGTATAATGATTCATGGTTATCCCTGACAAATGTATCGAATCTTGTGGTGAAAGTGTACCACCTCTGCAGAGTGTCAAACTATTCGAATAGCCGCGTCCGCGGTTATGGACAGTTGGAGTGGCCATACTGTTTCGTTGTCAGATGTTTTCAAAATGACTTATGAAATGAATGATGAATCTTGACTTGAGCACAACAGGGTTGTGACTATAACACTATCTTCCCAACTTAAGTGATGATAGAAATTTATTTTATCTTTCTTTGTTTCTGAACGCAGCTTAGGTTTCAAACTAAACTTCTTAGTTAAATCTTCACTTTAGCTTTTCCCACTAGGACTGTTACTACTTTTTAGTGGTAGTTTGTGAGTACTTAAAGAGTACTCATGGCTTTTGTCCCTGGCTATTCCTATGGCCAAACTATAAAGGAGATTACCAAGATGACGGTCAGCAGGACGGCTATGATAACTAGGACTATCTGCCTTCGTCAGCATTGCGTGTGCCCCTGAAGATGGACCCCACCGCTACACTTATTATTTATTCCGCTGCTTGTTGTATTAAGACTAGATCATGAGATCCTTATTTGTGTAAGACCTTATTTATGGTTTGTAATGGATGATGTACTGTGATTAACAATCTGTTATGTCTCGCAAAAATGGTAATCCTGGGATTGCGATGTATGACATAACAGGCATCTGGGATTAAAAATCCGGGTGTTGACACAACATGAGCAGAACTACCCTACCCATGATCTTGAATTAGCAGCCGTAGTTTTGGCATTGAAGACATGGCATCATTATCTTATGGGTAATCACTGTGAGATTTACTCAGATCACAAGAGCTTGAAGTATATTTTCACTCAGAAGGATCTGAATATGAGGCAAAGGAGATGGATAGAGTTAATCAAGGATTATGACCTTGACATTCACTATCACCCCGGTAAAGCCAATATGGTAGCGGATGCTCTTAGCAGATTGCCGTGTAGACTAAACACCATGATCAAGGAGAAGCAACCAAGTTTGTATGAGGAGTTGGAGCAATTCGTTACTGAGCTAGTTCGCAAAGGAATTTTAGCTAGCATTGAACTTCAACCCAATTTGATTAGCCAAATCAAGGAAGCCCAGATGGGAAATGAAAGTATCGACAGAATCAAGCGTCGTATTGGTACAGGAAAGGTACCTAGATTCACCGAAGACGAAGAAGGAGTTCTGTGGTACAAATGACGTATCTGTGTGCCAGCAGATTTGGAGCTGAAGCAAGTTATCATGCAAGAAGCTCATGATACTCTTTATTCTATCCACCTCGGAGGAACAAAGATGTATCAGGATTTGAAGGAGCAATTTTGGTGGCACAAGATGAAAAGAGAAATCGGAAGCTACATTGCCAAGTGTGATATCTGTCAGAGAGTCAAAGTGGAACATTAGAGACCCACAGGACTGTTGCAACCATTGCAGATTCTGGAATGGAAATGGCATTCCATCGTAATGGACTTTATCACTGGTTTACCTAAATCTAGTAGGGGAAATGAATCAATCGGGATCATAGTTGATAGACTGTCCAAGGTAGCTCATTTTATACCTGTCAAGACAACCTACCAGAGTTCGAAGCTAGCAGAGTTGTACATTGCTAGAAGTGTTAGTTTGCATAGAACCCCCTAAAGGAAATATGCCCCGAGAGGCAATAATAAAGTTGTTATGATGTATTCCTTGTATATGGTAGATGTTTATTTTGCATGCTATAATTGTATTGATCGGAAACATCAATACATGTGTGTTTAATAAACAAAAAGGGTTCCTAGTTATGCCTCTCTTATAGACTAGCTTGTTGATTAACAAGATGATCAAGGTTTCCTGATCATGGATATTGGATGTTGTTAATAACAAGGTCTCAGCATTTGTGAAATGATGTGATGAACGTTCATCCGAAGTATAGCATTATGATCAAGTCATTATGTTTATATTGCTATAACATCATACGAAGTAATCTTTATCCTTAGACCATGAGATCATGTTAATTGCTAACACCTGAAGAGTATCTTGATAACATCAAACGTCACACCGTAACAGGGTGACTATAAAGATGGGTTCAGTGCTACGAAGGTGTTATGTTGAGGCTCATGGATCAAGAGTGGAATTTTTCAATCCCGATGACGGATAGATATACTCTGGGCCCTCTCGGTGATATCACATTAAGATAGCTTGCAAGCAAGTGATGTGATCACTAGAATGTTATATCACGGGAACGAGAAAAGAGTGCATGTCGGTAACGAGATCAAACTAGATAGTTGGATACCGATGATCGAATCTCGGACATGTATTATATCATGAGACAAAGGGATTAAATTACTAGCGTTAAAGGTTCTCACGATCACAGAAGTCATCGTTGAATATGTAGGAGTCACTATGGATCTCCAGGTCCCGCTTCTGATTATTGATTTCAGATGAGTCTCAATCATGTCTACATTATTCGTGAACTATAGGGTGACACACTTAAGAGTTACCGGACACCATTTTGGAGCACATATGTTTCAGATGAAAGAATTGCAAAGCGCAGGAATTGTTTCGATAGAAACCGGAATTGTTTCGGGTGAAATTGCAGAAAGTGGTTCTGCATGTGATATTGACATATTGCAAGGGGTTATATGTGAATGTTTGTTAATTAAAGTAATTAACAAATTCTTAATAAATTTAATAAAAGAGTTTTATTAAATGAGAGAGCATTAAACTTAGAGAATTTTAATGCATTTAAAGTGGCGACTTTAAAAGGGAATGTGAAGAGGCATTTTAATGTGGAGGGGTTACCACCACATGAATGGGGGAGCTGAGGGGTCACCCCCCATGAGGCGCCGGCCATGGGGAGGGGCACCCCCTCCTCCTATAAAAGGCCCCCCTCTTCCTCCTTCCACACACCTTCTCGTGAAGGATCTCTCTCTCCCTCTAGAATTATTCCCCCATGGTCTCGGATTAGTGAGATACATGTTCCTGGTGACATTTCATTTGGAAGGAGTTGCTGCTTCCGCTGGATCGCTGGAGCGAGTAGGTGGAGGTTGTACGGTGGCTTGAACGTGTGTACGAGGATGGATGCGCTGCTGATTTGCGGCGCTCGGACTTCCACACGATCTTGAGATCGGCAAGTGTACGACTACATCAACCACGAGTTCCTACTCGTTAACAAAACTCGTTGTCTTCGAGGGTAAGTTCTCGGTGGATGTATTTCCACCCATTGCTATGTACCTAGTAGATAGATCTTGGCGTATAGTTCTCATCGTAGGAATTTTTTTGTTTTCTATGCTGCGGACCCAACAGTGGTATCAGAGCCTGATCTATGCGTAGGTGCTTTAACGGGTAGTATACATATGTTTATATGTGGGCGATGATGATCATGTTATTGCATCTTGTATGTATTTTGGATATTGGTGGCATAGTGGGATGAAGCGGCCCGGACCAACCTTACATGTCATCGTACATGAGACCGGTTCCGCGACTGACATGCAACTTGTTTTGCATAAGTGGCTGGCGGGTGTCTGTCTCTCCTACTATAGTCAATATCTGATTTACAACAAGTTGCTAATAACTTGGTTATCCTCGTTGTGGTTCATGTTCGTAGGTAAGAATGGTTCTATCTCCGAAAGCCCTAAGCCACATAAAACTTGCAATTGACTAATTAGAGGCGTCTAGTTTAGATCGTTGTTGGGCTAGTGTATTGATATGGTAATGTTGTAAGTAGATGTATGATAGATACTCTTACAACACATTCAACATGTAAGTTCCATAGACCTTGGCCTTACACACAAAGGAATGATAGAGATCATACCACGATGCAAATGATAGAGATCAAATGCATGGACCATATCATCTCACTTTACACATTATATGTTAGCATCTTATACTGCTAGTTTGGCACTTTTTGTAGCATTGTAAGATGATCCCACATTTAGATATCAAGATAAAAATGTGTTGTTCCTTAAGTATGCACCATTCTGTGGATCGTGTTTCGAGACATCACATGATGATCGGGTGTACTCGAATCTACGCTTTCATAGGAACGGGTGTAAGACAGTTTTACACACACGAGTACTAAGGTTCTTACTTGGCGAGCCTAGCATGTACAGACATGGCCTTGGAACACGGACCGAAAGGTTAAGCATGAGTCATATAGTTGATATGATGCGCATATAGGTGCTCGCCTTTGAAGCTACATCAACTCACGTGATGATCGGACTTGGTGTAGTGGATTTGGTTCATGTAATCACCAAAAGGACACGAGGGATGTCGTTTTTGAGTGGGAGTTCATTAGTAATTTGGATTAGTTGAACTCACTCTATCATAAACTTAGTCAAAATAAACTTTACAAATTCTGTTGTAGATGGCACCACTTGCTTTTAATTTCAATGTGTTCATGGAGAAAGAGAAACTTGCTGCGAATGGTAGCAACTTCACCAACTGGGATATGAATTTGAGGATTCTCCTCACTGCTGCACAAAAGCAATATGTGCTAGAGGCGCCGCTAGGCCCCCCACCAGCTCCTGATGCCCCTAACGAGGAAAAGAATGTCTATATGACTCGTCAGGAGGACCACAACTTAGTTCATTGAGGCATACTGTATGGGCTAGAGCCAGAACTATGAAAGCGTTTCGAAAATGGCAATGCCTTTGATACCATGGGAGAATTGAAAATGATTTTCGATACCCATGCTGCCGTAGAGAGTTATAATGCTTCTGAAAAGTTCTTTAGCTACATGATGGAGGAGAACAACTCCGTTAGTGAGCACGTACTCAAAATGTCTGGGTACACCGATAAACTTGTGTCCTTGGGAATAACGATTCCCATTGACTTAGGCATACATCGTATTATCCAATCTCTGCCACCTAGCTACAAGAGCTTCGTGATGAACTATAATATGCAGGGCATGAAGAAGTCTCTTCCCGAGCTTCTGTCAATGCTTAAGACTGCAGAAGTGGAGATTAGGAAAGAACATCAAGTGTTGATGATCAATAAGACCACTGGTTTCAAGAAGGACAAGAAAGGCAAGCACAAGGGAAATAAAGATGGCAAATCTGTTGCCACACCTGAAAAGAAACCCCGAGCTGGCCCTAAGTCAGACACCGAGTGTTACTATTGCAAGGGGACTGGCCATTGGAAGCGCAATTGCCCCAAATATTTGGCGGACAAGAAGGCCAGCAAGGCAAACAAAGGTATATATGATATACATGTTATTGATGTGTACTTGACTAGTACTCGCAGTAGCACCTGGGTATTTGATACGAGATCGGTTGCTAATATATGTAACTCGGTTCAGGGGCTGCGGAACAAGCGACAACTAGCAAGGGGTGAGGTCAGGATGCGGGTCGGCAATGGATCAAGAGTTGATGTGATCGCCGTCGGGACGCTACCTCTCCATATGCCATCGGGATTAGTTATAAACCTGAATAATTATTATTTGGTGCCTGCACTGAGCATGAACATTGTATCCGGATTGTGTTTGATGCAAAGTGGTTATTGTTTTAAATCTGAAAACGATGGTTGATTGATTTATAAGAATGATATCTTTTATGGTCATGCACCTGTGTTGAATGGTTTATTTCTATTAGATCTCGATAGTAGTATTACACATATTCATAATGTTGATGCTAAAAGGATTAAACTTGGTAATGATATATCTGCATATATGTGGCACTACCGTCTAGGTCATATTGGCGTTAAACGCATGAAGAAACTCCATTCTGATGGACTTTTGGAATCACTTGAGTTTGAATCATTTGATACATGTGAGCCATTCCTTCTGGGCAAGATGACTAGAACGCCGTTTTCCGGTTCAATGGAACGGGCGACAAATTTATTGGAAATCATACATACTGATGTGTGTGGACCAATGAGTGTGTCGGCGCGAGGTGGATATCGTTATTTTGTTACTTTCACAGATGATTTGAGTAGATACGGGTATATCTATTTGATGAAACACAAGTCTGAAACCTTTGAAAAGTTCAAGGAATTTCAGAATGAAGTGGAAAATCATCGTAATAGAAAGATCAAATTTCTTTGGTCTGACCGTGGAGGTGAGTATCTAAGTTACGAGTTTAGCACACACATGAAAGAGTGTGGAATAGTTTCACAACTCACGCCTGCCGGAACACCACAACGTAATGGTGTGTTGGAACGTCGTAATCGTACTTTATTGGATATGGTTCGATCTATGATGTCTCTGACTGACTTGCCACTGTCATTTTGGGGTTATGCACTGGAAACAGCTGCATTCACTTTAAATCGGACACCATCTAAATCCGTTGAAACGACACCGTATGAATTATGGTTTGGAAACAAACCTAAGTTGTCATTTCTTAAAGTTTGGGTATGCGATGTTTATGTGAAGAAACTTCAGCCGGATAAACTCGAACCCAAAGTGGAAAAATGCGTCTTCATAGGATACCCTAAGGAAACGATTGGGTATACCTTCTATCACAGATCTGAGGGCAAGGTTTTTGTTGCCAAGAATGGATCCTTTCTTGAGAAGGAATTTCTCGCGAAAGGTGTGAGTAGTCGGAAGGTAGAACTCGAAGAGGTTATTGAACCTTCTCTTCATGAAATGGCGAGTAGCGCAGCACCGAAAATTGTTTCGGAGTTGACTTCACCTAATGAAGAGAGAGTTGATCATGAAACTCCGAAAAAGGACACTACCGAACCTTGCATGTCAAGTAGGACACGTGCAGCTCCTGAACTGTACGGCAATCCTGTTGTGAATTTCATGGTTGATGAAATAGATGACCCTGCGACATATGAAGAAGTGATGATGAGCCCAGATTCCAACAAATGGCTAGAAGCCATGAAATCCGAGATGGAATCCATGTACGAGAACCAGATTTAGACCTTGGTGGACTTACCTCACGATCGAAAGGCCGTTGAGAATAAATGGATTTTCAAAAGAAAAACTGATGCTAATGGTAGTGTGACCATCTACAAGGCTCGTCTTGTCGCAAAGGGGTTTCGACAAATTCAAGGAGTTGACTACGATGAGACATTCTCTCCTGTAGTGATGCTTAAGTTGGTTAGGATTATGTTAGCAATTGCTGCATATTTCGATTATGAAATATGGCAGATGGATGTCAAAACTGCGTTCCTCAATGGCAATATTGAAGAAGAGTTGTATATGATACAACCTAAGGGTTTTGTCGATCCTAAGGATGCTAATAAGGTATGCAAACTTCAGCGATCCATCTATGGACTAAAGCAAGCATCCCGGAGTTGGAATCTCCGCTTTGATGAGGTGATCAAAGAGTTTGGATTTGTCCAAACTTATGGAGAGGCTTGTATTTACAAGAAAGTGAGTGGGAGGAATGTGGCATTTCTGATATTATATGCGGATGATATATTATTGAATGGAAATGATATAGATCTTTTAAACAGTGTTAAAAGTTATCTAAACAGCAAATTTTCGATGAAAGACCTTGGTGAAGCATCATATGTATTAGGCATTAAAATCTATAGAGATAGATCAAGGCGCCTAATTGGGCTATCGCAGAGTACATACCTTGATAAGATATTAAAGAAGTTTAATATGGACGGAGTAAGAAGGGGTTCTTACCTATGTTGCAAGGCAAGACATTGAGCAAGACTCAAAGTCCGGCTACGGCGGAAGAAAGAGAGATAATGGATAAGATCCCCTATGCCTCGGCCATAGGCTCTATTATGTATGCCATGCTATGTACAAGACCGGATGTGGCACATGCTATTAGTTTGACTAGTAGGTACCAATCTGATCCAGGTTCGGAACACTGGATAGCGGTCAAGAACATCCTCAAGTACTTGAGAAGAACTAGGGATATGGTTCTTATATACGGAGGTGAAGAAGAGCTAGTCGCTAAGTGTTATGTCGATGCTAGCTTTGATACCGATCCGGATGACTCTAAGTCTCAATCCGGATACGTATTTCTCTTGAACAGAGCAGCAGTTAGTTGGAGGAGTTCCAAACAACCTATGGTGGCTGGATCAACGACGGAGGCGGAATATGTTGCTGCTTCAGAAGCGGCGCAGGAAGCGGTTTGGATGAAAGAGTTCATTACGGAACTAGGTGTGGTTCCTAGTGAATTGGACCTAATTGTGATCTATTGTGACAACAATGGAGCCATAGCCAACGCCAAGGAACCGAGGTCTCACAAGAATTCCAAGCATATTAAGCGCCGGTTTGACTCCATCCACGAGCATGTCAAGGATGGAGATAAAAGATTTGTAAAGTACACACAGAACTAAATGTAGAAGATCCGTTGACTAAAGCTATCCCTAGGGAAAAACATGATCCACACCAGAACTCCATGGGTGTTAGATTTATCACTATGTGAACTAGATTATTGTCTCTAGTGCAAGTGGGAGACTGAAGGAAATATGCCCTGAGAGGCAATAATAAAGTTGTTATTATGTTTGTATATGATAGATGTTTATTTTGCATGCTATAATTGTATTGATCGGAAACATATATACATGTGTGTTTAATAAACAAAAAGGGTTCCTAGTTATGCCTCTCTTATAGACTAGCTTGTTGATTAACAAGATGATCAAGGTTTCCTGATCATGGACATTGGATGTTGTTAATAACAAGGTTACAACATTTGTGAAATGATGTGATGGACATTCTTCCGAAGTACATCATTCGATCAAGTCATTATGTTTATATTTCTATAACATCATACGAAGTAATCTTTATCCTTAGACCATGAGACCATGTTAATTGCTAACACCTGAAGAGTATCTTGATAACATCAAACGTCACACCATAATAGGGTGACTATAAAGATGGGTTCAGTGCTACGAAGGTGTTATGTTGAGGCTCATGGATCAAGAGTGGAATTTGTCAATCCCGATGATGGATAGATATACTCTGGGCCCTCTCGGTGATATCACATTAAGATAGCTTGCAAGCAAGTGATGTGATCACTAGAATGTTATATCACGGGAACGAGAAAAGAGTGCATGTCGGTAACGAGATCAAACTAGGTATTTGGATACGATGATCGAATCTTGGACATGTATTATATCATGAGACAAAGGGATTAAATTACTAACGTTAAAGGTTCTCATGATCACAGAAGTCATCGTTGAATATGCAGGAGTCAGTATGGATCTCCAGGTCCCGCTTCTGATTATTGATCCGAGAGGAGTCTCAATCATGTCTGCATCATTCACGAACCGTAGGGTGACACACTTAAGAGTTACCGGACACCATTTTGGAGCACATATGTTTCAGACGAAAGAATTGCAAAGCGCAGGAATTGTTTCGATAGAAACCGGAATTGTTTTGGGTGAAATTGCAGAAAGTGGTTCTGCATGTGATATTGAAATATTGCAAGGGGTTATATGTGAATGTTTGTTAATTAAAGTAATTAACAAAATTCTGAATAAATTTAATAAAAGAGTTTTATTAAATGAGAGAGCATTAAACTTAGAGAATTTTAATGCATTTAAAGTGGAGACTTTAAAAGGGAATGTGAAGAGGCATTTTAATGTGGAGGGGTTACCACCACATGAATGGGGGAGGTGAGGGGTCACCCCCCATGAGGCGCCGGCCATGGGGAGGGGCACCCCCTCCTCCTATAAAAGGCCCCCTCTTCCTCCTTCCACACACCTCCTCGTGAAGGATCTCTCCCCCCTCTAGAATTATTCCCCCATGGTCTCGGATTAGCGAGATACATGTTCCCGGTGGCATTTCGTCTGGAAGGAGTTGCTGCTTCCGCTGGATCGCTGGAGCGAGGAGGTGGAGGTTGTCCGGTGGTTTGAACGTGTGTGCGAGGATGGATGCGCTGCTGATTTGCGACGCTCGGACTTCCACACGATCTTGAGATCGGCAAGTATACGACTACATCAACCATGAGTTCCTACTCGTTAACAAAACTCGTTGTCTTCGAGGGTAAGTTCTCGATGCATGTATGTCCACCCGTTGCTATGTACCTAGTAGATAGATCTTGGCGTATAGTTCTCATCGTAGGAAATTTTTTGTTTTCTATGCTGTGGACCCAGCACCCCCAAGACCATAGTGTCGGATCGAGGAACCCAATTTACCTCAAGATTTTTGGTAGCAAGTCCAAGAAGGATTAGGAACCAAGTTGAATTTCAGCACAGCTTATCACCCGCAGACCGATGGACAGACTGAGAGAGTCAACCAAATCATAGAAGATATGTTGAGAGCTCGTGTGTTAGAATATGGATCAAAATGGGAAGATTGTCTGCCTTTCGCAGAATTCTCATATAACAATAGTTATCAAGCCAGTTTGCAAATGGCCCCATTTGAGTTCTTATATGGAAGGAAATGCCGTACCCCTTTGAATGGGTCACAAGTAGGAGAGAGTCAGGTTTTTGGACCCGAATTCTCCGAGAAGCTGAAGAGAAGGTTCACAAAGTCCGTGAGCACCTCAAGACCGCCCAATCAAGACATAAGAGTTATGCTGACAGGAGAAGGAGAGACCTGACTTTCAATGTCGGAGATTTTGTGTATCTCAAAGTTTCGCCATTGAAGGGAACACAACGTTTTAGTTTGAAAGGAAAGTTAGTCCCAGATATATCGGACCCTTCAAGATTTTGAATCACCGAGGAGAAGTATCGTATCAACTGGAACTGCATGAAGAGATGTCTGCCATCCACAATGTGTTCCATATCTCGTTACTTCGCAAATGCCTAGAAGTGCCGGAGAAGACTGAAGCTTTCAAGAACATCGATCACCGAGCCGTTGATATCAACAAGGATCTGACGTATCATGAAGTCCCCATCCGTATCTTGGAGGAAGCCTACAGAACCACCAGGACCCGGAGTATCAAGTTTCTCAAGATTTAATGGAGCAACCATACCGAAGAAGAAGCCACTTGGGAGCGAGAAGATTACGTTAGGACTGAGTTCCCAGATCTCTTTAGTTCCTAGTTTTCTTTCTTGAATCTCGGGACGAGATTTTGTTTAAGGGGGGAAGGTTTGTAATATCCCAAAACTTTGACCCAAGTTATCAAGATCCAAATCACCTAATTTAGGGTTAACAAAACCTTTTTCCATTTAAAATATTTAAGCATGCATATGTGTGTTGCATTAAATAAGAATTGATTTGAATTGCCATGATTGTTTATTATAATGGTTGTAAAATGATTCTAAAATGAATGCCACATCATCTAGATCATTCCCAAGCAAAATCCAAAGAAAAAGAAATACAATACAATTAATAATGGATGCCATTTTAATCAACTAGGACACTTTGGGTGTTCCTAGAACTCAATTTCAAACAGAAACAATTGTGGATCTTTGCACCCCTTGATAGTAAAAGTTAAGATGTACCAAGGCCCACTTTGTGATCTTCCAAAAACATTTAAACTCTAATTTTAAATGACATTTGAAAATGGAATCCATCTCATATGTCCAGATCACCCTTTTTCAAAAACCATCCAAATGAAGTCCATTTGAGAAATCCTAGCAACCAGAGATGTTTAAGCATGTGACAAACCACTCCACCAAAAATCTCTGAAAAATTCAATTCTTTGTGTCATGCGGCCATTTGGTCGAACACTTGGCATGCACTGATCACACCCTAGTTTAGACTCACTGTTTCTACAGGGTTTTGCAACCCATTTGACCCCAATTCACTCCCTCTGTCCCTCTTTGATGTAACCATGCCTTAACCAGCCCACCCCCTAGTCCCTAGCAACAGTGCCACGCCACCCCGATGCCATGCTCGCCGGCCAACCGTGCTCATGCCGCAGGAGACCACCAACCCCTCTCCGCCACTCTAGGATAGAAGGCGTGACCTCACCGCAGTCCATGGTCCACCCCACGGCCACATCTAACCCCTGGACCACCGAGGACAAGCCCCACACTAAGTCTCTGCGTCGCACCAGCGCACGCCAGAGCGCCGTTGTCGATAGAGCGCCACACGTCGCGCCTCGACCCTAGACTATGCGCGCTGCTCCGCCTTGACCACCTCACCCCGCCAGACATGCCCTTACCCCGCCAAACGACCTAGAGTCGCCGGGAACCACGTCGAGCACCGCCTCTGTCTCTCAGAGCGCGCGACGCTCCCGACCACAATCCACCGCCCCTAGCACCACCATTAACCCCTAACTGATCGCCAGGGAACCGCCCACCGTCCGCCTACCTCGCCCATGCTGATAGCCCCTGTGTCATCGTCACCGACGAGCTCCGCCCACACCTATCTGCTGCCTCGCCGGGCCTATTTAAGGGAGCCTCCCCAACACCATTTCTTCACACTCCCACACTCCCCTCTCTCCACTGGTCCTTCCCCACCTCTCGCTGGAGCAGCTCGAGCAACCAACCGCCGGAATTTCGCCGGAGATAGCCACAACAGAGGAGGAGACATTGCCGTCGATTTCGTCCACCCCAGCCACTGCTGTGACTTCGCCTGAGCCTGCCGTCGTCTCCTCGTTCGTTTGCCCGCCTCGCCGCACTTGCTGGAGCCCTGGTACGACCTCACCGCACCCCCACCGAGACGTTAGGGTTCCACCTCGCCGGCGACAAGTCCGGCATCGACGATGAACATGAGCCGTAGATTCTAGTTCTAATCCTACGGTCCGCATTGTCCCATACCGCTTCGTGTTTAATGAGCCATTGATAGGCGGGACCCGCTGTCAGCAGTCCTCTGCGCCGCGGAGTGAAACTGGGCCGGCCCATTAGTGTTCCCGCCTTAGCCCGTAGATTCAAATTATGATTTTTCTTTTTAGCTGAAATTTAGTTCTGTCCCTTAGTTTGAAATTCAATTCAAAGAGTTTTACAAATCCAAATTGAGTGATTCTAGTTTTGTTGGAAAGGTAATAAAAATCTCTATCTAAGCCCGTTGGATTTAAATCATTTAGAGTTATAGATCTCTCCTAGCTAAAATAACAAGACAGAAGTTTTTTAACATTCAAACATTTTTCTAAAATCAACCATAATAGCTTTTGAGTTGATTTCAACTCTCAAAAATCACATTTAACCTATCTGAATATGTAATAATATTTAGGTTTGCATGCAGCGACTTTGAACTAGTAGCAAAATAATGCTATATAGGCATTTCTAGTCACTTTAAATCATTAAATAATAAAATTAAACTTATTAAAATGTGATCCAACATTTAAATCACATTCCCATGTATTAGAATATGTGGTGATGACATGTGTCCACATGATCCCATATTTTAATTGGAGAATATAAAATCTTAGTTAATTTCAACTAGTAGAAATTACTTTTCTCAAATAAAATAAATAAAACTAGTTCATTAAACCTTGTGATGTTTGTGATGATACTAGATCATCAAATGTGTGCCTTAGTGTGCTAAGTAGACTAGTTAAGTATTGTTTGGTGATTGTGTATTTCTGTATGTATTTATAGACGATAGTACCGACCAAGTCTACGAGGAGGAAGAGTTCTACCCCGAAGAAGAAGAGGAGAATTTCAACCACTACACCAACCAAGGCAAGCCATCATTAACAATGTAAGATAACCCTTGCAAGCTATTATTGGCAAGCTAACCCTTACAAGCTAGATAACCTAAGGAAGATGCATTAGGCATGCTTTGGTTATACCATTTGACTTATACCTACTCCAAGTTTTATTTACAAGCTTTACTTTCTTTTACTTTACCAAGGTTTCTTACTTGTTTATAGATAGCATAAAGAGTATAAAACTTGACCTATCTAGTTAGACTTAGATGTCATTCTATGGCATGATATTGATACTAGCATCCCACCTTAGTGAACACTCTTAACTTAGTAGTTTAGAGATAAAGCAAAACTTGATCACTCTAGATGGGAATAATTGGTGAAAATGACTTATGAAAACCTTGGAATAATGAGTCATTCTATTGAGATGTTTTGACATGTGTTGAGAAACACAAATGGTTTATGATGATGAAAATGTTAAGGCATGAGCCATAGCCATTTTATAAAAAAACTGATGGTTGGATTCAGATGCGATACCATTCCAATTTTACTGTACAACCAAAATACCTGAATTGGGTAAGGCTTAGCCGGAAGTTTATATGCATTAGTATTAGTTTCCTCACGGGAGAGGTTTGAGCCGAGGCTACCTCTCAATGTTGTCCACCTATGCAGTGCCCAGGATGGCAGATGGCCATTGTTGGGAGGCCAAGCTCATAGGAGAGGTGCTTATACTAGAGTGTGTAAAAGAAAGGTTATGTTTGATTATCTGCATACTAAGTATGATGATTCAGGGTTATCGTTGACAGATGTATCGAATTTTGTGGTGAAAGTGTACCACCTCTGTAGAGTGTCAAACTATTCGAATAGCCGCGTCCGCGGTTATGGACAATTGGAGTGGCCATACTGTTCCGTTGTTAGATGTTTTCAAAATGACTTATGAAATGATTTGTGACATGACTTGACCAGAACAGAGTTGTGACCATGACAACTAAGTTCCCACTTAGGTGATTTCAAACTTTATTTTATCTTTCTTTGTTTCTGAAGTCAGCTTAGGTTTCAAACTTAACTTTACAAATAAACTTAGAACTTAGCTTTCCTACTAGAACTACCTTACTTGTTAGTGATAGTTTGCGAGTACTTAAAGATTACTCATGGCTTTTGTCCCTGGCTATTCCTGTGGCTAGACTATGAGGAGGACTACCCTGAAGGAGGACAGTAGGACGGCTACGACAATTAGGATCATCTCCAATCGTCTGCATTGCCTGTGACAGTGAAGATGGAGCCCACCGCTACGCTATTTATTCCGCTACTTGTTTGTACTAAGACTGGATCCTGAGATCCTTTATTTGTGTAAGACCTTATTATAGTTTATAATGGATGATGTAATGTGATATCCAATCTGTTATGTCTCGCAAAAATAGTAATCTTGGGATTGCGATGTATGACATAACAAGCATCTGAGATTAAAAATCCGGGTGTTGACACTATGCATGTCACCGTGACCATGATACACCGTGCTCTTAGCCACCTGATGGAGCACAGTGGACAGAGAGGTATCTTGCAATGACCCCTGAGCACAAGATCAGCTGGTTCACAGCCTTCCTGAACAAGCACTACCTCTGAGCAGTGAACTCAGCTATTCGACGAGGTGCTAGTAGCGATGATATGGATGTGATGTGTACTTTCCAGTAGGCACAGGGCCGGCCCTAGGGGGGACTAGTGGGGCAGCCGCCCCGAGCCCTAAAAAGTAGGGGCCCAAAAAATTGTAGGCCTAGTATACGTCGTAAAAAAATGTATTGGGTTGGTGGCAACCGCTCGACTCCCAGGGCATTGTCGCATCCATCGATCGCCTCGCCCCGTCGCTTCTCGTTCCCGACTCCCGAGTACGTGAACCGTGTCACATACCTTCTCGCCTCCCTCCCGAGTCCCGTACTTGCCACAGGCCCACAGTCTTATTCGATTCCCACTTCCCAGGCCCCAGCGTCGGCGTCGCTTGCCCTACCGAGTCCCGTACTCCCGTCGCTTCCCTCGTCCCTGGATCGGATCGGAATTGGAGCCACTCTGCCAGGCGCGACGGTAGGGCTCGAGTGTCAAACTGACGATCGATTTTAATGATGCCGCCTCTGTCCCAACTTCAAGGAAGACCCGCGTCCCGCGCCATCTGCCGTTGCCTCACTAAGCACCAGGTACATCATGTACTCGGTACTCCCTTGTCAAAATCACAATAGAAGACATGTTTTATTTATTTTAATCAATCTGTTTGTTCTTGCTCCCAGGTTAACTGATTATGGCGTCCAAATCTGGTGCTCAGAAAAGAAAAAGGAGACAATAAGAGAACAAATTAGGAATTTTCGGAGGAAATTTTAAGGTATCGTGTAAATATTGTTATTTTTATATGAATATTATAGTCGGGAGTATACTTAAAATATTTATTTTTCATCATCTCATATATGCATAAAAAATTATAATAAGGGGTCCAAAATTTTAGTTTCGCCCCGGGCCCCCGAAATTTCAGGACCGACCCTGAGTAGGCTGGGCTTATGATCTATGGTTGCGGTGACCGTTAAACTTTGGTCTGTATATTTTGGGAGGTGGTATTCAGTTATAACCCCTCTGTATGTGATGAACTAGTGCTGCATCACGGGCAGTTGCTCGTGAACTCGTGCTGCAGCACACACGCCATGACTTATTACCTCAAACTTGTGTTAATACAAGCTAGTAGTTCTCTGTATTGCACTTTTCTGTACTTTGTTTTTTGCCTTGATGAGGTTTGGGTAAGCTCACGTCACTAGCTAGGAGATAAGGCTAGCACGAAGAATACAGTTAGCCAAACAAGTGCAAATTTACTAAAAATCCTAAAATACATGGAACCAAACGACTGGGGTTGGCTTCTTAACCCTTAGGAAAATGAGAATACATGAAACCAAATGAATGCCCCTTTTGGCACAAGAGCTTGCATCGCCGCGTGTAGCTTTCGTAGAACCATGATCTTCATGTGCGAGTAAATAACACCAGCACCAAACACGCATTTAGACGCGCTGGCTACATCCGATCCGGCCGGGCCAAACGCTGCCGGTGAAAAAGGCCCACCTGGATGGAGACCAAGGCTCTCACTATCTCCAGATTAGTGCATGTGCACGGACGTGCCAGCTCCTTGGCATGAGTCCATTTGCATGCATGTGGTTGACTCGCTCGAGTCTGAGCGTGAGCGACCGGCTGCGGTCGGCCGCGTGGACACTGCGCGTGTGCGCATGACCCGGTTTCTTTGGGATCGCGTCGTGCCAGACGAATTCGCCTGGGCTGGCGTGCTTGGGCCCGCCAAATTTTCCACGTACAACTCTCCAGGTACGTTATTTGCTACTGCTTTCCGTGCGTTGTTTTCTGCAACGTTTTGACCAAAATTTGCACCGTTTTGTTTTGCAATTTCTGCATCATCAGAGTTTCTTGGCACAGGATTAGTATTATAAGAATTAACCAAATGATCAAAACGGCTATTTCCATCTCCATGGTCAAAAGAGCGCAAGTTTTTAGGAAGGAGCAAAATTTCTTTTCAAAGTTGGGCACCGGCATTTGGATAAAGATTTTTGAAGGAAAAGACCGTCTCATCGAACACCACATCTGGAGTGATATAACCACGGTCTGTTTGAACATCTAAACATTTTACTCCTTTATGCATTGCCTTATATCCAAGAAACACACACTGTTTGGAGCAGAACGATAATTTTCTGATGTTGTAGGGTCAAAGATTTGACCAACAAGCGCAACCAAAACATGAAGAGTGGTGTAATCAGGAGTTTGGTTGAATAGATGTTCAAAGGGTGTACTATAGTTAATGACTTTGGAAGGCAACATATTTATGAGATGTGTGGCAGTCGAGAATGCTTCATCCCAAAATTTTAGTGGCATGGATGCATTTGCTAGGAGAGCTAGACCAACTTCTACTATATGACGATGTTTTCGCTCGACGGAGCCATTTTATTTATGGGCACGAGGACATGACACGTGATGAGAGATGCCAATCTTTTGGAAGGAGTTTAATTTCTCATATTCACTTCCCCAATAAGATTGGAGTGTAATAATTTTTCTCTCAAATTTTCGTTCAACGAGTGCGTTGAAAACATCGGATTTCTTTTTAATAAGATAGATCCATATTAACTTGCTGAAATCATAAATAAAACTCACATAATATTTGTGTCGATCAATGGAAACAAGAGCAGGGCCCCATACATTAGAAAAAACAAGTTTGAGAGGAGTGGTGGACACACTAGAGGAAATCGAATAAGGAAGTTGGTGACTTTTTGCCATTTGACAAGAGACACACCGACTCTAGCTTTCTATGAAACGGAAGCTTATTATTTTTAAACACTCGTTTGATAATAGAAAATGAAGGGTGGCCAAGACGGCTATGCCACCTCCAGGATGAAACCTTGGTGGCGCCAAAGGCTTGTTTATTGGGAGTCTCATCATGTGGAATCAACGGGTAGATGCCTTCTCTACACCTGCCTCCACGACGAACCCTCTTCGTGACCTGATCCTTAATCAAAAATATTTTTGACCAAAATTCAACATAAGCATGATTATCAATGGTAATACGATTTACAGAGGAGTTTTTTTAGAGGCTTTAGGAACATGAAGAATATTGTTTAATAGATTTTTGTGATCCGAATGACCAATATGGTTAATTTTCATACCTACACCGCTTGCGGTGTGGATTTTTTCCTGCCGACAATACTTGTCGCGGATGGTACCTTCTCGAGCTCACTGGCGACGTGATATGTGGCTTCGCCGTCCCTGTACTAATTGGTGTGGACTCCATAGGAGGCGGCATTGGAGGAGTGCTCTTCTTGATCATCATTGTTGTAGCGATACCAGCAGTCCCGTGCACCATGGCCGGGTTTGCCTCAAATTTGGAAGGAGAACTTGGCGTTGGCTGATCCTTGCCCTCCACCGCCATTGAAGTTGTTGTTTTAGTTGCTGGAGCCCCTGTTGTTGTTGTTGTTGTTGTTGTGGAAGGGGGGTCGACCTCCATTGCCACGACCGCGTGGAGGGCCTACATGTCCGCGCCCGTGCCCACCCCCGCGAGACGAGGTGAAGTTGGCAGAGGACTTGAAACCTCCGTTTCCGTCCATGCTTGATCCGCCAAGAAGCTCGGCGCACTAGTCGAAGTTCGACATATGTGTGAATAGATCGTCGATGGTGACCGGCTCCGTGCAAGCATCGAGTACCGACACGAGTGGATTGTAGTTTTCATCCAACCCTGCTAGTATGTACGAGATCAGTTTATCTTCATCAAGTGGCTTACCAGCCGTGGTGAGATCCTCTACGTATGACTTCATCTTGGCGAAGTAGACTACCCCCGTCTTGTTCTCCTTCCTTCCATTGGCAAGGGCGATGCGGAGGTTGTTGATACGGGAGCGCGACACAGAGGGGAACATGTTCTTGATGGCATCCCACACCGCCTTGGAGTTGGTCAGCGTCGCCACTTGGACGAGCACCTCCTTGGACAGGGAGTTCAGGAGGTAGGAGAGCACCTTTTGATCTTGCGCCTCCCATGAGGCATAGGCAGGATTCGCCACGACCTTGTCCTTGCCCTCCATGTCCTTCACAGTAAGGGTCTTCGCAGGTGCTGCCATGGAGCCGTCAAGGAATCCATAGAGCTGAGCCCCCTGATCTTAGGGAGAACCTAGGCACGCCATAGGAGGAGGTTCTCGCTAGTGAGTTTCTCAGAGACATGGTGGTTGATGACGACGGGAGGATGTGTTGAAGAAGTCGCCATGGGCGAGATTGTTTCTGGCTAGACATAGGTAGAAGGGATATGCTCTGATACCATATTATTTGGAATTAATGCTTGCCTTAATCTCAGCATCGGTTACGTGTTTATATGCGCAGGAACAGCCCTATCGTGGCTCAATACAAGGAAGTCAATCAGCCTTAATTGGCTTTGATGGGGCAGATTACAATAGACAATTACTAGCCTATTTGGTTACATGGTTACACAAAGTAGGAAGGATGGGATCCTGTCGGTTGGTGGACGTTACCGGTTCAGAAAATATCACTAACATGTTCTTGTTTTTACAATTACCCAAACAAAAGACCTTACTTTGAATGAAGTTAATGTTTATCCCTGACATTTGTTCAAATAAGCAGAGCAAAAAAATTAAGATTCCTAGCATTTTCAAACCCTTCATCCAACATAAACATAGTGTCATCTACATATTGGAGAATGTCAATGCCATTTTCTTGCATATAAGGTACTAACCCTGTAATAAGACCACCGTGTTTTGCATTTTTTATCATCACACTTAAAGAGTCCAAAATGCATTAAATAAAACAGGTCAAAAGGGTATCACCCTGCCTTACCCCCCCTAAGTAGGAAAAAAACCCCCAACCGATCATTAATTTTAATATTCACTTTAACACTAGTTATAATACTAAACATAAGGTCATTCACCGGTAAGAGAAGCCTTTTTAGCATTATATTATATAAAAAAGCCCAATAAATGTTGTTTTTCGATTTATTTGTCCATCTAGGATTATGCCTTTTCAAAATACACTTTAAAAAGAACTCTAGACATTTTCTTAATTTTCACTTCATGTAAAACCTCATGTAAAATATTCACACCCTCAAGAATGAATCTATTTTTCATAGAACTTGTCTAAGTTTTATCAATATTATTCTCTCCCACAGGTGCTACTATGTTATTCAATCCTTGAGTGGGCATTTTAAGCTGATATTCATCAAGTATATAAGCCCGAAATTTTGTATAAGAATTGCATCCTCACATTTGGGAATGGGTGTTATAGTACCAAAATCCAGTCTACCAATATCTAATTTTCCTTGAACAAAATCATCAAATAGGTTTTTCAAAGGCCTTTTAATCTCATCCTAGAAAAACAAGTAAAATTCCCTAGGAAAACCATCAGGATCATGACTTTTATCATGGGCCAAAAAGAAAACTATCTCTTCGATCTCCTCATACAGAAAATCCTTGGTGAGCCCAATGTTTTCTTCAGAACTCACCAAAGAAGGAAAATCAAAACCAATCTCTAAAGAGGTTCTGCGTCAGAAAACAAAAAATCCTAGCAACAAGAATGATACATCCAAGATCTACTCTATGCACATGTAAGATAACAGAGGGAACCAGTATTCATATTTTTGAAGACCGAAAGCGTTTAACATTTCACGGGAACGTGGATGATGTAGTCGTATGGTGTAGCCAACCTCAAAGTTGTGTAGGCGTACATGCTCCAATCTCTAAGCTCCGAGTACCACAACTGGCGGTACCTCCAAAGTTCTACACATATCGGTGTAGATACGTCCCCTGGGTTCCGGTCCAGCGAAGCAGCGGAAGAAGATTGATCCGGACTGAAGATCCAGCAGCACGACGACGTGTGTATGGTGGAGAAATCCTTATTCCCGTATGCACGTTCCTACTTGAAAACCACACGCAAGGGAGAGGGAGAGAGAAAGGCAAAAGCCAATTAAGTGATTTGGGAGGAGGGACCTCCCCTTCTTATATAAGGGAAATGGGAGCACCCCTTCCCTCAATGTCCTGGGGTGGGACTAAACAAGAGGGAGGAGGAGGTGGTGGACGGCGGTGGGGATAGGCCCCACCCGCATGCCTTGGCCCACCAAGGTCGGCTGACAGGCGGTCGGGGGTGGTCCCCACCCCACGTGCCTTGCTCCCTAGGAGGCTAGCCCATGTAGGTTGGTTGCCCCATTCAATTAATTAAAATTCATATTTAATTATCAATTCATCTCATCACGAGTAAATAATAGCGCTAGATTGCTTCAGCTCAAACTTCTATCCATGCCATCCCGATTCTTTTAGGCCATGGGATAGACGCTGAAAAGGACACACGACGATGTCGCCACAGAGCCCTGCTATCCCGGGAGGTGGGACCCGCCACGGGTTAGGGCAAAAGGTTCCCTAACGCGTACGTGTCGCGTGCACTGTCATACCCCGCATCACTAGATGGTAGACCGCGCGCATCATGATACCGCCATCAGCGTATGCGGGCAAGACCGAGCTCTATGAGATGTTCTCCTGGCACGACACATCTCCACACCTGGCAGGTGGCGGGGCCCGCTGAGAGACGAGTGGCACCGCGAGCCCATGCTGGCCTGGGATTCATGCGGCCATGGGCCCTCATGGAGCCGACGTGGCACCGCAAGACCATGTCGGCCGCGGTTTCCCTCGGCCATGGGGCCTGTCTAGGGCTGATGTGGCGATATAGGCTCTACTCGTACGCGTTTCCTCATGGGTATGAGGGCTACCCATAGCCGACGTGGCGTGATAAGGCTGTGTTGTTCTCGGTTTCTCGCGGACGTGGGGCCATCTAGAGTATAAGACTATTCTTCCTGTATTTTCTTCAAGAAATGCATTAGATAAGACATCTTGTCCCTCCAGCTCCATCTTTTTTAGCTCGCTACCGTCGTTGTCGCATGCATCGAGCCGGTGAACACGCTTGATTCCGGCGATGCGGCTTCCAATGGTCATGAGGTAAAAGAGAACGCTAGCACCTTTGAAGTGGTGGGACACATGACGAACGCCTGGGCTGCTGCGCTTCGGTGCAGTTGTAGCCCGAGCCTCGCTCAGTGAGGCTCAGGACCGCGATGATTGCTTGGCCTCCTGCACTCCGGCGCGATGGTGGATCTACATGGTTTGTTCACTATGTCATTGCCGTCTCCTCTTCTTCGCTATTTCTTTTCTTTTCTGTACCATCTGTGCTTGGTGACCGTTTCTTTTCTTTGTTTACCTTGCGGATTAATCATCGGCTGTACGCATTGAGGAGAGGAACATGGTACTTCTTGTTGGAATTCTTGCCTAAATGGCCCATCCCATATTCCATTTTAATAACTCCTGAAAATCCTAGAGGCTCATGTGGCCCATTCATGCATGGCAAGAGGTGGAACAAATGTTTAGTCCCACATTGCTAGTTGGAGGAAGATTTCACCACCTTATAAGGGGGCTCTTCCACCACTTGGTAAAAGGATGAGAAGGAGAGAGACGTACACGTGCGCTCCTCCTCCATGTCCGCTTGCCTCGTCTCGTCACGACACGCTCGTGCTGTGGGTTGCGGGAATGCCTCGAGCCGAGAGCTTCCCTTTCTTTTTGCTGCACATGAATGGATTAATAATCTGAATAGTCTGCGTAAATGGGTGTCTAATATGCACTCAATGGAGATTTAATTCGAACATTTCCTCTGAGATTTAATTCGAATTTAATGGGCTTAAGCCATTGCCTGTTCGTTTCCTCTCCTGATACCTGTTCGTCTGCCTATCCATGCCTATAAGAGTGAGAGGTCGCTCCTCTCCTCGGACACGCTTCAGTACATCGCCTCCAGTTTCAGAGAATTACGCTGCCGCTCCGTTCTTCCCCATATTGTTTTGCGGCGTGCACCACTAGCCGGGATAGTAGGCCTGCAAGACCCCGTTGCTTCGAGTCCTATACGGGAGAAGGGCGATAAGGTTTTTGGGGAGCACTATTGGCATGACTACTGACTTTGTCATGAACTCCTTCACGGATAGCGATTGCACCGACATATTCCCCAACGAGGACTTCTTCCCCAACATCAGCAACCTCTTCCTCAACGACATGGCTGGCGATGGTGCCAACGCCAACACCGGCGGTTCCTCTAGTGGTCCCTCTGCTGTGATGTACATCCTCTTCCTCAATCTTGTTTATCTTAGTTAGATAGTATGTCGTTCCCTTTGGTTTGCTATAGATCTTGCTCTGATCTTATCTCAAGTTATGTGCTATGCAATCCTCTTGGATATCTGCCTTAACTTATATCCGCTAATTCATATGATTAGTTTAACTTCTGTTATTATATTCATGTTTTATTTAGCGTTTATCTTGGGTAAATTGCTCTTTAACTCAACAATCCAAAAACCTTATAATAGGCAATAGTGGTTTTGTTGCATCCACGAAGCCACCTGTGTTTGAAGGTGTCAATTACAAAATATGGCGTGCGAGGGTAGTGCTCTGGTTTCATACCATGAGCTTCTATAACGTTATCTATGGCGCACCTGAGGGAGATCTTAATCTTGTTCAGGAAGAGGCCTTTCAAAAATTTGATACCACATTTAAGGCTGCCTTGATCAGCATCCTTGGCGACAATATTGTCGATTCATACCTATCATTTAGCAATGGCAAGGATATGTGGGATGCGCTCGAGAGAAAAATTGGAGTCTTTGATGCTGGCACCGACCTGTATGTCATGGAACAATTCTATGACTATAAGATGGTTGATGACCGCTCCATTGTGGAGCAGGCTCATGAAATACTGTTACTTGCCAGGGAGCTTGAGCACTTCACTTGTGTGTTAATGGAAAAGTTTGTTGCCGGAGGCATTATTGCCAAGCTTCCCTAGTCATGGAGGAATTTTGCTACTTCTCTGGAGCACAAGAGGCAAGAGTTTTGTAACATCTCAAAAATATTATAATGAGAATCTCATTTTCCAATTAACCAAAAATAGGATTAACAAAAACTTCTTATCTTGAACAATTATGAGTGTGTTTGTTAATGATGTATGAATGCATGATATGCCATGTTTGATTGTTATATATGTCGAGAATTAGTTTAAGGATCAAAGCAAGATCATCTAGGTCAAATCCAAACCAAATCAAATAAAAAGAAAATCAAATAATAAGGCATATGACCTAATGGTCATTTTTGCGAAAGTTAACACCTAGCCCACTTTGAGCATCTCTATTAAATGATTTCAAACAGAAACAATTTCATTTCTTTTCTCACCTTGCTAGACCAAGTGAAAATGAACCCAAGCAAACTTTCAAAACTTACAGAAACAAATTCATATTCTTTTAGAGGACATTTCAAAATTGAATCCATCATAGACATCAAGATGGCCATTTTTAAAAAACCATCCAAACTTTCTCCACTTGACCAACCCTTGCAACCAATGACTCCCAAGCATATGATCAACCAACCCACCAAATATAATTTCAAAAGTCAAATAATTCTTTCATGCGGCCATTTGATCGAACACTTAGCAGGCACAGTACGAAGCTACCAACTATACACTGTTTGGAGCAATCTTGTGATCATCTTGGTACCTCACTAAGCCTCCACTACTAGCCCACGATCACCCCAGCCCGTGCAGCTGAACCTCTCTCACTCGCCAATTGGACTAGTGCCAGCCCGTACCCGAGCGTGCCATGCCGGCCAGACATGGAAACGACGCTAGAATCCTCGCTACCCTCATCCACGACCAGTAGGAGATATGCCTGACCTCACCTCACCCGCTAGTGTACACCTCGGCCAACGACATGCAGTGGAGACGCCAGCGCAGCCGCACCCACTTCTCTGTCTGCCATGCCGACGCGCACGCCAGAGCGCCGAGCCGTCCCGCACAACCACACCACGCCTAGCTCACCCTTGCATAAATGCAATCGCCGCGATGCCAGCGACCTCCCAGACACGCCCGTTTGACGTCGCGCGACCTATGACCACCGTACACCATGACGAACACCCGCGGTACCCGAGTAGAGCATGGACGTCCCCAGCCGATTAGGACCGTGCCTCGTCGTGCCACTCTGCGCATGACTATCGCCCAAGAGCACCACATCGACCTACATCCTCAGCCATGCCGATAGTGCCCTGTAGCGAAATCGCCGATGAGCCCGAGCCATGCCCCAATGCTCCCTCGCCAGGGTATAAATAGACCCCTCCCCTACCTCAAAATGCACTCCACTCGACTCACCTCTCACCCAGAAACCGCTCTGACCCATCCTCGGAGCAAGGCGAGCAGTGCAACACCGAAATTTTGCCAGAGCTCGCCGCTGTTGTGGTGGAATGGAGCCATCACTAAGAGCCGCCCAGGAGCCGCCGTGACCACCAGTCGAACCGCCATCGTCGACCAGTTCGTTTGCCCCCATCGCCGGACCTAGCTGGAGCCCTGGTAAGCCCCCGACGACCCCCACCGTAGAGATAGGGTCGAAATCCCCCGCGCGCCGTGCAACGGAGATGATGACACTGAGCCGTTGATCGTGCTCTAATCGTGCGGCTCAGATTAGCACGTACCGCTTCGCGTTTGGATAGCCGCTGACAGGTGGGGCCAGCGCAAGTGCCGCCCGCTGCGCGTGCGCCGTGCAATTGGGCCAGCCCAGTATCGTTCCCGCGTGTGCCCACAAATTCAAATGTAGATTTTCTCTTTTATTCAAAAAACCTATTCAGTAGGTGACTTTGAAATTGAATTCCAGAAGTTTCACTAAAGCGAATTGCATGATTCCAATTCTGTTAGAAAGGTAATAAAAATCTCTAAACACTCCCGTTGGATTCAAACAGTTTGAATTTATAGATCACCTATGGTAAAAATAACAAGACAATGACTTTTCCAACTTCAAATTTTTTTCTAAAATAAACCATAAATGCTTTTGAGTTAATTCCAATTCTCAAAAATCATATTTGCCATGCTCTATCTGAATATGTGAAAATATTTAGTTTTACATGCAGTAGTCATGGAATCATATTAAAAGAATGGCTATATGGTCATTTCTAGTCATTTTAATTATATTAAATAGTAATATTACACTTTGTAATTTATGCCAACTACTTTAAATCACATTCCCAAGTATGTAATATGTGGTGATTGAAATGGATCGTATGGGCACCTAGAGGGGGGGGGGGGGGTGAATAGGTGCTACTCCAAATTTTAATACTTTTTCAATTTTAGACTTAGCACAAAGGGTAAATTCTCTAGATAAACTATTAGGTGTAATTTCCCTATATGCAAACCTATCTACTAGCGAGTAAAGAGCGAGTGGAAGAGGAACGGGTAAACCGTAGTGAAGCACGCGGAGACACAGGATTTGTTTGACCGCAGTTCCTTCCTTGTTAAGGGAAGTACGTCTGCGTTGGAGGGGTGGGCGGTACTAAGACCACCACGCCACAACAGGCCTCACCCTGTTCTCCGATGGATCCCGCCACCAAAGGCCTGATCCACCTTTCCACTATAGGGACCCTTCGAGGCGGGTACCGACGCCTTTACACAACTAGCGGGGCAACAACTCAAAATCAACTTGGAGGCTCCTGAAATGACAACATGCTGCCACAAGAACAAAGTTATCAAATACAACGAACAAGATCTAGGTATTGACAAGAATACTAGATCAGGGATTTCTCCAAGTGAATGGAGAGGAGTTGATGCGCTTGATTCGTGATGATGATGATGATCCTCTCCTCCTTCAATTCCCCCAAAGACGAAAGCCTTTGGGTGGTTGAAGTGGGAGATTGAGAATAGGAGCTCTTGCACAATGTTTGGACAATTTCAAATGAATCAAGAGTTCTGAATGTTGGCGAAGAAGGGGTATTTATACCCCCTTCCAAAACCAGCCGTTGGACAATTTGGGGGCCGGATTATCTGGCCCAAGTGAAGGCCGGATTATCCGGCCTGGGGAGGAAAAACCGCCCCAGTTCAGATTTTCCGGGAGAAAATCCGACCGGATACCGAGCGACGCGCCTTGGCTCCCTTTGCTCAAAAACTGGGCCCGGATTATCTGGCCCATGCGACCGCCGGATTATCCGGCCTAAGGAGGAAAAACCGCCCCAGTTCGGATTTTCCGGTAGAAAATCCGACCGGATACCGAGCGACGCGCCTTGGTTCCCTTTGAACAATGAGGTAGGCCGGATTATCCGGCCCTTGGTGGGGCGGATAATCCGGCCCCCCTCAAAGCTTCCTGCACACTTAGCGCACATGAATAATCTCCACAATATTGTTATCTAACACACAGAACATAGAAAAACATGAAATGTTCTTTCAATATCCCCCTTTTTGGTGTTGGATGACAATACTAGGATTTGCAGGAAAAAGTCACAAGACAAACAACAATAACCATGGAAGAGACTCCCCCTCAATGTGTGCATATTAGAATTTTGCATTGGAATACAAATGCACACAAATAGGTGAATCTATTCCATAGACATATGAGCAACATAATCATACCACCGAGGTAGAGGGAAGGCATCCTTGACATAGCCTCAATTATTAGCGAGATAACCAATATAAGCACCTTCCTTGATAAAGACTTCCAGCATAATAGGATATGAATAGATGAATCCATGAGCATAATCCAGACAACCATTGACATAGAGTCTCAAACAAACCACAAACCACAAATTTAAAGTTCAACGCTAAATGGGCATAAGCAAGAAAACGAAGAATAGAAATATGCAAGTGCTTATGCCCGACCCGTGCAAATCCACGAATATCCTAATAGAACTACTTCTCCCCATTTGGCATCGAGACACCAAAAAGGAAGAAGAGCGATGCTAGCGCCCCACGGGATCACTCGTAGTCCTTGTCCTCGTCTTCATTCTCATCCTCATCCTCATCTTCAAGCTCCTCGGAACCAAACTGAGATGGTACTAGACACTCAAAATTGCAAGACCCAAATCAAATAAAAGTCAAGATTCAGTGTGATTCCCATAAGAACATGGGAGAGAAAAAACAGCCAAAAAATTCAATTCTCCTCAACAGAGAGGGAGGTGGCCAAAGCCACCTTGTTGGAGTGTATGGTGTGACACCGCGAAGATATATCTTGGGTTCACGACCAATACTCATCAATAAGCTCACACATCACAAAATGATATTAAGAGAAATGATTTATCTTGATTTTGGCATTATGGGGGGAGGGTTAGCCCAATGAGTTAGGACCACACTCCCCCTATATCCATGCCCACACCTAGACCAAAATAGGATTGGGAGGTACGGGTGATTGCATGGGTAATCAAGAAAAGCTCCTGGAATCAATGATATTTAGCCCATTCCTCAAGTAGCAGAATCTTGCTTCATCAAGTGGCTTCGTAAAAAATCCGCAAGTTGATTCTTCGTGCTCACAAAGGATAGATCAATATCGCCTCGAGCAACATGGTCTCGAATACAATGATTCTGAATCTCAATATGCTTCGTCCTTGTGTGCTGTACTGGGTTGTACGCAATTTTGATTGCACTTTCATTTTCACATAAAAGAGGCACTTTGTCACAATTGACACCCTATTCCTTTAAAGTTTGCCTCATCCATAATAATTGAGTGCAAGCGCTGGCAGCAGCAACATATTTAGCTTTGGCGGTGGAGAGAGATATACAATTCTGCTTTTTAGATGACCAACACACAAGAGATCTTCCCAAGAATTGATAAGCTCCAGAAGTGGATTTCCGATCATCCTTATCACCAGCCAAATCTAAGTCAGTGTAACCACATAAAAAGAAATTGGAGCCCTTGGGATACCAGAGACCAAAGTTAGGGGAATGAACCAAATATCGAAAGATCCTCTTGACCGCCACTAAGTGGCTTTCTTTAGGAGCTGCTTGATACCTTGCACACACTCCCACACTCAACACGATATCGGGTCTAGATGCGCAGAGGTAAAGAAGAGAGCCGATCATGGACCGGTATACGTTTTGGTCCACATCTTTACCATGTGGGTTACGTTCAAGATGACATTTTGTTTGCATCGGAGTGGCAACACCATTTAGATCCGTCATCTTGAATCTCTTGAGCATGTCTTGGATGTACTTTGCTTGATTAATAAAGGTTCCTTATCTAAGTTGCTTGATCTCGAATCCAAGAAAGAACCGTAATTCCCCCATCATAAACATCTCAAACCTGTCAGTCATAAGATTTGAAAATTCATCATTAAAAGCTTTATTAGTAGAACCAAAGATGATATCGTCTACATATAGTTGGCATACAAAGAGATCCCCCTTAACCTTCTTAGTAAAAGGAGTGGGATCGATTTGCCCAACTTCGAAGCCACGATCTAACAAAAAGCTCTTTAAGGTGCTCATACCACGCACATGGGGCTTGTTTAAGGCCATAGAGTGCCTTATCGAGTTTGTAGACATGGTTCGGAAAGTTAGGATCCTCAAAAACTGGGGGTTGCTTTACATATACCAACTCATGTAGAGGACCATTAAGGAAGGCACTCTTGACGTCCATTTGCTGCAACTTAAAATTGTTAAGGGCAGCATAAGCAAGAAGGATACTGATGGACTCAAGGCGAGCCACTGGAGCATAGGTCTCGCCGAAGTCCATGCCCTCAACTTGAGAGTACCCTTGTGCCACAAGTCTTGCCTTGTTCCTCACAACAATGCCATTCTCATCTTGCTTGTTTTCAAATATCCACTTGGTGCCGATAACATTGTGGCAATCTTTGGGTTTCTCCATGAGTTTCCAGACTTTGTTGCGCTTGAAATTATTCAATTCTTCATGCATAGCAACAACCTAGTCTGGATCTTCAAGAGCTTCAAAGACCTTCTTAGGTTCCACCATTGAGATATGAGCTTGATGCTCACCAAAGCTGGCCAATTCTCTTCTTGTAGAAACCCTTCATCGAAGATCACCAACAACCTTGTCGAGGGTGTGACCCCTTGCGACGAAGTTCCATAAGTTTGTTGTCTCTTGGAGGAGTAGTTTCATCACTTGAATCTTCATTGGAATCATTTGCTCGACCTCGATTAGGAACTGGGATAACAACTGTAGGTGGTGGTGAAGTGTGCCCTTGAGGTGAGTCAGTAGCCGTAACAGGAGGCTGCTGAACAGTTGAGTCAGGGCCGAATAATCCGGTCGATGGAGGGGACGGATAATCCGGCCTGGGAGTACATGTAGAAGTTTCATCAGGATGCCTGGGGCTTGCTTGAACTGGCGAGGGGCCGGATAATCCGGGGCTGGCCAGAAAATCCGGCCTGGAGCTTACATCGATATCTTCACCACCAAGAGCAATATGGTCAACAGGAGCAGGGTGGCCGGATAATCCGGTGTCCACCGGATAATCCGGCCTGGAGCTTTCTAGAACGACTTGACCTTCAGCAGTTGATGGAGATGGTACAGAAGTTGCTCCCGTGGTGGGAACATGTTGGGTATGTGTAGATGAGGGCTATTCATGAGTAGAGCATTGTCCTTCCCAATCTGCCACAAGGGGTTCCTTAATGGGGCAGAAAAATCCCACGCCCATTCTTCTTATGGCATCTTGGGGTATTTCAACATCTGCATCACAAACACCAACTTGCTCCACACGGGAACCGTCATTTTCCTCGAACACCACACTACAAGATTCTACAAAAGTTCCGGAGAGCTTATTGTAGACTCTATAAGTGTGGGATTCGTCACCATAACCAACAAAAATACCTTCTAGAGCCTTAGATTCAAACTTAGATAAACAAACTCCCTTGATAAGAAAGAAACATTTACACCCGAATACCCGAAAGTATGAGATGTTTAGCTTGTTACCAATAAGTATTTCATACGGAGTCTTGTGCAAGATATTATGGAGGTATAATCAGTTGGATGAGTGAAAAGCAGTAGAGATTGCTTCATCCCAGAAGTTATATGGAGATTTAAATTCGGCTAGCTTTGATCTTGCCATATCCATTAGAGTCCGATTCTTCCTCTCGGCTTCACCATTTTGTTGAGGGGTGTACGCAGCGGAATATTGATGTCTTATACCCTCTTCACTTAGGAACTCATTTAAGGTGTAGTTCTTGAACTCAGAGCCGTTATGACTTCTTATAGCCAGAATGGGGACGTTGTGTTGACGTTGAACCTCGTTGGCGAAGTCGATGACAGTTTGTTGAGTTTCACTCTTCATCTTGAAGAAATAAACCCAAGTGTATCTTGAGTAATCATCAACAATCACTAGACAATACTTCTTCCCACAGAGGCTTGCATGAGATGGAGGTCCGAAGAGGTCCACATGAAAGAGCTCTAAGATCCTTTTTGACGAGATAATAGTTTTCCTTCAATGAGGAGAGTCATGCATTTTCCCTTCAACACACGCCCTGCAAACACGATCTTTGGCAAAGGAGACATTTTCTTTTAGTCCAAGGATGTGGCCATCCTTGTGGAGACTTTGCAAAGTTCTCATATTGACGTGGGCTAGTCGGCGATGCCATAGCCAACCCACGTCAGCCTTTCCGATAAGACACATTGGGCCTATAGTGGTTTTCCCTGAAAAGTCCACCACGTACAGGTCATTTTCGACATATCGCACAAAAGCGACTTTTAGAGACTTGCTCCACAAGAGTACCACCAAATCAGCATCAATAAGAACTGCAAAGCCCATCTTACCAAGGGCACGAACTGAAAGTAAGTTGTACCCGAGGGTCTCAACAAGCATGACGTCCACGAGAGAGATATCGTGAGCCACCACAACTTTGCCGAGACCCAATACCTCAGATTTTGACTGGTCACCATAGGAGACGGTTATGTGATCATGATTTGGCCGCATCTCCATGATGATCTCCTTGCTTCCGGTCATATGATTCGTGCAACCGCTATCGAGTACCCATTTAGAACCACCGGAAGCATAGCCCTGCAAGAAAATTACTTCTTGGTTTTAGGTACCCATTTTTCAATGGGTCCTCTCATGTTAGTCACAAGGGTCTTGGGGACCCAAATAGACCAAGGAATGTAACAATCATAAGGGCCTACATAACTAGCATAAACATCACCATAATAATCACAATATAATTCAAAGTTAGGATTGTTTACCCCTGCAAAACCATCATAATTAGTCTTGTCATTGGTAATGTTGCCAGTCTTTGGTTGAGCAGTCTTGCTCTTCTTCTTCTTCTTCTTCTTCTTCTTCTTCTTCTTCTTCTTGTTTTTCTTGCTCTTTGTCTTGGGAATTTAACCAAGACCTTCTTTAATATTGTTTGTCCTTTGCTTGCTCAGTATCTCATCAATAACTTCTTTACCTTTGTGTTGAGAACCTCTTGCAAGGTCTTCTTTTCCATAGTATGAAGTGGAGGTATTTGGCACATCATACCGTTTCAATTGAGTTTGGAGCTGGTCATGAGACTCATTTAAAGTAGAATGATCACTCTTCAATTCCTTGTGAGCACTTTAAAGATTATCAAACTTCTCCAAAAGTCTAGCATGAACAGCCCCAAAGTCAATCTTTTTCTTTCTTTAGTTTTTTTTACCTTGGCAAGAGCATGGTCACGTTCTTTGATGAGACGAGCCACAGCTTCTTCCCGTGACTCCTCAATGGATTCGAGTCTCTCTTCCAAAGATACTCGAGCTTCCTCTTCCTCTTCCAAGGCATTCTTCAACGAAGCTATCTCCAAGGCATCTTCTCTTTCAATTCTTCCCTTTTCTTCAAGAAGATCTTCGGCTTGAGCAAGTTGACTCATAAAAACATCAAAATGGAGTTTGTGCTCACCTTGCAAGTTAGTGAAAAAGGTGTCCAAGGCAAGAACTTCTTCTTTCATTTTAAGACTGTCATGATCATTCATATCCAAAATTATGTTAGTCTTAGGAAATGAAGAGCTAGAAGTTGATACCTCGGACCCTCTTGCCCTTAGGCAAGTAGCGTTGTTGTTGATGACGTTCTCGTTTGGCGAGTTGAAGAGAGATGAAGGAGTCGATGTGGTGGCTATAGCAGCCACCTCGCGAGAACTATCATGATCCTCTTCATCTTCACTTGCCGAGGAGTATTCTTCTTTTGCTACTAAGACGGTCTTGGGTTGCTTCTTGAAGGGGCCATTCTTCTTAATAAATGGCTTCTTCTTGGGTGCTTTGGATTTTTCTTTAAGAATGAGCCTACCACCATTGTATTCTCTACTTTGATACGGACACTCGGCTACAAAGTGCATTCTATCTCCACAGTTGTAGCAAGTTCTCAGTTTTGGGCCACTTTCTCTTCTTCCATTTGACCCGTTCTTGCGCTCGAGTTCCGACTTGGCTTTGGCAGGGTCCTTCCAAAAGTTCCTTGCATAAAACGCCATGTACTCACCATGAGCACGTTTGACTTCATCGGGGCAGTCCATGGAGGCTCCCTCAAATGCTCTTTCATCCTCCTCTTGCTCAACAACATTGGCTTTGAGAGCAACATTGACACCCTTTTGCATTCCAATGTCCCGAGCACAAGCATCTTCAGCATTCTTTGCTGCCACTCTGAATGACGCCATTTCTTGCATGACCTCATTGGATGTCATTTGATGGTAGTTATGTCTACCTTGCAGGCTCTTCAAGGCCGTTGGCTCGAAAGGCATTAAGCCACTCACATATTTCCTTTTTATCCATGCATCATCAATGTGAGTGGCCCCATGCTTTCTAAATGTTGTTGCGATTCCCTTGAGTCTTCTATACATGTCTTCATGGTTTTCACCATCCAACATGTAGAATCCCTCAGCTTCATTACTAAGGGCATCATACCTGTTCCTTCTCATGCTTTCATTCCCAACAAAGAGATCCGTAAGAGCATCCCAAGCTTCTTTAGTTGTGTTGAGATGTTCAATGTGTGGCATGTCCTTGGGACCCACACCAAGCTATATCATGTGGAGAGCAGTGGCATTCAATTGGTTGTCCACAACTTCTCTTCTTGTTAGGTTGGTTTGATCTCCAATATGAAGGCCCTCTTCAATAATCCTCCAAAGTTCAATAGAGGAGCTGCAAACATGAGATTTCATTAAGAATTCCTATTGATTGAAAGAGGATGCAGTGAGATTGGGTGGATCACCCCTATTGTTTATATGAGTATGTGGGATAGGTGGGTCGGGGGAATATACATGGCGAACCTCACTATATTCCTCCTTACCACTTCCCTTCTTGGAGGTGGAACCATTAAGTTTATCACCTTCCGCATCATCATCCTTGGATCCGGTGTTACCCTTTTCCTTAGATGATGGTGTGGCTGCCTCAGAGGATGATGGAGATGGGGCTATGGATAATGTGAGGCGAGCAATCATTTGATTCATATCCTCCATCTTGGCGTCAAAGGATTTCAACAAGGTTGTTTCCAACGTCTTGAGATCATGTGTCGTGGAAATGGCCACGGCAGTCGCTGCCACTGGCAGCGATTGAGTGTTTTGTGAGGAAGAGTTGGCGGCCATCTGCGGTGCGAGATGGGGGCGGATGCACATGGGTTTATCCTGCGAGATGGGGGCGGATGCCCCCCGGAAGGTAAAGACCTACTCCTGCTAGATTGGATTATTGGAGAGCGAGTTATAGGGGTGGCGAGCTCGGCGGCTGGGCAGCGAGTCGCTTGAGGGGGTGTATGATGGAACGTAAGTCTCTAGGATACCCTAGGGAGGTTTATATATGAGGCACCTCGCTAGGGTTTACAAGTTACAACCGAACAAGATAAGGATCCGGAGGTTTTGACCTAATCTGACTAGGCTTCTGTTACGCTCCTAGGCCTCCAGTCGCCAGTCGCTAGGCCTTTCCTTCCTTTGTAGTCCAGTCGCCGTCTTTCGGACGCACTCGTAGGCCCTTCAGCTCAATCGGCACGTCCTGCTGGGCATACCCCCTTCAGCACATCCCCATCAGTAGTCCCCGAGGCCAATGTTGATGCAGGCGCAGGCGTCCTTTTGGTGTTCAGAGTAGGCGAGCCCAATTTGGGTGTCCAGTTGAGTCGGCGATGGACTCCATTAGCACCAAGGAGAATTTCCCCATGTTTCCATTCGCTGTCCCAATGAATGTTATTGCTGCCAAGTCGTCGTCTTGGCGAGTGGAAAAGACTGGCGGGTAGCAGGTGAAATAAAGGAGTTGGACCGTCAAATCTGGTCAAACTATCCGTTGGAATTTCCAACGGTAACTTCGACGCAATTACCGTGAGTAACGGCTATCCCGATTTTGGTGGGTGGCGTTCCCATATAAGGGGAGCGATGGTTCAGCTCTGCAGACCTTCTTCGCATTCTTCATTCTTCCTCATTCGTTCTTCCTACCTCCAATCTCCCTGCCTATGTCCTTCCGACTTGTCCTTCCCGCATCGTGCGATTCCACATCCTACCCGATGGCGCCTCCCAAAGGCTCATGGGGAAAATCCAAGTGTACCACAACCCAGCTTAAATCTTTCGAGGATGCCGGAGTCCTCCGCAAGGGGAACTGGCGGGTTCCCCCCTCCTCCGAGACCGAGCCGAAGGCACGACCCGGCGAATCATCTGCTTCCCCAGTCATCTTGAGAGGCGTCTTGGATTCCCCACCTCACTCTTTTTCCGCTGCTTCTGCGCGTATTACGCGATCAAGCCATCGGATCTTGGTCCGCATAGCATCGAGCAGCTGGCGATCTTCGTCGCCTTCTGCGAATGTTACCTTGGCTGCATGCCGTATTTCCCGCTGTGGCTAGTGCTCTTCCACGGCCGCATCGGGCGTGAGGCGTCGAGCGGCTTAATGCTGGCCGCGGGTGCAGTCACATTTCAACTGAAGCCGAAGGCCAATTTTGTCAAGCTCCTCCTACTGAAGAAGGCCGCCAGCGAGTGGAAGAAGAGCTGGTTTTACGTCAAAGAAGCCACTCCCTCTGGCAAGGTGGCTGTTCCCGAGTTCGTCGCCGAGAGGAGCGAGCCCCGTCGGTTGGCGCCGAAGAAGCTTCCCGAAGACCAGCGGATGGACGGCGCGGAAATGATGGATCAGATCCAGAAGCTGAAGGTCCAGGGGTTGATTTCGATCAATCTCTACAACTGCTGGCTTGGGCGGCGCCTGGTTCCGCTGGCGGCTCGGCCGCACTGGATGTATGAATATAGCGGGAAGCATGACCCATCCCGAACTAGCAAGGAGTCATGGGAGGCCGAGGACTACAAGGCCGCCCTGAAGAAGATCACCGACACAGAGTTCACCAGTGTGGCGGTCGGGCTCACTCCATACACTCCTGTGAAGAATGAAGCCCCCACAGTAAGTTCTCTTCCCAATCGCTACGTCCGTACTTCAGTTCTCAGTCTCCGCGTTTGGTGTTTTACTCATGGTGGTTCTCAGCTTTTTCAGGTGTTGGAGGGCAGGCTCCCTCCGCTCGATGAAGAGGTTCCCCAGGAACTGGAGGAAGACTCCGAGGGAGACTCTTCTGACAACGACGGGGAGGAGGAAGAGGTTCCTCCCCCAGCGCCTGTGGCTCGCAAGACCTGCATGCAGAAACAACGTGAAGTCGAGGCGAGCCACAGCCTGGACGAGTGCGACGAGGTCGCACAGGAGCACACATCCCGACGTACTGCTACGCCGTCGAAGCCCGCATGCAGGCCCAAGTCGCCAGCGAAAAGGCCCACGTCACCGTCCAAATCGGTGGTGGTGTTCGAGTCGGATGACGATTCTGATGATGAAGGTTCTCCTGAAGTCTCGCACAAGGCCCCAAAGGATGCAGTCCCGACAAAGGGGTTGGAGGGCGAGGACATGGAGGTAGTGGTAGAGGTTCCCCTGGTGGCGATTGCGCCGACGGCCTCGGGGGTTCCAAGCCAAGAAGCGGCTGAGGCGATGATGTTCAAGTCACCGGAGCCGTCAAGGGCGACCGCGTCGGAGCCGGAGATCCCGGTGACTGTAGCTTCATCGTCGAGGAAGCCCGCGGTTTCGTGGGCTTCAGACGTCTTTGAGAGGGGGCTCACCCGCAAGTTGGGTCCCGAGTTAGACAAGCCCGCCCACATCAGCATCGGGCTTCGCGTCCTCCCGGTCGCCTAGTAAGTACTGCTCCCTCGTGCCGATTCGCCTTGCTCTTTTTTATTGTCGTTATATTGATTGTGGGGACTCGTGCAGGTCGGGGTCAAGAAGATTGGCCGTCCTTCGGTGGCTAAGATTCCACCGGCCGCCCCCACGGGAGAGGGCGACCTCCCCAAGAAGAGAAAGTCCACCGGAGATGTGGCGACCACAGAAGTCGCGAAGAAGCAGAAGGGGGGTGCCGACGATGCCGCGGCCAAGGACAGCGCCGCAGAGCCAGATGCTACGTCGGTCGCCGAAGAGGTGGTGGCAACGCGATCGGAACCAGTCTTGGCTACGTACGTGCCGGAAGCGCAGGTCCCGACAACCAGTGCCCCCGCCAGAGCGTCGGCGACGTTCCCGCGCTTCATGGCGAGGGGGTTTCCAGGTGTGGCGGACACACAGTCTCCGCAGAGTCCAGAGATCGTGGATGCGGACATTGGGTCCCGTCGCGGGCGCACTTCCTTCACGATCCCGACGACTGACACCGGAGAACTTCACAGGATGCTCGGCGCTGCTATTCAGGTATGTCCAGTCCCCGAGTTCCTGGTCGCTGAATTTCAGCGGTTGGGAACTGACCCTCTTGCTCCTCTCCAGTGCCTGAATTCCTAGTCGCTGAATTTCGGCGGCTAGGAATTGAGTTTCTTTCTCCTTCTCTAGTCCCCGAATTCCTAGTCGCTGAATTTTGGCGGCTAGGAATTGAGTTTCTTTCTCCTTCTCCAGTCCCCAAGTTCCTGGTCGCTGAATTTCAGCGGATGGGAACTGGGTTTTGTTTTGTCAAATGCTGAGGCAAGTTGTTTGTTTGCAGGGATTGCAAAGGGAGTCAACCGATCGGCAGGCCGCGAGAGAGCGCTTGGAGCGTGACTTGCGCGAAGCACAAGAGGCGAACCAATAGCTTCAGGAAACTATTGGTGAGTATCTATTTGTCTTTCTTTTCCTCTTTCGGGTGTGAGCTAGTCGTGTACAGTACGCTGATGGTTTCTCTTGCAGATGGTTTCCGGGCTAAGATCTCCAAGGCCCGTGAGGGGTATGTTCCAGTCGCCGAGCTGGACGCGGCGAATGGACGAATAGCCTCCCTGGTCCAGGACTTGGAGGAGGTGAAAGCGGCCTCAATTTCTTTGGAGGAGCGAACGAAGGCTGCCGTTGCTGCGGCTGAGGA
This sequence comes from Avena eriantha, assembly GCA_910589775.1. Lineage (NCBI taxonomy): Eukaryota > Viridiplantae > Streptophyta > Magnoliopsida > Poales > Poaceae > Avena > Avena eriantha. Next base: position 243,346,750 of record OU342745.1, read on the forward strand.
AGAATGCAAAGCCACGGATTCCATCATCGTGGGGCTACACACCGAGCAAACCGCCTTGGAGAAGCACGTCACGGAGAACTACCGCAAACTCCTTGGTGAGTCTCTGTCTTTGCCTGACCCATTTGTCGAGTCACCGATTTGGGAGTTTCATAGTTTCACTGACACCTGACTTTGCAGCTGTGGTAGGCCAAAGCGATCCGGTGGTGCAAACTTACAATGCCTCGCAGTGCGTGACTGCCGTGTTGAACGCGTCCACGACCTCGGCGTTGTGCGTCCAAGCGGCTCTTCAGGGCATGTCCCCTAGCAAAGTTATTCCTGGGGGGCTTACGGAGGTGTGGCGCTATCTGGAGGAGGTGCCTGCCATCGTGGAGTGGATGACGCGCTCAACATTTAGGCGCGGGGCCACCATAGTGTTGAGCTTGGGTCTCGCCCACTTCCCCAACGACTTCGACCTTGACGACGTGATGAGTGGCTATCCATCGGTGACCGGCACGGTGGAGATGTCAGAGGTGCTGAAGCTGACCACGAAGGCCGCCCCTTACACCGATCGGGTCTTGGCGATGGGGGATCTGATGCCGTACCAGGAGACGGTGTTGGCGCCTGGCGACCCCAAGCTGGAGCATTGCGACATGAAGTCGGAGCATCCCTTCCGGTCGCCGTTGTCGAAGTCGCTGACGACGTACCCGGCGAACCCGTGGCAGCCTTTTGTTCGCGTCAAGGGGGCTGGCGCTGCTTCTTCATCAGGGCCTGTGGAGTAAAAAATGTAATTGTCCAATTTGTGATGTATGCCAAGTGGCGAATGCTATAAGATATTTTTGCAACATATGCCAAGGGGAGTCAATCGACTTGTATTGCGACTAGGGATGTGTGGTGTGTTTGTTTTTGATTGAGCGAGTCCCCGAGTGCGTCCGCCCTTTAATGGGTATAACTCAATTGTATACTTTTGTGTATTGTTTTGTTTATGCATTGTTTTTATCCCTCGCGTCTTCTGAGTGGCGAGTCCCCGAGCGCGAGTAGGACTGACTTATAAGCATGTCCCAAGCGTGGTGCCCGACCACATTGGTCATGCTCCTGTTGCAGGTTGTGGGTGTGTTGTTCGTAACGCGTCTCCTCCCCTGGCCTAGAGAGCCAGTCGCTTGGCGAGTCCTAGGCATCTCTCTTATTTGGTGTGTTCCCAAGCCGCGTGGTGGTTCCCGTTTTGCGGAATCCCCGTGCGTGGTACTTAATCGTTAGAGTCGCTTGCACGGGGGTGGGAGGGACATGTCGCTATGAGAAGCGTGTACCAGTTTTCTTGGCCTGGTGGGCCAGTCGGGCTAGGCGACTCCAATGGCGGCTCCGGGTTGGCGTTTTCGTGGACGACCCAAGGCCCGAATATTTCCGGTGCCCTTGTGCCGCACTACTTAGCCGTGCCGGTCGCTCGACCATAGGTTGACTTCCACAAGTAGCGTATTGCTAGTATGTACGAGTGCGAGTGCACAAGAATATGGCGAGTGGACACAATTTGTGCGATCCGGATGAATTTCATTATATATTCCGATGGAGTACAATGTGAGGTTCTACGTATAGAACTTTCTGAGGAGGTTTACATTCCATGGCCCCCTGACCTCCAGTTGGCCGTCACCCCGTATGTCGATGAGGTAGTAGGCATCATTACCAAGGAGTCGACCTATGGCGAACGGCCCCTCCCATGGGGGGGGAGAGTTTGTGCATGCCCTTCTTGTCTTGGGCCAGTCGTAGGACCAGGTCGCCTTCCTGGAAGGTGCGAGTTCGCACTCGGCGGCTGTGGTAGCGGCGGAGTCCTTACTGGTATATGGTGGTGCGGGAGCGAGCCAGGTCGCGTGCCTTGTCAAGTTGATCGATGCTGTCTTGGCGGGCAACCTCGTTGGCCGCCTCGACGTAGTTGGCGACTCGAGGTGAGTCATGCTCCAGGTCAGTTGGCATTACGGCCTCGGCGCCATACACCATGAAGAAGGGCGTGAACCCGTTTGAGCGGTTGACGGAGGTGCGAATCCCCCATATCATAGAGGGGAGCTCGTGGACCTAGCATCCTTCGGTGCGCTCGAGGGGCACCTGGAGTCGCGGCTTGAGCCCATGGAGGATGCTCTGGTTGGCGCGTTCTGCTTGGCCATTTGACTTCGGGTGAGCGACTGATGCGAGGTCGAGTCGGATGCCATGTTCTTCACAGAATTCTGCCATGGCCCCCTTGGCAAAGTTGGTGCCGTTGTCTGTTATGATGCTGTGCGGGCAGCCGTACCGGTAGATGAGTTCGCGTAGGAACTTGGTGGCCTTCTTGCCGTCGCACTTTTTTATCAGCTTGGCCTCGACCCATTTGGTGAACTTGTCGACTAGGAGGTGAGTGAAGCCAGACGAGGCCTTCTTGAATGGGCCTACCATGTCCATGCCCCATACCGTGAATGGCCATGTGATGGGGATGGTCTTCAGTGCCGAGCCAGGGAGGTGCGTCTGGTTGGCATACTTCTGGCACCCGACGCATCGTTTGCCGATGTTGGTGGCGTCGGCATGTGCAGTGAGCCAGTAGAAACCATGCCGCATGGCCTTGGCGACTAGCGACTTGGCGCCGGCGTGATGGCCACAGTCGCCGGCGTGAATGTCCTAGAGGATCTTGCGGCCTTTTTCTAGCTGTACGCAGCGCTAGAACACACCGGTCACGCTGCGTTTGTGGAGCTCGCCGTTGATGATGACGAAGGATTTGAAGCGGCGCATGATCATTCGCGCCTCTGTCCCATTGCTCGGTAGGAGTTTGTGTTCCAGGAAGGTGACGTATGGTGCGGTCCAGTCGCTAGGTTCCACAATCATGGCGACTAAGGCCAGTTCTGGTTGCAGTGGGATCCCGACGTCGATCTCTTTTGGTGGCCTGACTGATGGTTTGTGGATGATGTCGAGGAAGACGCCTACTGGTGGCGCTTGCCGGGTCGATCCGATGTGGGAGAGGGTGTCTTCCTCCTCATTTTTGCGCCTGTCGATCCACTCGACGGAGTAGCCGTCAAAGTGTCCCCCCAACTGGTCGACAGCTTGGCGGTACGCCATCATTGTTGGGGAGATGGCGTCGCACATCCCGGCGACTTGGCCGACGACTAGGTCGGAGTCGCCATAGCATCGTAGGCGGTTGACGTTCATCTCCTTACCGGCTCTCATGCCGTGAAGGAGGGCCTCATATTCTGCCATGTTGTTGGTGCATGGCTTGAAGTTGAGGTGGAGCACGTAGCGGAGCTTGTCTCCTTTGGGAGAGGTCAGGATGACCCCAGCCCCTGTGCCGTCGACGTTCTTGGAGCCGTCAAAATGGAGTGACCAGTAGTGGAGGTACGGGAGCTTCTCTGGCTACTGTGCTTCTTCCCAGTCTGCAAGGAAATCAGCCAGGGCTTGTGACTTGATCGCTTTGCGGGGCTCGTATTTGATGTTGTGGACGCCGATTTCGACGGCCCACTTGGCGACTCGCCCAGTCACCTCGCGATTGCGTATGATGTCCTGCAAGGGCGCGGAGGAGACCACTGTGATTGGGTGCTCCTGGAAGTAGTGTGTGAGTCGCAGCTATGCTCCGAATACCGCGTACACCAGTTTTTGGTATTGCGGGTAGCGGTGTCGTGAGTCCGTTAGGACTTCGCTGATGTAGTAGACGGGGCGCTGTATGGGGCGCTCCTTGCCCTCTTCTGGTCGTTCGACGACCATCACGGCACTGACGACTCGAGTAGAGGCCACGACATAAACGAGCATTGGCGCTTTGTCGAGTGGCGCGGCGAGTAGTGGTGCCGCGAGTAGCACTTCTTTGAGCGCTTTGAGTGCGTCGTCGGCCTCCACGTCCCATTGGAACGTGGGGTTCTTGCGCATCAGGCGGTATAGGGGCATTACCTTCTCGCCTAGTCGGGGGATGAAGCGACTGAGGGCCGCGACTCGCCCTGCCAACTTCTGGACGTTGCGCCGACACTCGGGTTTCCTGAGTCGCGCGATGGTGTCAATCTTGGTGGGGTTAGCTTTGATGCCTCGCTTGGAGACTACATAACCCAGGAGTTGTTCGGTGGGGACGCAGAAGGTGCATTTTCCGGGGTTCAGCTTGATGTTATACCTCCGCAAGTTTGCGAAGGTTTCAGCTAGGTCGGCGAGCAGGTCGTCCTGGCGGGTGGATTTTACCACCACGTCGTCGATGTAGACGTGAATGTTGCGGCCAATTTGGCTCACTAGACACTCCTGCATGCACCTCTGGTATGTGGCGCCTGCGTTCTTGAGGCCAAACGTCATGGCCGTGTAGCAGAATGCGCTAAATGGCGTAATGAACGCCGTCTTCTCCTCGTCCTCGACCGCCATCTTGATCTGGTTATAACCAGAGTAAGCATCGAGAAAGCACAGCGACTCCGATCCCGCGGTCGAGTCGATGATCTGATCGATGCGCGGTAGGACAAACTCCTCCTTCGGGCAGGTGCTGTTGAGGTTGGTGTAGTCAATGCACATTCTCCATGTGTTGTTCTTTTTTAGAACCAGGACTGGGTTTGACAGCCACTTGGAGTACTTGATTGGCCGGATGAATCCTGCGGCTAGCAGGCGCTGAACTTCTTCGGTGATTGCTCGACAGCGCTCTTCATTGAAGGGCCGTAGCGACTGCTTTACTGGTCGCACTTTGGGGTCGGCGTTGAGTTTGTGCTCAGCGAGTTCCCTCGGGACACCTGGCATTTCAGATGGCTTCTATACGAAGATGTCACGGTTCTCATGGAGGAACCCGATGAGCGTGCTTTCGTATGCGGGGCTCATGTGCGCCCCAATGGTGACCGTCTGGCTGGAGTCGCCTGGGATGAGCTCGACGGTGCGGGTGTGCGTGGTTGCCTCGAACGTGGAGTTCACGGCGGTTGGTTTCTTCAGGATGGTGGGGTCGTCCTTGTTGATGTTGCCCGCGTATTTCACGAGCTCCTCTGCATGGTCGGTCTCCACGGCGATGACGGCGTCGGCGAGCTCGGCGCCTTTGTCCTCGCATTCCACGGCCATGTCGGGGTCGCCATGGACGATGATGATGCTGCTTGGTACGAGGAGCTTCATCATGTTGTAGGCATAGTGTGGGGTCGCCATGAACTTTGCGAATGCCTGGCGGCCTAGGACGCAGTGGTAGGGGCTGCGGAAGTTCACCAGCTCGAACACGATCCTCTCCGTGCGGTAGTTTGCTGGAGTGCCGAAGGTGACTAGCAGCGCCACTTTCCCGATCGGGTACGCCTTCCGACCGGGGACGATGCCGTGGAAGGTCGTCAGTGTTGGCTCAATGGCTGCTTCTGGGAGCTGGAGCCTTTTGAACATGTCGAGGTACAAGATGTTGATGGAGCTCCCACCGTCCATTAGTGTCTTGGGCAGCCAGTAGTCAGCCACCTTGGGCCTGACTACTAGGGCGACTCGCCCTGGGTATTCGATCCTTGGCGCATGGTCTTGGTGACTCCAGGTGATGCTCTGCTCGGACCAGTTTAGGAAGCGAGGGATGTCGACCTGTGTCACCATATTGACAGTGACCGCGCGGGCGAGCACCTTCTTCTCGCGCTTGGTGCTGAGTCCGGTGAAGGTGTGTAGCGAGCCGACGGCGGTGCCAAAGCCGCCGCCGTTCCCGTTATCCCGAGGTGGGTTGTTGTTGGGGTCCTCCCTTGCTCGTCTCGCCTTCTCAATCTCTTTGAGAGAGTGGCAATCGGCGGGGGTGTGGGTGGCGGGTTTCCCCTCCCTGCTATGGTAGATACAGGGCTGATTGAGCAGGGCGGCGGGGTCGAATTTCGGCCTTGTCGCGTTGTTGGCGCGGTAGTTCCCGCTGTCGCGGTAGTTTCCTCCGTCGCGGCGGTAGTTCTTGGAGTCACGCTGGCCATAGCCGGTGTTGGCGACGAAGTCGACTCGCCCGTCCGTGCGGCGCTTGCCGGTGATGCGGGTGTTGCTGTAGCGCATGTCGCGTAGGCGCCCGCTGTCGTGGATGCTAGTGCGGCGTCTTCATCCCGACTCGTCGTCGGAGTCTTGGTTGGGGTCCTCCTCCGCATAGCGCTTGGCGATCTCGAGGAGGTCGGGGATGTTGTCGAGCGTCCGGTAGACCCTCTTGATCTTGGCGACCAGGGGTTCGTACCGGCACTCGTTCTTGAAACAGTGTATCGCCATCTCTGGGTGGATGCCGGAGGCGTTTATCCATAGTTCTTGCATCTTTGGATCCAGCGGCGAGTCGACTCGCGTTGTCCCTGGATGCATCACTCTAGGTCCTCTATGTTGGTGGCGCGGGTGTAGGAGCCCTCGAAGTGCCTGACGAAGGCGTCCCGCATTTCTTCCCAGGAATCGATGCTGTCGGCAGGGAGCGTGTTGATCCACTACCGGGTCGCACCCTCCATCATCAGGGGGAGGTAGCGAGCGGCGAGCAGGTCGGTGTGGCCTGTGATTCCCATTGCCATGAGGTATGTGTCCAGCCAGACATCGGGGTCATACGTCGGGTCGTACTTCTCGATCTCCTTGGGGGCCTTGAAGTTGGCGGGGTATTTTTCCCCATGAATCATGGGTCCGAAGCATTGCGGCCCGACTAGACTAAGCGAGCCTCTTGGTTCCGGGTCGCCGCGATTGGGGAGGGTGTGCCTCAGGTCATTGGGCTGGCGCGACCGCCACGCCTGATTGTTGATGATGTTCGTTCGGGCGTCAAGGGGCTGCCCGTTGGCGACGACCGTGTTGTTCGCCGGTCGCGGCTCGTTGGTTGACAGCGCGGGATTGGCGGCCCATTGTTGGTTCGCCAGGGGCTGGGGTGGTGGGCAAACTAATGCGTTGGCCACGGTGGGGTGGCCGCTTGATGCCGCCCTGCTTGCTGATGAGCGGGAGTACATCCGCCCCCGCGGGTCGATTCCCGCGGTTTGTTGCTCGACGGCCCTGACGAGTAGGGCCTTGGCGTACTAGATCTATAGCGCGCCGTCGCCTTGGATGTCGAGGTTGGCAATCGTGGCGTTGGCCGCGACGACGTTGTCCATTGGGGTGGAGTATAATGGTAGCCCGTTGGCGTCATGGGCTTGAGGCGAGATGATGATCCGCAGTTGGTCTGGCGGGGGCGTGCGGCCCATGGGTGGTGGAGGGGCCCCGGTTGCCGGTGCGCCAGGTGGTGGTCTCGCGGGGTTGCTTCCGCCTGGTGGCGCGTTCTCGCAGTATTCGTGCTCGGCGGCGCGCACGGGGTCGCTTTCGTCGTTGAAGTTCAGGACACGGCCTTGAACATTGGAGTTCAGGCGGGTCCTGATGCGGCGCTGGTGATAGAGCGACAGCTCCCGCACCGTCTCTCGTTCGAGGTGGTATTTCTCGCGCATCGATCAGATCATCGTTGCGTTGCGCCTCCGCGAGCCACAGGCGGGCTTGCTCCACCTCGGTGGCCGTCGCACTCGGCGGGATCGGCGTGGCGAATGGATCCGGCGGGGCGGCCGTGCTACCCGACATGTAGATTGCGTTGAAGCGATTGGATCTGGCGCGAAAATCCTCGGGGGACTTCGAGCCGGAATCGGAGTCGAAGATCCCCAGGATGGAGGGGTCCTCGAAGTCCTCGGGGTTGGAGACTCGCGTGATGGAGTCCTCCCGTGATGCGGCGGTGATGGATCCGTTGACCGGTGCAGGGTTCGCGGAGTCGGCGTCGTCGTTTAGGGCGTTGTTGTTGGTGGCGGCGTTAGTTTCGATCGCGTCGCTGGTGGCCGAGTCGTACTCGGTGACGAGGCTCCTGATGGAGCGGACCTGCTCCTCCGAAAGCAGATTGCGGTGTGGCGGCGATCCGCCGACGATCACCGTGGCAGCTGGGTCGATCGCGCCGGTGAAGCCGACGAGAGGTTGATGGAGCCGACTGGCATCACCGCGCCGTGAGTGACCGAACGTGACGCCAGGATGTAGCTGCTGGGAAGGATCTGTAGGATCCTGCCAATGGCGATCATGCAACCGGTGGCGAGCGGCCGATCGATCGGCGAGTAGGGTCTCGCCGCAGAACTCAGGCCAGTCCCGCTATGCCCCACGGTGGGCGCCACTGTCGTGGAAATGGCCACGGCAGTGGCTGCCACTGGCAGCAATTGAGTGTTTCATGAGGAAGAGTTGGCGGCCATCTGCGGTGCGAGATGGGGGCTGATGCACATGAGTTTATCCAGGTTCGGCCCCCGGAAGGTAAAGACCTACTCCTGCTAGATTAGATTATTGGAGAGCGAGTTACAGGGGTGGCGAGCTCGGCGGCTAGGCAGCGAGTCGCTTGAGGGGGTGTATGATGGAACGTAAGTCTCTAGGATACCCTAGGGAGGTTATATATGAGGCACCTCACTAGGGTTTACAAGTTACAGCCGAACAAGATAAGGATCCGGAGGTTTTGACCTAATCCGACTGGGCTTCTATTACGCTCATGGGCCTCTAGTCGCCAGTCGCTGGGCCTTTCCTTCCTTCGTAGTCCAGTCTCCATCTTTCAGACGCACTCGCAGGCCCTTCGGCTCAATCGGAACGTCCTACTGGGCATACCCCCTTTGGCACATCCCCATCATCATCCATTGTGACCTTATCCACAGCCTCATTCCCATCTCCTGGGTACCTATACTACTCTTAGGCGGTTAAGCCCGAATTAAGAGCCGGGGCTCTGATTCCAATTGAAATGGATCGTATGGGCACCTAGAGGGGGGGGGGGGGTGAATAGGTGCTACTCCAAATTTTAATACTTCTTCAATTTTAGGCTTAGCACAAAGGGTAAATTCTCTAGATAAACTATTAGGTGGAATTTCCCTATATGCAAACCTATCTACTAGCAAGTAAAGAGCGAGTGGAAGAGGAACGGGTAAACCGTAGTGAAGCACGCGGAGACACAGGATTTGTTTGACCGGAGTTCCTTCCTTGTTAAGGGAAGTACGTCTGCGTTGGAGGGGTGGGTGGTACTAAGACCACCACGCCACAATAGGCCTCACCCTGTTCTCCGATGGATCCCGCCACCAAAGGCCCGATCCACCTTTCCACTATAGGGACCCTTCGAGGCGGGTACTGGCGCCTTACACAACTAGCGGGGCAACAACTCCACAATCAACTTGGAGGCTCCCGAAATGACAAGCTGCCACAAGAACAAAGTTATCAAATACAACTAACAAGATCTAGGTATTAACAAAAATACTAATGAATGGAGAGGAGTTGATGCGCTTGATTCATGATGATGATGATGATCCTCTCCTCCTTCAATTCCCCCAAAGATGAAAGCCTTCGGGTGGTTGAAGTGGGAGATCGAGAATAGGAGCTCCTGCACAATGTCTGGAAAATTTTGAATGAATCAAGAGTTCTGAACGTTGGGGAAGAAGGGGTATTTATACCCCCTTCCGAAACCAGCCGTTGGACACTTTGGGGGCCAAATTATCCGGCCTGGGAAGGAAAAACCGCCCCAGTTCAGATTTTCTGGGAGAAAATCCGACCAGATACCGAGCGACGTGCCTTGGCTCCCTTTGCTCAAAAACTGGGGGCCGGATTATCCGGCCCATGCGACCGCCGGATTATCTGGCCTAGGGAAGAAAAACCGCCCCAGTTCAGATTTTCCGGGAGAAAATCCGACCGGATACCGAGCGACGTGCCTTGGCTCCCTTTGAACAATGAGGTAGGCCAGATTATCTGGCCCTTGGTGGGGCGGATAATCCGGCCCCCCTCAAAGCTTCCTACACACTTAGCGCACATGAATAATCTCCACAGTATTGTTATCTAACACACAAAACATAGGAAAACATGAAATGTTCTTTCAGTGATGACATGTGTCAACATGATCCCGTATTTTGTACTTGGATAATAATAAATGTTAAGTAGTTTTCAATGAGTAGAAATTGCATTTCCAAAATAAGATGAATAAGAATATGTCAATAATTTATGTGGTGATTGAGATGATGCTAGATCATCTAGTGTGAACCTTTGTGTGCTAAATAGAAGTAGATAAGTATTGTTTGGTGATTGTGTACCTCGTATTTATTTATAGAGGCTAGTACCAACCTGGGCTACGAGGAAGACGAATTCTACGAAGAAGAAGAGGAGCACTTTGACAACTGTACCAACCAAGGAAAGCTTAACTATGCAAGCCCCACTATGCAAGCTAACCTATGTAGGATACACTATGCATAATATTGTGATGCAACCTTGAGAATACCAACCCCAAGTTTTACCTACAAGATTTATTCTTTTACCCTTTACCAAAGTTTCTTAAATAGTTAATTATTATTTATTAGTGGAAAAATAGGATAGATGCCTTCAAGAGCATAGAACTAAGCTTGGGTAGTTACACTTTATTAGTACCCCTCAATAGTGTTACCCTCATAAATAGTTGCTAGTGCTAAACTAATGCTGATCACTTTAGATGGGAACACTTGGAGCAAATGATTAGGAAAACCTTGGAATGATGAGTCATTCTATTGAGATGTTTTGACATGGGTTATGAAACACAATGATTTGGAGATGATACTGAATGACGCATGTGCCTTGACTTAGCTAAAAACTGATGGTTGGGTTCGTATGCAATACCATTCCAGCTTTACCGTACAACCATAATACCTAATTTGGGTAGGGAATAATTTGAAGTTTATATGTCTTAGTATGGGTGCCCTCGTGGAAATAGGTTAAGCTGAGGCTACCTCGTGAATATGAATGTCCACCTATGCAGTTCCCGGGATGGCAGATTGCCATGGCTAGGAGGCCAAACTCATAGGGGAGGTTCCTATACTAGGGTGTGTAATTGAAATGTTAGGATTGGTTATCCGCATACCAAGTATGATGATCAGGGTTATCCCTAACAGATGTATCAATTTTTTTGGTGAAAGTGTACCACCTCTATAGAGTGTCAAACTATTCGAATAGTTGGAGTGGCCATACTGTTCCATTGTCAGATGTTTTTAAAATGACTTGTGACTTGAAATATGACGTTGAATTGACCACAATAGGGTTGTGGAAATGAAAACTAGGTTCCCACTGGAGTAATCGAGAGAACTAAATTAGGTCTTTACTACTAAGTACTCCTGAAATAAAATTGGCTTGTTGCAAACAAGACTAGAGCTTAGGATTCCTACTAGAATTGTCTTACTTATAGTAGTGATAGTTTGCGAGTACTTTAAAAGTACTCATGGCTTGGTCCCTGGCTATTCCCATGGCCAGACTATGAAGAGGACTATCCGGAGGACGGACAGCAAGATGTCTACGATAACTAGGATCATCTTCCATCATCAGCATTGCCTGTGACAATGAAGATGGAGCCTCTATTATGTTTATTTCCGCTGCTTTGATGTGTATTAAGACTTGATCATGAGATCAACTATTTGTAAGACTATTATGGTTTGTAATGGATGATGTACTATGCTACCAATTATGTTATGTCTTGCAAAAATGGTATTCCTGGGATTGCGATGTACGGCAGAACAGGCATCTAGACTTAAAAATCCAGGTGTTCACAAGTTGGTATTAGAGCCATCCTGACCATAGGAGACCCTAGTTAGAATGGACGTCTGACAAACCTAGTTTCAAAACAAACAAAGTGAGTATTTATGAAAACCTATTCTCACTCTTATCCTTGAGATCCTTTCAAAAGAGAGTTCACATGCTCCTCAAAATTCTTGCAATTCTACATAAAATTTGACACACTTTATCACCTCACTAACTTACTAATTTCTTATAGATGGAAGTCAAGTACAACAAGTTCTATCATCTTGGGAACGAAGGAGAACTCATCTTCGAGAGGGACTTGAGCCAGCTAGCGGAGTTTCTGGGACGCCCGCATCTCAAGTTCTTTGGAGCGCAACTCAATGATCAGCCAAGAGGAGAACTATGGTGGTTGATCGTTGCAGATCTGAGAGGAAAGATGGAGCCACCCACCTCGGAGAAGATACAGTTCACTTTGAGGGAGAACAACTGGCTGGACGGAAAAGCTAGAGCAATGCAGGAAGCACTTACCCGTCTGTGTGCGTAGAACATCTACCAAATAAATGGCACTCGCTTCGCTCACTATGCAAGATGTGATTCCATGGGACAACCCTTGGCCATGCCAGGACATCCGGAGCTAAAGCATCATGTGGATCACCTCGACTTCATGCTTCACGAGACCTAGAAGGATTTGGACAACGCCTGTGCCTATGCCAACCAGAAGCACATTATTGCAACCGATAAGAACCAAACCCTCGCCATCCTAGCTAAGGACCACAAGACACTTCGCCGCCAGTGTGAAAAGAAGGACCGCATCATTGCTCGCCTCCGCCAGAAGGTGGCAACCCTCGAAGAAACCATCCGTGACCAAGAGATTCAGCTTGAGGAGAAGGAAGAAGAAGGTGAAGATATTCATGGGGATATCACTTCTTACCTCAGTGACAATGATGACTATCTGGAGGACATCAACACGGAGTTCCACACCGATGAGGAGGACGCAGATTTCTTGGATGACGAAGAACCCACCAGTTCCGATGATGAGTAGTAGCACTAGATCACTGTCGTAGGTGTGAATTTGTATCCGGTCCCAATGTATCGTAGATTGTTAGAATGGTTCTTAAAACCATCTGCTTGGTAGTTGTTTGGAATGGTTGCTGATACGTTAATAACGTATCTATAATTTTTGATGTTCCATGCTTGTTTTATATCTACTTTCTTATGTTTTGTCCACACATTGGAGTATTTCTATACACTTTCTTGGACTAACCTACTAACAAGATGCAACAGTGCCACTTGCCTATTTTCTTCTGTTTTTGGTTCTAGAAAAGTCAGAAAATGAATATTCTTGGAATTGAGTCGGACAAAAGCCAAAGTCGATATTTTACCGGAAGACTCACGGAACTAGAAGACGAGATGGAGAGGAGCCACAGGGTGGCCACACCCCCTTGGTGCGGCCAACCCTAGGCCGCGCTAGGGCATGGTGTGGGCCCGCTGGCTGCCCACCGACCTTGCCTCTTCGCATATAAGATGCCTCCCGATGCAAAAACCCTAAATCGACAAGCCTTGATACATTGCAAATGTATCTATATTTTTGATGTTCCATGCTTGGTTTTATCCACTTTCCTGTGTTTTGTTCCAACTTTGGAGTACTTTTCATATGATTTATTGGACTAACCTATTAACAAGAGCCACAGTGGCAGCTGCCTGTTTTCTGCTGTTTTTGGTTCCAGGAAAGTCAGAAAATGAATATTCTCGGAATTGGACGGGACAAAAGCCAAAGTGCCTATTTTTCCGAAAGTCGTCAGATGCCAGAATACGAGACGGAGAGGGCCTGGCCACGCGGCCAAGCTTGGCCTGCGCAAGGGGGTGGTGTGGTGGGCCCTGGCACCCCCTCAGCCTCCCCTTCCACCTATAAGATGCACTCGGGATGAAAACCCTAAGGGCCCGATCAAAAAAATCCACAAACGAGTTTGTAGCCCCCGTCATCTCCATCCCTAGATCGGGAGGGATCTGAAGCTCTTTCCGGCACCCTGCCAGAGAGGGGAATTCACCCTGGAGGCCTTCTTCATCACCATGCAAGCCTCCGGTGTGATGCGTGAGTATTTTATCCTTGGACTACGGATCCATGTAGTAGCTAGATGGCTGGTTCCCCTCATTTGTGCTTCCATGTTTAGATCTTGTGAGCTCTGTTCATGATCAAGATCATCTATTTGTATCCATACATGTTGTGTTTGCAGGGGTCCAATGGATATTGAGATGCTATTTCAGATTGATTATTGATTCTACCATGTCTTTGTTATTTGTGATCTTGCATGCTTTCCGTTGTTAGTAGCTATCTTGGCCAAGTAGATGCTAGCAACTCCAAGAGTTAGTATTTATGCTCAATAGTGGGTTCATGCCTCTGGTAATCTAGGGAAGTGACAGAAATCTCTAAGGTACTAGATGTGCTGTTGCTACTAGGGAGAAATCAACAATCCTTTGTTCATAGAACAATCGTATTGTTTACTTTACAGGCAGTTCGTAAAGCAATAATATGTTGCTTGCAACTTAATACTTGAGGGGGTTCAGATGATAACCTGAAGGTGGATTATTAGTCATATATGCAGTTGGATAGCGGTCTATGTATAATGTTGTAATGCCCAATCAAGTCTTAAAGGAGTCAAGATGATTAGTATATGCATGTATTGCTTTCTCGATGTTTGTCAATTGCCCCGCTGTAATTTGTTCACCCATCTTGTTATCTATCTTAAGGAGAACCACCTCTAGTGAACTATGGATCCCAGTCCTTTTTCTTTACATACAATCTATAAACTGTTTACTTCTTTGTGTTTACTTTCTGTAAACTATTACTTCCTTCCATTCGATACATTTAATCCTTTGTTTTCTGCAAAACACGGTGAGATTGACAACCTCATCGCAAGTTGGGGACAAAGTTCTGTGGTTGTGTTGTGCAGGTCTCCACGTTGCTACTAGCACCGGTAGTGCGCCCTGCCAAGGCTCAGCTAGCAACACCTTTGGGGTGTTTCCTTGCTCCTACTGGTTCGATTAAACCTTGGTTTCATAACTGAGGGAAACTTGATGCTGTGCTCATCATACCTTCCTCTTGGGGTTCCCAACGAGCTCTACATCAACCACGCACCAGCACTTTTCTGGCACCATGCATTGAGCCATCAAGCATTTTTCTGGCGCCGTTGCCGGGGAGTCAAGGACTTCTTCACAAGGGGAGTCCCTGATAACCAATCTCTTTACTTTGTTATTTTTGTTTTGCTTAGTTCCTTTTTGCTTTGTTTGCTTGTTTCTTTATCAAAAACACAAAAACATTAGTTTTACTAGTTTGCTTTATTATTCAAAAACACAAAAAAATTAAGTCTCCTTTAGTTGTTACCTCCTCTTTAGCACACCATGTTGACCCCCAAATTCACTCCGAAAGACCTTTCAATTGGTAGTGGTTCTATAATTGGGAATGATAATATTGAAGAATTCTTTAATCATGTTAGTAAGCATGAAGATAGTGAAGATAGATTCCTTGCAGAACTTGCTCCAAACTATGAGATTGCTGCAGCTTCTTTAATTCACATGTTAGAATCTAGGTTTGTTAACCTGAACCCCTTAATGCAAGTAATGTTTCTTAAGCTTAAAGAAATTAAAGATCCTGAAAACAGGGATTTTATTCTAGAAACTTTGTTTAAGGAGTTCTATGATGTTGCCAAGGAAGCTAGGAAAGTCTTTGAACATTTCAATATGCTAGGCTCATGTGTAGATGTTGTTGGTACACGAGAAAAGATTAACAAAACCGAACCTAATGGGGAGGAACCTAAGATACCAATACCCTTTAAACTAGTAGCAATACATGATGCCATAGAAAAGAATCTTGATTGGATTGTTCCTGCAAACCTTTTTGATGAGAATAGTGAACCTAAGAGCATTGAGAGAGGATCCTCTAGAACTTATTTGGATGATATACCTTGCCTCGTTGAAAACATTTCTGGTATTGATCTTAATGCTTCTTCATTTGAGAACACTTGATCCTTTTTCTTGCTTCTTATGCCTAACCTAAAGGCGTTAAAAAAAGTACTTATTGGGAGATAACCCAAAAGTTTTAGATGAGTCTTGGAAGTTATTACCTCTGTAATAACCGCTCCTTATCCTTTTTATTTGCTTTTTGTGCCAAGAGTAACCTCTAATGAGAGAGAAGTAATGATTGGGAAAGTTGCTGTCCCGAAACAGATTTCTGTGCTTCACCGTAAACATTCGTGTAAAATCTCTGAACATCGTTTTGAGGCATGAATTTTTGTGCTTCTGCCCCAGGTTGTTATCTAACTTTTGTTAGTTCAACACATTTTGATTTGAGCAACAGAAGGTCTTCTAAAAAATTCGTCTTTACGTGCTGGTCTGTTTTGACAGATTTCTGCCATTTTCTGCATTTGCTTCTTGTTGGTTCCTTTTTGAGTGATTTTGGGGAATTGAGCTTTTTGAGGGAAGTGCTACTGTAGCTAGTGTTCTAATGGAAGTTTATTTGGTGTTATAACTGAACCTTAAGACTTTTTTTATCTTGAGTACACTAATGTTGCTAATAACGATTGTGTGAAGTTTTGTATGAAGGAAAAATTTCAGGTGTATGGAAGGAATGAGTAATGAGATGAAGGATGGACTAAAGCTCAAGCTTGCGGATGCCACGCGTGTCACCCCAACAAATATCCAAGAAGTACAAGCGTCAAAGCTTGGGGATGCCCACGGCATTCCCCTTCTTCATCAATAAAAATCCTAGGTTTCTTCCAAACGCTTCATTTTTATTGTTTCATGCACAGTTGTGTTGTTCTTGGAGCGTCTTCTTTTTCGTTTTCGTTTTGGTTTTTTGTTTGCTTGGTTTTATTAGTTTTCTGAATAAATTGGTTGGACTCCCTCTTTCATACATTGGTTTGCAAATAGTTTGGTTTGGTTTGGTTTGGAAAAGAGTAGGAAAGTTCATGCTTATGTAGTAAAAAGAGCTCATTTTTGACTATGGCCTATGCTTTGTCATGCCATGCTTGATATTGTTTTGTATTTATGCTTAGTATTCTTTGATGTAGCATGACTTGTTATAAACAATTGATATTTCTTAATGTGCCTTGGATGAATCATGCGTTGTTTTAGCATATTAAAGCATAGTATAGTGGTATTCTCCTTTGATGCTTTACTTGGGTTGACTTGGCGCATGCTCACACCATGTTATGACTATCCAAAGTCACCATAGCCTTTATGATCCTTTAGGTTTTGAACTTGTAGTATCACTTTATGCTTTGATCAAAGATGCTTTGTCTCTCTGCATGATTATGGCCATTATTGCTCTCTTAGTTTGTCGCTCCCAGTCTTTTGCTAGCCTCCACAACAAAGTATGAGTTCCACTCATGCATCCAACTCCTTAAACCAAGTTATTCCAAAGAGTCCACCATACCTACCTACTAGCTTATGCTATTCCAAGTATATTCATGCTTTTGTTTACCTTCCAAATTAAACTTGTTATGAGAAAACTAGTGATTAAAGCTCTCACGAACTTGATGGCACACTTTTCTTGCCCTTAATAAACTTGAACCATTGTGTCGTCTATGTTGTATATGCTTGCACTTATTTGTTGGGGATTAGCAGAACCATGATGTCATGGGGAACGCTTTCAACATTGCATGGGTACTTTGTACCTAGTTGATATCATGCTCTTTTGTTTATGGATGTCGTCGGTGTGAAATGAAAGGGGAGCTTGTAAGTTCATGGAGTTATGTATATGTGTTAGAGAAACGCCTGGGCCGCTGGTCTAATACATGGTGACATGGTGGAAACCTGCAGCGTAACCATAATGAGCTATCTATCAAGCATTCTTCTTATAAAAAAATAATCCGATATGAGAGAAAAGAGAAAAAGAAAGAAAAAGAGATTATGAAAAGAGGAAAGAGAGAAAAAAGCACCATATTCGCATGGTAAATAGGAAGATTGTTGAGATGCTCGTTATCTGCTTGCCTTGTCATTTTGATATGGGGATTCTTTCGTATCATCGGGAAGGGGTACCCCGTTGGCGGTTCTCTATGATACACATGTACTTACAATGAAAAGAACTTACCGGTGACTAAACTTGAGTAGCATGAGGAGCGGACCTCATTTTCAAGGGACATGAGATTTCTAACTTATACTTCGTCAAGCATGTACACCGTAGTTTGTTCACTTTAACCTTAATCACTTCAAGATGCTTATGATAGGGGCAATGAGAGCTGAAAGCTATAAGTACCATAATTTTTGGAAGCTCTTTATGAGACTTGAATCCCTACTTCCTTTTATAAAAAGTACTTTCTTCCACCATTATATTGAGTCTCCACCTTCTACCTTTATGCACCTACTTTGAGAGCATAGTCGCCATTATTAGTTCTATGTGCATTGTCCAAGACTAGTCGATTGATGCATAACTTGATATTGCTTGTTTTAAACTTTTGTATCTAGTCACTCTTATGAACTTTGAAGGTGTCCTATGCATTTATATTTGCTACTCTATTGAGGGACAAGCTGAATACTATTATGCTATGCTTTCTTTATGTGAAACAAAAAAACGTCTTGCAAAGCATTATTATTCATGAATCTTTTGTTTGTGCCTTTTCATGTTGCATCATAGTTTCTTTGTCTTATTGCTAGAACTTTTTCTTTCATGTTATGATTGAAGTGCTATGATCCCAGCTTTGAATGTTTTACAAATACTTTGATCAAGTCTTTGATGGTGCTTGCCACCTCAAAAATTATTCTTTCTTTTTATCACTTACCTACTCGAGGACGAGTAGGAGTTAAGCTTGGGGATGTTGATACGTTGCAAACGTATCCATAATTTTTGATGTTCCATGCTTGGTTTTATCTACTTTCTTATGTTTTGTCCACACTTTGGAGTACTTTTCATATGATTTCTTGGACTAGCCTATCAACAAGAGCCACAGTGCCAGCTGCATGTTTTCTGCTGTTTTTGGTTCTAGGAAAGTCAGAAAATTAATATTCTCGGAATTGGACGGGACAAAAGCCAAAGTGCCTATTTTTTCGGAAGTCATCAGATGCCAGAATACGAGACGGAGAGGGGCCAGAGGCCGGTCACACCACCTGGCCATGCGGCCAGGCTTGGCCTGCACCAGGGGGTGGTGTGGTGGCCCCTGGCACCCCCTCGGCCTCCCCTTCCGCCTATAAGATGCCCTCGGGATAAAAACCCTAAGGGCCCGATCAAAAAAATCCACGAAAGAGTCTGTAGCCGCCGTCATCTCCATCCCTAGATCGGGAGGGATCTGAAGCTCTTCCCGGCACCCTACCGGAGAGAGGAATTCACCCTAGAGGCCTTCTTCATCACCATGCAAGCCTCCGGTGTGATGCGTGAGTAGTTCATCCTTGGACTACGGATCCATGTAGTAGCTAGATGGCTGGTTCTCCTCCTTTGTGCTTCCATGTTTAGATCTTGTGAGCTCCGTTCATGATCAAGATCATCTATTTGTATCCATACATGTTGTGTTTGCGGGGATCCGATGGATATTGAGATGCTATTTCAGATTGATTATTGATTCTATCATGTCTTTGTTATTTGTGATCTTGCATGCTTTCCTTTGTTAGTAGCTATCTTGGCCAAGTAGATGCTAGCAACTCCAAGAGTTAGTATTTATGCTCGATAGTGGGTTCATGCCTCTGGTAATCTGGGGAAGTGACAGAAATCTCTAAGGTACTAGATGTGCTGTTGCTACTAGGGAGAAAACAACAATCCTTTGTTCATAGAACAATCGTATTGTTTACTTTACACGCAGTTCGTAAAGCAATAATCTGTTGCTTGCAACTTAATACTTGAGGGGGTTCGGATGATAACCTGAAGGTGGATTATTAGTCATAGATGCAGTTGGATGGCGGTCTATGTATAATGTTGTAATGCCCAATCAAGTCTGAAAGGAATCAAGATGATTAGTATATGCATGTATTGCTTTCTCGATGTTTGTCAATTGCCCCACTGTAATTTGTTCACCCAACATGTTATCTATCTTACGGAGAGCCACCTCTAGTGAACTATGGATCCCGGTCCTTTTTCTTTACATACAATCTATAAACTGTTTACTTCTTTGTGTTTACTTTCTGCAAATTATTACTTACTTCCATTCGATATGTTTAATCCTTTGTTTTCTGCAAAACACGGTGAGATTGCTAACCTCATCGCAAGTTGGGGACAAAGTTCTGTGGGTGTGTTGTGGAAGTCTCCACGTTGCTACTAGCACTGGTAGTGCGCCCTGCCAAGGCTCAACTAGCAACACCTTTGGGGTGTTTCCTTGCTCCTACTGGTCCGATTAAACCTTGGTTTCATAACTGAGGGAAGCTTGCTGCTGTGCTCATCATACCTTCCTCTTGGGGTTCCCAACGAGCTCTACATCAACCACGCACCAGCACTTTTCTGGCTCCGTGCATTGAGCCATCAAGCCTCTAGCCACGAAAAGTTCCGCAGAGCTGCCACCACCGAAGAGGAGATTCGGGGGACAGAAGTCTCTGTTGCGGCACCCTGCCAGGACTGGGAAGTGCCCCCAGAGCCATCTCCATCGATCTCCACCGCCATCTGCATCGCCGTTGCTGATTCCCATGATGATGAGGGAGTAGTTCTTCCTCGAGGCTAAGCGTTCTACCAGTAGCTATGTGTTCATCTCTCTCTCTATGCATGATCATACTGTGATCATGAGCTTTGTAATCAAGTAGATCTACCTTGCTACTCAAGTGCTTTAATAGATCTCTGCTCTCCCCATGTGTGTGAAAGTGACAGCGTGCACACCATGGCGGCACTTAGGCTAGAGATTACAAATACTTGTGATGAGTTATATTTGGAGTTGGATGTCTTTATGAAATTGTAGTGTTTGTTGGAACCATCTAGCGCTCAAGGTGATAGTGTGGGGTTATCTAGATGGGGAAAGTGGACTTTGAGGAGTGCTGTTATAGCCCTACCATGGATTAGAGTGTCCAACCGGAGAGTAGTTCAGAATAGTATCATAAAGAGAAGATATTTGTATGAGAGTGTTCACTAGTGAAAGTATGATCCCTAGGCCTTGTTTCTAAACATTGAAACACTGTTTGCAACTAGATCTGTTACATGTTTGCTTGCTTGCATCTTTATTTCAGTTTGCCTTTATTATCTTCCACACCATCAAGCTATTTTCTCGCACCGTTGTCTTATATCCATACCACTTGTATTTCACTATCTCTTCGCCGAACTAGTGCACCTATACACCTGACAAGTGTATCGGGTGTGTTGGGGACACAAGAGACTTCTTGTATCTTGATTGCAGGGTTGCTTGAGAGGGATACCTTTGACCACTTCCTCCCTGAGTTCGATAAACCTTGGGTGATCCACTTAAGGGAAAACGTGCTTCTGTTCTACAAACCTCTACACTTGGAGGCCCAACAACTGTCTGCAAGAATAGAAGTGCGTAGACATCAGTTGCTTGTAATGTGTTGCTTGGAATGAATGAAAAAGAGTTGTGGTTTTCAAACCTTAGCAATAATGAAGTTTAAAGCTTTTGAACCAAACCCATAAGCCATAGAAATATTCCTCTTGTCTTATGATCTATCTCAATCTTAAGATGACTCGCGGAAACCCCGGTGGTAGCAGCTCATTCTAGGATCCAATGCTTCTGATTCTGCAGATGCTAGTATCTGATCGAGAAGCCGGTAGAGCCGAGCGTCAAGCCAATCTGGCCACTCTTCAATAGATTGCCTAGATGGCACACAACAACCAAGGCCATCGAAATCATGATCACCATGGATACAAGCTCAAGAACTTTCAAAACACCAATCCTCCTATGTTTAGCAAATATGAAGAGCCCTTAGATGCTGATGACTGGCTACAGTCAATGGAGAACAACTTAGAAGTTGTAGGAGTAGATGCTACGGAGAAAGTACAGTTTGCCACCCACTATCTGACAAGTTATGAAAGATCATGGTGGAATAACACCCGTACAATGAACGGAGGAAAAATGATGACTTGGGAGGAATTCAAGATCAAGTTCAACATGACTCATGTGCCCCCAGGTTTTGATCAAGAGGATGAGGGATGAATTTAGGGAATTGAAGCAAGGAAGAATGACTATGGTGGAATACCGTGACAAATTTCTGTCTCTGGATAGATATGCCCCTAATGAGATCGACACTGAGGCAAAGAAGAAGGAAAGATTCCTGAATTGCCTGCAGATGAAATGCAGACAGTGTTAGTCAACATTCGTTTTGATGACCTCGAAGCTTTAGTGGATCCTGCTATCCAGATGGAAGGAAAGATCAATCAAGCCAGTGAGAACCGCAAGCGTTGTATGATGCACCAGCCTAGACCCCACCATGCCCCAAAGTACCGCCCCAGCTCGTTTGCCGGATTTGTACCAAGAAACAACATGCCACCTATGTCCCGTCCGAACTTCCCAATTGTGGCGGAGGAAACCCCACCATGCCCCAAACCTGCTTTGAATGTGGAGTCACGGGTCAATACTCCAATGAGTGCCCCAAGAAGCTTGCTGCAGCCACCAATGTCACTGCACCTGCCCAGCAGCAGCGCCGTGTCTAGCCTGGAAAGAGGTTTGCCCCAAGCAACCCGCACAACTGTACCGGCCGTCTGTTCCACATGAATGTGGAAGAAGCCCAGGAAGCGCCAGATGTCGTGTTGGGTATGTTTTCTATTAACTCAGTACTTGCAAGAGTGTTGTTTGATTCTGGAGCATTGCACTTGTTTATCATAGAAGAATTTGCATGCACTAGTAAGATTCAACCAACAAATTTGAAGCATGTTATGATAGTTCAAATACCTGGGTCAACCACCAAAGCTAGAAAAATTTGCAAGGTCGTGCCTATCACAATACATGGAATAGATTTTTATGCCAATTTAATAGTACTTGGAACCAAAGGTTTGGAAGTAATACTAGGAATGGATTGAATGTTGAAACATCAAGGATTAATAGACTGTGCCAAGAAAGCCATAACCTGGACCAGTAGCACCGGATTATCAGTAGAGCATGTGTCAGAGACGCTACACCGTCAATTCAAATTCAACAAGAGTTTAGTGCAATGAACCCTAGACCAAGTCAGAGTAGTCTATGAATACCCCGACGTGTTCCCAGATGAATTTCCCGGTATGCCCCCAGATCGGGATATCGAGTTTATCATTGAACTAGTTCTTGGAACTGGACCCATAGCTCAGAGACCCTATAGTATGAACCCATCCGAATTAGTGGAGCTAAAGAAGCAACTTGACGACATGTTGAGCAAAGGTCTGATACAGCCCAATGCATCGTCGTGGAGATCACCTGTTTTGTTTGTGGATAAGAAAGATGGTGCCAACCGTTTGTGTACGGATTACCGGAAGCTGAATGATGTCACCATCAAGAACAAGTACGCACTGCCGAAGATAGAAGATATGTTTGATCAGCGACTAGTGCCAGAGTGTTTTCTAAGATTGATCTTAGGACTGGTTATCATCAACTAAAGATCGACCCTACGGATATCCCAAAGACTGCTTTCACTACCAGATATGGATTGTATCAGTACAATGTCATGTCTTTGGATTAACAAATGCCCCCACTTATTTCATGAATCTCATGAATAAGATTTTTATGAACTTCTTGGATAAGTTTGTCGTTGTTTTTATCGATGATATTCTGATCTATTCCAAGTCAAAAGAGGACCATGAGCAGCACCTAAGAACCATCCTTGAAACCCATAGAGAGCATCAGTTGTATGCCAACTTTAGCAAATGTGAGTTGTGGTTAAAGGAAGTCGGATTCCTAGGACATATCTTGTCGGCAGGAGGAGTTGCTATCGATCCCACCAAGATTAAGGATGTTGAAGAATGGAAAGCCCTAACCACTCAAACTGAAGTCCGCACATTTCTTGGATTAGCTGGATATTACCGCAAGTTCGTTGAAGGATTTTCAAGCATCACAAGGCCCATGACCCAGCTGTTGAAGAAAGACAAGAAGTTTGAATGGACGGACAAATGTGAAGTAAGTTTTCATGAGCTCATGAAGAGATTTGTTTCAGCCCCAATTTTGATCATGCCGGATATCACGAAGCCTTTTGATGTATATTGTGATGCATCCAAGATTGGTCTCGGGTGTGTGTTGATGCAGGAAGGCAAAGTAATAGCATATATTTCCCGACAACTGAAGCAACATGAGCAGAATTATCCCACACATGACTTAGAACTAGCAGTCGTAGTTTTAGCCTTGAAGAGATGGCGTCATTACCTCATGGGTAACCGCTGTGAGATTTATTAATATCACAAGAGTTTGAAGTATATTTTTACGCAGAAGGATCTGAATATGAGGCAAAGGAGATGGATAGAGTTAATCAAGGATTATGACCTTGACATTCGCTACCACCCCGGCAAGGCCAATGTGATAGCAGATGCTCTTAGTAGACTGTCGTGTAGCTTAAACACCATGATTAAGGAAGACCAGCCAAGTTTGCATGAGGAGTTGGAGAATTTTAGAATAGAGCTAGTTAGCGAAGGATTTCTCTCCAGTATTGAACTTTAACCCACCTTGATCAGTCAGATAAAGGAAGCTCAGAAAGGAAACGCCAGTATTGGCGGAATTAAGTGTCATATTGGTACAGGGAAGGTACCCGGATTCACTGAACATGAACAAGGCGTTCTGTGGTATAAAGGACGTATCTGTGTGCCAGTAGATTCTGAGTTGAAGCAAGTCATTTTGTAGGAAGCCCATGATACTCTTTATTCTATTCATCTAGGAGCAAAGTTGTATCAGGATTTGAAGGAGCAATTTTGGTGGCACAAAATGAAGAGAGAAGTCGGAAGCTATATCGCCAAGTGTGACATCTGTCAGAGAGTCAAAGAGGAACACCAGCCATTGCAAATCCTGGAATGGAAATGGGATTCTGTTGGAATGGATTTCATCACAGGTTTGCCTACCTCTAGTAGGGGAAATGATTCTATTTGGGTCATAGTAGATAGACTGTCCAAAGTATCTCATTTCATACCCGTCAAGACCACCTACCAAGGCCCGAAGCTAGCAGAGTTGTATATTGCTAGAATAGTTAGTCTGCATGGGACCCCCAAGACAGTTGTGCCGGATCAAGGAACCCAGTTTACCTCAAGATTTTGGAAGAAAGTCCAAGAAGGATTAGGAACCAAACTGAACTTCAGCACAGCTTGCCACCCACAGACCGACGAACAGACGGAAAGGGTAAACCAAATACTAGAAGATATGCTGAGAGCCTGTGTTCTAGAATATGGATCTAAATGGGAAGATTATCTACCTTTCGCAGAATTCTCATACAACAACAGTTATTAGGCCAGTTTGCAAATGGACCCATTTGAGTTTTTGTATGGAAGGAAGTGTCATACCCCCCTGAATTGGTCGCAAGTAGAAGAGAGTCAGATATTTGGACCCGACATCCTACGAGAAGCCGAAGATAAGGTTCACAAGATCCGTGAACACCTCAAGACCGCTCAATCCAAACAGAAAAGTTACACTAACAAAAGACGTCGAGACCTGACCTTCATTGTCGGAGACTTTGTGTATCTCAAAGTATCACCCTTGAAAGGAATGCAACGTTTTCAACTCAAAGGGAAGCTTGCCCCTAGATATATCAGACCTTTCAAGATTTTAAGTCACCGAGGAGAAGTATCCTATCAGCTAGAACTGCCTGAAGAGATGTCAGCCGTACATGATGTGTTTCATATCTCGTTACTTAGGAAATGCATAGGAGTTCCGGAGAAGACCGAAATTTTCAAGAACATCGATCACAGAGCTGTGGATATCAACAAGGATTTAACCTATCGTGAAGTACCCATTCATATTTTGGAAGAAGCCTTTTGAACCACTGGGACCAGAAGTATCAAGTTTCTAAAGATCCAGTGGAGCAACCACACTGAAGAAGAAGCCATCTGGGAGCGAGAAGATTATATTAGGACTGAGTTCCTAAATCTCTTTAGTTCCTAGTTTTTATTGAATCTCGGGATGAGATTCTGTTTAAGGGGGGAAGGTTGGTAACATCTCAAAAATATTATAATGACAATATCATTTTCCAATTAACCAAAAATAGGGTTAACAAAAACATCTTATCTTAAACAATTATGAGTGTGTTTGTTAATGATGTATGAATGCATGATATGCCATTTTTGATTGTTATATATGTTACGAATTAGTTTAAGGATCAAAGCAAGATCATCTAGGTCAAATCCAAACCAAATCAAATCAAAAGAAAATCAAATAATAAGGCATATGACCTAATGGTTATTTTTGCCAAAGTTAACACCTAGCCCATTTTGGGAATCTCTATTAAATGATTTCAAACAGAAACAATTCCATTTCTTTTCTCACCTTGCTAGACCAAGAGAAAATGAACCCAAGTGAACTTTCAAAACTTACAGAAACAAATTCAAATTCTTTTAGAGGACATTTGAAAATTGAATCCATCATAGACATCAAGATGGCCATTTTTCAAAAAGCATCCAAACTTTCTCCACTCGACCAACCCTTGCAACCAGAGACTCCCAAGAATATGATCAACCAACCCACCAAATATAATTTAAAAATTCAAATAATTCTTTCATGCGGCCATTTGATCGAACACTTAGCAGACACAGTACAAAGCTACCAACTATACACTGTTTGGAGCAATCTTGTGATCATCTTGGTACCTCACTAAGCCTCCACTACTAGCCCACGATCACCCTAGTACCAGCCTGTGCAGCTGAGCCTCTCTCACTGGCCAATTGGACCAGTGCCAGCCCGTACCCGAGCGTGCCATGCCGGCCAGACATGGACACGACGCCACAAGTCTCGCTGTCCCCATCCATGACCACTAGGAGATACGCGTTACGTCACTGCACCCGCCAGTGTACGCCTTGGCCAACGACAAGCATGCCAGAGCGCCGAGCCATCCCGCGCAACCACGCCGTGCCTTGCTCTCCCCTTGCATAAATGCAATCTCCGCGACGCCAACGACCTCCCTGACACGCCCGTTTGACACCATGCGACCTGTGGCCACCGTATGCCATGAAGAACACCCGCGGTACCTGAGCAGAGCATGGATGTCCCCGTACGATTAAGACCGCGCCTCACCATGCCACTGTGCACATGGCGAACGCCCAAGAGCACCGCGTCGACCTACACCCTCAGCCATGCTGATAGCACCCTCTAGCAACGTCACCGACGAGCCCGAGCCATGCCCCAATGCTCCCTCGCCGGGGTATAAATAGACCCACTGCCTCAAAATGCACTCCACTCGACTCACCTCTCACCCAGAAACCCCTATGACCCATCCCTGGAGCAAGGCGAGCAGCGCAATGCCAGAATTTCACCAGAGCTCGCCGCTGCTGTGGTGGAACGGAGCCATCGCTAGGAGCCGTCCCAGGAGCCGCCGCGACCACCAATCGAACTTCCGCCTTCGACCAATTCATTCGCTCCCATCACAGGACCAAGATGGAGCACTGGTAAGTCCCCGACGACCCCTGCTATAGAGCTAGGGTTGAAATCCCCGCGCGCCGTTCGATAGAGACGATGACGCTGAGCCGTTGATCGCGCTCTAATCGTGCGACTCAGAGTAGCGCGTACCACTTCGTGTTAGAATAACCACTGACAGGTGGGGCTAGCACAAGTGCAGCCTGCTGCATGCGCGCCATGCAGTTGGGCCGGCCTAGTATCGTTCCCGCGTGCCCACGAATTCAGATGTAGATTTTCTCTTTTGTTGGAAAACCCTATTCAGTAGGTGACTTTGAAATTTAATTCTAGGAGTTTCACTGAACCAAATTGCATGATTCCAATTTTGTTAGAAAGGTAATGAAAATATCTAAACACTCCCATTGGATTCAAATAGTTTGAATTTATGGATCACCCATAGTAAAAAGAACAAGACAATGACTTTTCCAACTTAAAACATTTTTCTAAAATCAACCATAAACGCTTTTGAGTTGATTCCAATTATCAAAAATCACATTTGCATGCTCTATCTAAATATGTTAAGTTATTTAGTTTTACATGCAGTAGTCATCGGCTCATATTAAAAGAATGGCTATATGGTCATTTCTAGTCATTTTAATTATATTAAATGGTAATATTACACTTTGTAATTGATGCCAACTACTTTAAATCACATTCCCAAGTATGTAATATGTGGTGATGACATATGTCAACATGATCCCATATTTTGTAATTGGAAATCTTAGGTAGTTTTCAATGAGTAGAAATTGCATTTCCAAAATAAGATGAATAAGAATATGTCAATAATTTATGTGGTGATTGAGATGACGCTAGATCATCTAGTGTGAACCTTTATGTGCTAAATAGAAGTAGATAAGTATTGTTTGGTGATTGTGTATCTTGTATTTATTTATAGACGCTAGTACCAACCCGGGCTATGAGGAGGAAGAATTATACGAAGAAGAGGAGCACTTCGACAACTGTACCAACCAAGGCAAGCTTAACTATGCAAGCCCCACTATGCAAGCTAACCTATGTAGGATACACTATGCATAATATTGTGATGCAACCTTGATTATACCAATCCTAAGTTTTACCTACAAGCTTTATTCTTTTACCCTTTACCAAAGTTTCTTAAATAGTTAATTATTAGTGATTAGTGGAAAAATAAGATAGATGCCTTCAAGAGCATAGAACTAAGCTAGTTACACTTGATTAGTACCCCTCAATAGTGATACCCTCATTGATAGTTGCTAGTGCTAAACTAATGCTGTCACTTTAGATGGGAACAATTGGAGCAAATGATTATGAAAACCTTGGAATGATGAGTCATTCTATTGAAATGTTTTGACATGGGTTATGAAACACAATGATTTGGAGATGATACTGAATGACGCATGTGCCTTGACTTAGCTAAAAACTGATGGTTAGGTTCGGATGCGATACCATTCCAGCTTTACCGTACAACCACAATACCTAATTTGGGTAGGGCTTAACTGGAAGTTTATATATCTTAGTATGGGTTCCCTCGCAGAAAGAGGTTAAGCTAAGGCTACCTCGTGAATATGAATGTCCACCTATGCGGTTCCCAGGATGGAAGATGGCCATGGCTAGGAGGCCAAACTCATAGGGGAGGTGCCTATACTAGGGTGTGTAATTGAAAGGTTAGGATGGATTATCCGCATACCAAGTATGATGATTCAGGGTTATCCCTGACGAATGTATCAAATTTTAGGGTGAAAGTGTACCACCTCTACAAAGTGTCAAACTATTCAAATAGCCGCGTCCACGGGCATGGACAGTTGGAGTGGCCATACTGTTCCGTTGTCAGATGTTTTCAAAATGACTTGTGACTTGAAATATGACTTTGACTTGACCATAATAGGGTTGTGGAAATGAAAACTAGGTTCCCACTGGAGTAATCTAGAGAACTAAAATAGGTCTTTACTACTAAGTACTCTTGAAATAAAATTGGCTTGTTGCAAACAAGACTAGAGCTTAGGATTCCTACTAGAATTGTCTTACTTACATTAGTGATAGTTTGCGAGTACTTTAAAAGTACTCATGGCTTTGTCCCTGGCTATTCCCATGGCCAGACTATGAAGAGGACTATCCGGAGGACGGACAGGAGGATGTCTACGATAACTAGGATCATCGCCCATCATCAGCATTGCCTGTGATAACTAGGAAGGGCCGCAAGACTGCTAATGTTGTCATGAGTGATGTTGGGAGGAAATATGTTGGGTATGATATATTACCTATTGTTCTTTCATTATCTCATTCTCCTTATTGGTGGATTGACACGAGCGCTAATGTACATGTTTGTTCTAATAGCTCCATCTTTTCTTCATACTAGGTTAGAGGGACTCAAACCATGCTGATGGGGAACAACTCGCATGCTTCTTTTTGTGGTTTTGGTATGGTCGATCTGGAGTTCACTTCGAGAAAGACCGTGCACCTGAAGAACATGCATCATGTTTCCTCAGTAAATAAAAATAATGTTAGTGGATCTCTTCTCTGTCGAGACAACTATAAGATTGTATTCGAGTCCAAAAAATTTGTAATTTCTAAGTATGGAACCTTTGTTGGTAAAGGTTATGAGTGCGGAGGCTTGTTCCCCTTATCTCTGTCAGACGTTTGTAATAAAGTTGTTAATCATATTTACACGAATTTTAAATCAAATGTCTGGCATTCTCGTCTTTGGAATATTAATTTTGATTGTATGATGCGACTAGCCAAAATGAATTTAATCCCTGATTTCACAACTGTTAAGGGATCTAAGTGCCAAGTCTGCATGCAAGCAAAACAACCACACAAGTCACACACGAATGCAGAAGTGAGAAATTTAACACCACTTGAGCTCATACATTCTGATCTTTGTGAGATAAATGGTGTGTTGACAAAAGGTGGAAAGAAATATTTCATGATGTTGATCGATGACTCTACGAGATATTGTCATGTGTATCTTCTAAAATCAAAATATGAGGCTTTGAGTTTCTTCAAAATCTATAAAGTTGAAGAAGAAAACCAACTTGATCAAAAGATTAAGAGGCTTAGGTCTGATTGTGGTGGAGATTATTTTTCCAACGAGTTTGATTCCTTTTGTGTAGAACATGGTATAATCCATGAGAGGACGCCTCCCTATTCACCTTAGTCAAATGGTGTAGCTGAAAGAAAGAATCATACTCTAACAGATTTGGTTAACACACCATGTTATATACATCGGGTCTATCTAAGGAATGGTGGGGGAGGCTCTATTGACTGCGTGTCATGTCCTAAACCGAGTTCCCATGAAGAACAAAGAAATTACTCCATCTGAAGAATGGGATAATAAAAGGTTAAAATCTATTACCTAAGGACTTGGGGATGTTTGGCAAAAGTTCATGTGCCAATTCCCAAGAAGCACAAGCTTGGACCAAAAACCATTGATTGTGTATTTCTGGGTTATGCTTTCCATAGCATTGGTTATAGATTCTTGATAGTAAAATCCTAGGTACCTAACATGCATGTCGGTACAATTATGGAGTCGACTGATGCAATTTTCCTTGAGGATATCTTTCCTATGAAGGATATACCTAGCTCATCAAATCCAGAGATGCCTAGTTCATCTAGTCAGAAATTTGCTTCAAATTCTGAACCTGCCACCCTAATTGAACATGTTGAAAACCCTAAGGAGGATTATAATGAAATTACTAAAAGGAGCAAGAGACAAAGGACTACAAATTCCTTTGGTGATGATTTCATTGTGTACCTCGTGGATGATACTCCCACTTCTATTTCAGAAGCCTATGCATCTCCTGATGATGACTACTAGAAGGAAGCAGTCCGTAGTGAGATGGATTCCATCTTAGCCAATGGAACATGGTAGATCACTGATCATCCTTATGGGTGCAAACCTGTAGGATGTAAATGGGTGTTCAAGGAAAAGCTTAGGCCTAATGGTACTATTGAGAAGTACAAGGCATGGCTTGTGGCCAAGGGATACACTAAAAAAGAAGGTGAAGACTTCTTTGACACTTACTCACCTATTGGTAGATTGACCACCATTCGAGTACTACTTTCATTGGCTAGCTCTCATGGTCTTCTCGTTCATCAAATGGACGTTAAGACTTCCTAAATGGAGAGTTGGATGAGGAAATTTACATGGATCGGTTAGATGGATTTGTGGTAAATGGTGAAGAAGGAAAGGTGTGCAAATTGTTGAAGTTTTTATATGGCCTAAAACAAGCCTCTAAGCAGTGGCATGAGAAGTTTGAAAGAACTTTAACTACTACAGGCTTTGTTGTGAAAGAAGCTAACAAATGTGTGTACCATCACCATGGTGGGGTTGAGGGAGTTATCCTTTGTTTGTATGTTGATGACATACTGATTTTCGAAACCAACCTTAATGCAATTAAGGAAGTAAAGGATTTCTTATCTCGTTCCTTTGAGATGAAGGATTTGGGAGTAACTGATGTTATCTTGAACATCAAGCTATTGAGAGATGATGACAGTGGGATTACATTGCTTCAGTCTCACTATGTAGAAAAGGTCTTGAGTCATTTTGGGTATAGCGACTACAAGTCTTCTCCTACACCGTATGATCCTAGTGTGTTGCTTCGAAAGAATCGAGGAAATACTAGAGACCAGCTGAGATACTCTCAAATTATTGGCTCACATATGTATTTAGCAAGCGCCACGAGGCCTGACATCGCTTTTGCTGTAAGCAAACTGAGTCGATTTGTTTCAAATCCAGGAGATGATCATTGGGCATCCTCTTTAGAGAGTTATGCGCTATCTAAAAGGCACTGTGAGCTACGACATTCACTATACTGGGTATCCGAGGGTACTAGAGGGTTATAGTGATTCAAATTGGATATCTGATGCTGAATAGATAAAGGCCACGAGTGGATATGTATTCACACTTGGTGGTGGCGCTGTTTCTTGGAAGTCTTGCAAGCAGACCATCTTAACAAGGTCAACTATGGAAGCACTACTCACAATATTAGAAATAGCCACAGTTGAAGGAAAGTGGCATCATGAACTCTTGATGAACTTACCTGTGGTTGAAAAACCAATACCCGCAATCCTTATGAACTGCGATAATCAAATAGTGATTTTCAATGTGAATAGTTCTAAGGATAATATGAAGTCATCAATACATGTGAAGATGAGACTAAAATCTATCAGGAAAATGAGAAACTCCGGAGTTATTGCATTGGATTATATCCAAACATCTAATAACTTGGCAGATCCCTTCATAAAGGGTCTATCACGCAATGTGATGGAAACTGCATCGAAGGAGATGGGTATGAGACCTATAATATGATTTTTTTCATAGTGGTAAACCAGTCTATGTGATTGGATGTCCTGTGAATTAGAATTGGGATACAAGCTATTTATTAGCTAAGAGGAAAGTATCCCTACTTTAATGAACACCACTCCATGAAGATGCAATACTTTCCTATTCTGCATGACAGGTTGATTTGTTATATTAATGTGTTCTAAGTGGCTTATCTTAAGTAGAGATCTGGTCCTACACAACATAATTTGAAGAACACACCTATATGAGTCTGCCTATTAATGTCGTAGTCTATGAGAGTAGGGTGCTCTCTAATAAACTCATCAAAGGCCATGGAGTATGACACATAAGCTCCACCTGTGGGGAAGTCCCATGGTAGCCTAGTTGTTGGAAATATGCCATAGAGAGAAATAGTAGTAAGGACTATTATCATATTTCATATAGTTTATTATTCAGTTATAGCATGCTATAACTGTATTGGGTGGAAACATCAATACACGTGTGATATACAAACAAACCAGGGGTTCCTAGTGAAACTCTAGTCACTGGTTCATTGGTCAACAGATGATCATGTTTCCTGATCATGTGCATTTATGCTAGTTGGAAATGAGGTCATCTCATTCTAATAATTAGATGATAAACCAATACCCAATCTAACAATCATGATTCGATCATGTCACGAAGTTCAAGTTACGATGATTAGAAATGGATCCTCGTAGACTATTCCTTAGACCGTGAGGCTATATCAATCACTGTCTCCCGAGAGTGCTTAGATAGCATCAAACGCCATGTGGTAAAACAGTGGTTATAAAGGTGTGTTCAGGTATTCAGAGGAAACCGTAGAGGCAATATATGTCAAGAGCAGGATTTGTCCGTCCATGTGACGGGAAGATACTCAAGGGCCCACTCGGAGAAGTTATATCCAATAGCTGCGCAGTGTGTGATTAGATCACGGGGGTATCACTTGTCAGAACGAGTCAAATAGCATTTTTCAGTAACGAGATTAAACTCGACATTAAGATGTCATTGATCAGGTCTCGGGCAATGCAAGTATCGAATGACAAAGGGAATAAGACACGACTGTCCCGGTTCAAACGACGAAAGATCTTCGTGGAACGCACAGGGGTCACATGGCCATCCAGGTCCCTCTGTTGATCATTGGTGCGGGAGTGTCCCGACCATGTCTGGAGTGTTCCCGAACTGTAGGGTATCACGCTTAAGGGCTTGATGATGCTTCGAGAGTGTTTATGGGATCGGTAGAATCACTGAAGAAAAGAAGGGAGAAAACCGGAAGGGTTTCGGTTAAGTCCGGAGGATGTCCGGAGTGGAGGTGGAAGGTGTTCCATGGCCATGGAGATTAAATGATATGTGAATGAATGTTAAATATTGATTTAATCATTTATTCATAATTATTTAATAAAGAGAAAATCAATTAAAAGGTCAAAAGGCTTAATGGGCCAATTCCGGAGGGAGAGGGCCCATTAGGGAAAGGAGAGAGGGAGAAGGGGCAAGGGGCTGGCCGGCTGGGCCTAGCCCCCCGTGTGGGGCCCACTAGGGGCTGGACGGCGGCCTCCCCTCCCCCTCCTCTCCTTTAGTCCCACCCCGGGACTTGAGGGGAGGTAGTACCTCCCCTCCCCCTATATAAGGTGGGGTATTTGGCCTAGAAAATACAACCCAATAATCAATAAAGGTCTCCCCACTTTTGGGAGGACCTCTAATTGATATTTTCTATCTCCCTTCTCTCTCTCGTGACCGTGGTCCCAAGTCTGGACTGCGCGAGCGAGAGACATCTTCACCGCGGAGCTCCGTCGCGCTGCAGGATTCGGATCCGGGAGCTCTACTTACGCAACTGCTGCTGGATCGGGGAAGCGGGAGTCATTGTCAGGCACCGGACGTGTGTAACTCCCACGAGGTGTCACACTTGAGGCACTCAAGTCATTGGAGCCAGAAGGAGCGCAAGGACTTCATCACGACCTTGAGGTCGGCTTCGGCTCGTCTACATCAACCACGCTCTCTTGAGCATTGACAACGCTTTTCGGTCTTCAAGGGTAAGTTCGCGAAAAGCCCCTCCCGTTACTGTATTACTAATTGATAGGTCCTAGCAGCTTCAGGGGTTCAGGGGCGTAGAGTAAAATTTATTGTTTTATGCGCGGAACCCCTACAGTGGTATCAGAGCTAGATCTATGCGTAATAATGCTCGTACGGGTAGAACACACAAGATGTAGCGTGTGGGCGCTGATCTTTTAGTTGTTACCCTGCCATGTGTACTTGTGTATACCGCAGCAATGCTTGATGAAGCGGCCCCAACCGACTTTACGCATTCATTCGCGAGACTGGTCCACGCTTGACATACGGCTTGTACCGTATAAAGTGGCTTAGGGGGATGTCTGTCTCTCTCGCATTAGTTGGTATACCATTTGCAATGGAGGGCCCTGAAAGGGGTGTAGTAGAGACAACTACTTGATCAGCGTTGTGCTGAAAGTTCGTAGGTAAGTACGGTACTTGTACGAAAGCCCATTCAGCCACGTAAAACATGCAAAGATAGAGTAGAGGCGTCTAACTTTGTTTTACAGGGGGGCGTTGCTTTGTGATATGATTGTGGCAAAGGTAAAGTAATTACCTTTTGTTGCATAGTATTAGATAGTCACGAAGGTGACGAACTACCACGCCGGAATGACACTGGTACCCTAGTGTCTACGGCGCCGGAACCCTAGCGCCGGAACCCGGTGACAACAGATGGAGATCACGATGTGAAGGACCATATCACATAGCATTTACATTCAATGTTATTCTTTGTATGTCTTATTGTGTGCTAGTATTAGATACTCGACGGTAGCCTAATAAGATGATCCCTGTTAAAATAACCAACGATTGTGTTCCCCCTTAGTGTGCACCACCAAGAAAATTCTTCGGTATGAGGCGATCCAGGGTGACAGGCCTAGGTGTCATACATATCTACGTTCACATACAATGGGTGTAAGCCATGTTGCACAGCGAATACACTAAGGTTGAGTTGGCGAGCCTAGCACGCTAGAGAAGCGTGGCCTCAGAACACGGATGGTCGAAAGATCGAGCACAAGTCGCATGAATGATGTGACCGACGTTTAGCGTCCACCCTTGAACCCACATTGAGGGCCGTGACGATCGGGGGAGATGTGGCTGATAGGGGTCGTGATATCACTAGGAACCCTCACTAGGGATAGGTGTTTCTGAGTGGAGTTATTATTAACTCATTTAATTATAAACTTAGTCTAAATTCCTTTTGCAATTATAAATGTAGATGGCTCACCGTGAAGCTTACTTTGAGATTGAGGATTGGGTAAAGGGTGAAAAACTTAGACTTGATGGATCCAACTTCCCTAGTTGGCTAGTGCGCCTAGATGATCTCCTTAC
This sequence comes from Avena eriantha, assembly GCA_910589775.1. Taxonomy (NCBI): domain Eukaryota; kingdom Viridiplantae; phylum Streptophyta; class Magnoliopsida; order Poales; family Poaceae; genus Avena; species Avena eriantha. The sequence continues at coordinate 243,382,240 of OU342745.1, forward strand.
TAGGAATCATGTGGTAGACTACATACGCCACATGATGGATTTGACTGAGCCAGACTACTATGAGACCCCACAAGAGCTGGCAGACCGCTACTATTGTCAAGAGATGTCCACCTACATTCAGATAATTATGCGTTTTGGAATGGTGGACGAGCTGTGGCCTTTCATGGGTGATGTCAACCATCGTTCGATGATGCTGCAGCTTAGGACACATTTCGTGGAGGAGACACGCATCTGGGAGCATGATTTGATGGGAGACTTCCTCGCCATTGAGATGGAGGAAAACTCGTCACTGGACAGCCACTTACAACACATGCATGATGTGTACATGAGGCCAACATACTTCCTAGACGTCTGGATTTCAGGCTCTTTCGCAAATGCTGTTGTGCTGCGGTTGTTGCCACCAAGCTACCAAGCACAAGTCAGGACTTGCGTAATGAGGGGCGACACGGAAATAGAGTTCCACCGGTTCATGACACATCTTAGGAATGTGTTGGTTGAACTAGATGTCGCTCAGGTCGTCAACAACTAAGGTATATATTTGATATATAGTTTTATAAATGTTATAATCTTGCAAACACATTTGCAGTGTTAAAGTATATCTGATACTTGTTCTGTTTTGGTGAAAACAGGTCCTTCTGCATAGAGGTGCTTGCTGGAGAGGAGGTGACGTTGCGTGTTGAAGGCAAGCATGATAATGATGGCCAACGACACTCTCCCTCAACATTTATCACTTAGTTTGTGTTTTAGGATGATTAATGTAATCAAGAGATTTTGAACTTCTTTAGTTTGTCTCACACTTTGTGAGACAGTTATTCATATCAGTTTGTAACAAACAGTTGTTCTGCTTTTATGAATGATTTCTATTCGTGTTCATATCTTGTTCGATTGCTGGTGAATTATCCTTATTGTTTGAAACTAATTGATAATGTATGAACATTTGTAAAACATTAAAATGCCTTGTTTAAAAATACCCAATTTAATGATATTTCATTAATGAATGAAACCATTGTTTAAATTCAAAGTTATGTGATAATATGTGAAAGTCATTCGATTTCTTCTCACATATAAATCATGCCTAAGTTCGGCAAAATAACTTGAACACTGTGTATTACTTGAATACAAAGTGTTTAATGAATTCTTAAAAGTAAATACATATTCAATGTATTGGGTTTTAACGGAAATGGTAATTATCATTATATGATTGTTTAAATGTGTAAAGTAAGTTTACCAAAGGAAACATGAATATGAAACTATTTGATTTGATCAAAGTGTTTCATCAACAAAGGGTATAAATATAAAAGAGAATCCAATTGCTAAGATTTGATCAATAGTAATGAAATTCGAATTTATAAGAATGGCATAAAAGTGATTGTGAAATGCAAAGTGTTTTGAAACGTCAAAATACAAAGCATCACAATGTGATATTAGATATCAAAGGGGTTGAATAGGAGGCACCAAATAAATCGTTGTAGTATATATGTAGAGACCATTAGTTTAGAAATAGTTAGCACTCAATTAGAATTATTGAACCATTTGAATTCGTGAAATTTTTGGGGTTATTCGATATAACCAAAACAATAGCGAATAATTCCTTGTAGAGTATTCATTGGAAACTTTGAATACGGAATCCATAGCTAAAACCAAAAGGAAAGCAAGATTCGTATTGCTTGGATTTTGGTGCGTTCTTGAGGAAGCTCACCTCTAGTGAAGTTTCTCAATTATGGAGCAAATGGAAATTAGTGTAAAACACGATGAGGATTCAAAACCCTGCATCAGAGTGTTGAGAAGCGCAACGGACAACGTTCCTGAATGATTCTCTGCATAGAAGGAAAGAATCAATGATTTTGATCATTGTGTTTTTTCCCTCCACTATTGTTTTTCACTATATGAAATAGGATTCAAAAATGTAAATCCATATCTTGTATGGAAACATTTGTGAATCACTTGTCATGATTTTTGAAACATGACATACCTACGAACTACATAGGAAATGATGGTAAACTGAATCATGAGAAATCCTAGAAGCAAAATTCCCTTGAGATTAGAAAGCAATTCGTTGCTGAATCTCACAAGTAAAGGGGTTACTTGGAATTTTCGCAAATGACTGCAAAGCCATAGTAGGAAAAAGGGGTGAATGACAAAAGTACAATTTGTCAAGTATTGGATGAATTCAAATGAATTTGATTCATATGTGCTAAATGTCTAGTGGATTTAAAACTAGTAAAGTACTAGTATCTCATAGTAAATCTCCAAGTTTGATATTTGATCAAAGGATTTTGAAGTTGTTCAAAGTAGTAAGGAGATATGCAATTTGCATAAAATTGAGTGGGAGCTATGAAAGTCTTCCTGAAACAATATGTGATTGACATATTTTTAAGTGGGAGCAACATAAGACTCAAATTCAAATATGTACGAACATAGTTTGAGTAAGAGTACTAACTCATACTCAAATATGTTAGCAACATAGTTTGAGTGGGAGCTTATAGGAGTAATTCTTAAAGTAAGTTAAGAATGAAAGGCACAAATACTTATAAATAAAGATTTATAAGTTGTAGAAGTTGATGGTAGATGTATTATGATATTATGTAGTATTCCTTAAGGGATTCTGAAAAAGCTGTTTCAGGATAGAAATTAATTAAGGAACTAATCCTTAATAAACTCAAATTAGGAATAGCATTAAGTTTAACATCTATGGTTGAAAGAAAGAATAGGATGATCATCATCCACTATGTTAAGACGTAGGTTCTATCTTAGAAACCATGATGATAACTTAGCATAATATGTGATCCAAATAAAGAATGTCTGAAAGTGATTAAGTTCGAATCACAGAACATTTGAGCTAAGTTTGTCCGCAGTGTCTAGTAGAGGACTGTAGACATGTTTTCCAAATCCATAAAGGATGACATATCTTAAAGCATAAAGAGTTATGTTATAAGGGAATATGTTGGAAACTCCTGTAGATACCAATTAAAGTCAAATAGGAAGTGAGGTGAACAAAACATCGAAAGTTGCACATAGTGCACTAGTGTTTCGATGAATACATTTATAATAATAGATAAGGGTACCATCTAAAGTGTTGTATAATGTTATGGCGGGGCTAATTCGCTTTTAACGTAGAATGATGTGTCCCAGGGCACATTGCCCATGAGAAAGCCCTCGAGGTTGATCTAACGTCACTGTAGGCTCGTGGAATCAGGCCGCGTTCTGCTGCCATAGCAACGATGCATACACACAGATGCTATCATGTGATGATAGAATATTAATGTCAATCAAAGTGACATTAGTAAGTTGCAAAGGATCTGGGACTGTAAAGTACAGAACCAATACTCAACCTCTGCCATGAGCAAGCATGTTCTAGGTACCGGTAATATGGTGCCAATAATTAAGAACAAATGCAGCTAGTGTATTTATACTCTAGTGCAAGTGGGAGACTGTTTGAAATATGCCCTAGAGACAAATAGTAGTAAGGACTATTATCATATTTCATATAGTTTATGATTAAGTTTTATATCATGCTATAACTGTATTGAGTGGAAACATCAATACACGTGTGATATACAAACAAACCAGGGGTTCCCAGTGAAACTCTAGTCACTAGTTAATTGGTCAATAGATGATCATGTTTCCTGATCATGTGGCATTTATGCCAGTTGGAAATGAGGTCATCTCATTCTGAGAATGAGATGATGAACCAATACCCAACCTAAACATCGTGATTCGATCATGTCACGAAGTTCAAGTTACGATGATTAGAAATGGATCCTCGTAGACTATTCCTTAGACCGTGAGGCTATATCAATCACTATCTCCCGAGAGTGCTTAGATAGCATCAAACGCCATGTGGTAAAACGGTGGTTATAAAGGTGTGTTCAGGTATTCGGAGGAAACCGTAGAGGCAATATATGTCAAGAGCGGGATTTGTCCGTCCATGTGACGGGAAGATACTCAAGGGCCCACTCGAAGAAGTTATATCCAATAGTTGCGCAGCGTGTGATTAGGTCACGGGGGTATCACTTGTCGGAACGAGTCAAATAGCATTGTTCAGTAACGAGATTGAACTTGACATTAAGATGTCATTGATGAGGTCTCGGGCAATGCAAGTATCGAATGACAAAGGGAATAAGACACGACTGTCCCGGTTCAAACAACGAAAGATCTTCGTGGAACGCACAAGGGTCACATGGCCATCCAGGTCCCTCTGTTGATCATTGGTGCGGGAGTGTCCCGAACATGTCTGGAGTGTTCCCGAACCGTAGGGTATCACGCTTAAGGGCTTGATGATGCTTAGAGAGTGTTTATGGGATCGGTAGAATCACTAAAGAAAAGAAGGGAGAAAATCGGAAGGGTTTCGGTTAAGTCCGGAGGATGTCCGGAGTGGAGGTGGAAGGTGTTCCATGACCACGGAGATTAAATGATATGTGAATGAATGTTAAATATTGATTTAATCATTTATCCATAATTATTTAATAAAGATAAAATCAATTAAAAGGTCAAAAGGCTTAATGGGCCAATTCTGGAGGGAGAGGGCCCATTAGGGAAAGGAGAGAGGGAGAAGGGGCAAGGGGGCTGGCCGGCTGGGCCTAGCCCCCCGCGCGTGGCCCACTAGGGGCAGGCCGGCGGCCTTCCCTCCCCCTCCTCTCCTTTAGTTCCACCCCGGGACTTGAGGGGAGGTAGTACCTCCCCTCCCCTATATAAGGTGGGGTATTTGGCCTAGAAAATACAACCCAATAATCAATAAAGGTCTCCCCCCTTTTGGGAGGACCTCTAATTGATATTTTCTCTCTCCCCCTCTCTCTCTCGTGACCGTGGTCCCAAGTCTGGACTGCGCGAGCGAGAGACATCTTCACCGCGGAGCGCCGTCGCGCTGCGGGATTTGATTCGAGAGCTCTACTTCCGCAACTGCTGCTAGATCGGGGAAGCGGGAGTCATTGTCAGGCACCGGACGTGTGTAACTCCCACGAGGTGTCATACTTGAGGCACTCAAGTCGTTGGAGCCAAAAGGAGCGCAAGGACTTCATCACGACCTTGAGGTCGGCTTCGGCTCGTCTACATCAACCACGCTCTCCTGAGCGTTGACAACGCTTTTCGGTCTTCAAGGGTAAGTTCGCGAAAAGCCCCTCCCATTACTGTATTACTAATAGATAGGTCCCGGCAGCTTCAGGGGTTCAGGGGCGTAGAGTAAAACTTATTGTTTTTATGCGTGGAACCCCTACACTAGTATCGGTCAAGACTTTGTGTGCATCTTGGTCTGCAACAAACTAGCAGTTGAAGGCATAGTCCACTGGACAATTTGCAGCCTAGTGTAGCATAAAGTTCTAGGTAGAAGTTGAACTTAATAGTCTCCACTATAGTACCGGTATATAAACAATGTTTTGGAATCAAAGGAAAACTTTATGTGCTTCTAGGATCTGGTGGGGGATTGTTGGAATTCTTGCCTAAATGGCCTAGCCCATATTCCATTTTAATAATTCCTGAAAATCCTAGAGGCCCATCTGGCCCATTCATGCATGGAAAGAGGTGGGACAAATTTTTAGTCCCACATTGCTAGTTGAAGGATGATTTCACCACCTTATAAGGGGGGCTCTTCCGCCACTTGGTAAAAGGATGAGAAGGAGAGAGACGTACACGCGTGCTCCTACTCCACCATCGCCTGCCTCACCTCGCCTCGCCTTGCCTTGTCACGGCGTGTGCGCCGCGGGTTATGGGAATGCCTTGAGCCGAGAGCTTCCCTTTCTTTTTGACACACATGAATGGATTAATAATCTAAGTGGGTGTTTAAAATACACTCAATGGAGATTTAATTCGAACGTTTCCTCTAAGATTTAATTCGAACTTAATGGGCTTCAGCCATTGCCTATTCGTTTCCTCTCCCGATGCTACCTGTCCGTCGTCCTATCCATGCCTATAAGAGTTAGAGGTCGCTCCTCTCCTTAGTCACGCTTCAGTACATCGCCTCCAGTTTCATAGAATTGCGCTGTCGCTCCATTCTTCCCCATCCCCTCTTGCGGCGTGCACCGCTAGCCGGGACAGTAGGCCTCCGAGACCCCGCTAATTTGAGTCCTGTACGAGAGAAGGGTGATAAGGTTTTGGGGAGTGTTATTGGCGCGACTACTGGCTTCGTCACGGAAACCTTCACGGATAGCGACTGCGCCGACGTCTTCCCCAACGAGGACTTCTTCCCCGACATCAACAACCTCTTCCTCGACGACATGGCTGACAACGGTGCCAACGCCAACACTGGCGGTTCCTCTAGCGATCTCTCTACTCTGATGTACATCCTCTTTCTCAATCTTGTTTATCTTAGTCAGATAGTATGCCGTTCCTTTTGGTTTGCTATAGATCTTGCACTGATCTTATCTTAGTTATATGCTATGCAATATTCTTGGATATCTGCCTTAATTTGTATTCGCTAATTTATATGATTAGTTTAACTTTTGTTATTACATTCATGTTTTATTTAGCGTTTATCTTGGGTAAATTTCTCTTTAACTTAACACTTCTGGGTGTGAGCGGATAATTTCCTCTTTTTTGTTTCGCTTTTTGGCCTCTCACTTCTGCTCTATATGTCTTCCTTTTTGGATTTTTAGGGTTTCATCGGGAGCGGATGCATGGACTAAGAAGACGCATGTTCATCGCTCAGATGCACGTGTCTTTGAGGTGATGATACGTTATTTCTGCTCTTCCCTTTCTTGCTTGTTCACAGTATTTTGACGTTTCCATCAAGATTTTACAGGCGATGCAGGACGATAACGGGACAACATCTATCTTCATATTAGCATCTCTTTAAGGTCTATGGTACATTTCTCACTTCATCCGTTTTCTTCTTCGTTCTTTGGCTGACATTCTTAATTCGTTTTTTCCTTTGTCGTGCAAGATTCGATCTTCTTCCTCGCGCGTTTCCGACATGATCGACAGAGCGTCGCATATGACTTCGAGTGAACGCGGAGGAAGCTTATCGATGAACGAGATTTTTCGATAGGCGTACTTTTTGGGAGCTTCTCGACGACTAGCCTTTTTTGGTCAGTTATGCTTTTTGTGAGTCAACATCCGGAACTTTGTTCGCGACGGCGTGCTTCGGGATGGTAGTCCGTCGGCTCGGTCTTCCTAGAAGCAAAAAGATTGTTGTAAATGTCGTTTAGCTTTAGCCGTAGATTAATATGTGTACGTCAATGTTCTAATATATGTAAACTAGCAATTGTGACCCACGCATTTGCGCGGCTAGATTTCTTTTATGTGGTTATAAACGTTGTTTGTGTTCGATATAGTCTTCGGGACACAGTTTTGGCTATTGCCCCTATTAAGTACTTCCTTTATTCCCAATTATAAGACGTCTTATAATTTGGAAGAGAGGTAGTAGGTTTTATGAAATTGCACACTACTATGAGAATCAATGAAAATAATATGTTGATATTTTCTCATTTATTCTAAATATTATTTTGATGAATCATCACATAAATCTTCTGTGTGTATTCTAATGTGGTTTGACTTCAATGTATTATTAGACACCAAAATAAAGAAGTAACACTGAGTATGCTGATGCTTGTTTCCTCTTTTCAAGAAAATGAAAACTAATAAGTAATTCATAATATTAGTGGCTCATATGTTCAAGTTACATACTTCCTCCATTCTGAGAAGGATGTCATAAATTGCTCTAAATTCGATATATCTATACACTAAAACGTGTGTACATATATATGAATTTAGAAAAAACGGTGACATTCTTTTTAGGATGGAGGGAGTATTTGATTAGTACTATGCCAAAGATTTGTATGCTCATTTTCTTACTGTAATTTATTTTGTCCTCTCTATTTCTAATGCAATTCATTTATATAGACATGCATGCCAATTGTCGAATGAGTAAATCGTTATTTTTTTTCCAGTTCCATTGCAAGTTTACTAAAAAGAATCTTTAGTTGTACTTCACATAAAAATCCTACTAAATATTAATTCTCTAAAATTGAGTATCACATCCCAAGATTTTTAAAATTGTGACTAGAAAAAATTGCATTTACATGTGATTCATGAGCATTGCATTGCATCATGGCATCATGCATAATTCTCAAATTAAAATAATAAACTAAAATCCTAAATTCTATGTGCTACTTTGTTCCTAAAGGGAATTGAAAGGGATTTATAAAACCCACTAATGCTAAGACATCAAACTCTGCTAAATATTAGCCTAAAATGATGTACTTGAATTTTGGAAAATTTGAAAATAATTTTAAACTCATTTGAAGTTCATATGAAAACGTTATCAGAGAAAGAAATAAATAGAAAATGGAAAAAAATAAAGAATAAAAAAATAACTAAATCTAATCTACCCGTCACCCAGCCGCGTGGCCCGATGAGTCCACAATTGAAGCATATTTCCCTTTTGTTTTTACATAAATAGAGTAGGGATCTTTATATTTCACTGCGTCTACATGCGCTATTTTGTTCTTGTTTCAACAGGATCCAAAATCATGGAGTCATATATGAACATATCAATTAGATCTATCATATTGTGTCATTATATGATATTTCTAAGTGATAAAAGTCATTTTATGAATTTACCTTCGCACCTGAAAGAATACCAAACAAGGATGAGGCACCAGTACTGATAACGACCACTCGTATGACGGAGCTCATCCGTACCAGGCGCCATCGCGACCGCCTCGTCAAATACTTTCTCTTGGCAAAGACGACAGGGAGATCCGATATTCACAGCCACCAGAAACCACGAAAAACCACATCCGAGAGGGATCTGGATGAGGAACTTGGGTGGGGTAAAATCCCAGTTGATTCACGTATCATTGGAGGACAACGCATCATCCCCTTCGTCATCAACCACCGCATCTCCATTAGCACCATGACCCCCATTTTTCATCTATTAGATCTCTTTGTAATTCTAGATCCAATTGTGGTTTGCATCAGATCTACCTTCATACTTTTAACCATTCATTTGATTATAATGATGTTGTTGATTGCTGCCATGAGTGAGTAGTTCCATTATTGTTGGGGAGATGGAGAAACCCTAGCACCATTATGAACTTGTAGTAAAGACGATATATTCTTGTGTCCGTATGACTTTCTTGTCTATGATATAATTATGATTAGTGTTTGATCTCTCTCTTTAGATGGTATGTGTAGTCGGCCGCATATTATTTGCCTTCGGGACTAAAGGGAGGGAGAAATCCTTTGGACGTGTCTTGGAAGTGTACTCAGAATGCCCCGTGACAGATTGTCACCGGCTTGTAACCTACACGGTCAAAGGAGGATTAAAGAGGGACTCCCTAAGCTAATTATAATCTCCACAGGGAAACCCTTAATTGCGGTGGTTTGTATGGGTGACTGCTCTTAGATATCGCAGTGGTTATTTAGAGGTGACCTCACTCTTGGCTCAACAAAGTGGCTTCCTACGAGCCTTGTAGTGATCATATTATAATGGGTCTCTCTCCACACATATCATGACACAAGGAGTATGATATCTTGATTACACATAATAATAATACTATGCTAGTGGTGTACCCTACATCCCCAAGAATGCTTTAGCCCTATTGAGTTCAACCACGCTTTCACACAAACTTGTTACTTGTTTTATTTTACTTGTTTTAATTACTCTTCTGCAATCAACCATAAACCTTTCAAACACCCTTTACTTAAGATCAAAGACAACTTGTAAGTATACTTTGGTAGAGAGTAATGATGGGCGTAAAGACCTTGACCAACAGCTCTCTATGGGTTATATATCTTTACTTCAAAACTAGTTACAATTGGTTTGTGCACTTGCAGTCATCAAGCTATTTTCTGGCGCCGTTGCCGAGGAGCTAAGCGATTTTGGTCTTTGTTCTTAGTTATTTATTTTATTCATTGTTTTACTAAAGTTGTTTACTAGTTTTAGGTAAGCACCATGCCTGCACTCGAACTGATTAATCAGCTCGATGCTACCAAATACCTCGGGAAGTTCAATAGAGGACTCATTAAAGAAGACTCGAGTGGGAGCGAACCAGAATACAAGGTTTACCCTCGTTTTATCGTTATTATTAAAGAGAAAACTTTTGTAGAAGATGATCCCGATGAGGATCCTTACAATCATTTAATGCATTTTACTGAGCTATGTTGGAATCTTAAATTGAGAGGCTATTCTGATGATCAATTGAAACTTAAACTGTTTAGCCAATCTCTAACCAACACTGCTTTGGCTTGGTATAGAATTTGACCTGTAGAGAAAATTGATACCTGAGAAAAGCATAAAGGAGAATTTGTGTCTCGATTCTTTCCCAAGGTAAAAACTACTGAAGTAAGAAGGGAAATTACAAACTTCAAGAACCGCCCAGGTGAAGGATTGGTAAGAGCCTACAAAAGGTACAAGTCTCTACTTCATAAATGTCCCCATCATGATTTACCTGAATGGTACGTTTTGCATATTTTCTATGGAGGACTTAATCAATAAATTAAACATGAGCTTGACATGAATACATGAGGTTATTTCATGGAGTTAACTATAATTAAAGCTTGGGACCTTTTAGAACGAATTCGCCATAATAGAGAAACATGGGGATTTGATTTAGGAGGCGAAGGAGGTACATACATTGAATATGATTGTCTTAATGCTTATAAAGACTCCGATAAGGTAAAAGAAACTGCTAATGAACTGCAACTTGATGATGATATTATCTTGCAAATCCTTCAGTATTTTATAGAATATATTGAAGCTCCTAAGAAAGACTAGCTTCATTATACTCCGCCACCCCAGCCAGTTGTAGAAGAAGATCTGATAATCATGGCCCCTATCGAGCCATTAAGGGAGATACCCCCATATGTTGAACCCTTTCCTTTTCCAAGGACGGTGAGAAAACATATGATGGCTCAGCAACTGGAGGATCAACGCAAAGAGGAAGAATTATTTCTCAAGGAGCTGGAAGAGGAAACACAAATAAGGAAAACTGAAGAAGAGCGTGTAAAAGAGGCAGATGCATCAATAAAGGAAGATATTTTAACCATGTTCGCACATTGCAACATGATTGAGCTAGATACCAAAGCTACGCAATTCATTGAAGGAAAGGTAAAAGCTAAAGAAGTGGGTAAGCCTATCCTCCCGTGTACTGTTGGAGAAACTTCCTATTATGGACTTTGTGATATTGGTACAGCTGTTAACGTTATCCCTTTTATTTAATAAAAAATTCAAAATGAATTAGCTCCAGCTGAATTGAAAGATACGGATATGACTATAATGCTTGAAGATAAAACACTCAGAGTCCCAATGGGAATAATTAGGAATGTACGAATATGTATGGGACCTTACAAATATCCCATTTATTTTGAGCTTATTGATATGCCCACTGACATTTATTGTCCCATCATTTTTGGAAGAACTTTTCTAAATACCGCAGGAGCAAACATAGACTTCAAGAAGAAAACTGTGTCTCTCTAGTTTGGTGAAGAGAAAATGGATTTTCATTTATCTAAATTTGACCATAAGCCTGCTATTGAAGAATTGGATGATGATGAGTACGAATGTGAGGAAGAAGGTAATATCATAAATTTAGCCTCAATAGTCATCGAGACTCCTGATGATGATCTAGCAAGAAGTTTAGTAAATAATAATAATATTCTTCAAGACATACAAAAAGCTGAAATAGATGACTATCTTGACACCACACCTGAGGTGGACATCGATATTAATCAAATATATGAAGAACCCATAAGGAAAGGAGACAAGGCTCTTCCTCCTCCAATCCTTAAAACTCTACCAAAGGAACTAAATATAGGATTCTTGATGAGACAAATAAATTTCTTGTTATTGTAAGTGCTAACCTCATAGACAAAGAGGAGGAAAATTTAATGAAGGTTCTCCGCATGCATCGAAAAGCTCTTGGGTATTCGATGAGTGACTTGAAGGGGATTAGTCCCTCGATAGCCACCCATAGAATATTCATGGAAGAAGGAGCTCAGCCGGTCGCTGACTTTCAGTGACATCGTAAACCTCACATGAAAGAGGAGGTAATAAAAGAAATAATACGTTTGTTCGATGCAGACGTCATCTTTCATGTGGAGGAGAGTGAATGGGTAAGTCATGTTCACTATGTTCCAAAGAAAGGTGGGTTTACAGTTGTAGAAAATCAACATAATGAAATGGTACCTACTAGGACTATTGTTGGACACAGGATGTGCATTGACTATAGGAAACTTAGTAAGGAAACTCAAAAGGACCATTACCCTTTACCATTTATAGATCAAAATTTAGAAAGGCTTGCTATGCATTCTCATTTTTGTTACTTAGACAGTTATTTTGGTTTTTCCCAAATTGTTGTACACCCTAATGATCAACTTAAAACTACTTTTATTTGTCCTTATGGCCTTTATGCTTATCGCCATATGGCTTTTGGTATTTGCAATGCTCCTGCCACTTTTTCAAAGATGCATGACTGCTATTTTTGCCGATTATGTTGAAAGTATTATGGAAGTATTCATGGACGATTTCTCACTTTATGGAACTTCCTTTAATCATTGTATCCATAATCTTCATAAAGTTTTATAGAGATGTGAAGACACTAACTTAGTCTTGAACCGGGAGAAATGTGAGTTTATGGTTCAAGAAGGCATAGTACTCGGTCACAATGTCTCAGGTAAGGGCATAGAAGTAGATAAGGCAAATATTGAAGCAATAGAAGGGTTACCCCCTCCTCGAGACATAAAAGGTATAAGAACCTTCTTAGGTCATGTAGGATTTTATAGAAGATTCATTAAGAATTTCTCAGAAACTGCTAGACCTTTAACTAACCTTCTTCAAAAGTATGTTCATTTTAATTTTGATGAAAAGTGTCTTACTTCTTTCAACATATTAAAACGAGCCCTTCTTGAAGCTCTCATTATAAAAAGCACCTAATTGGAAGAAACCTTTTGAGCTATTTTGCGAAGCTAGTGATGAAGCTGTACGAGCAATTCTTTGTCAGTATGATGGTGATGACCTTAATATCATTCATCATGCTAGTGACACCTTAAACGGGGCCCAAAAGGACTATCCTATGGCAGAAAAAGAATTCTTCGTAGTAGTTTTCTCCTATTGCAAATTTAGATCTTATATCATGGACACCAAAGTAAGAGTACATACTGATCGTGTTAGCTTAAAGGAAATCATAGAAATGGCTGATGTTAAGCCAAGAATGATCCATTGGACTCTAATTTTGCAAGAATTTGATTTACAGATCCTACAAAGGAAGGAAGATATGGAGGAACGTTGATGGACACTCAAGAAGTTTCTCATCCTAAGGAGGTATCATCCGTGTACATACTTGTGGGAAGCACACTACCAAAAAGGAAGTTCTCTATTTCTTCTTACAAAGGTTTTGGTGATTTTCTATGACCTAGTTTATTCAAAGAGAGGAAGAAAAGATACTCAAATAGTCCATACTCCCTCGATGATCATTGCTTATGAAATCCTTAACACATCTTTGTTCTGGATGATTTTCTGCTTTTTTTCTTTTGCATATTTGATTTCCTCTTGTTTTTCTGAGTTCATTGCCGGTCTTACAAGATTGGTATGGGCGGGTGGTACGACCGTCTCTACTCGTACCGATGGTCGTTAAGCCTACATATGCCTTGGCTTCGTTTTCGAATAGTCGGTATGACCGTACCGTACAGGTGCAGCCCCCCGTACGGTTGGTCGTTATCTATTATGTGACCGCCTTTAGCTTTTCGTTTATTATTGTGTCAAAAAGATTGAAACACCGCGAAGTCGGCATGGGTGGGACCTGCCCGTACTGCTTAGTCAGTTGACTAATCACCGACTTCAACGCGTGTCGTTTTTGGAAAAGACCTGGTATGGTGCGCCGTACTGGCGTACGCCCGTACCGACTGGTTGTTATGACCTGAATTTTCTTCTTTTGCACTTATTTGATCCATATTTGTTAGAATTCTTTTCTTGGGCGACCCTTTTCCTCTTAGTACGAATTTTAACCTGCCCCTAACCCTTTATAAGTCTTTTTAGAGATCCATCTCTATCTTATATCAACAGATCTAATCTACTCGACGCGCTACTTGATTCAAGGAAAAGACATGCCACTAAACCTCATGGATCGTTTTTGGGATAGTATCCAGACCTCCTCCATCAAATCTGATGATCGTGAAGCTGAAGGCCTAAGCCCAAAGGACAAGCCGTACACTTATGACTCTGATGATGATTCTGAAGACGAGGAGTTCCAGATCTTAATGGAGCAATCAAAGAGGGGATGGAAGCAACCAGACTACTTGGCAATGGTGAAGCCTGAAGATGAGGAAGAAGCCAAGAAACCTCATGTGAAGGGGTACACGGAGTCACTCAAGCTCATCTTTGTCAACTACTCTTCACCAAAGCGTAAGAAGTCTAACTGCTCCAATGCAAGAACTTATCAGGAGACTATGGCTCATACGTCAACAACAAAGAAGATCACCATGAACGCGTGCATGAGCATGAAGCCACAAGAGGATTGGGGGTTCAAGGCACGCATGTCCCAGACGATGAACATCATCTTCATAGGATAGAGAAGTACCAGAAAGAAGAGCTCATCCACAAGGAGATCGTGCACAAGTGCCTTTGGATCTTGAAGGCAAGAAGGAAATCAATGACATGATGATCAAAGTTGCTGATGGATGTTCCTCTTGCGCTCAGATCTACAGAAGTGTCTTCAACGCATATCTCCTCTAGAAGAGACGAACAAGATGCTTCGAGTGGCGCTCTCCAACAAGAATCCTTGACCATGATACACGCCACGGTATCGAATAATCGCAAGGGATTATTTGATCCACCCGGCTTGATTCTAGGCTTGGGGGGATCTGTGAGAACCTTGTAATCCATCTTACAGTTTTGCATGTTAAGTTTTCTGCACACATGGTTAGGTTTAAAATTCTGAATTTGCATTAGTTGCATCCACTTCGAGTTCCCTTTGTTCAAGAGAAGATTTATGTCCATTGAGTTATGAGAAATTATGATAATTGAAGTTGTATTTGATTCATGATTGTTATATTAGATAATTGAACTAGGTTGAGTGTTATGATACTTGTACAGCTGTCATAATTGTAGGGACTTCCACACCAACAAAAGTATTGATTAAGTTATGAGAAGAATAATTCTGGTAGCATATTATAATTAAGAGTTTTTGAAAGCCATGGAAGTAGTGAGCATGATCAAATAGCTGTGCTGAAAGAAGAAGAGAAAAGGGAGCAAGTAAAAATAGACATACAAGTATCAAAAGAAAAAAATAAAGCAGCTATCAAAAGAATCAAACATAGAAAAAAAGAGAAAGAAAATGATCATGAATCTTCATTACTAAACTTAGTGCTTTATATCTTTAAACTCTATGATTATATGATATGTTGAATCACTAGCAGCTTCTTATAATTTCATTAATACTGAAAAAAGGTGTGGAAGCCTCTAAGTCATGTAATGTGTAAGGGTATGGTAATACCCCCAACGTATCTCTACATCCGATGTTGTATTCCTGCTTCAATTTCTACCTCATTTATTGTAATGACTCGTGTCTCATGAACACGATGATCTGGTCCATAAGCCACCATCTTGCTCGGGGACGAGCAAGAGCCTAGCTTGGGGGAGTTGATGAGTCTAAAATTGAAGCATATTTACCTTTTGTTTTTGCATGAATAGAGTAGGGGTATTTGTATTTCACTGCGTCTACACGTGCTATTTTGTTCTTGTTTCAACAGGATCCCAAATCACGGAGTCATATATGAACATATCAATCAGAGATGTCATATTGTGTAATTATATGATATTTCTAAGTGATAGAAGTCATTTTATGAGTTTACCTTCGCACCTGGAAGAATACCAAACAAGTAGGAGGCACCATTACTGATAACGACCACTGGTACGGGTGGAGCCCACCCGTACCATCTGCCTGTACCAGGTGCCATTGCGACCGCCTCGCCAAATACTTTCTCCTACCGAAGACAACAGGGAGATCCGATATTCACAGCCACCACAAACCACAAAAAACCACATCCGAGAGGGATCTGAAGGAGGAACTTGGCTGGGGTAAAAGCCTAGCTGATTCACAGATCATTGGAGGACAACGTATCATCCCCTCTATCATCAACCGCCACATCTCCATTACCACCATTACCCCATCTTTCATCTATTAGATCTCTTTGTAATTCCAGATCCAATTATGGTTTGCATCAGATCTACCGTCATACTTTTATCCATTCATTTGATTATGATGATGTTGTTGATTGCTTCCATGAGTTAGTAGTTCCTTTGTTCTTGGGGAAATGGAAAAACCCTAGCACCATTATGAACTTGTAATAAAGATGATATATTCTTGTGTTTGTATGACTTGCTTGTCTATGATATAGTTATGATTTGTGTTTGATCTCTCTCTTTAGATTGTATGTGTAGTCGGCCACATATCATTTGCCTTCGGGACTAAAGGGAGGGACAAATCCTTTGGACGTGTCTTGGAAGCGTACCTGGAATGCCCTTGACAGATTGGCGCTGGCTCATAACCTACACGGTCAAAGGAGGATTAAAGAGGGACTCCCTAAGCTAATTATGATATCCATGGGGAAACCCATAATTGCGGTGGTTTGTATGGGTGACTTCTCTCAGACATCGCAGTGGTTATTCAGAGGTGACGTCACTCTTGGCTCAACAAAGTGGATTCCTACGAGGCTTGTAGTGAACATCTTATTATAGGGCTCTCTCCACACATATCATGACACAAGGAGTATGTTATCTTGATTTCTTTTACATTGCCGAGAAAGTTTTTAGCCCTATTGAGTTCAACCACGCTTTCACAAAAACCTGTTACTTGTTTTCTTTTACTTGTTTTAATTACTTTTCCGCAATCAACCATAAACCTTTCAAACCGCCTTTACTTGAGATCAAAGACAACTTATAAATATACTTTGGTAGAGAGTAAAGAGGGGCATAAAGACCTTTACCAATAGCTCTCTGTGGGTTCGATATGTTTAGTTCAAAACTATCTACAATTGGTCTATGCACTTGCAGTTATCACAGCCCAACCCACCAACCCACCTAGCCTAGCCGCTACCCGCTGCTCCCTCCCCAACCCTCATTCTCCATCTCGTTATCCTCCCTGTACACCGATGTATCCCCCTGACCCCTCCTCCTTAACCACAGGTTGCTGGAGCGCAGAGAAGCCGCCGCCGGAGCTTGAATTTGACCGTGCCACTCTATCCGCTCATTGCCGCTGTTCCAGGAAGAAAACTACGACGTCGTGGGCATATCCGAGCTCACTGTGAAGTGCTTCCCCTTGTCATACACTTCGCCATCTTGGGACACCAACGAATCAGCATCACCAGCGCCACCTGACTCACCGCTGTCCACCGTCATTGTCGCGATGCCATCGGCTCACCATCGTCAACGCCAACCGTCTGATCCGTAGTGGACGAACCAGATTAGAGAGAGTCGAGCCCAGTCGAAGCCAAGCCGCTAAGCCGAGCCGAAGAGAAGCTGCCAATCTAAGTTTGTCAGATCAAGATCTAGCGGTTCACATTGTGTGACTAAAGTGAAGAGGTATCGGCCAGTAGAATCGTGCCACGTCATTGCCACGTCTCTGTTTAATTGTAAATAGATTCAAAAAGACCGAAATACACTAAAATTGTATAATTCATAGTAAAATATATACATGTCCAAAAATTACAAATTACATATCGTTGGATTCAACAAGGTATAAAGAACATTAATATGAGATTATATCTAACTTTACCAGTATATAATTACTGTATTAATTTAATTAGTTTAATGGCCTTTTTAGAGTAAATAATTCGTAGTAAATTGTTTATAGCTCCAAAAAAATACAAATAATATGCCTTTGTAATCCTTGGCTCATTTTGAATATTAATATGTAATAAAATTTAAACCTTACAGTAGATATATTTTCTAGAGTATTTGAATACATGTATTGGTATTTAATTCATAGTAAAATATACATAACCCCAAATTGAGTGAATCCAATTGCCATGGGTTTGTCTCAGTAATTCCTAACTATAGAAAATATAAATGAAACTATTTGCCATAGTTTTAACAGATGATTTCACAGAAAATTCTAAATGCATTGCAATAGTAATTAAATCATAGAAAAATATTAGTAAATGATTTTTAAGTGATTCCAATTGCTACTGTCTCTAAATTGAGTTTCCTATCTAGTAGTATTTATTTCACAACTTAAAATGACTAGAACATCGGGAGAAATTAAAGTGAGTTAAACCCTATTAAATCAATATATCTTTATTAATATTTTTTCTTATGCATTAAATGCTTTTCCATATGCATCATGAGATATATTAATGTTCATAGAACTACATAAAACCATTGTGACATATTAAATCATCATGCATGCATTTTCTTCATTGTTTTATTGTATTGTGCATGATTGCAATGTTTTTAATGGTGTGTTTGTTGTGTCTTGATTCAAGCGTTAGATTACGAAGAGTGCAACAATTTCAATTGTAAGGATTGTTTGAACGACTACATCAACTAAAGAGGCACTATTATAAATGTCCTACTTATTTTTCTATGCATTGTAGTTTCTTTTAGTCGAATTGCATGTGTAGGAATATTTTGCACTATATGCTATGCTATGTCCTATTTAGGATATCCTGCTGTATCTTGCTTAGTGAAAACATTGTAGTTGTAGTATGCTTATCCCTGCTATAGATTCGGGGTGGAATATCACGTTAAGAGTATTGTGAGGTATTGGAAAAAGGATATGTTTTTATATAATAAAACAAGTACTTAATGAATCACCTAGGTGGAGTGTGGATACTCAGTTGCGAATAAAGTGGCAACGAAGGGGACCGTATCTTTGGCTACCTCTCTTGTGTGTGCACTAGAAGAATGCCACCTAGGATCATAGAGATTTGACATGTTTCTCGTATAGTGGCTTCCGTGTACATCCACATGCTAATATGGGTTCTGGCTTATCAATTACATAGCGGAAGACCCTTGCATTTGTACCTCTTCAGGTTAACTAGAATTGTGTATTGTAGATATATCCTTGCACTGGTGCATGTTAGACATGCTAGCATTGTGTATTGGGAGGACTTCTATGGAAAGACTTCATCACATTCTCGAATCTGCCGGTATACCAATTGGTGTGTACTAATCCAGCGGCCGTTAGTGGCGCCAAGACGAGATTGTGTCATGTGGGTAAAGTGTACAACTTCTGTAGAAGATCTAGATCTACTCGATTAGACGTGTCCCCGGTTATGGACAATATTGAGAAACTAAGGCCTAAAGCTTATGGATGATCTCGACACTCCAATTTCATAATAAAATTTTATGGTTGAATAAGGGAGTATGAGAACTTGGTGTTGGCCAATGTGTTATGATAATTTTTCTAAAAGGAATAAACTATTTTTAAAAGATAGGATAAAACTATTGCTTTATGCAAACGAGCCTCAAACTCCACCTAGCCAAATATGCATGTAATTGATAGGTTCCATTTTATATCCACATACTAGTGAAACTTGTCAATACATTCAAAGTATTGATCATTTGTGGCTAGAACCTTTCATGTTGTAGGTTATATCATTTCTGAGTGATCGTTATAGGTCACGAGACTCCGCTCAACAATTGTTCTCCTGTGGCACATTTGAAGGATGGAGATCTACCTTGTATATGTTTTCCGATGTGTATTTGAATAATGTAATGTAAATTCTGGATCAAATTCGTTATATTTATGATACAAAGTTATATTTGGTATCATTTTGTACTGTGTGCTAGTGAACCGATCCAGGGATTAACACTATACACCTGAACTCAGCCTTATCAAGGGAGGGTGTTACAAGAAGGTATCTGAGCTGTGTGTCGACCCTATGATCGTGACCAAGGATTGAAATAGGAAATCCATAGGAGTTATAAACTCTATTTTATTCTATCTTCTTATCTTCATATACTTCACTCTTCTATCTTCTTATCACATCAATTCTCAATCCCTTCTCTTTTCAAGTATAGAAGGAAGACTCTCTCTATCAATGGACTCATAATTTTTTACTTATTAGAATTCTTGTAATCCTTGATCCTTCTTTTCTAATCTCATCTTGTTCAAAACTTGGATGAATACCTGTTAGATAATGTCCACCATATAGTCTTGATAGGATTTCATTAGATCTAGTAATCGATCATTGCAAGAACTCGCGTGATAGTTAATTTATTATGATTAAGTTGTACTATTTGATAACCTAAAGTTTCAGATTAATTTTGAGAGATTTTACAATATATTAATGAAGGTTTTGATTAAACATTCGTGGTATTACTGCTGTAGTTTTCTGTCTAGACTATTATACTGCGTGATTTTTCTTATTTTACTGATAACTCGGATTAATATCATATTTTAGGATATGGTTTGTAATTTGCTTTAGTATAAGCAAAAAAATCAGCAGAAATTTCAGATGAGTTTAAGGTGCCCAGAAAAATTCATAAACACTGCTGTAGTTTCAGGACATATTGTGTCTATTGCTTTTAAGATTGTAGGTTCACCTCCAAATGGATTTTCGTCAAAAGAAAACTATTTTGTGGATGGTATGCCACTAAAACAAAACTTCTAGAACATAAAAAACTATTTTGGCTTGAGTGTTGTCTGTTATGGTTGTTTGCTTGTGTGTAAATTGATTATTTTATATAGTTATGGGTAGTAATATTTTCCTAGCCTTTCTATCTATAACCCTCTATCCTATCCCGAAATAGAGGTTGCCTCTCCATCAACCCACTGAGATTAGAGCACATAGTCTTCCTACTAGTTTAGCTACATTGGATTCCCAATATTTAGATGTAATACTTGTCATAGATTAGATGGTTCAATACGAATATCAGTTAGTTTGTGCCCAACAAGGTATTACACTCACAACTCTAGAATAAGGAGAATTAGATGTAGTCCAACAATTAGTCTTATAGATACCAACTTCAATTCTCTTAAGGGGGTTAGCCTAGAGAAACCACCCACCATCTTGCTAGCCACTTCTAATCTCGAGGAAGAGATTCATCTTAAAGGGGTTAGTCTGTCACACCCTAAGATTTTTGAAATTGAGACTAGAAAAAATTGCATTTACATGTCATTCATGATCATTGCATTGCATCATCGCATCATGCATAATTATCAAATTGAAATAATAAACTAAAATCCTAAATTCTATGTGCTACTTTGTTCCTAAAGGGAATTAAAAGGGATTTATAAAACTCTTCTAAATATTAGACTAAAATGATGTACTTGAATTTAAGAAAATTTGAAAATAATTTTGAACTCATTTGGAGTTCATATGAAAAAGTTATGAGAGAAAGAAATAAATTGAAAATGGGAAAAGAATAAAGAGTAAAAAAATAACTAAATCTAACCTACCCGTCACCCAGCCACGCGGCCTAGCCCACCAACCCACCTAGCCTAGCCGCTACCCGCTGCTCGCTCCCAGCCCCGCGCAGCGCAGCAGCTAAGCCCACCGCCGGCCCAAGGGGAAACAACATAGCAACAGTTAGCGCCAGGCCTATCTACCACGCATGCCCCCTCACGCGTCGTAGCTAGCAACAACCTGCGGCCCAACAAGCAGCCCCAGCCAACTTCCCGTCTCTGCCACTGACGAGCTGACCCCACCTTTCATTCCCTCCCCCGACGAGTTCGTCCTCATAGTGGAGAACTTTCTTGGTGGTGCACACACAAGGGGAA
Organism: Avena eriantha; assembly: GCA_910589775.1. NCBI lineage: Eukaryota > Viridiplantae > Streptophyta > Magnoliopsida > Poales > Poaceae > Avena > Avena eriantha. The sequence goes on from OU342745.1 coordinate 243,403,896, forward strand.
TACAAAGACTAGAATTCTGTGAGGGATTATCCTATTATGCTACCGTCGTATATACTATCATACTAGCATAACAAGATGTACACAAAGGTACTTTATAAATTAAAGTGTCATGACGTGGTTGCAACATCTTGATCATCATCGAGAGCTCCAATGGAAGTTTCATAAACTTGTCATTGCCATGTCACAACACTAGCCCCTATGCAAATCAAAGATAGACTCCTCTATATTATCTATTGCATGTTTTACGCGGCTTTAGGGATTTCACGGTAGAACCCCTTCCCACCTACGAACGTGGAGCCACAACATGGATTCAATGATTGCCGTTCTTCTTCCCTTTTGAGGGCCCTCCAATGTTGATGCCATATCAACTACTGTAGAGAGACAGACATCCCCCCTAAGCCACTTTGATTCATGGACCAGTCTCATGAATCACCACGTGAGGTCGGTTGGGGGCCGCTTCATCAAACAGTGCTGTGATATGAACAAGAACATAAAAGGGGGTAGCAACTAGAGAATCAATACCCACATATTGCTATGTGTTCTATCCGTACGACATGTCTACCCATAGACCCGCTTTGATAACACTGAAGGGTTCCGTAGTAGAAAACAAAAAAATTCTATCTACACGAACACTAATACTAGGATCTATACTATGTAGACATAAGCAACGGAAGAGGAATACAGTATTCATACCTTTGAATACCGAGGCACGCCTTACGCATGAAGGCGTATATTGATGAAGCCGAGCAGCTCCAAGCACCCCAAATGTGGTGCTTCCGAAGTACTACACACGTCCAGTGTAGGCGGCGCCTCTCGGGCTCCGATCCAGCCGAGCAGCGGAAGAAGAAGATGACGGACGGAAGATCACACGATGGTAGTGTGAAGGTGGAGAACTCAAATCTCTCAAGGTCCTCCCCAATATTACGGAGAAGTCCACAAAGGAAAATGAGAGAGAGAATGAGAGAATTGGATGCCTCCAAAGGGGTGGGAGGAGACCCCTATATATAGTAGGAGGGGGTGCACAACCCAGGGGCTAGGCGGTCTAGGACTAAACCCCACACCCGCCAGCCACCTAGGGGCTGCCGCCAACCCTAGGTGGGCCCCACTTGGGCAGCCCACCAAGCCAAGGCTGGCCGGCCCCCTCTCCCTAGGTGCCTTGCCCTATTGGGCCTCCCTTTAGGTGAGGCCCATTAGCATTAGGAAGCCCTTAATAATAAAATAAAAAATATATTTAATATTAATTCTCCAATTAACATTCAAATACATATATTATCATATTCCTTTACTCTGGAACTCCTTTCGAACCCCTTCCGATCATCATCGGATGTTACCCAGAACTATTCTGGTTTCTCTCTCTCTCTCTCTATTTCTCCTACGGTACCTCATCTATCCCTAAGCGCCCCCACCCTTAAGCGTGTCATCCTTCGGTTCGGGAACACTCTGGACATGATTGAGAATCCTCTCATATCAATGATCATCAACGGGACCTGGATACCCATGATGACCCCTGTGCATTCCACGAATCTTATCGCTCGAACCGTGAATAGTCGTTTCCCATTCCCTTTGCCACTTGATACCTAGTTCATCCGAGACTTGATCTTTGGTCCATCGATACCTTAGTTCAATCTCGTTACCAATGAAATTGTTTACTCGTTTCCATGTCGTTGCATTCCGTGCCCTAGTCACACGCTTGCAAGCTTCGTTAATGCAACGTCACTAAGCTGGCCACATATGTATCTACCCGTTACATGGACAGGCAAATCCTGGTCTTGATATGTACTCCTCTACGCGCTCCTTCGGGAAACCTGAGTGGCACCTTTTCGATCACCCATTCATGGTATGATACTTGATAACCATCTAAGCTCCCTCCAGAACGGTGATTTGCATTATCTCTCAGTCCAAGGATCAGGTTGCGAGGCTTCATGCGTTTATCATCAATGGTGAACTTTGTAACTAGATCTCATTGAGATACAACTTATCGGATGTTTTTCTATCACATCATTCAACCAATGACGTGACCTCATTGTCAATTGGTATAAATGCCCATCATATTGAACCCCAGATCATCCTCATGACCAATGAACTAGTTCGCTAGAGGTAACTAGAGACACAGTTTGTTTACATACCACACGTGTATTAACCTTTCGTATTAACACAGTTATAACATAGTATCAAACGTATTATAAACATATAGGAGATATATGAAACAATACACTTTATTATTTGCCTCTAGGGAATAACTCCTTCAGTCTCCCACTTGCACTAGAGTACAAATTAATCTAGTTTACAATAGGCAGGAACCTAACACCAATGGCATCCCGGTGTTGTACGTGCTTGGCTTGTATGAGAGCGTTAGTCAACGGATCTGCCACATTCAGATCTGTGTGCACATTGTAAATCTTGATTTCACCTTCGTCAACATTCTGCCGGATGACGTGAAATCGTAGCTTGATGTGTTTGGCTGCGGAATGAGTTCTTGGTTCCTTTGCATTTGCAATAGGGCCCGTGTTATCACAATAGATTATCACGGGATCTTGCACACTTGGAACAACTCCTACTTCAATGACGAAATTCCTTAGCCAAATAGCCTCATTCGCCGCATCAGCAGCAGCGATGTATTCCGACTCCATTGTAGATTGTGCAACTAGCGGTTGCTTCTTGCTCTTCCAGCTTACCGCCCCACCATTCACCAAAAATACAAATCCTGTCTGAGACTTTGAGTCATCAGGATCTGAGTGCCAGCTCGCATCCCCATAACCAATTACGTTTAGAGCTTCATCATTACCTCCATAGACTAGGACCATATCCTTTGTTTCCTAAGATACCTTAGGATATTTTTCACAGCTGTCCAGTGATCCATTCCTGGATTACTTTGGTATCGGCTCGCCAAACTGAGAGCCAATGCCACATCAAGTCGAGTACTTACCATTGCATACATGATAGATCCTATGTCTGAGGCATAGGGGATGTAAGACATTCTTTCTCTATCAGCATCCGTTATCGGACATTGAGATAAACTCAGTATGCTACCTTTCGTTATAGGTGCCAAACCTCTTTTGGCATCCTCCATTTTGAACCTCTTCAAAATCTTCTCAAGGTAAGTACTTTGACTTAATGCAATCAGGCATCTTGATCTATCTCTATAGATTTTGATGCCTAATATGTATGCAGCTTCACCTAAGTCCTTCATGGAAAATGACTACTCAAATATGCTTTCACGCTTCTCCTAAGATACACGCCGTTTCCCATGAGCAATATGTCATCCACATATACTACTAGGAAAACAACTGAGCTCCCACTCGCTTTCTTGTAAACACAGAACTATTGTTGATTTGGGACAAATCCAAAACTCTTGATCACTTGATCAAAACGTTGGTTCTAGCTCCGAGATGGTTGCTTCAATTCATAAATGGACCGCTGAAGCTTGCACACCTTGCGAGCATCCTTAGGATCAACAAACCCTTCCGGTTGCATCATATACAACTCTTCATCAATGTGACCATTGAGAAATGCGGTCTTGACATCCATCTGCCAAATTTCATAGTCGAAATGAGCAGCAATTGCTAGTAAAAACCGGACAGCCGTAAGCATCACTACGGGAGAGTAAGTCTCATCGTAGTCGACTCCTTGAATTTGTCGAGACCCCTTTGCAGCAAGTCGAGCTTTGTGAATGGTTACATTACCATCCGTATCTGTCTTTTTCTTAAAGATCCATTTATTTTCCATGGCCTTGTGGCCTTCCGGAAGATCTACCAAGGTCCAAACTTGGTTCTCATACATGGATCCTATTTCGGATTTCATGGCTTCTAGCCATTTCTCGGAGTCAGCACTATCCATAGCTTCTTTATAGTTTGCAGGTTCTTCCTGTTCATCTTGGATGACAGACATCACAAGGCTAATGTACCAATCAGGAGTGGCATGAACTCTTGTAGACCTGCGAACCTCAGGAGTCACGACGTCGTAGTTTTGATCATCATCATTGGGCTCTTCCTCCATGTTGGAGAGCGGTTTCGGAATAGCTTCCGTTGCGCTACTCGGAATTTGTTGAGAAGGGTCAACAACTTCATCTAACTCAATATGTTTTTGAAGCTCCGGCTCCATGGCATAAAGCATTCCACTTTGGATGAGGGAGAAATCATCCGCCTTGGACTGCTAGACATTCTTTTCGTCCTGGGAGGCGGAATCTGTAGGCTTAGCTGGAAGCTCAGCCTTGATGACATAAGTCAACTTGTAGGGGACTAGGAGGATCCTAATATTGCGGAACCATGCGGTGAAGCTGGTTCCATCATTTTTCAGCTTGTCCTTCTTGAAGAAATTGCTAAGGTTGAAGGTGGGTGGGCGAGACATCTACAATGGATTTGCAAAGTGTTTAGACCATGTTCATAATAATGAGTTCAAGTTTTAATTCATGTTCCTAAACTAAAACAAAAGAACTCCCACTCAAATGAACACCCCTCTATTCATTTCAGTGATCACATGATCCCAATCCGCTGCACCTCCCCCGATCGTCACGACCTTCAGTGCAGTTTCAAAGGTGGACATTCCCCAATGTCAATCACATCAACCATGTGATTCATGCTCGACCTTTTGGTCTCTTGTATTCCGAGGCCATGTCTACACATGCCAGGCTCGCTAGTTCTAACTTGTGTGTATCCACAGTGCAACATGGTTTACACCCACCGTATGCAAATGCAGATATGTCTGACACCCGATCGTCACGACCTGCCTCATAACGGAGAACTTTCTTGGTGGTGCACACACAAGGGGAATACAAAGACTGGAATTTTGTGAGGGATTATCCTATTATGCTACCGTCGTATATACTATCATACTAGCATAACAAGATGTACACAAAGGTACTTTATAAAGTAAAGTATCATGACGTCGTTGCAACATCTTGATCATCATCGAGAGCTCCAATGGAAGTTTCATAAACTTGTCATCGCCATGTCACAACGCTAGACCCTATGAAAATCAAAGATAGACTCCTCTATATTATCTATTGCATATTTTACACGGCTTTAGGGCTTTCGCGGTAGAACCCCTTCCCACCTACGAACGTGGAGCCACACCATGGATTCAATGATTGTCGTTCTTCTTCCCTTTTCAGGGCCCTCCAATGTTGATGCCATATCAACTACTGTAGAGAGACAGACACCACCCTAAGCCACTTTGATTCATGGAATAGTCTTGTGAATCACCACGTGAGGTCGGTTGGGGGCCGCTTCATCAAACAATGTCGCGATATGAACAAGAACATAAAAGAGGGTAGCAACTAGAGAATCAATGCCCACACATTGCTATGTGTTCTATCCATACGACATGTCTACCCATAGACCCGCTCAGATACCACTGAAGGGTTCCTTAGCAGAAAACAAAATTTCTATCTACACGAACACTAATACCATGATCTATACTATGTACACATAAGCAACAGAAGAGGAATACATTATTCATACCCTTGAAGACCGAGGCACGCCTTACACAGGAAGGCATATATTGATGAAGCCGAGTAGCTCCAAGCATCCCAAATGTGGTGCTTCCGAAGTACTACACACGTCCAGTGTAGGCGGCGTCTCCTGGGCTCTGATCTAGCCGAGAAGTGGAAGAAGAAGATGCTAGATTGAAGATCACACGACGATAGTGTGAAGGTGGAGAACTCAAATCCCTCGAGGTCCTCCCCAATATTACGGAGAAGTCCTCAAAGGAAAATGAGAGAGAGACTGAGAGAATTGGATGCCTCGAAAGGGGTGGGGGATACCCCTATATATAGTAGGAGTGAGGGTGCACCACCCAGGGGCTAGGCGGTGTGGGACTAAACCCCACACCCGCCGGCCACCTAGGGGCTACCGCCGGCCCTAGGTGGGCCCCACTTGGGCGGTCCACCAAGCAAAGGCTGGCCGGCCCACTCTCCCTAGGCGCCTTGCCCTATTGGTCCTCCCTTCGGGTGAGGCCCATTAGCATTAGGAAGCCCTTAATAATAAAATAAAATATATATTTAATATTAATTCTCCAATTAACATTCAAATACACATATTATCATATTCCTTTACACTAGAACTCCTTCCGAACCCCTTCCGATCATCATCGGATGTTACCCGGAACTATTCCGTTTTCTCTCTCTCTCTATTTCTCCTACGGTACCTCATCTATACCTAAGTGCCCGCACCCTTAAGCGTGGCATCCTTCGGTTCGGGAACACTCCGGACATGATTGAGAATCCTCTCATATCAATGATCATCAACGGGACCTGGATACCCATGATGACCCCTGTGCATTCCACGAATCTTATCGCTCGAACCCTGAATAGTCGTTTCCCGTTCCCTTTGCCACTTGATACCTAGTTCATCCGAGACTTGATCTTTGGTATCTCCATACCATAGTTCGATCTCATTACTGATGAACTTGTTTACTCGTTTCCATGTCGTTGCATTCCGTGACCAAGTCACACGCTTGCAAGCTTCATTAATGCAACGTCACCGAGATGGCCACATATGTATCTATCCGTTACATGGACAGGAAAATCCTAGTGTTGATATGTACTCCTCTACGCGCTCCTTTGGGAAACCTGAGTGGCACCTTTTCGATCACCTAGTCACGGTATGATACTTTATAACCATCTAAGCTCCCTACAGAATGGTGATTTGCGTTATCTCATAGTCTAAGTTTTAGGTTGCAAGGTTTCATGTGTTTATCATCAATGGTCAACTTTGTAACTAGATATCATTGAGATACAACTTATCAGATGTTTGTCTATCACGTTCAACCAATGACGTGACCTCATTGTCAATTGGCATAAATGCCCATGATCTTAAACCCAGATCATCCTCATGACCAATGAACTAGTTCTCTAGAGGTAACTAGAGACACAATTTGTTTACATACCACACGTGTATTAATGTTTCGTATTAACACAGTTATAGCACAGTATGAAACGTATTATGAACATATAGGAGATATATCAAACAATACACTTTATTATTTGCCTCGAGGGAATAACTCCTTCATTTAATTCAAAAAAAATTCAGTGAATCGATTTGTCATGGGTTTTTCTCAGTACTACCTATCTATAGAAAATTATAAACAAAACTATTTGCCACGGTTTTAATAGATGATCTCACAGAAAATTCTAAATGCATTGCAATAGTAATTAAATCCTAGAAAAAGATCGGTAAATTCTTTTTAAGTGATTCCAATTAATATTGTCTCTAAATTGAGTTACATATCCATTTGTATTTATTTCACAATTTAATACGACTGGAACATCAGGAAAGGAAATAAAGTGAGTTAAACCCTATTAAATCAATATATCTTTATTAATAATTCTTCTTATGTATTAAATGCTTTTCCATATGCATCATGAGACATATTAATGTTTAGAGAATTGAATACAACCATTTTGACATATTAAATCATGATGCATGCATTGTTCTTCATTGTTTTATTGTATTGTGCATAATTGAAATGTTTTGAATGGTGTGTTTATTGTGTCTTGATTCAGGCGTTAGATTATGAAGATTGCAACAATTGCAATTGTAAGGACTGTTTGAATGACTACATCAACTAAAGACAAGTGGCACTATTATAAATGTCCTACTTATTTTCTATGCATTGTAGTTGCTTTTAGTAGAATTTCATGTGTAGGAATATTTTGCACTATATGCTATGTTATGTCCTATTTAAGATATCTTGCTGTATCTTGCTTAGTGGAAACATTGTAGTTGTAGTATGCCTATCCTTGCTATAGATTCAGGGTAGAAAATCATGTTAAGAGTATTGTGAGGTATTGGAAAAAAGGATATGTTTTAATATAATAAAACAAGTACTTAATGAATCCCCTCGTTGGGATGTGGATACTCAGTTGTGAATAAAGTGGCAACGAAGGGGACTGTATCTTTGGCTACCTCCCTCGTGTGTGGACTAGAAGAATACCACTGAGGATCATAGAGATTTCACATTGTGTATTGGGAGGTCTTGTTGTAGGTTATATCGTTTCTGAGTGATCGTTATAGGTCGCGCGACTCCACTTAACAATTGATCGCCTATGGCACATTTGAAAGATGGAGATCTACATTTTTTTTAGGATAGAACAGTAGGGAATATTCCCCACTGCAATTTTTTCATTATATAATTTAAGGACATGTTACAAGATACAAGTTACATGGAGTCTAGCTACTAAGTTATAAAGTTACAAAAAAAGTCTTCTAATGGACTTGTCTTTGAAACCAGTTATTGTAATGTAGGTTGTACTTCTTTTTCATTATGTATTGTATCCATCTCATCTCTTGAAGAAAAAATGTCTTCCATTTTGCAAATCTTGGTCTTGTATCATCAAATATTTTCCTGTTTCTACAAATCGAGATTCCCCAAGCTCCCATAAACATTATTTCTACTGCAAAAGGTAGATTTAATTTTGTTTTGATATCTTGGAAAGCTTCCAGTACTAAAAGGTTTCTAGTTCTTTGAGGATAGATATAATCCCAACATTCAGAGGCAAATGGACAATCCCAAAAAAGATGAGCTAGTGTCTTTTCAGTATTGCAATTCAGAGTTGCGCAGATGTAATTAGGCAGAGAGAAGTTTTTCCTTATTAGAAGATTCCTTGTGTTTAGTCTGTCAAGGAGCAATAGCAAGAAGAAAATTTTGTGTTTAGCTTGACATGAAGATGCACATATCCATGTGAAGTGAGGTGGGGAAGCTTGAGAGCCAGCTAGCACCATGTATGCTTTTTAACATAGAATTATTTAGAGTCCCAGATGTATCTCCATTTGTCAGGGTGTCCAAGTTGGCTGCTAATCTGGGATTGTTGGCACATGTCCTCCAACTCTTCAAATTCAGATAAAGCTTGTTGTGACATGGGGAGTTTGAATAGGTCTTCAAAGTACTCAGTGTGAATTGCTTAATGTACAATAATTTTAGTATTTTTTTCATCTGATAGTAAGTGTGGCATTTTGAATTCTATACATTCATTCCTCCATAACTAGACTGTTTGCCCATCCCCAAGTTGACATCTTTCCATGGATTTATATGCATCAATGAGCTTTAGGTGAGCTTTCCACCAGAATGATCCCTCAATTTGTATCCAGGTAGGTGATCATTAGAGTAATAGGTGTTGCTAATGAGGTGCACCCATGGAGTATCATGGTGATTGAATTTTTTCAAGGTTTTTGAGTAGTAAAGCATTATTTTGAATAATCAGGTTCAGAACAGCCAATCCTCCCTGGTTTTTTGGTTTACACACCTGTGGCCAGGCAACAAGAGATGAACCTTTTGCTTGAACATCATCTGTTTTTTTCTCCATAGGCAATGTCTCATGTATTTTACCACTTGTTCCTTGATTGAGATGGGAACCTCTAGACAGCTCATGAAAAAGAGAGGTAAAGAAGATAAAACAGACTTGACTAGTTGAAGTTTGCCACCAAAATTTAGGAAATCAGCAATTCCACAAAGTCTGCATTGAACTCTTTGAACCATAGGAAGAAAATACTCCAAGGCGGCTTTTTCAAACTAAGAGGTAGACCAAGATAAGTAGAAGGGAGGCTGCCCTTAATACAACCAAAAGTTCTAGCAAAATTGTTCAGCTTGTCAGGATCCAAATTTATGGGAATCATATTTGCTTTGTGATAATTAACCTTTAATCTAGTGGATGAAGCAAACGTATTGAGAATTGATTTCAGGCAGAGCAGTTGCTTAGAATTTGCTTTCATAATCACCAGGGTATCATCAGCATATCGAATGATAGGAAAGTCAGGGCATGCAGAACAGTTGATTGGGGGATCAATAAGATTTTTGTTCATTGTTGAGTTTAGTATAGATTGCAGAATGTTTGCAGCCAGAACAAAAAGCAATGGTGAAAGATGGTCACCCTGCCTGACTCCTCTCTTGCAATATAATTTCTTCCCAGGTATACCATTCAATAGAATAAATGCGGATCCAGATTGGAAAATCATGTTTATCCAATTGATCCATTTATCACCAAATCCTCTTTCTTTTAAGATGCTCAGGATTGTTGAATGTTCAATTTTGTCAAAGGCCTTTTCAAAATCCAACTTAATAATCACAATCTCCTCCTTTGATTGGTGACATTAGAAGATAAATTCAAATGCCCAGCCTAAACTGTCTTGAATAGATCTTTTCTTTAGGAAGCCATACTGGTTTTTGTGAACAGGCTTAAGGATAATCTTTTGGAGTCTATTAGCAACAAGCTTAGTTATGATTTTTAGCAAACTGTTTAGCAGACAAATGGGCCTGAAATCAATAGGAGTTGTTAGAGAATCTACCTTGGGGATAAGGGTAATGAAAGATGACTTAACGCTTTCAAGGGACAATTTTCCATGGAAGAAATCCTGGATTAAATCCTTGATATCCTTCCCAATAATTTACCAGCAAGACTTGATAAACTCATTATTGAAGCCATTAGGACCTAGTGATTTATCATTTGGTAGCTCATTTATCACATCCTCAATTTCTTTGTCAGAGAAGGGAACCTCTAAATATGCAGAAGTTTCAGAATCCATTCTATTATAAAATTTAGGGAGTTTGAAGTGCATATTGGGATTATCAGAAGTTCCCATCCATTCTTTAAAGGCTTTCCAAAGAATATGAGCTTTGCCATCATGATCATCAATATCATTGAGGTTTTCATCCTTCATCATGGAGATGTAGTTGTTTCTGTAACTTATGGTTGCCTTAGCATGAATTTTTTTGGTATTTTCATCCCCAAGTTTTACCCATTTGATCTTGCCCCTCTGTTTCTAGTAATCCTTCTGGTTTTGAAGCACAGTAATTACATGGATTTTAATAATATCTCTTAAGTTCCATTGATAGGTTCTTAGAGTCCTCAATTCTTCAACTAAGTCCAGGAAATCAATGGTTTTTGAGAATCTGTTTCTTGAGATAGGGTAAATTTTCGGCCCATAATTTCAAACTCCTTCTAACATTTTTGAGTTTAGCATTGATTTTTTTAGCACAGTCCAAGTACCCCTACAGGTATATTCCAAGCATTCTAAACAATTTGTTTGAATACACTATGTTGCAACCAATAGTTTTCAAACCTGAAGATTTGAGCTCTGGGAATCTTGGTACCAATTGAGATTACAAAAGGTGTGTGGTCAGAGGTTGGTTTTGAAAGAGGGAAAAATAGGAGGATGGATAGGAGGTTGTCCAGGATGTTGAAGAGAAAAACCAGTAAAGCCTTTAAAGAAGAGGATCCTTTTACATGTTGCTCCAGGAGAATTTCTTGCCTTTTAGGGGAAGATTTACCAATCCAAGATTGCTAATGGCTTCATTGAAGAGAAGCATGTTATTAACATCACTGCCATCATTGTTTCTGTCTGAGGGCTTTCTTATGAAATTGAAATCTCCTATGATTAACCAATCCAAGTCATCAGGCATATCAATATTCGAGAACCGGTCTAGAAATAGAGCTTTTTTGTCTGGTTTATATGGACCATAAACATTTGTCAAAATCTAGGATGCATTGGACAATTCAGAATTTAATTTGATATAAATGGAGAAGTCATTTTGAAAAGCCAATTCACCATCAAAGAGATTCCCATTCTAGATAGTGATTATCCCACCAGATGCCCCCACTAATGGCAGAAACACAAATTTGTTAACTTTTGGTGACTTAATTTTTTAATGTACTCCATGTCAAAGATTTCTCTTTTGGTTTCTTGGATGCAAATTATTTCACATCCAGACTCTTCAATTTTCTGTGAAAGTGCCACCCATTTTTTCTTTGAATTGATCCTTCCTAAATTCCAGTTAATTTTTTTCCATATTCTTTTTCTATCCATGGAAACAATGGGATTTGGGGATAAGTTGCTGCACAAAAAAGTATGATATACAAACCACCAAACAGCACACCTGTAACACCCCAAAACTTTTAATCAAGATTATCAAGTTCAAATCACTCAATTTAGGGTTAACAAAAAGTCTTATAAATAAAATGAATATGAATGCATGTGTGTTTTGCATTAGTGTAGAATTGATTGAAATTGCCATGCTTCATTGTTACAAATGATGTGAAATGGTTTAAAGATGAATGCTACATCATCTAGGCCAATTACAAACAAAATCAAAAGAAAAATAAATCAAATATGAATAAATAAAGCAAATGGTCTTTTTGACAAAAGTTAACCACTAGGTCACTTTGTGTGTTCCTATAAGAGAAATTTTAACAGAAACATTTCCACTTGTTTTCACCCCTTGCTAGACCAAGTAAAAGTGTATCAAGGCCCACTTTACAAACTTACAAAAACATCTTTCAAATCAATTTAATGGACAATTTAAAATTGAATCTAGTTCATATGTTAAGATCCCACTTTTTCAAAAACCTATCAAACCACTTCCACTTGACCTCTCCAAGCAAACATAGACTCTCAAGCTTAAGTTAAGATCACTCAAAAACTTTCACTCAAAAATTCCAAAGTAAAATTCTTTCGGCCATTACAACAAACACCTGGCCTGCACTAAACTAACTCTAGCCTAACTTCACCGTTTCCACAGTAATTCTCGACCATTTCGTCTCCCCTTAACTTCCTTGTCCCCTCTAGTGTCGAGAAGTATCTAGACCAAGCCCCCTCTTTGCCGTGTGCACAGTGGAGCGCTGCCCGTTTTTGGTCATCACCGGCCGACTGTGGGCAGCACGCCAGGAACCTCGCCGCCCTCGCCCACGACACGCACCAGACACGCCTTGGTCCATCGCCACCCCCTATCCAAGCCTCGACCCTAGCCGAGCCCTGGACCACCCTAGCTACATCGCGCCCACCGTCTCTACCCCATGCCCAGAGCGCTCCAGTGCCCGACCGCCTCGCACAGACCACGCCTCACCCCCGCCTCGCGTGCACTAGATCGCCATGATCACCCCAACCCCGCAGACAACCCCGTTCGTCGCCGCGCGACCCACATATACCTTACGCCGTCGCAAACACCTCTGCATCCACGCAGAGCGCCGCACGCTCCCGACCAAACCACACCGCCCCCGCCTCGCCATTACGCCTGTCAGAACCGCCAGGGAACCACGCACCGTCCAATAGCCTCCGCCACGCCGATAGCAGCTTATAGCATCATCATCGACGAGCTCACGCCCGCACCGTTCGGTTCCCTCGCCGTAGTATAAAAGGAGGCTTCCCCTGCCTCATTTCTCCACACCCCAGCACTCACCACTCCTCACTGATCCTCCCCCACTTCTTCCCGGATCAAGGCGAGCTCTCTCTCACCGGAATTTGGCTGGAGCCCGCCGCTGCTGGAGGAGAAGGGCGCCGTCGATTTCGACCACCCCAAGACCTGCCGTGACCGCGCCTCGACCCGCCGTCATCTACCACATGGATCTCCCCCATCGCTGACCCTAGCTGGAGACTAGCCAGACCCCCACCGCCACGCTAGGTTTAGTTCGTCGCCGGATTAGTTCGTCATCGACGACGACTCCCAACCATTGGATTAGAATTAGATCGCACGGCTCAGATGCATAGATACCGTTTCGCTAAGATGCAGTCGCTGACTGGTGGACCCCATCTATCAGCAGCCCACTATGTCGTGCAGTGCAGTTGGGCCGGCCCGTTTAACTTCCCGCGCTGGCCTGGAAATTCAAATATGGATTTTCCATTTTAGTTAAAACCCTATTCTGTCCACAGATTCAAAAATCAATTCAGAGAGTTTCACTAAACCAAATTGCATGATTTAAATTTTTATAGAAAGGTAATTAAATTATCTATGGAAGCCCATTGGATTTAAATCATTTGGAGTTAGAGACAATCTTTAGTAAAAATAACAAGGCAGAGACTTTTCTACATTCAAACATTTTTCAAAAATCAACCATAATAGCTTTTGAGTTTATTCCAACTCTCAAAAATCACATTTGACAATATCTATATGAATATGTAAAAATATTTAGGTTTGCTTGTAGTGAGATTAGACTAGTACCAAAAGAATGCTATTAGGGCATTTCTAGTCACTTTAAATCTATTAAATAATAATCTTAAACTTTATAAAATGTGACCAACCCCTTTAAATCACATTCCCATGTATTAGAATATGTGGTGATGACATGTGTCAACATGATCCCATATTTTAATTGGAGAATATTAAATCTTAATAAACTTCAATGAGTAGAAATTACTTTTCTTAAATAAGATAAATAAAACTAGTTCTTTATTTCATGTGATGATTGTGATGATGCTAGATCATCAAGTGTGAGCCTTAGTGTGCTAATTAGAGCTAGTTAAGTATTGGTTGGTGATTGTGTGCCCCGTATTTATTTATAGACGATAGTACCAACCCAAGCTACCAGGAAGAGGACTTCTACCCAGAAGAAGAGGAGGAAAACTTCAACCACTGCACCAATCAAGGAAAGCTAGAATTATGCAAGTTAACACTTGCCCACTTGATAACTTAAGCAAAATGCATTAGGCATGCTTTGGTTATATACCCTTGATTTATACCCATCCCAAGTTTTACTTGCAAGCTTTACTCTTTTACTTTACCAAAGTTCTTTACTTATAACTAGTGCTTTGTGAGTTTTTGGAAAGATAGCATAGATAGCATAAAGAGTATAAAACTAGGCCTATACTAGATGTCATTCTGTGGCATGAGATTGAAGATTAGCACCCCTAATTAGTGAACACTCTTAACTTAGTGGCTAGTGCTAAGCATAAAACTTGATCACTTTAGATGGGAATAGTTGGTGAAAATGATTATGAAAACCTTGGAATGATGCTTCATTCTATTGAAATGTTTTTGACATGTGTTGAGAAACACAATTGGATTTGATGATAAAATTTTTGAGGCATGAGCCTTAGCCCTTTATAAAAACTGATGGTTCGGTTCGTATGCGATACCATTCCAATTTTTACCGTACAACCACAATACCTGAATTGGGTAAGGCTTAGCCAGAAATTTATATGCATTAGTATGGGTTCCATCGCGGAAGAGGTTTGAGCTGAGGCTACCTCGTGAGTGTGAATTTCCCACCTATGAAGTGCCCAGGATGGCAGATGGCCATGGCTGGGAGGCCAAGCTCATAGGGGAGGTGCCTATACTAGAGTGTGTAAAGGAAAGGTTATGATAGATTATCCGCATACTAATTATGATGATTCAGGGTTATCCCTGACGTATGTATCGAATTTTGTGGTGAAAGTGTACCACCTCTGCAGAGTGTCAGACTATTCGAATAGCCGCGTCCGCGGTCATGGAGAGTTGGAGTGGGCATACGGTGCTGTCGTCAGATGTTTTTAAAATGACTTGTGAAGTGAACCATGACTTTGACTTGACCACAACAGGGTTGTGAACATGAAAACTAGGATCCCAATTAAGTGATTTAGAACATTTACTTAGTTTTCTTTACTTCTAAACTCAGTTTAGATTAAACCTGTCTTTTTGCAAATAAACCTAGAGCTTAGGATTTCCTACTAGAACTACCTTACTTGTTAGTGATAGTTTGCGTGTACTTAAAGAGTACTTGATACATTGCAAATGTATCTATAATTTTTGATGTTCTATGCTTGGTTTTATCTACATTCTTGTGTTTTGTCCACACTTCGGAGTACTTTTTTTATGATTTCTTGGACTAACCTATTAACAAGAGCCACAATGCCATCTGCCTGTTTTCTACTGTTTTTTGTTCCAAGAAAGTCAGAAAATGAATATTCTCAGAATTGGACGGGACAAAAGCCAAAGTCATTATTTTACCGGAGGACACCTCGAGCCAGAATACGTGGCGGAGAGGGGCTGGGGCCTGGCCACACCACCTGGCTGCGCGGCCAGGCCTGACCCGCGCCAGGGGGTGGTCTAGCCGCCCCAGACACCCCCTCGGCCTCTCCTTCCAGGTATATATTGCCTCTAATATGGACACCCTAAGTGCCCCATCAAAAATCCACGAAAGAGTCTGTAGCCGCCGTCATCTCCATCCCTAGATCGGGAGGGACATGAAGCTCTTCCCGGCACCCTGCCGGAGAGAGGAATTCACCCTGGAGGCCTTCTTCATCATCATGCAAGCCTCCGGTGTGATGCGTGAGTAGTTCATCTCTGGACTACGGGTCCATGTAGTAGCTAGATGGCTGGTTCTCCTCATTTGTTCTTTCATGTTTAGATCTTGTGAGCTCCGTTCATGATCAAGATCATATATTTGTAATTTTGCATGTTGTGTTCGCAGGGATCCGATGGATATTGAGATGCTATTTCAGATTGATTATTGATCCTATCATGTATTTGTTATTTGTGATCTTGCATGCTTTCTGTTGTTAGTAGCTATCTTGGCCAAGTAGATACTAGCAACAACAACAGTTAGTATTTATGCTCGATAGTGGGTTCATGTCTCTGGTAATCTGGGGAAGTGACAGAAATCTCTAAGGTACTAGATGTGCTGTTGCTACTAGGGAGAAAACAACAATCCTTTGTTCATAGAGCAATTGTATTGTTTACATTACACGCAATTTGTAATGCAATTATCCGTTGCTTGCAACTTAATACTGGAGGGGGTTTGGATGACAACCTGAAGGTGGATTATTAGTCATAGATGCAGTTGGATGGAGGTCTTTGTATAATGTTGTAATGCCCAATCGAATCTCAAAGGAGTCAAGATGATTAGTATATGCTTGTGTTCTTTCTCGATGTTTGTCAATTGCCCCGCTGTAATTTGTTCACCCAACATGTTATCTATCTTAAGGAGAGCCACCTCTAGTGAACTATGGACCCCGGTCTTTTCTTTTACTTTCAATCTACAATCAAACCGTTTACTGCTTTGTGTTCACTTTATGCAAACTATTACTTCCTTCCATTTGATACGTTTAATCCTTTATTTTCAGCAAAACCGGTGAAATTGACAACCTGATCGTAAGTTGGGGACAAAGTTCTGTGGTTGTGTTGTGCAGGTCACCACGTTGCTGCTGGCACCGGTAGTGCATCCTGCCAACGTTCAGCTAGCAACACCTTTGGGGTATTTTCTTGCTCCTACTGGATTGATAACCTTGGTTTCGTACTGAGGGAAAACTTGTTGCTGTGCTCATCATACCTTCCTCTTGGGGTTCGCCAACGAGCTCGATATATTTTGGGCCATCAAGCATATTTTCTAGCGCCGTTGCCGGGGACTGAAGAAGAAGAAACTCCCACGTCAACACCGCGCCATCAAAGATATTTTCTAGCGCCATTGCCGGGGAGTCAAGGACATCTTCACAAGGGGAGTCCCTGATGGCTCAATGCACGGCACCCAGAAAAGTGCTTGGTGCGTGGTGTTGATGTAGAGCTCATTGGGAACCCTAAGAGGAAGGTATGATGAGCACAACAGCAAGTTTCCCTCAGCTATGAAACCAAGGTTTAATCGAACCAGTAGGAGCAAGGAAACACCTCAAAGGTGTTACTAGCTGAGCTTTGGCAGGGCGCACTACCGGTGCTAGTAGCAACGTGGAGACCTGCACAACACAACCACAGAACTTTGTCCCCAACGTGCGATGAGGTTGTCAATCTCACTGTGTTTTGCGGAAAACAAAGGATTAAACGTATCGAATGGAAAGAAGTAAAAGTTTGCAGAAAGTAAACACAAAGCAGTAAAAGATTGTAGATTGTATGTAAAGTAAAGGTCCGGAATCCATAGTTCACTAGAGGTGGCTCTCCTTAAGATAGATAACATGCTGGGTGAATAAATTACAGCGGGGCAATTGACAAACACTGAGAAAGCAATACATGCATATACTAATCATCTTGACTCCTTTGAGATTCGATTGGGCATTACAACATAATACATAGACCGCCATCCAACTGCATCTATGACTAATAATCCACCTTCAGGTTATCATCCGAACCCCCTCCATTATTAAGTTGCAAGCAATAGATTATTGCTTTACGAACTGCGTGTAAAGTAAACAATATGATTGTTCTGTGAACAAAGGATTGTTGTTTTCTCCCTAGTAGCAACATCACATATAGTACGTTAGAGATTTCTGTCACTTCCCCAGATTACCAGAGGCATGAACCCACTATCGAGCATAAATACTAACTCTTGGAGTTGCTAGCATCTAGTTGGCCAAGATAGCTACTAACAACAAAAAGCATGCAAGATCACAAATAACAAAGACATGATAGAATCAATAATCAATCTGAAATAGCATCTCAATATCCATCAGATCCCCACAAACACAACATGCCGAATTACAAATAGATGATCTTGATCATGAACGGAGCTCACAAGATCTAAACATGAAAGCACAAAGGAGGAGAACCAGCCATCTAGCTACTACATGGATCCGTAGTACAAGGATGAACTACTCACGCATCACACCGGAGGCTTGCATGGTGATGAAGAAGGCCTCTAGGGTGAATTCCCCTCTCCGACAGGGTGCCGGGATGACGTTCAGATCCCTCCCGGTCTAGGGATGGAGATGACGGTGGCTACAGACTCTTTCGTGGATTTTTGATCGGGCCCTTAGGGTTTTCGTCCCGAGGGCAATATATAGGCGGAAGGAGAGGCCGAGGGGGTGCCTGGGCTGGCCACACCACCCCCTGGCGCGGGCCAGGCCTCGCGGCTAGGTGGTGTGGCCGCCCTCTGGCCCTTCTCCGTCTCATATTCTGGCACTTGATCCCTTCCAGAAAAATAGGAACTTTGGCTTTTGACCCGTCCAATTTCGAGAATATTCATTTTCTGACTTTCCTGGAACCAAAAACAACAGAAAACATCCAGCTGGCACTGTGGCTCTTGTTAATAGGTTAGTCCAAGAAATCATAAGAAAAGTACTCCAAAGTTGGACCAAAACACAAGAAAGTGGATAAAACCAAGCACGGAACATCAAAAATTATAGATACATTTGCAATGTATCAGTCCCTCATAACTAATCTCTTTAATTTGTTATTTTTTTGCTTAGTTTACTTTTGTTTTGTTTGCTTGTTTTATTATCAAAAACACAAAAAAATTAGTTTACAAGGTTGCTTTCTTATTTAAAAACACACAAAAATTAAGTCTCCTTTAGTTGTTACCTCTTCCTTAGCTCACCATGTTGATCCCTCAATTCACCTTGAAAGACCTTTCAATAGGTAGTGGTTCTTTAATTGGAAAAGATAATATTGAAGAATTCTTTAATCATGTTAGTAAGCATGAGGATATTGAGGATAGATCCTTTGCAGAACTTGCTCCAAACTATGAGATTCCTGCAGCTTCTTTAGTTCACATGTTGGAAGCTAGGTTTGTTAACCTTAACCCCTTAATGAAAGTAATGTTTCTTAAACTTAAATTAATTGATGAACCTGAGAAGAGAGATTTTATTCTAGAAACTTTGCTTAAGGAATTCTATGATGTTGCCAAGGAAGCTAGAAAAGTCTTGGAACGTTTCAATATGCTAGGCTCATGTGTAGATGTTGTTGGTACGCGAGAAAAGATGAACAAAACTGAACCTAATGGGGAGGAAACTAAGATACCAATACCCTTTAAACTTGTAGCAATGCATGAAGCCATAGAAAAGAATCTTGATTGGATTGTTCCTGAAAACCCGTTTGATGAAAACAGTGATCCCAAGAGTATTGAGAGAGGATCCTCTAGAACTTATTTGGATGAAATACCTTGCCTTGTTGAAGATATTTCTGGTATTAATCTTAATGCTTCTTCATTTGAGAACACTTGATTCTTTCTTGCTTTTTATGCCTAACTTAAAGGCGTTAAAGAAAAGTACTCATTGGGAGATAACCCAAAAGTTTTAGATGAGTCTTGGAAGTTATTACCTCAGTAATAACCGCACCTTATCCTTTTTATTTGCTTTTTGTGCCAAGAGTAACCTCTAATGAGAGAGAAGTAATGATTGAGAAAGTTGTTGTCCCAAAATAGATTTTTGTGCTTCACCGTAAAAATTCGTGTAAAATCTCTGTATGTCCTTTTGAGGCGTGAATTTTTGTGCTTCTGCCCCAGGTTGTTATCTAACTTTCGTTAGTTCAACACGTTTTTATTTGAGCAACAAAAGGTCTTCAAAAAAATTTGTCTTTACCTGCTGGTCTGTTTTGACAGATTTCTGCCGTTTTCTGCATTTGCTTCTTGTTGGTTCCTTTTTGAGTTCTTTTGGGGAATTGAGCTTTTTGAGGGAAGTGCTACAGTAGCTAGTGTTTTAATGGAAGTTTTATTGGTGTTGGAACTGAACCTAAAGACCTATTATCTTGAGTGCATTAATGTTCCTAATAAAGATTGCGTGAAGTTTTGTATGAAGGAAAAATTTCAGGTGTATGGAAAGAATGAGTAATGAGATGAAGGATGGACTAAAGCTCAAGCTTGGGGATGTCACGCATGTCACCCCAAGAAATATCCAAGAAGTATAAGCGACAAATCTTGGAGATTCCCAAGGCATCCCCTTCTTCATTAACAAAAATCCCAGGTTTCTTTCAAACGCTTCATTTTTATTGTTTCATGCACAGTTGTGTTGTTCTTGGAGCGTCTTCTTTTCGTTTTCGTTTTCGTTTTGGTTTTTGTTTGCTTTGTTTGCTGAATAAATTGGTTGGACCTCCTCTTTCATACATTGGTTTTCAAATAGTTTGGTTTGGTTTCGAAAAGAGTAGGCAAGTTCATGCTTAAGTGGTAAAGAGAGCTTGTTTTTGAATGTGGCCTATGCTTTGTCTTGCCATGCTCGATATTGTTTTGGCTTTACGCTTAGTATTCTTTGTTGTATCATGACTTGTTATAAACAATTGAGATTGCTTATTGTGCCTTGGATGAATCATGTGTTGTTTTAGCATATTAAAGCATAGTATTGTGGTATTCTCCTTTGATGCTTTATTTGGGTTGACTTGGCGCATGCTCACACCATGTTATGACTATCTCAAGTCACCATAAGCCTTTATGATCCTTCAATTTTCAACTTGTAGTATCACTTTATGCTTTGATCAATGATGTTTTGTCGCTCTGCATGATTATGGCCATTATTGCTCTCTTAGTTGTCGCTCACAGTCTTTTGCTAGACTCCGCAACCAAGTATGATTTCCACTCATGCATCCAACTCCTTAAACCAAGTTATCCAAAGAGTCCTCCATACCTACCTATTAGCATATGCTATTCCAAGTATATTCATGTTTTTGTTTACCTTCCAAATTAAACTTGTTATGAGAAAACTAGTGATTAAAGCTCTCACGAACTTGATGGCACACTTTATTTTTTTTGCCCTTAATAAACTTGAACCATAGTGTCGTCTATGTTGTATATGCTTGCACTTATTTGTTGGGGATTAGCAGAACCATGATGTCATGGGGAATGCTTTCAACATTGCATGGGTACTTTGTACCTAGTTGATATCATGCTCTTTTGTTGATGGATGTCGTCGGTGTGAAATGAAAGGGGAGCTTGTAAGTTCATGGAGTTATGTATATGTGTTAGAGAAACGCCTGGGCCGCTGGTCTAATACATGGTGACATGGTGGAAACCTGCAGCGTAACCATAATGAGCTATCTATCAAGCATTCTTCTTATAAAAAAAGAATCCGATATGAGAGAAAAGAGAAAAAGAAAAAAAAGAGATTATGAAAAGAGGAAAGAGAGAAAAAAGCACCATATTCGCATGGTAAATAGGAAGATTGTTGATATGCTCGTTATCTGCTTGCCTTGTCATTTTGATATGGGGATTCTTCCGTATCATCGGGCAAGGGGTACCCCGTTGGCGGTTCTCTATGATACACATGTACTTACAATGAAAAGAACTTACCGGTGACTAAACTTGAGTAGCATGAGGAGCGGACCTCATTTTCAAGGGACATGAGATTTCTAACTTATACTTCGTCAAGCATGTACACCGTAGTTTGTTCACTTTAACCTTAATCACTTCAAGATGCTTATGATAGGGGAAATGAGAGATGAAAGCTATTAAGTACCATAATTTTTGGAAGCTCTTTATGAGACTTGAATCCCTACTTCCTTCTATGAAGGCCTTTCTTCCACCATTATATTCAGTCTCCACCTTCTATCTTTATGCACCTACTTTGAGAGCATAGTGGCTATTCGTAGTTCTATGTGCATTGTCCCAAGACTTGGTGATTGATGCATACCTTGATATTGCTTGTTTTAAACTATTTGTATCTAGTCACTCTTATAAACTTTCAAGGTGTCCTATGCATTTATATTTGCTACTCTATGAGGGACAAGTTGAATATTACTATGCTATGTTTTCTTTATGTGAAACAAACAAACATCTTGCAAAGCATTATTATTCATGAATCTTTTGTTTGTGCCTTTTCATGTTGCAACATAGATTCTTTGTCTTATTGCTAGAACGATATCTTTCATGTTATGACTGAAGTACTATGATCCTAGCTTTGAATGTTTTACAAATACTTTGATCAAGTTTATGATGGTGCATGCCACCACAAAAATTATTCTTTCTTTTTATCACTTACCTACTCGAGGACGAGCAGGAGTTAAGCTTGGGGATGTTGATATATTGCAAATGTATCTATAATTTTTGATGTTCCATGCTTGGTTTTATCTACTTTCTTGTGTTTTGTCCATACTTTGCAGTACTTTTCTTATGATTTCTTGGACTAACCTATTAACAAGAGCCACAGTGCCAGCTGCCTGTTTTCTGCTGTTTTTGGTTCCAAGAAAGTCAGAAAATGAATATTCTCATAATTGGATGGGACAAAAGCCAAAGTCATTATTTTACTGGGGGACACCTAGAGGCAGAATACAAGACGGAGAGGGGCTGGGGCCCGGCACAACCACCTGGCCACGTGGCCAAGCCTGTCCCGCACCAGGGGTGGTCTGGCCGCTCCAGGCACCCTCTCGGCCTCTCCTTCCGCCTATATATTGCCTCTAATACGGAAACCCTAAGTGCCTGATCAAAAATCCACGAAAGAGTCTATAGCCGCCGTCATCTCCATCCCCAGATCGGGAGGGATCTGAAGGTCTTCCCGGCACCCTGCCGAAGAGGGGACTGCACCCTGGAGGCCTTGTTCATCATCATGCAAGCCTCCGGTGTGATGCGTGAGTAGTTCATCTCTGGACTACGGGTCCATGTAGTATCTAGATGGCTGGTTCTCCTCCTTTGTGCTTTCATGTTTAGATCTTGTGAGCTCCATTCATGATCAAGATCATCTATTTGTAATTCTGCATGTTGTGTTTGCGGGGATCCGATGGATATTGAGATGCTATTTTAGATTGATTATTGATTCTATCATGTCTTTGTTATTTGTGATCTTGCATGCTTTCCGTTGTTAGTAGCTATCTTGGCCAAGTATATGCTAGCAACTCCAAGAGTTAGTATTTATGCTCGATAGTGGGTTGATGCCTCTGGTAATCTGGGGAAGTGACAGAAATCTCTAAGGTACTAGATGTGCTGTTGCTACTAGGGAGAAAACAACAATCCTTTGTTCACAGAACAATCATATTGTTTACTTTACACGCAGTTCGTAAAGCAATAATCTATTGCTTGCAACTTAATAATGGAGGGGGTTCGGATGATAACCTGAAGGTGGATTATTAGTCATAGATGCAGTTTGATGGCGGTCTATGTATAATGTTGTAATGCCCAATTGAATCTCAAAGGAGTCAAGCTGATTAGTATATGCTTGTATGCTTTCTCGATGTTTGTCAATTTCCCCGCTGTAATTTGTTCACCCAACATGTTATCTATCTTAAGGAGAGCCACCTCTAGTGAACTATGGACCCCGGTCTTTTCTTTTACTTTCAATCTACAATGAAACTGTTTACTGCTTTGTGTTTACTTGCTCCTACTAGATTGGTAACCTTGGTTTCGTACTGAGGGAAAACTTGCTGCTATCCTCATCATACCTTCCTCTTGGTGTTCCCCAACGAGCTCGATATATTTTGGGCCATCAGTACTCATGGCTTTGTCCCTGGCTATTCCCGTGGCCAGACTATGAGGAGGACTATCAAGAAGATGGACAACAGGACATCTACGACAACTAGGATCATCTCCCATCGCCAGCATTGCTTATGACTCTGAAGATGGAGCCCCTACTACGCTTATTATTCCGCTGCTTGTTTGTATTAAGACTGGATCTTGAGACCCCTTATTTGTGTATGACCTTATTCTTGTTTGTAATGGATGATGTACTGTGATATCCAGTCTGTTATGTCTCGCAAAAATGGTAATCCTGGGATTGCGATGTATGGCATAACAGGCATCTAGGATTAAAAATCCGGGTGTTGACAACACCCAGTGATCAAAATCCACCAGTAAATATAGAAATAGATCATAAAAGCATGTTTTTTCCACATAACATTCTAGTACCATAATTTTAGACACCACAAACAGACATTCCAGTGGTAAACAAATCCAAAAGAAGACACTAGTTCTTTAAAGTTTGCATACATTCGAAACTTATTTGTTCATCTTCTTCTTAGCTTGTTGTCCACAGGGCCTAGCAGCCTCCTTTTTCTTATTGTTCCCCAAACTGGGGCCTCGAGCATTTTTAGCGGCTTTCTTGGCAGTAGCTGGTGGCTTAATAGCATTATCTGCAGTCCTACTCTTTTTCTGCAAGTTTCTCTCAATGTCTTCTTCAGCCACCTTGCAAAAAGTAACAGCCAAATTTTTATCAACCTTAGTATTCAGATTTGGAGGTGCAGCATTACAGGTAAGACAGTTACTGTCAAATCAATTGGAGTGATTTTTGAAACCACTATTGAGCTCAACAATTCTTGGACTCCTTCTCACCTCAGATTCATTGATATGTCCCACTCCCTTCCTTTTCTTTGATGGAGCAGAAGGGGCTATTTCCTCAAAACCAAAGGCATGAGAGTCCTAGATGCATTTTGGTGGGACCCGAGCCATACAATCATTAGGAATAAAAAAGGAGATAGTGGCTTGTTTTGCAATTGGATCCTTTATTATATTCCATAGTTGTGAAGCAAGGAAATTCTTGTCCATGAGAATTTTTTAGGAGTAACAAGCATAAGAGTGATAAAGTTAAACCAACTTACAGGTATCTCATATTGATACATTCCCTTTGCAGAAGAGTGTTCCATGATATGTGGTGCAAAAAATCTATCCTGATGTCAAGCCCTTGCTTGGAGAACTTGTGCTGCACAGCCATTAAATCTGGTGTTGCCATTCCACTTTGCAGATGATCCTTATCAGGGTCAAGTAAGCCAACATCTTCCATTAACTGATCTCCAAAACTACCAGAATATCTGTCAGCATCAGGATTGTTATCCACATAATCTTCCTCTGGATAAGCTTTGATGATGTTTAATAGTCCATCACCAATCCCAACATCCCGAAGATGGACAAACTCAGGTTGATCAACCTCCTTTTCCTGAATATTACCCGGTTGAGCATTCCCAGCCTCATCAATAATAGGAACAGGTTCAATAATGGATGCAGTGATTCCACTATGCGTGGCATGAGGAGGAGAATGCATGTTGTCAGGTGGTAATTGATACGTTGCAATTGTATCCACAATTTTTGATGTTCCATGCTTGGTTTTATCTACTTTCTTATGTTTTGTCCACACTTTGGAGTACTTTTCATATGATTTCTTGGACTAACCTATTAACAAGAGCCACAATGCCAACTGCCTGTTTTCTGCTGTTTTTGGTTCCAAGAAAGTCAGAAAATGAATATTCTCGCAATTGGACGGAACAAAAGCCAAAGTCAGTTTTTCACTGAGGGACACCTAGAGCCAGAATACGAGACGGAGAGGGGCTGGGGCCCGACCACACCACCTGGCTGCGCGGCCAAGCCTGGCCCGTGCCAGGGGGTGGTCTGGCCACCCCAGGCACCCCCTCAGCCTCTCCTTCCGCCTATAAGTTGCCTTTGATACAGAAACCCTAAGTACCCGATCAAAAAATCCACGAAAGAGTCTGTAGCCGCCAACATCTCCATCCCTAGATCGGGAGGGATCTGAAGCTCTTCTCGGCACCCTGCCAGAGAGGGGAATTCACCCTGGAGGCCTTCTTCATCATCATGCAAGTCTCCGGTGTGATGCGTGAGTAGTTCATCTCTGGACTACGGGTCCATGTAGTAGCTAGATGTCTGGTTCCTCCTTTGTGCTATCATGTTTAGATCTTATGAGCTCCCTTCATGATCAAGATCATCTATTTCTAATTCTGCATGTTGTGTTTGTGGGGATCCGATGGATATTGAGATGCTATTTCAGATTGATTATTGATTCTATCATGTCTCTGTTATTTGTGATCTTACATGCTTTTCGTTGTTAGTAGCTATCTTGGCCAAGTAGATGCTAGCAACTCCAAGAGTTAGTATTTATGCTCGATAGTGGGTTCGTGCCTCTGGTAATCTGGGGAAGTGACAGAAATCTCAAAGGTACTAGATGTGCTATTGCTCTAGGGAGAAAACAACAATCCTTTGTTCATAGAACAATCGTATTGTTTACTTTACACGCAATTCGTAATGCAATTATCCGTTGCTTGGAACTTAATACTGGAGGGGGTTCGGATGATAACCTAAAGGTGGATTATTAGTCATAGATGCAGTTGGATGGCGGTCTATGTATATTGTTGTAATGCCCAATCGAATCTCAAAGGAGTCAAGGTGATTAGTATATGCTTGTATGTTTTCTCGATGTTTGTCAATTGCCCCGCTGTAATTTTCTCACCCAACATGTTATCTATCTTAAGGAGAGCCACCTCTAGTGAACTATGCACCCCAGTCCTTTATTTTACTATCAATCTACAATCAACTGTTTACTGCTTTGTGTTTACTTTCTGCAAACTATTACTTTCTTTCACTAGATACGTTTAATCCTTGTTTTCAGCAAAACCGGTGAGATTGACAACCTCATCGCAAGTTGGGGACAGAGTTCTGTGGTTGTGTTGTGTAGGTCTCCACATTGTTGCTGGCACCGGTAGTGCGCCCTGCCAAAGTTCAGCTAGCAACACCTTTGGGGTGTTTCCTTGCTCCTACTGGTTCGATTAAACCTTGGTTTCATAACTGAGGGAAAACTTGCTGCTGTGCTCATCCTACCTTCCTCTTGGGGTTCCCCAACGAGTTCGATATATTTTGGCCATCAAGCTATTTTTCTAGCGCCGTTGCCGATAAGACAAGGACCTCTTCACAAGGGGAGTCCCTCATCACCAATCTCTTTACTTTGTTATTTTTGTTTTGCTTAGTTTACTTTTGCTTTGTTTGCTTGTTTCTTTATCAAAAACATAAAAAATTAGTTCCTACTATAGTTGTTATTTTCATTGGTCTGTTATTGTCTTGCTTTATCATGCTTTCTATCAATGGTTGGTTTCTTTGAAACTGAATCTTATTGGCAAGGTGGGTTCACGAAAGAACAAAAATATTATTATAAGGAACACCGCTTGTCACAAAAAGGGAAACACTTATGGGAACAAATTTATAAATTCTATACCATTGCTACAAACGTGTGCTCTACTTATAATATTACTTATTGCTTTGATAAATCTTGTTGCTGTAGGAGGTATAAACACCTCCCTTTTCAATGTGAGTATAATGATGTGGAACAAATTGAAGAATTTATTGCTTGGAAGGGTGCATTTGGACTTGCTAGTTTTCTTGAAAATACTGATGATTCACCTTATAAATATGAGGTTTATGATATACTTAAATTTTTCTTTGATAATTACAAGGTAGAAAATGGCTATATTCTTGAATATCTTAATAGATGCTCTCCACCAATGGAAGAGACTAATGCCTTGCAGGAGCCTATGGAAGAAGACATTGCTGAAACTAGAAGATCATTAGATGAAAAAGAGGAGGAGAGTGATGATCAAGAGGAGGAAGAATGGATCTACTCATCCCCACCTTGTAATGAGAGTAACTCTTTACCCCTTACATTATTTGATTGTCCCACATGCTTACCAAAGGAGGACGAATGTTATGTTCCTGAGGATTCTTTTGAAAATGTTAATAATAAAGCTCTAGTATTTGTAGATCATGAAAAGCATGCTTTATGTGATAGTTATATTGTTGAGTTTATTCATGAGGCTACTGAAAATTATTATGAGAGGAAAATATGGTCGTAGAAGTTTTCATGGTACTGAAACACCTCTCTCTGTGCTGAAAGTTTTGAAGTTACTCTTATTTTATCTTCCTATGCCTGTCACTTTGTTCTTTGTGAATTTATTTGCATACAAGATTCCTATGCATAGGAAGTGGGTTAGACTTAAATGTGTTTTGAATATGCTTCTTGATGCTCTCTTTTACTTCAATTCGTATTTCCTATGTGTGCATCTTCTCAAACTATCATGCCTAACTTAAAGGCGTTAAAGAAAAGTACTTATTGGGAGATAACCCAAAAGTTTTAGGTGAGTATTGGAAGTTATTACTTCAGTAATAACCGCTCCTTATCCTTTTTATTTGCTTTTTGTGCCAAGAGTAACCTCTAATGAGAGAAGTAATGATTGGGAAAGTTGCTGTCCCGAAACAGATTTTTGTGCTTCACCGTACAAATTCGTGTAAAATCTCTGTACGTCCTTTTGAAGCGTGAGTTTTTGTGCTTCTGCCCCAGGTTGTTATCTAACTTTCGTTAGTTCAACACTTTTTGATTTGAGCAACAGAAGGTCTTCGAAAAAATTCGTCTTTACCTGCTGGTCTATTTTGACAGATTTCTGCCATTTTCTGCATTTGCTTCTTGTTGGTTCCTTTTTGAGTTCTTTTGAGAAATTCAGATTTTTGAGGGAAGTGCTACAGTATCTAGTGTTTTAATGGAAGTTTTATTGGTGTTGTAACTGAACCTAAAGACCTATTATCTTGAGTGCACTAATGTTGCTAATAAAGATTGTGTGAAGTTTTGTATGAAGGAAACATTTCAGGTGTATGGAAGGAATGAGTAATGAGATGAAGGATGGACTAAAGCTCAAGCTTGGGGATGCCACGCATGTCACCCCAAGAAATATCCAAGCAGTACAAGCGTTAAAGCTTGGGGATGCCCAAGGCATCCCCCTCTTCATCAATAAAAATCCCAGGTTTCTTCCAAACGCTTCATTTTTATTGTTTCATGCACAATTGCGTTGTTCTTGGAGCGTCTTCTTTTTCATTTTCGTTTTGGTTTTTTGTTTGCTTGGTTTTCTTAGTTTGCTGAATAAATTGGTTGGAACCCCTCTTTCATGCATTGGTTTTCAAATAGTTTGCTTTGGATTGGAAAAGAGTAGGACAGTTCATGCTTAAGTGGTAAAGAGAGCTTGTTTTTGACTGTGGCCTATGCTTTGTCATGCCATGATTGATATTGTCTTGGCTTTATGCTTAGTATTCTTTGTTGTAGCATGACTTGTTATAAACAATTGAGATTGCTTAATGTGCCTTGGAAGAATCATGCGTTGTTTTAGCATATTAAAGCATAGTATAGTGGTATTCTCCTTTGATGCTTTATTTGGGTTGACTTGGCACATGCTCACACCATGTTATGACTATCCCAAGTCACCATAAGCCTTTATGATCCTTTAGTTTTTAACTTGTAGTATCACTTTATGCTTTGATCATTGATGTTTTGTCGCTCTGCATGATTATGGCCATTATTGCTCTCTTAGTTTGTCGCTCCCAGTCTTTTGCTAGCCTCCGCAACCAAGTATGAGCTCCACTCATGCATCCAACTCCCTAAACCAAGTTATTCCAAAGAGTCCCCCATACCTACCTACTAGCATATGCTATTCCAAGTATATTCATGTTTTTATCTACCTTCCGAATTAAACTTGTTATGAGAAAACTATTGATTAAAGCTCTAATGAACTTGATGGAACACTTTACTTTTATTGCCTTTAATAAACTTGAACAATTGTGTCGTCTATGTTGTATATGCTTGCACTTATTTGTTGGGGATTAGCAGAACCATGCTGTCATGGGGAAAGCTTTCAACATTGCACTTGTACTTTGCACATAGTTGATATCATGCTATTTTGTCTATGGATGTCGTCGGTGTGAAATGAAAGGGGAGCTTGTAAGTCCATGGAGTTATGTATATGTGTTAGAGAAACGCCTGGGCCGCTGGTCCAATCCATCCTGACATGGTGGAAACCTGCAGCGTAACCATAATGAGCTGCCTATGAAGCATTCTTCTTATAAAAAAAGAGTCAGATATTGAGTAAAAAAGAGAAAAAGAAAAAAGAGATTATGAAAAGAGGAAAGAGAGAAAAAAGAACCATATTCCCATGGTAAATAAGAAGATTGCTGAGATGCTCGTTGTTTGCTTTTCTTGTCATTTTGATATGTCGATTCTTCCATATCATCGGCCAAGGGTTACCCCGTTGGCTGTTCTCTATGATACACATGTACTTACGATGACAAGAACTTATCGGTGACTAAACTTGAGTAGCATGAGGAGCGGCCCTCGTATTCAACGGACATGAGATTTCCAACTTATGCTTCGTTAACCATATACACATGTGGCATCCCGAAAAAAAAACCACTACTAGAAAATCTCTGTGCTTTTATGCATTGCATCATCATGACCGCATGCTCATGTCATCATGCCACATTGCATTTGAGCATCGTCATGTCATCATGCATATTTTTCGCCCTAAAATATTTTTGCCAAAAGACTATTTTGTTTTCTAATTAGTCCCCTCCTTTAAATTCAAATTAGATCCTCGGTTTTTTCTGGATCTTTATTTGTCTAAAACTATTTATAACATCTTTTATTAAAATAAAACAAACAAACTTTTAAAAATAAAAATATATTTAGGGGAGGCAGCCGGCCAGGCCCAAAGGCCCAGCCCGCTGGCCTACTACCCCAAAACCTATTTTTTCCTAACCCTAAAACCTAGCTGCCACTCACCCCCGTCTCTCGCCTAGACCGACCCACACCCCAGCCACACAGCTCCCTCTCCCCGCCGCCAGCCGCCAAAATTCCTGCCTGGGCGCCCTCCCCTACCCACTCTCGGCCGCTCCCAACCACCTGGACACGCTTCCCCACGCGTGTCCCACCTCGATTCCATCGCCCGGCCCCACAAGCTCCCCGCTCCCCGCACGCCTCTCCCTCTCGCCTCACCAACCGCCCCGCGGCAGCGTCCGCCGGCCCGCCTTCTCCTTCCTCCCCATCCCCAGGTCCACCACTCTCCCGTCCCCCCCGCGTCCGCCGGCCCGGGCCATCCCCGCCAGCGCCCTCCGCCGCCAGGCCTCCCCCAGCCGCCTTCCTCTCTGCCCTGGCCGGAGAGCCTCCTCCGTCGCGTCGCCGCCACCCCCACCCCGTCGGGCTCCACCCCTGCCGCAAGGGCGTCCCTCACCTCCGTCTATGAGGCCCGCCTTCCCTTCAAGTTCCACTACCACCCTCCTCGCGTCGTCCTCTCCCGCCGAGGTCCTCGGGTCCCGACCTCCTCGACCGCCCTCTGCGCGCCTTCCGCCACCTCTACCCGAGCCCGGTGTCGCCTCGGGCCCCCTTCGCTCCACCAGCGCCGACCCCGCCGCCACCTGCGGAGCTCCAGCCACCCCTCCGCCGAGTAGGCCCCTGGGCCTCGCTCTCCTCTCCGTCGCCGCCGACAAGCCCATCCTCGCCGCCCGGGGATCCTTCCTCCCCACCGCAATCGAGCGCCGCCTCGCCCGCACGCGATTCCCAATTCCAGCGACCGTCCTCGCCACCTCCGCCCGTTCCCTGCCACATGACCGCCGCCGCCCCTGTGACCCTCTGCAGCGTCGTCGACGTTGCTCCTGTTCGCTTCTCTGAGCCGTGGCTATGCTGCCATGCGCCTCTGCGACTTCTGCACCGACGACGGTCGTGCATCCCTCGCCATCCCCGTGAGGCTCCGCCTCCTGGCCCATATCCAACGCCGGCCTGCTCTGCGCTCATCTTGCCCCTGCCGTTGTGGTCCCGTTCCTGCTCGAAGGTTGGAGACATTGTGCTACTCGTGGGTTTGGGAAGAGGAAGTGGCTGTTTGGTGTTGCAATAGAGGTGTGTGAAGAGGGCTAAGAGGGTCACGTGGACCAGTGTGAAGATGGTACTGCCGAAGCCCCCCAAGATCGCCGGGAACCGGCAAGTTCGCCCACCGCCGACAAGACAGACGCCAAACTCCAAGACCTTCTACACGGATCTGAACATCGAACCCCCGGTACGACAAGACCGTCGACATGACCCGAAGACCACGGACCCGGAGGCTCCCCGGATGACGAGCTCTTCTACCTGAACCCGATGACCGCCAAGATCGCCACCGGAACGCCAAGTTCTTCTACTCGGATCCGAAGACCGAACCCTGGCACGCCAAGTTCTTCAACCCCGAGGACCGATCCATCGGAATGCCAAGACCTCCTTCCGAATCCGAGTTCTTCGTAACATGCGACAAGATCTACGCCGTTGTCCGAGAACGTTCCCGCCGAGACCGATCCCCGTCGAACCCTGTCGAACCCTGGACCCCCGGAACCCAAGATCTGCCAAACCCAGATGTGTGATCCTAAGCCCCTATTTTTATAATATGACATTATCAACTGTCGCATAATTAATTCTTCATGCATGCATACATATTTTGTGGGTCCGGGTTATTTCGTCGTTTCACCTCATAATTAAATATGGAGTGTTTATGCGGGATATCTTTGTCTTATTCCGGACTCCACTTAAATTGGTGTAGCGAACCGATGCCATGTTTCACCCTGTTAATACAACATTTAAATTGCGGGGGTTCTAAATAACTCGAACCTATTAATTAATTGTCGAGACCCCGGTTCCTCTTAATATTGCCTAATTGCACTGCATCTGTGCCTAGACATGCATCATATCATAATCATGCTGGATCTTCTGCCCTAGTATTAAACATTGCATCCGGTGTTTCTTCTAGTGTTTGCTTCTTCGTGGATTAGGCCGAAGAGTTGATGCAAGTATCGACAAGTTCCCCGGGTATGAACCTTCGGCAGTGTTTCCCAGGCGAGCATCTCTTCCCCTTCTACCTATTTTGCATTTATAGTCTTTATTTCCTCCTGTTGATCTATTGCTATCCGTGTCGCGATGCTGTAGTTTCCGTGCACCAGTTATATCTCGTGCAGCCTCTATATTGCCTTGGACACCTCCTATTACCTGTGTTTGGTAGATAGCTGGCCTTGCGAGTCGTAGTTGCTTACTCAGGTGCGATCTTGTGTTGTCGCGTACCACGGTTGTTGGAATGCTGGCAGATGTTTATTGGTGGAGATGCTTATTGGTGGAGATGATCATGACTTTAAATACAACTATTAAAATGCTAGATATAACTAATGCAGAGGCATCGGTGGGCAATAGATGTTATTTGGTTCTTCACGCTCACTTGTGTCCCGTAGGACCCCGAGTACTTGATACCTGTTCCTTGACTATTCGCACTATCCACATCCGGGAGGCCTTATGGACCCCCCCTGAGCCAGAGCTTGATTCATTTCTATTTCTTGGGGCCACAAAGTAGTTTGGGGCTTTATTACTATCCTGTACCTATGCCATGCTTTACTGCTTTATTTAAGATTGTGCGTGGAGCACCTGTACTGTTTAGGATCGCGGAGTGTTTTCACGGTATGGACAAGCCCAGTCACACTTTCGGGTTCCCAGTCGTTTACAGCCATTGACACAAACCCTGTGTCCGTTCCGGAGCCAGCCAACTTCGTTGCCCGTAGCTTAGTGGGGTGGCCCCCTGAAATATTTATGAATCCTGTGATCACTTTGTCGTGAATGCCTCGTTGGGTTTTGAGTTGGTTTTTCCGAGGTTGATCGAGTGTGTGTTGCTATTTGTGCACCCCTGCAGGGTAAAACTTTCTGAAAGCCGTTTCCGCGGTTATGGACGACTTGAAAGCATAACTAAAGTAGTGCTATAAATTTGACTTAATATGTGACTAGTAATCAGATGCAACTATAACAGAATGGATATAAAAAATGCCAACAATTGGTGGATCTGGGTTGTTTTGTGACATGCTATATGCCTAGTAAGTATTGCAACTCCAATGGAATGTGATAAAAGTGCCAACAACTGCTGGGTTTTGGGATTCCTCAGGATATTTATATCTGACTAGTAACTGTTCCAACTACAACGGAATGTTAACTAAAACTGCCCACTACTTATGCTATCAGGATGACTCATGCTATCTATATCTGAATAGTAAGTGCTGCAACTAAAACGGAATGAGTAAATTTCCAACCATGTGAGTTCCTCGGTCTGACTTCCTCGTTTGGTCTCGAGGGGGAAATACCAGGATGGGTATGTTTGGTGTAGTCTCAGGTTGGATCTGAATAGGTCTTTCTTATCCCTCTCTAATAGCCGCCAGTTTCACAAAGTCACTATAGGTTGTTTAGTGCTGCTGCGCTGCCGCTTCACTCCACAAAACCTATGTAGGCAAGAGCCACCGAATTCTAGCCTCGCCGTGTACTGGCCTCAGTACTGACGCTCCTCTTTTTCCTTTGCCCTTTGTCGGCACCCCTTTTGTTTAGCAGAGATCGACGTCGTTAGCAGGGTTACCCTTCCGGCTTGGCCTGGGCAGGGTTATGGACGCCATTGGTTATTCGTCAAGGCTCTTAGCCCCATTTGCATCTTGTCCGTAGTCGGACGCTCTATCGTTTTCAAGGTGATTTGGATCTTTGTATTGTATATCTGTATTCTTGACTCAGGGAGTCGCGGTTGTATATATCTGTTCTATGGGTCCCATCGAGGACTGTTGTGTAATGTTATTACTTCGTTTTCCACCCGCACGAAAGTGCCTGGTGGGCGTCCTTGAATCGTTTCTATGCGGGTTTGGCGGAAAGGGCTAAAACTTGCATAGGGTCGATTAGAGGGTGTTACAACACCATAGTTTCTTCACTTTAACCTTAATCACTTCAAGATGCTTATGATAGGGGCAATGAAAGCTGAAAGCTATTAAGTACTATAATTTTTGGAAGCTCTTTATGAGACTTGAATCCCTACTTCCTTCTATGAAGGACTTTCTTTTACTTTTATGTTGAGTCTCCACCTTCTACCTTTATGCACCTACTTTGAGAGCATAGTGGCCATTCTTAGTTCTATGTGGATTGTCCCAAGACTTGTTGATTGATGCATAGCTTTGATATTGCTTGTTTTAAACTATTTGTATCTAGTCACTCTTATGAACTTTGAAGGTGTCCTATGCATTTATGTTTGCTACTCTATGAGGGACAAGATGAATACTACTATGCTATGTTTTCTTTATGTGAAACAAACAAACATCTTGCAAAGCATTGTTATTCATGAATCTTTTGTTTGTGCCTTTTCATGTTGCAACATAGTTTCTTTGTCTTATTGCTAGAACTTTGTCTTTCATGTTATGATTGAAGTACTATGATCCCAGCTTTGAATGTTTTACAAATACTTTGATCAAGTTTATGATGGTGCATGTCACCTCAAAAATTATTCTTTCTTTTTATCACTTACCTACTCGAGGACGAGCATGAGTTAAGCTTGGGGATATTGATACGTTGCAAACGTATCCATAATTTTTGATGTTCCATGCTTGGTTTTATCTACTTTCTTATGTTTTGTCCACACTTTGGAGTACTTTTCATATGATTTCTTGGACTAGCCTATCAACAAGAGCCACAGTGCCAGCTGCATATTTTCTGCTGTTTTTGGTTCTAGGAAAGTCAGAAAATGAATATTCTCGGAATTGGACAGGACAAAAGCCAAAGTCAGTTTTTCACCGAGAGACACCTGGAGCCAGAATACGAGACGGGGAGGGGCTGGGGCCCGACCACACCACCTGGCCACACGGCCAGACCTGGCCCGTGCTAGGGGGTGGTCTGGCCGCCCCAGGCACCCCCTCAGCCTCTCCTCCGCCTATAAGTTGCCTCTGATACGGAAACCCTAAGTACCCGATCAAAAAAATCCACGAAAGAGTCTATAGCTACCGTCATCTCCAACCCTAGATCGGGAGGTATCTGAAGCTCTTCCTGGCACCCTGCTGGAGAGGGGAATTCACCCTGGAGGCCTTCTTTATCATCATGCAAGCCTCCGGGGTGATGCGTGAGTAGTTCATCTCTGGACTACGGGTCTATGTAGTAGCTAGATGGCTGGTTCTCCTCCTTTGTGCTATCATGTTTAGATCTTGTGAGCTCCATTCATGATCATGATCATCTATTTGTAATTCTGCATGTTGTACTTGCGGGGATCCGATGGAAATTGAGATGCTATTTCAGATTGATTATTGATTCTATCGTGTCTTTGTTATTTGTGATCTTGCATTCTTTCCGTTGTTAGTAGCTATCTTGGCCAAGTAGGAGCTAGCAACTCCAAGAGTTAGTATTTATGCTCGATAGTGGGTTCATCCCTCTGGTAATCTGGGGAAGTGATAGAAATCTCTAAGGTACTAGATGTGCTGTTGCTACTAGGGAGAAAACAACAACCCTTTGTTCATAGAACAATCGTATTGTTTACTTTACACGCAATTCATAATGCAATTATCCGTTCCTTGCAACTTAATACTGGAGGGGGTTCGGATGAAACCTAAAGGTGGATTATTAGTCATAGATGCAGTTGGATGGCTATCTATGTATAATTTTGTAATGCCCAATCAAATTTCAAAGGAGTCAAGATGATTAGTATATGCTTGTATGCTTTCTCGATGTTTGTCAATTGCCCCGCTGTAATTTGTTCACCCAACATGTTATCTATCTTAAGGAGAGACACCTCTAGTGAACTATGGACCCCTCTCCTTTCTTTTACTATCAATCTACAATCAACTGTTTACTACTTTGTGTTTACTTTCTACAAACTATTACTTTCTTCCACTCGATACGTTTAATCATTTGTTTTCAGCAAAACCATTGACAACCTCATCGCAAGTTGGGGACAGAGTTCTGTGGTTGTGTTGTGCAGGTCTCCACGTTGTTGCTGGCACCGGTAGTGCGCCCTGCCAAAGTACAGCTAGCAACACCTTTGGGGTGTTTCCTTGCTCCTACTGGTTCGATTAAACCTTGGTTTCATAACTGAGGGAAAACTTGCTGCTGTGCTCATCATACCTTCCCCTTGGGGTTCCCCAACGAGCTCGATATATTTTGGGCCATCAGTAATTCATCTCCATCTTCAAGAATAGGGGCAGCAGGAGCATTCTGGGCATTTCCTGCAGCCGATTGGTCCCAACCATAAGCATTATTCACAGGACCATCAGGTGCATTTTGGGCCCCATTCTCTTCTGCCCAAAGACCCCATCCACCAGCATTACCATTGACATGTGGGGGAGGGGGAGGTGGAGGTGGTTGTACAGGTGCAACAACATTCCTAGGTACAGGATGGGGGTCCACTCCATCTCTAGGTGCAGGATCATCATCTAGTGGACCCCCCAAGCAGGTTACTAAATAATAGCTCAACCGAGAAAGTCCATGATTCAGAATCTTCACTGTCTCCAAGAGTTAACCTGACACTTTTTGGGATGTCAGCAAGATCAGTGACCCTAACCTTGGCAATAATCTTTCGTTTGTGAAGTGGGTCCCTTTCCCAAAGAAGCATTTCGTCAATTCCATCAAAAAATAGCATTGAGATCTTTAGTGTTCATGTGGTCAAGTGGTGGAACCACAAGCATGACCCAACAATCATTGTTAAATTGCATTCTACGCCAGTTAACCCCTTCATTATGCTTGACAAAAGACACATGCACATCTTGAAATGCAATGGGGATATTCCGAATCAAGCTATCTCTGTCGCATGTGTAAACTGGACATAAGCAGCACCAAAGGGGCAGTCTTGAATCTCCCCAAAACCAACTCTAGCTTCATTATGAAAGAAATCAAGAAGAACATCTCAAACATTCTGGAAAGGTACCTGACCTGGGGGCATGGGTTTAATGGTTGCAATGGCGTACTATTCATGGAGGCGTTGCCGACGAGGAACCACCACCCTTCTGAGACCAACCCTTTCCTCAATGTGCATAATCTCAAATCCATGTGGCAGAAAAGGGACATGATCAATGGGGATGTTGGCCATTGCCATAGAGTTCGTCGGCGACGGCGAGACCAAACCCGGAGCAGTGGAGGTTGGGGTTTTCACATGCGAGGGAGTTGAGGAGACGGGGCACTCTGCTTTCTGCATTGCAAAAGAATCTACCAAATCGTTTAGACAAGAGAAGACCTGGGGCTGAAAACGAGTAGTGGGCTGTTGGGCCTTGAACCAATTATGGTAAGAATCATTGGGCCAATCTCGTTTAGGAAAGGAAGGGAAGCGCAAAAAAGGGAGTAGTCCAGGCAAATTAATTTCCCTAGATTTATCGCACGACTTTGACTATGGAAGAGATTGCCCCTGGTCAGATTTTCCCCTATTCACCACCTCAGCAAATGAAAGCGAATTAATTGTCGAATCAATTGGTTTGTTCCTGCATGAGGGAGAAACTGCCATTGACTGAGGAAACGGTAACCAGTCAAAGAACGAGTTAGCGCTCAAACGGCCAATTTTTGAATTCTTGGCATGCAACGAAATTCTGGGAGAGTTTTTTTGTGAGAAACAATTTTCCATTCTTGATATTGTTCACGATAATACTTTTTTTCCTCAGCTTACCAATTTGGGCCACCTTCTCCCCATGATTGAGAATCATAACAAAATGATCAAACGAGAATCTACAGATATTGTAAATTTCAAAGCCAATAGCTCTAGAAGCAACCGAGAATCTAAAAGATCTATCTTGTAGGTGTCTGACTTGAAAGAGAGAAGCCATCCCTCGAAAACAAGCTTGAAGAGCTATGCTAACGTATGAACATCAAGTTTGAAAATAGCTCTACCAAATGAACACACTAGAAAGAAAGCCCTTCTTCGAAAGCCAGGCTGAAAATTCGTAGAGAGGCCAAATTTATCCCAAATACTCTGATCAAAATTTAACCCCACATTGAAGTCTACAGAAATGGCATAGGGTTGCTTTGGAGTCTTTTTTCCCACAATTGAAACACTTGGATCCTCAACTGGCATGTTGGATACGAAATTTCCATCAGGGGCTTTTTCATTCTCAAAATTCTTGTTTTCCATAGGGGTTGATCCTTTGACCTCAGCCAAAATTTGAGATCCAAATATTCTTCCAGTGGGAGGCAACGTTCCCATCGATAGCGAGGCGCCTACGGTGACTTCGTCAATCTCAAGACCCGCCGGCTCAGTCTCTCGGAGGTGCTCATAGGGGTAGGGTGTGCGTGCGTGTGTTCATAGGGGTGAGTGTATGTATGCATTGTGAGCGTCAGCGTTTGTACTGTGTTTCTCAAAAAAAAATTGAGATCCAACTATAACTTTCAACACTAGTAGATCTAAAGAAGCACTTGGAAAAACCTTCTCATCTTGTAGCAGATATCTAGCATCAATAAAAACTTCATTTTGATTAAGAAGAACCAGTCTCTTGGCGCTAGAGTTGAGAATCAAAAACCCTGGAAATTGCTTGTCATGGGAAAAATAAAGAGCATGCCATTTCAAAGAACAATCATCATTAGAGCCAACAGGGAAAGGAGATCCACCTAGGAACCCATCAATAGATATGGGCTCATTCACATGAGCCAAGTGAGAGGGGAACCTCACAATAGATCCTCTCAGGTTCTGCACCCCATTTTGAAGAGTTTTGCCAACCAAAGAAGAACCTTCAGAGTTGAGAAGAACAGCCAATCATCATAAGAGAGAGCCAAAGATCCATCCAGAAACTTACCATCAGGACTGGCCCCTGTGAAAAAGGTCAGCCATCTGCCTACCGGAGAAGCCATGGGTGGGCGCCGACGCCGGAGTGGTGCCGGCGAAGACCGGAGGCTAGCTGCCTCATAGCCACGACATGCCTCGGAAATCATGCGGGTCGATTCGCAAATGCAATGACTCGAGAGTGGGTGCCGAGATCTACCTTGTATATGTTTTCCGTTGTGTACTTGAATAATGTAATGTAAATTCTGGATCATATTCGTTATATTTACGATACACGGTTATATCTGGTATCATTTTGTATTGTGTGTGCTAGTGAACCGATCCAGGGATTAGCACTATACACATGAACTCAGCCTTATCAGGCGGGGGTGTTACATTGAGGGTACTTATATTTTTTTCCTTCAAATTTTGTATATAAAGAGAGTTGTATTCGAACCGTACCTAAGAGTTTTCATATGTACTTTTAGACTTATATGTCTTTTGTATGAAACAAATAATATGCTTATGTTCTTTTCAACGAAATAATACATGGTTTTATTTTTTCTTGTTCATACCAACCGACCTGTGAATGCCTTTTGTGTTTTAAAGACTATACATGTGTGTCCATTTTTGTGCATACGGTATAACCTGTTCTTCAGTATAGGTCTTAGGTCGGTTAATTGGACTTTGAAACAAATTCACGTACCAGTTCGGACTTTCAAGTGCCATGCATGTAAATATATGTACACATGAGAAGATGTCCATCTGTAAGCAAGCTATATAGTTACGGAGTACATGACAACGACGTGAGAATTGTTGGCGCGTCTGTCTCATACAAGTATTGGCCAAGCTCGTATATTCTTTTGTTTCTTTGTATTCCTTCTGCACGTATATTGTTGCTTGCTGAGAAACCTGGACCTTTGAATTTGCATGCTATTTTTAACTCATAAATCTCCGCTATTTTATATGCATGATGCCCAATTTCACGTCTTGGAGAGCTCCTTTAGCGAAATCCAAATCTTCTTTCTTCTTTCCCTCTGTGATTCGTAGAGGAGCTCTTCTGGTTGTTCCATAGTAATGAGCATTTGTCGTAGACGCAGGGGAGAAGGACACGCTGTATATGCTCATATGGATTTCGACACTGCCTAGCTTTTTCCGTCTTAATAATCTGTCTTCAATACGATGCATCTAGAACCTCTTGCATGCGTATGCCCATATATGGTCTTCGTCTGTCAGGACCTAGGGGTCACTGGAATGGAGGGCAAGGAGAAAGAAGGTGGAGTTCGGGCGCCCAGATCTACAACAATTAGGTAAATTAAACGACGGGATAAATAATTTAGTTTTTCCATTGCTTGATCCTCCCAGCCACCCCACCTGCCTTTTATATCCAAAAGCAGGCTCAAGCAAATTATAATAGTACCCTTAGTTTTGGACAGGGTTACACTTAGGATAGATTAGGATCACACCTCCCATCTGGACCGTTGCACACTGAGATTGCTATAGGCTTGGTTTGCAGAGGAGCCTGCCAATTCCCCTCCCCTTGAGACAAGACCTCATGTCTTGAAGGTAGGGAATGTTGGTTGGATAAAACTACGCATCATCCCATGTTTCCTCCTTAGGTGCCAAGTTTTTCCAGTGTACTAACCATTGAGGTACGGCAATCGGTAACATCATATTCCCCATTACTTTGTGGTACTTGTCAGCGTTGTAGGACAGCTACATGTGAAATTTTGATTTTCTCTTCAGTTGTGATCAATGGTAGCGTGCTTTTTGGAACTGCATTGGGACCCAGGCGTTTCTTTAGCTGATTGACATGGAAGACGTTGTGGATTTTGGTTCCTTTAGGGAGTTGCCATCGATTTGTTGAGTACCCAGAACGGTCCATACCATTTTGAAGTCAGTTTGAGGGCGTTCCTTAAGCCCAAAGCTATTTCCCTGTAGGGCTGCATTTTTAAGCAGGGAATTCTATTTTCATGCCCCTGGTTCGTTAGTTGTACTCAGTTTTTCCTAGCCCCTTATTTTTTTCTCACTTTTGTCCCTCTCCTTCTCGGAAACCCATCGAAGAGCTCGAACGACAGCCGTCAGGTTACCATTGGCTGACGTGTGGGGCCGTACGGTGTGGGACTAGGTGGGGTCGTTTGGCCAGGAATGCGTTATGCTGACATGTGGGACCGCGCCATGTGGGACTGCGTGGGACAGGTTTGTTCGGAACGCATTATGGAGGACGTGGTATGGGACCATCTGGGATGCGTTTGGTGGTTACGTGCGCCCTGTCGCTTAAATTAGAAGTTTTTTTTTTTGATATTTTTATGATTGCCTTTTTAAGAGTGCCCTTTCCCCTCTCTCTCTCTCCCTCTCTCTCTCTCGCTAACAGTTGTTATTTTTTTGCAAAAAAGGTAGCGAATCTAGAGAAACTTCTCTCTTCATTTATTGTTCCTTTTGACCCTCTTTTTTCCCAATCTGGTAGCAAATCTAGAGAAACAAATCTAATCAACACCATAAATATGTTCAGTAAACAGAGCAAATATAGATAAAGTAGCTAATATAGGATATATATATATATAGCAGATGTAGATAAAACAACTAATATAGGATATATATAGTATGGTACTTAACGAGGTTCGACAATTAGGCTGTTCTGTAGCAGCATCGGACAAGTTCAACATATATAATATAAAAAAGCTATTGTATAGCAGCAGCAACACAAGATTAGTGGCCCCTCATGGCCTCCGCCTCCTCCCTCTGGCGCCTCCTCCACTTCTTACTTTCTAGTCCCTTGACCTTGGGCGCCTTGGGCTTGATTGGGGCCATATGGCCCTCCTCGATGGACACTTTCTGGAAGTTGCGGAGGTGAAGACCGAGTGCCTGGTGCTTGGCTCTAAAGCCGTGGACATTCACGGACTCGCCGAAGGTCCTCACGTCATCGGCATGCTTCACAAGGGAGTTGAAGTCGGTGGTGTAGAGCCTCCTGGTGGTGCAGAAGGGGCACCTGTAGATGTCACCGACGAAGAAGTTGTCGTACTGGCCAGACTTCAGCCTCCTCAGCACCTCACGAGTCTTGGTGTCCTTGGACTCGTCATCGCTACAGACGTCGTTGCTATCCTCCTGTTGTAAAAATAGTAG
Source organism: Avena eriantha (assembly GCA_910589775.1). NCBI lineage: Eukaryota > Viridiplantae > Streptophyta > Magnoliopsida > Poales > Poaceae > Avena > Avena eriantha. The sequence goes on from OU342745.1 coordinate 243,446,433, forward strand.
AGTACAATAAGGACATGATTGAGATAGCTTGATTGTCAGGATTGATTATTTGCATAAATTAACCGATTGAAATCCCTTGATTATTCCCCAAATCTCAAACCTAATCGAGTACTAATCCCAACTACGAATAGGGGATTCAAATATGAACAGGGGGATTAATCGAAATACAAGATCTAACACAAGAGGATTAGCTACTGTAAAAATACGAACAGTTGAACCCTAATAACATATGATCTAGCATCCAACAATGGGAATGGGGGAAGAACAAGGAAAGCGGAGAAAACCCTAGTTACCTCTGACCATGGGTCGGCGATGCTGGTGTCGTAGGGGTTCTATGGCCTGATGTAATCATCCTCCTCGTAGGGGTCCCAGCCGAGCGGGATCTGCCCGAGACCGGCGGGGGCCTCCTCACCGGCGGCAACGGTGGAAGTAGGGACGAGGGTTTGGACGGGGATGGCGGCTACCTTCGATGCCTCGATGGGGGCCTGTACGGGGACATGGGCCTCCTCGCTGATGGCCTTGTAGGCGACGATGGCCAGCGCGCCGTTCTTCTCCATCACTAGCGTGGTTGGGGTTTTCTTGGGGGTTTGTAGAAGGTGATGGGACAGTGGAGACGGTAGAGTGAGCGAGTGAGTGATGAGTGAGAGTGAGGAGGCCTCTATAAAGGAGAAGGGAAGTGACTTTTCATTGCACCACCGTGCACCACGTAACCGCGTACGCTACTGCACCGTGCACGGCCACACATGTCCGCTACCGCCCCGTGCACCGCGACACGCGTACCGTGAGTCACGTTTTTTCCCTCGTGTCTAACCCTGCTGACTTAGTTGTGCTCAATTATACCTCTCGGGTGTAACACTGGCAGTTTGGTTGTACTCAGTTCCGCCCTCCGGTACTAATACTGTTGTGTGCAATATACTCAGTTTTACCCTCCGGTGGCTGGTCAACAGAGAGTCAACGAATAGGTTTTAGCTACCTAATTGCGTCATTTTATGCACAACACAATCAAAAAGATCACAACATAGTGGCATGTACCCAGGGAGTATTATTATGTGACCTTCCACCATAAGAAATGTATACAAATCAAGTTTTAACCTAAATCACCACTTCTCAAATCACCTACTATCTATGAAGGTTCATGGCTTTCTACTCAAGCCTCTTCCCAAAACATCCCTCCCCAAAACATAGTTTGTGTGAATGAGGCAATAATTGTCAAACTGGTGTATATTTGAATCTCAAATAGTTTGATGTATGCCAAGATGTATTTTATTGTATAAAAGATGCATTTTCCATTTTTTAAATCTCTTTCTATTTTCTATTTGAATCAGTTTGTCAGTCTTGCCCTTGGTTTTTAAGTTCTACTCAGTTTTGCCCTTAGTTCTTAAGTTCTACTCAGTTTTTCCCTCTCTCTTAGTCATAATCTCTCACACATGTGCTCATCTTGGCTGCTACGCTCTGATTGGTTGAGACAGTTGTCACGCGGATCGTGCCCACCAATCATTTGTCCTCTATGATCAAGCGGACAGGATAACCCCTATATGTGTAGGGGGCACCCCTCTATCCATGCAAAATAACGAGTTTGCCACCTGACGAGGGTTTAACTCATCAATGCCCATTGTTATGGACTTAGGTTCAGGAATTGAGGAGCGCTGGAGATCTCGGTACGGCTAGCAAACAAGCACACAGGGACTCAAGGTTTAGCCAGGTTCATTCCTCATAGAGGACCCTACTCCTGCTTGTCTGCTCTTGATTGATGATGATCTGATGGATTACAATGTCGCTGATGGCGGTGTCGCGCGGATTGGATCTGGCGTATGTCTAGATCTATTATGTTCTATCTATTGTGGCGGTCGTAGATCTGAATATTGGGGGAGTCACGATTGAGAGAATTCCTTCTCGTTGGACCCTCCTAGCCTTATATATGGGAAGGCTAGGTCTCAGGTACCAATACGAGTTGGTTTACAAGTCAGAGTTCGTATCTAGTCTAGTCTTGTACTTTCCTTGTCTTGTTATGCCAGGAGTCTGTATCCTTGTAGGCTTCGTATCACTCGAACCGTCATAGGCGTCATGGACCTTAGCAATTCGTCGAGTGGGCCTTCTATCGGGCCGCACCAGGTAGGCTGTAAACGAGTGCCTATTGGGCATACCCATGTCAGTAGCCCTCGAGTGTCCATGCGAATCGTAGATTCGGGTGGAGACTTAGAAGTCTTGAGTATTTCATTAGGATGCCGGAGTCGACAATTATGTCGAGTGCGAAGCACTTCACCAGGAAGTTCATCGGGTTAGTCGAATTTATAGTAGTTCATAGGGATGATGGTAAACGTGCCTGGTGCGCACGACGGATCAGGACCAGTTAATTGCTCTAGGGCAAAAACAACGCTACCTACTCAAACTCGAGTCACCGGACTCGAATTCGGAAATTGCTGGCGTAATTCGACTTAGGCCGCGGAGGTCTTATAGAGTCGAATCCAGTGTATAAGTGTGAGCACTCGACGCGTCCGACAAGGCTTATTCATCGTACCTGTAGGTACGGATTATTTCTGGTAGAGCGCAGCAGATGCGTTGACAGGCCGTATTCAGGTCTTATCTTCACACTGTAAGCGCGGCATCCGAATTTTTGTCATCGCGGAGATGATTCGGGTGGCCTAGGAGACGTAATCTCTTTGTAGGGAAAATATGAGGCGGAGTCTCCATAGCATTCGAGTGTGGATGTTATCGACACACAGTACGATGTACAAGGAAAAATAATCATAGGGTGTACGACCAACGCTCCCTATGGGAGTAGCCCCCGAGTGCCTAGTTGAGTCGAAGACTCAGGCAGGGACTAAATAAGTTTTGCGTCTGCTGTCGTCTTTTGTTGCTTGTTTCAGTCGAAAATGCTTTCAGCGCTCCCTATGGGAGTAACCCGAAGCCCACAATCGAATCGTAGATTCGAGTGAAGGGTTTTTATAATGCTTGGATATCTTCACAAATTTCTTCGGGTGCGCGGCCAGCGCTCCCTATGGGAGTAGCCCCCGAGTCCTTAGTCGAATCGTGGATTCGAGTGAGGATTCAGAGCGTGTCACTCGAGGATCTTGTATATGCGCGTACAGCGCTCCAGTTTGGAGTAGCCCCCGAGTGTCTGGTGGAGTCGTAGACTCGGGCAGAGACTCGAGTATTGTATCTTGTAGACGCGGTCGACAATCATGCGAGGAGAAACCACTGACCCGGAAGTGCATCGAATCAGCGTCTCACGCATAAGGAGCCAAGAGTCGACGATGTAGTCAAAGTCATGCGGCGATTAGCCGGGTGAGTCGACGATGCAGACTGAGTCGACACACTCATTTCTGTCGGGTGCGCGACCAACGTCGCGTGTATAGCATCAAGCGATGCAACCATCCGAGGAGGTACTCGAATCGGGTCTTGAATGTATGCCGTAGCCAGTTGTTTTGTTGACTCCTACTGGAGGATCTGATAGAATAGCTCGACATAGTCGACATCCTTGTAAGCTGTATAAAACATGAAGAATTGTGAAGTACTTGTATCTTGTAAAGAATAGTTGCATGTAGGATTGTAAAGTAAGATTCTGGTGCCAATCGAGTCGACACTTTTGCACTGCATGCTAGGACTTTTCGTTAGCCTGATTACCCTTAGTCTCAGTACCTTGCCGAGGTACTCGGAGTTCAAGGATTCGACGATCAGGCAAAATCAGCTACTCGGGCTGTCGCGTATGAGGTACTCAAGTGCGTGTAATCGACGGCACATTAGGTTACTCGAAGAGAGCGCAACCCCCGAGTGTTTCGAGTGTGATTAAATCAAGAAAGAAATCAACTTTAAGTAGAGAACTTAGCTTTATTGGTTGTCAACGTGAAGGACGGACTTGACATCAGCGCGCGACTCGCCACTAACCGAAGATTGTAGTGGGTAAGACTGTAACGGGTCGCTGGCCGATGGCGGTGACGGCTCGCGAGAGTCGTTGCGACCTGCGGGTCACCCGAGTCGAAGACCACGGCGGGTCACCGGGTCACCGGTTCGTGAATAACTATTCAATAACCCTACCTTAACTTCCCAGGAAACGGGTGTTAACTTCCGTGTGTTGCATATGTTAACTTTCGTTTTGGACCGCTACAGACTATGTTTTTCACGTAAAAGATGGCTTCGTCTATATTTTTAATGGGCCGGGTGGGCTCGTACTATTCGAGGCCATGTCCGGGGGTTGTCATAACTGCCTCCCCGACCGCTTGGGCTCATAACTTTCGAGACCGTGTCCGGGTGGGTGTCATAATTTCCTCACTAACACCTTCTCTTCCCTCACTCCGTAATGCCGGGAGAACCCCACACTAACCGCACATAGTCACGAACTCTGGCAGCACCGTCGCCCCATACAAATCAGCCTCAATCTCCCCTCGCTCCACCATTCCTACATGCGCGCGGTACCCCTCGCTCTTCTCCCCGTACTCGCAGGTGCCTCCGGTGCTCGGTTTCCTAGGTGTCTAGGGTTTAGAGCGGAGGCGGAGCAGTTGCCGGCAATTCCTCCACTGATGCCATTGTCGGTTGCAGTTCGCGGGGTGGGCCGCCGTTCTGCATATCCTCTCGCCCTTCTCGGGACGCCGGTTAGTTCGTGTTTTCTAGTATGAATTTTCACTCGCAAACCACTCTAATTCCGCTCTATCTTGCTTTAATCTTCGGGTCGTGCCTGCTTACTGAGTGAAGTGACCCGATCTAGTAGGGGTCCAAGTCTCTGTGCTATTTAGTGCTAGTCCCTGTATCGACTCTCTAGCACACACATTTCAGGATGTAATATCACGAAACAAAGGTCATATTTCTATTACATCGAATGATCCAGAAATTTACATAAACTCATGCAAGTTGCATAGCAGAAGGGCTAGCTCCTCATAAAGAAAGATCACCAGCAGAAGACTAATAACTATAAAGAGCTCCATTAAGAGCCACAGGCAAAGACATGCTGAGTATAGACTCGTAAACCTAACATCGTACCTCACTCATCTTCAAGGTAACCTACAACATGAAAGATTGCATCCACGATTGGCCAATACTTGGAATGTATTGGCAAGTTCTCCTATTTGGTGGAATTTTGAATCTCAACCTACAAGTACATGCATATTTTGCTAGGTGGAGTTTTGGCTGAATTTGCATAAAGCAATGGTTTTATCCTATCATTTTGAAATACAAAACTTTCTTTTAAATCAAAAGGGTACCATTGATTGATATCAATGAACCGATGTCAACACCTGGATTTTTAATCCCAGATGCCCGTTATGCCATACCTCGCAATCCCAGCATTACCATTTTTGCGAGACATAACGGATTGGATATCACAGTACATCATCCATTACAAACCATACATAAGGTCTTACACAAATAAGGATCTCATGATCCAGTCTTAATACAACAAGAAGTGGGAATAAAAGATAAGCGTAGCGGTGGGCTCCATCTTCAGAGGCACATGCAATGCTAACAAAGTCACATAGTCCTAGTTATCATAACTGTCCTGTTGACCATCATCTTGGTAGTCTCCTTCATAGTCAGGCCATGAGAATAGCCAGGGACAAGAGCCATGAGTACTCTTTAAGTACTCGCAAACTACCACTAACAAGTAATATAGTTCTAAGATAAAGTGCTAAATCTAAGTTTAACTATCAAGTAAGTTTGAAACCTAAGCTGAGTTCTGAAGCAAAGAAAGATAAAGTAAAGTTCTAGAATCACTTAAGTTGGGAAGTTATTGTCCTAACACAACCCTGTTGTGGTCAAGTCAAGATTCATCATTCATTTCATAAGTTGTTTGGAAAACATTTGACAACGAAATAGTATGGCCATTCCAACTGTCCATAACCACGAACGCGGCTATTCGAATAGTTTGACACTCTGCAGAGGTGGTACACTTTCACCACAAGATTCGATACATCTTTCAGGGATAACCCTGAATCATCATACTTAGTACGCAGATAATCAAACATAACTTTCCCTTTACACACCCTAGTATAAGAACGTCTCCTATGAGCATGGCCTCCCAACCATGACCATCAGTCATCTTGGGCACTACATAGGCGGACAACATTGAGAGGTAGCCTCAGCTCAAACCTCTCCCGCGGGGGAACTAATACTAATGCATATAAATTTCCAGCTAAGCCTTACCCTATTCAGGTAGTGTGGTTGTACGGTAAATTTGGAATGGTATCGTATCCGAATCCAACCATAAGTTTTATAAAAGGGTTAAAGATAATGCCTCATCATTTTCATCATCATAAACCATTTGTGTTTCTCAACACATGTCAAAACATTTCAATAGAATGACTCATCATTCCAAGGTTTTCACAATTCATTTTCACCAAGTGTTCCCATCTAAAGTGACTCAAGTTTTTTATCTACTCTAAACTACTAAGTTAAGATTGTTCACTAAGGGGAAAAGGATGGGTTCAATCTCATTCCATAGAATGACATCTAAAGGGTTCTAAATAGGTCAAGTTTTATACTCTTTATGCTACCTTCAAAACAAGTAAAGACCTTTGGGTAAAGTAAACGAAGTAAAGCTTGAAGATAAAACATGGGGTAACTAATAGTCAAAGTGCTATGACTCAAGCATGCCTATAGCATCTTGGATCAAGTTAACTAGTTTAATGCTAGCTTGCTACAATAGCTTGCTGATACATTGCAAATGTATCTATAATTTTTGATGTTCCATGCTTGGTTTTACCCACTTTCTTGTGTTTTGTTCCAACTTTGGAGTACTTTTCATATGATTTCTTGGACTAACCTATTAAGAAGAGGCACAGTGCCAGCTGCCTTTTTTCTGCTATTTTTGGTTCCACGAAAGTCAGAAAATGAATATTCTCGGAATTGGACAGGACAAAAGCCAAACTGCCTATTTTTCCAGAAGTGATCAAGTGCCAGAATACGAGACGGAGAAGGGCCAGGGGCCGGCCACACCACCTGGCCATGCGGCTAGGCCTGGCCCACGCTAGGGCGTGGTGTGGCCGCTCCCGGCACCCCCTCGGCCTCTCCTTCCGCCTATATATTGCCCTCAGGACAAAAACCCTAAGTACCCAATCAAAAATCCACGAAAGAATCTGTACCCGCCCTCATCTCCATCCCTAGATCGGGAGGGATCTGAAGCTCTTCCCGGCACCCTGCCGGAGAGGGGAATTCACCCTGGAGGCCTTCCTCATCACCATGCAAGCCTCCGATGTGATGCGTGAGTAGTTCATCCTTGGACTACGGATCCATGTAGTAGCTAGATGGCTGGTTTCTCCTCCTTTGTGCTTTCATGTTTAGATCTTGTGAGCTCCGTTCATGATCAAGATCATCTATTTGTAATTCATACACGTTGAGTTTGCGGGGATCCGATGGATATTGAGATGCGATTTCAGATTGATTATTGATTCTATCATGTCTTTGTTATTTGAGATCTTGCATGCTTTCCGTTGTTAGTAGCTATCTTGGCCAAGTAGATGCTATGAACTCCAAGAGTTAGTATTTATGCTCGATAGTGGGTTCATGCCTCTGGTAATCTGGGGAAGTGACAGAAATCTCTAAGGTACTAGATGTGTTGTTGCTACTAGGGAGAAAACAACAATCCTTTGTTCATAGAACAATCGTATTGTTTACTTTACACGCAGCTCGTAAAGCAATAATCTGTTGCTTGCAACTTAATATTGGAGGGGGTTCGGATGATAACCTGAAGGTGGATTATTAGTCATAGATGCAGTTGGATGGCGGTTTATGTATTATGTTGTAATGCCCAATCAAGTCTTAGAGGAGTCAAGATGATTAGTATATGCATGTATTGCTTTCTCGGTGTTTGTCAATTGCCCCGCTATAATTTGTTCACCCAGCATCTTATCTATCTTAAGGAGAGCCACCTCTAGTGAACTATGGATCCCGGTCCTTTTTCTTTACATACAATCTACAATCTTTTACTGCTTTGTGTTTACTTTCTGCAAACTTTTACTTCTTTCCATTCGATACGTTTAATCCTTTGTTTTCCGCAAAACACGGTGAGATTCACAACCTCATCGCAAGTTGGAGACAAAGTTCTGTGGTTGTGTTGTGCAGGTCTCCACATTGCTACTAGCACTAGTAGTGCGCCCTGCCAAAGCTCAGCTAGTACACCTTTGGGGTGTTTCCTTGCTCCTACTGGTTCGATTAAACCTTGGTTTCATAACTAAGGGAAACTTGCTGATGTGCTCATCATACCTTCCTCTTGGGGTTCCCAACGAGCTCTACATCAACACCACGCACAAAGCACTTTTCTAGGTGCCGTGCATTGAGCCAGCACTTGCCAGTGTTAGCTTGCATTTGTTAATGGTGGCTTGTCTAGGTTGGTGCAGTGGTTGAAGTTTTCTTCTTATTCTTCTTGGTAGAACTCCTCCTCACCAAAAGCTTGGTCGGTACTATCGTCTATAAATACATACAGAGTACACCAATCACCAAACAATACTTAACTAATCTAATTAGCATTCTAAGGCACACATTTTATGATCTATTATCATCACAAGTATCACAAGTTTAATTCAATAGTTTCACTCTTTTTGATTTAGAAAAGTAATTTCTACTCATTGAAAAATTAAATGAGATTTAATATTCACCACCTAAAATATGGGATCATGTAGACACATGTCATCACCACATATTCTAACATGTGGGAATGTGATTTAAGGGTTGGATCATAATTAATTTGGTTTAAGTTCATTATTTAATGATTTAAAGTGACTAGAAATGCCTATATAGCATTATTTTGGTACTAGTCCAAAGTCACTGCATATAAACCTTAATATTATTACATATTCAGATAGGTATGACGAAATGTGATTTTTGAGAGTTGGAATCAACTCAAAATCTAACTTGGTTGATTTTAGGAAAATGTTGCAAGGTGCAAAAGCTTCTGTCTTATTATTTTTACTAGGAGATATCTCTAACTCTTATTGGATTAAATCCAACGGGCTTGGGTAGATCTTTTCAATACCTTTCAGGCAAAATTGGTTTCATGCAATTTGGATTTGTAAATCTCTCTGAATTGATTTTCAAACTAAGGGACAGAACAAAGTTTAAACTAAAAAGAAAAATCCAAATTCAAACTAACTGGGTCGTGCGGGGACGCTAACGGGCCGGCCCAGTGTCACTCCGCAGCGCGTGGCTCAGCTGATAGAGGGGTCCACCGGTCAGCGGCTCATAATGCGCGAAGCGGTACGGGGCAACGTGGGACGTTGGATTAGAACTGAGATCGACGGCTGGGGATCATCATCGACGACGAACAGGTCGCCAGCGAGGTCGAACCCTAGCGGCTCGGTGGGGGTGACTAGGGGGCGTAGCAGGGCTCCAGCGACGACGGCGAGGCAGGCAAACGGACTGGTGGTGGACGGCGAGCTCAGGGACGATCGAGGCAACTCCGGGGGTGGTCGCAATCAGCGGTGCCCTTCTCCTCTAGAGGTGGCCTGCTCCGGTGCAATTCCGGCGAGCTGCTACTCCCCGTGCTCCAGCTAGAGGTGTGGGACGATCAGTGAGGTGAGGGGAGTGGAGTGGTGTGCTGCAAGTGGCTGGGGGTGCCCTCCTTTTATAGGCTCGACGGCGAGACAGAGAGGGATGGGCAGGCGACGGTGGCGACATGGCTACGGGCGGCTAGCAACATGGCTGAAGGTGGCGATCGACGCGTGGTCTCCTGGCGATGCTCTAGGAACTTAATGCAGGCTTAGGGGCGGTGGTATGCGGTCGGGGGCAGCTGGCGCTCTGAGCGGTAGAGGCGGCAGTGTCCACGGCGAGCGGTGGTTGTGAGGCGTTGGGCGGCAAACGGGCATGTCCGGTGTGCTACCTGGGTCGTGGCGAAGCGGTCGGCGCGGGCTGTGGTCGAGGGGCGGAGTCTAGGCACGTGTCGGGTGCGACGCTCTGGCGCGTGCTCGGCATGGCGCGGTGGTACTGGGCGCGGGGTTTGCTCGGTGGTCCACGACTTGGCCTAGCTCGGGGAGGGGACAGTGGGCGGCGGTGAGGTGCTGGCTACCTCCTAGACATGGCGAGAGAGAGGGAGGTGGTCTGCTGGGGTGAGGGCAAGATTGGCCAGCGAGTAGGTGCTCGGCATGACATGGGAATGCCACTAGGGGTGTAGGGGATGGGTGCTAATAGCATGGTTAGATCATGAGGGGACCAAGGGATTAAATGGAGATCATTTGGGGGCAAAACCCTGTTCAAAACAGTGAGCTAGGATTAGGGTGTAAATCATGCCTACCATGTGTTTGATGAAATGGCCTCATGAAATTTCTTTTTGAATTTTGAAAAGATTTTTGGTGGGCGTGCTAGTACTAAGCTTGAGACTCTATGGGTGCTTGGGTTTTGAAAATTGAGCTTGTTTGAGTGGTTTTTGAAATAGTGGGATCTTCCCATATGAAATAGATTCAATTTTGAACTGTCATTTAAAATTAGTATTTGAATGTTTTTAGCAGATCACAAAGTGGTCCTTGGTACCTCATTATGTGTACTAGCAAGGGGTGTAAAGATCCACAAATATTTCTGTTAAGGTTTGAGTACTAGGAATAGCCAAAGTAGGCATGCTAGTTAATTTGGCCAAAATGACCATTCATTTCAATTATTCATTTTGAGTTGTTTTTCTTTGGGAAAAGTTTGGGAATGATTTAGATGATGTTTATTTCACCTAAGAAACATTTTACAAGCAATGAATCACAAAACCATGGAAATTCAAATCAACTCCTAATTTAAATGCACATACACATGAATGCTTTCATATTTTGAAATAGAAAAGTTTTTGTTAACCCTAGTTTTGATGATTTGGATCTTGATAAGCTTGGATTAATTTTTGGGATGTTACAAACCTTCCCCCCTTAAACCAAATCTCATCCCGAGATTTACAACGAAAACTAGGAACTAAAGAGATCTGGAAACTCTGTCCTAATGTAACTTCGCGCTCCCAAGTGGCTTCCTCCTCGGTATGGTTGCTCCACTGAATCTTGAGAAACTTGATGCTCTGGTCCTGGTGGTTCTGTATGCTTCTTCTAAGATACGGATGGGCATTTCCCGATAGGTCAGGTCGTTGTTGATTTCTACATCTCTATGATCGATGTTCTTGAAAACTTCAGTCTTCTCGGGCACTTCTAGGCATTTGCGAAGTAACGAGATATGGAACACATTGTGGATGGCTGACATCTCTTCAGGCTGTTCCAGTTGATACGATACTTCTCCTTGACGGTTCAGAATTTTGAAGGGCCCGATATATATGGGCGCTAACTTTCCTTTCAGACTAAAGCGTTGGGTTCCATTCAATGGTGAAACTTTGAGATACACAAAATCTCTGACATTGAAAGTTAGGTCTCTCCTTCTCTTGTCAGCATAACTCTTTTGTCTGGATTGGGCGGTCTTGAGGTGCTCACGGACTTTGTGAACCTTCTCTTCCGCTTGTCGGAGAATGTCGGGTCAAAAGATCTGACTCTCTCCTACTTGCGACCAATTCAAAGGGGTATATCACTTTCTTCCGTATAGGATTTCAAATGGTGCCATCTGCAAACTAGCTTGATAACTATTGTTATATGCGAATTCTGCAAAAGGCAGGCAGTCTTCCCATTTTGATCCGTATTCCAACACACAAGCTCTAAGCATATCCTCTAGGATCTGGTTGACTCTCTCAGTCTGTCCATCTGTTTGCGGATGATACGCGGTGCTGATGTTCAACTTGGTTCCCAGTCCTTCCTAAACTTTCTGCCAAAATCAAGAGGTAAACTGAGTTCCTCGATCTGATACTATGGTCTTGGGGGTTCCATGCAGACTAACAATCCTAGCAATATACAGCTCTGCTAGTTTTGCACTCTGGTAGGTTGTCTTGACAGGTATAAAGTGGGCTACCTTGGACAGTCTATCAACTATGACCCTGATTGAGTCATTTCCCATACTAGAAGTAGGTAAACCGGTGATAAAGTCCATTCCGACGGAATCCCATTTCCATTCCGGAATCTACAATGGTTGCAACAGTCCTGTAGGCCTCTGATGCTCTGCTTTGACTTGTTGACAGATGTCACACTTGGCGATGTAGCTTCCGATTTCTCTCTTCATCTTGTGCCACCAAAATTGCTCTTTCAAATCCTGATACATCTTCGTTCCTCCGGGGTGGATAGAATAAAGAGTATCATGAGCTTCCTTCATGATAACTTCCTTCAGTTCCGAATCTGCTGGCACACAAATACTTCCTTTGTACCACAATACTCCTTCTTCGTCTTTAGTGAATCCAGGTACCTTTCCTATACCAATACGACGTTTGATTCCGTCGATAGTTTCATACCCATTCTGGGCTTCCTTGATTTGGCTAATCAAAGTGGGCTGAAGTTCAATGCTAGATAAGGATGCTTTGCTAACCAATTCAGTCCTGAACTATTCCAACTCCTCATACAAACTTGGTTGCTTCTCCTTGATCATGGTGTTTAGCCTACACGGCAATCTGCTAAGAGCATCCGCTACCACATTGGCTTTGCCGGGGTGATAGTGAATGTCAAGGTCATAATCCTTGATCAACTCTATCCATCTCCTTTGCCTCATATTCAGCTCCTTCTGAGTGAAAATATACTTCAAGATCTTATGATCTGAGTAAATCTCATAGCGATTACCCATCAGATAATGACACCATGTCTTCAATGCCAGCACTACGGCTGCTAATTCAAGATCATGGGTCGGATAAATCTGCTCATGCTGCTTCAGCTGTCAAGACAGATAAGCGATGACTTTGCCTTCTTGCATCAGCACACATCCTAGACCAATCTTGGATGTGTCACAATATACATCAAATGGCTTCGTGATGTCTGGCATGATCAATATTGGGGCTGATATCAATCTCCTCTTCAGCTCCTGGAAACTGGCTTCACATTTGTCGGTCCATTCAAACTTCTTGTCCTTCTTCAACAATTGTGTCATGGGTCTGGTGATGCTTGAGAATCCTTCCACGAACTTGTGGTAGTATCCCGCTAATCCGAGAAATGCACGGACTTGGGTTTGAGTGGTTGGCGCTTCCCATTCTTCGACATCTTTGATCTTGGCAGGATCAATAGAGACTCCTCCGGCAGACACAATATGTCCTAGGAATCCGACCTCTTTCAGCCAAAACTCACACTTGCTGAACTTGGCATATAACTGATGTTCTCTCAGGGTTTCTAGGATAACTCTCAGATGTTGCTCATGCTCTTCTTCTGACTTGGAGTAGATAAGGATGTCGTCGATAAACACAACCACAAACTTATCTAGGAAATTCATAAAGATCTTAGTCATGAGATTCATGAAATAAGCAGAGGCATTGGTTAATCCAAAAGACATAACCGTATACTCATATAAACCATAGCGAGTAGTAAAGGCGGTCTTCGGAATATCCGTTGCACGAATCTTAAGTTGGTGATAACCAGTCCTAAGATCAATCTTTGAGAATACCTGGGCTCCAGTCAACTGATCAAAGAGATCCTCTATCTTTGGCAATGGGTACTTGTTCTTAATGGTGACGTTATTCAACTTTCTGTAATCTGTACACAGACGGTTGCCTACATCTTTCTTGTCGACGAATAACACTGGTGATCTCCATGGTGATGCGCTTGGTTGAATCAAGCCTTTGGCTAACATAGCATCCAACTGCTTCTTCAGCTCCACTAACTCTGAGGGGTTCATGCTATAGGGTCTCTGGGCTATGGGTCCGGTTCCGGGGATTAGTTCGATGCTGAACTCAATATCCCTATCCGAGGGCATACCTGGCAATTCATCTGGGAATACGTCGGGGTATTCACAGACTACTCTGACTTGGTCTATGGTGGGTAGGGCTAGACACTTGTTGCACTTGGATTGACGGGGTAAGGTTTCAGATATATGCTCTACTGTTACTCCAGAACTACTGGTCATGGTGATGGCTTTCTTAGCACAGTCTATCAGTCCTTTATGCCTTGACATCCAGTCCATACCTAGTACTACTTCCAATCCTTTGGTTCCAAGTACAGTTAGGTTGGCATAAAAATCTATCCCATGTATTCTAATAGGCACAACTTTGCAAATTTTTCTAGCTTTGGTCGTTGAACCGGGGATTTGAACTATCATGACATGCTTCAGGTTGGTTGGGTGAACCTTACTAGTGCATGCAAATTCTTCGGTGACAAATGAATGCGATGCTCCCGAATCAAACAATACTCTTGCTAAAACTGAGTTGACTGAAAACATACCCAGCACTACGTCTGGCGCTTCCTGAGCTTCTTCTACGTTCATGTGGAAGAGACGACCGTTGTGGTTGTGAGGGTTCCCTAGGGCAAATCTTCTTCCTGGTTGAACACGACGCTGCTGTTGAGCTAGGGCATTCACATTGGCATTGGCTGCAGTCTTCTTGGGACACTCATTGGAGTAGTGACCCTTCACTCCACACTCGAAACAAGTGACCTGGGACTTGTCCTTGACTGCGACAGGTACAACATTGCTGCCAGTTCTGGGTGTAGTTTTGTTGTTATTGTTGTTGCCCTTGGGAGGTGCACGGTTGAAATTGTTGGCATTGCCGGAGTTGTGATTATTTCCTTCGGACTTCCCATTGCCTCCGCTACGGTTGGGGTAGCTTGGGCGCGACGTTGGGGGTCGGTTGTTCCTTGGTGCATATCCCGATGAGGGGTTGGGATGGTACTTCTGGTGACTCCTGGATCTAGATTGCTGCATCATGCGACGCTTGCGGTTGTCGTTTGCCTGGTTAATCTTCCCTTCCATTTGAATGGAAGAGTCGACTAGCTCTTCGAGATCCTAGAAACGGATGTTGACGAGGACAGTCTGCATCTCATCATGCAGTCTGTTCAAGAATCTCTCCTTCTTCTTGGCCTCCGTGTTGATCTCACCCGGTGCATATCTGGCAAGTGACAGGAATCTATCACGGTACTACACCACAGTCATTCTTCCTTGCTTCAATTCGCGGAAGTCATCTCTCATTCTGTTGACTAGACCTTGCGGCACGTGGGTGCGGCTGAACTTGACTTTGAATGCTTGCCATGTCATCACTTGACCATGGTTCATATTGCGGATACTATTCCACCAAGCTCTTGCATCTCCTGCTAGGTAGTGGGTGGCGAAGAGAACTTTCTCATTTTCATCACCTCGTGCAACTTCTAAGTTGTTTTCCATTGTCTATAACCATTCATCAGCATCTAATGGGTTTTGAGATTGGGGGATTGGTATTCTGAATTTTTTTTAGTTTGGATCCCTGGTGATCCTGATTTCCATGCCCTTGGTTGTTGAGAGCCATCTGGGCGATCTTTTGAAGTGTTGCTAAGTTTGCTTGGCGCTCTGCCCTGCTTGCTTCACTGTCTGCGATAAGATTATGCAAGATCTACAGCATTGGGTCTTGCGACGAGCTGCTCCCTCCTTGGTTTCCACGAGTCATCTGAAGATTGAGGTAGATATAGGGGTAAGAGGGAAATTCTAAGGTTCATGGTTTTGGGTTTTCAAAGCTAAAACTTTGAGTTAGACTCAGGTTTTTCAACTAACTTCATTTCATTCATGCAAGCAACACACGATACAAACACACACCACAACAATCAAAGGAAAATAGATGGTTTGAAGAACCATTCTGCAAGCTACGATACAGTGGGACCGATACATCTCATCCTACGATAGTGCTCTAGTGCATCTACGCATCATCGATGAAGTCGGAGTCCTCATCGTCAGTGTAGAAGTCCACAGCATCCTCCTCCAGAAAGTCATCATCATTGCTGAGGTAAGAATCCATGTCTCCCTCGATGTCTTCACCCTCATCTTCTTCTTCCTTGGCGGCAAGCTGAGATTCCTGCTCCTTGATGGTCTTCTCGAGGCCGGCCACCTTCTTGCGAAGACGGATGCGATCCTTCTTTGCACGCTGGTGGCGAAGAGACTGGCGATCCTAGACGAGCAGTGCAAAAGTCTGGACCTTCTGGTCGGCAATGGCATGGTTTTGGTTGGCTAACTCTCTGGCATTGTCTAGTTCCTGTTGTCTGTCGTGTAGCAAGAAGTCAATATTCTCCACTTGACGCCTCAACTCTGGGTGACTTGGCATCTCCATCGGCATTCCCATGAAGTCACGTCTTGCATAGTGAACAAAACGGGTTCCTCGGAGTTGGTTGACGCTGAGGGCACATAGACGTGCAAGAGCTTCATGCATTGCCCTGGCTAATCCATCTAGCCAGTTGTTCTCTCTCACGGAGAACTGAATTCTCCAAGAAGTTGGTGCTTCGATGCTTCCTCTAAGATCCGCGGTGACTAGCCACTGTAGGTCTCCTCCTGGGGGTCCTGGAAGTTGAGCTCCAAGAAACTCCAGATGTGGGCGTCCCAGTAACTCCGACAGTGAATCCAGATCCCTCTCGAAGATCAGCTGACCTCTGTTTCCCAACTGGTAAAACTTGCTAAACTGAGTCTCCATCTACAAGAATTTAGGATGAGGAAGTTAGTGAAGTGATCAGGTGTGTCAAATTTTAAGTAGTAGTGTAAGAATTTCGAGGAACATGAATTTTTGAGGAAGAAATGAATCCACAAGGATAAGAGAGGAGATAGTTTTTCATAAATACTCACTTTGGTTTTGAAACTAAGTTTTTGTTTGAATGTCCATTCTAACTAGGGTCTCCTATGGTCAGGATGGCTCAGATACCAACTTGTCAACACCCGGAATTTTAATCCCAGATGCCCGTTATGCCATACCTCGCAATCCCAGGATTACCATTTTTGCGCAACATAACGGATTGGATATCACAGTACATCATCCATTACAAACCATACATAAGGTCTTACACAAATAAGGATCTCATGATCCAGTCTTAATACAACAAGCAGCGGGAATAAAAGATAAGCGTAGCGGTGGGGTCCATCTTTAGGGGCACAGGCAATGCTGACGAAGGCAGATAGTCCTAGTCATTATAGCCGTACTGCTGACCATCATCTTGGAAGTCTCCTTCATAGTCTGGCCATGAGAATAGCCAAGGACAAAAGCCATGAGTAATCTTTAAGTACTCGCAA
The DNA here is from genome assembly GCA_910589775.1 of Avena eriantha. Lineage (NCBI taxonomy): Eukaryota > Viridiplantae > Streptophyta > Magnoliopsida > Poales > Poaceae > Avena > Avena eriantha. The sequence goes on from OU342745.1 coordinate 243,463,404, forward strand.
ACTACCACTAACATGTAATATAGTTCTAAGTTGAAGTGCTAAATCTAAGTTTAACTATCAAGTTAAGTTTGAAACCTAAGCTGAGTTCTGAAGCAAAGAAAGATAAAGTAAAGTTGTAGAATCACTTAAGTTGGGAAGTTATTGTCATAACACAACCCTGTTGTGGTCAAGTCAAGATTCATCATTCATTTCATAAGTTGTTTGGAAAACATCTGACAACGAAACAATATGGCCATTCCAACTGTCCATAACCGCGGACGCGGCTATTCGAATAGTTTGACACTCTACAGAGGTGGTACACTTTCACCACAAGATTCGATACATCTGTCAGGGATAACCCTGAATCATCATACTTAGTATGCAAATAATCAAACATAACTTTCCCTTTACACAACCTAGTATAAGCACCTCTCCTATGAGCATGGCCTCCCAACCATGACCAGCAGTCATCTTGGGCACATCATAGGTGGCCAACATTGAGAGGTAGCCTCAACTCAAACCTCTCCCATGAGGGAACTAATACTAATGCATATAAATTTCCAGCTAAGCCTTACCCTATTCAGGTAGTGTGGTTGTACGGTAAATTTGAAATGGTATCGCATCCGAATCCAACCATCAGTTTTATAAAAGGGTTAAGGCTCATTCCTCATCATTTTCATCATCATAAACCATTTGTGTTTCTCAACACATGTCAAAACATTTCAATAGAATGACTCATCATTGCAAGGTTTTCACAATTCATTTTCACCAAGTGTTCCCATCTAAAGTGACTCAAGTTTTTATCTACTCTAAACTACTAAGTTAAGAGTGTTCACTACGGGGGAAAAGATGGGTTCAATCTCATGCCATAGAATGACATCTAAAGGGTTCTAAATAGGTCAAGTTTTATACTCTTTATGCTACCTTCAAAACAAGTAAAGAACTTTGGGTAAAGTAAAGGAAGTAAAGCTTGAAGATAAAACTTGGGGTAACTAATAGTCAAAGTGCTATGACTCAAGCATGCCTATAGCATCTTGGATCAAGTTAACTAGTTTAATGCTAGCTTGCTACAATAGCTTGCCAGTGTTAGCTTGCATTTGTTAATGGTGGCTTGCCTTGGTTGGTGAAGTGGTTGAAGTTTTCTTCTTCTTCTTCTTGGTAGAACTCCTCCTCGAAAGCTTGGTCGGTACTATCGTCTATAAATACATACGGAGTACACAATCACCAAACAATACTGAAATAATCTAATTAGCATTCTAAGGCACACATTTGATGATCTATTATCATCACAAGTATCACAAGTTTAATTCAATAGTTTCACTCTTTTTAATTTAGAAAAGTAATTTCTACTCATTGAAAAATTAACTAAGATTTAATATTCACCACCTAAAATATGGGATCATGTGGACACATGTCATCACCACATATTCTAACATGTGGGAATGTGATTTAAGGGTTGGATCATAATTAATTTGGTTTAAGTTCATTATTTAATGATTTAAAGTGACTAGAAATGCCTATATAGCATTATTTTGGTACTAGTCCAAAGTTACTGCATGTTAACCTTAATATTATTACATATTCAGATAGGTATGATGAAATGTTATTTTTGAGAGTTTGAATCAACTCAAAATCTAACTTGGTTGATTTTAGAAATATGTTGCAAGGTGCAACAGCTTCTGTCTTATTATTTTTACTAGGAGAGATCTCTAACTCTGATTGGATTAAATCCAACGGGCTTGGGTAGATCTTTTCAGTGCCTTTCAGGAAAAATTGGTTTCATGCAATTTGGATTTGTAAATCTCTCTGAATTGATTTTCAAACTAGGGGACAGAACTAAGTTTAAACTAAAAAGAAAAATCCTAATTCAAACTAACTGGGTCGCGCGGGAACGTTAACGGGCTGGCCCAGTGTCACTCCGCAGCGCAGGGCTCAGCTGACAGGGGGTCCATCGGTCGGCGGCTCATAACGCGCGAAGCGGTACGGGGCAACGTGGGACGTTGGATTAGAACTGGGATCGACGGCTGGGGATCGTCATCGACGACGAACAGGTCGTCGGCGAGGTCGAACCCTATCGGCTCGGTGGGGGTGCATAGGGGGCGTACTAGGGCTCCAACGATGACGGCGAGGAGGGCAAATGGACTGGTGGTCGACGACGAGCTCAGGGACGATCGAGGCAGCTCCGGGGGTGGTCGCAATCAGCGGCGCCCTTCTCCTCCAGAGGCGGCCTGCTCCGGTGCAATTCCGGCTAGAGGTGTGGGATGATCAGTGAGGTGAGGGGAGTGGAGTGGTGTGCTGCAAATGGCTGGGGGTGCCCTCCTTTTATAGGCTCGATGGCGAGACCGAGAGGGATGGGCAGGCGACGGTGGCGACATGGCTACGGGCGGCTAGCGGCATGGCTAAGGGTGGTGATCGATGCGCAGTCTCCTGGCGATGCTCTAGGAACTTAATGCGGGCTTAGGGGCGGTGGTATGCGGTCGGGGGTAGCTGGCGCTCTAAGCGGCAGAGGCCGCGGTGTGCACGGCAAGCGGTGGCTGTGAAGCGTTGGGCGGCGAATGGGCATGTCCGGCGTGCTCCCTGGGTGTGAAGCGGTGGGCGCGGGCTGCGGTCGAGGGGCGGAGTGTAGGCGCGTGTCGAGCGGAGATCATTTGGGGGGCAAAACCCTATTCAAGACTGAGAGGGATGGGCAGGCCATGGTGGTGACATGGCTACGGACTGCTAGCGGCATGGCTGAGGGTGGCGATCGACGCACGGTCTCCTGGCGGTGCTCTAGGACTTTAATGCAGGCTTAGGGGCAGTGGTAAGCGGTCGGGCGGAGCTGGCGCTCTGAGCGGCCGAGACGGCGGCTTCGACGGCGAGAAGTGGTTGTGAGGCATTGGACGGCGAATGGGGGTGTCTGACGTGCTCCCTGGGTCATGGCGACGTGGTGGGCGCGGGCTGCGGTCGAGCGGCGGCTTGTGCACGCGTGCCGGGTGCGACGCTCTGGCGCGTGCTCGGCCTGACGCGGTGGCACTAGGCGCGGGGTTTTCTCGGTGGTCCACGGCTGGGCCTGGCTCGGGGAGGGGACAATGGGCGGCGGTGAGGTTCTGGCTAGCTGCTAGCCATGGAGAGAGAGGGGAAGGTGGTCTGCTGGGGTGATGGCATGGTCGGCCGGCGAGGTGGGGCTCGGCTTGGCATGGCCATGCTGCTAGGAGGTAGGGGATGTGGTGATTATGCCCTGGTTTGATCAAGAGGGGACAAAGTGAGCAAATGTGGGTCAAATGGGAGACAAGTTTGGCCAGAACACTATTTAAAATTGTGAATTTGGTTTTGTTTGAATTCTGCCTTCCATTTGTTTGATGAAATGGCCGCATGAAATTTCTTTTTGAATTTTGAAAAGATTTTTGGTGGGTGTGCTAGTACTAAGCTTGAGACTCTGTGGGTGCTTTGGTTTTGAAAATTGAGCTTGTTTGAGTGGTTTTTTAAATAGTGGGATCTTCCCATATGAAATAGATTCAATTTTGAACTGTCATTTAAAATTAGTATTTGAATGTTTTTAGCAGATCACAAAGTGGGACTTGGTACCTCATTATGTGTACTAGCAAGGGGTGTAAAGATCCACAAATGTTTCTGTTAAGTTTTGAGTACTAGTACTAGCCAAAGTAGGCATGATAGTTAATTTGGCCAAAATGACCATTCATTTCAATTATTCATTTAGAGTTGTTTTTCTTTGGGAAAAGTTTGGGAATGATTTAGATGATGTTTATTTCACCTAAGAAACATTTTACAAGAAATGAATCACAGAAACATGGCAATTCAAATCAACTCCTAATTTAAATGCACATACACATGAATGCTTTCATATTTTGAAATGGAAAAGTTTTTGTTAACCCTAGTTTTGATGATTTGGATCTTGATAAGCTTGGATTAAAGTTTTGGGATGTTACAACTGAAAACGTTTACTTTGAAATGGCACCACTGGTTGATAGCAGTGAACTGGGGTACCATTGGTTGATAGCAATGAACCCAAAACTTTTGTTTTGAAAATCCCCTTCTTCACCCACAAATTTTAATTTAAGGAATTTGGAATGATGAGATTTCTTGAACTGCTTCAAGTCTAGTCGCTCAAAGTCGTCCGTAACCATGTACATGAATAAGTACTTAGATTTAACACTCTCGAGAGGTTTGTACACTTTACCCACAAGACCCAGTCAACCCCAGCACACAATACCACCCAGATGTGGCACGACCGGGGGAAAACCGAGACAAGACATTTCAGAAGTAGTCTCTCAACCATGATGGAGTCGTTACACCTACAAAATTCTACCATGCTCTATCACGCTGGGTTGACTTCTAATGACTTAGTTCGTCAAGATAGAGCCCATTTGCCAAGTGGTTGTACATGGAAGCTCATAGACAAGAACGCCGCCAAATCTCTTTAAGCCTGGGTGCTTTCTGCATGTGCACATACGACAGGAGTCAGCCGTTGATAGCGCTAATTTCCTGATTGGCACTCCACCAAAAATATCAATCCCATTCACCCAGGTCGTTCATTAAGTTATGTTGTTTTCATTACACAAAAGAATATCCTTTCAACATCACATAACTTGATATGAATCCACCTACAGAATCTATAGCATGGCTAAGCATTCAACTCCTACGTTGTTTTATACTCATTAGTCAAGATACATGTTGCTATCCTATCTAGGTTGCATAGGATAGCTTAAATACTAGATGGTCCTACATATGCAATCTTTGAAAACATCTAAGTGCTTAAGAAATTAGTAGGACATTTATGAAGTGAACTTGCCTCTTGTTGAAGTTGTCAGAAATACTCTCTTCACAAATCAACCTTTACTCTCCAGTCAATCTACATGATTCGCAAACAGTGCAACGAATAAACAAACCAAGCAGACACACCAATTCAATGCAATACTGTCAACACCCGGATTTTTAATCCCAGATGCCTGTTATGTTGGGTCCGTAGCATAGAAAACAAAAAATTTCCTACGGTGTGAACTACACGCCAAGATCTATCTACTAGATACAAAGCAACGGGTGGACATACATCCAATGAGAACTTACCCTCGAAGACAACGAGTTTTGTTAACGAGTAGGAACTCGTGGTTGATGTAGTCGTACACTTGCCGATCTCAAGATCGTGAGGAAGTCCGAGCGCCGCAACTCAGCAGCGCATCCGCACTCGCACACACGTTCAAGCCACCGGACAACCTCCACCTCCTCGCTCCAGCGATCCAGCGGAAGAAGCAACTCCTTCCATACGAAATGCCATCGGGAACATGTATCTCGCTAATTCGAGACCATGGGGGAATAATTCTAGAGGGGGAGAGAGATCCTTGACAAGGATGTGTGAGGATGAAGAAGGGAATGGATCGCCTTTTATAGGAGGAGGGGGTGCCCCCTCTCTCCATGGCCGGCGCATGGGGGCTGACCCCTCACCTCCCCCATTCATGTGGTGGTAACCCCTCCACATTAAAATGCCTCTTCACATTCCCTTTTAAAGTCTCCACTTTAAATGCATTAAATTTCTCCAAATTTAATGCTCTCTCATTTAATAAAACTCTTTTTATTAAATTTATTCGGAATTTTGTTAATTGCTTTAATTAACAAACATTCACATATAGCCCCTTGCAATATTTCAATATGACATGCAGAACCACTTTCTGCAATTTCACCCGAAACAATTTCTGGTTTCTATTGAAACAATTCCTGCGCTTTGCAATTCTTTCGCCTGAAACATATGTGCTCCAAAATGGTGTCCGGTAACTCTTAAGTGTGCCACCCTACGGTTCGCGAATAATGCAGACATGATCGAGACCCTTCTCCGATGAATAATCAGCAGCGGGACCTAGAGATCCGTACTGACTCCTACACATTCAACGATGACTTCTGTGATCGTGAGAACCTTTAACGCTTGTAACTAAATCCCTTTGTATCTCGATATATTTCATGTCCGAGATTCGATCATCGGTATCTCCATACCTAGTTTGATCTCGTTACCGACATGCACTCTTTTCTCGTTCCCGTGATATAACATTCTAGTGATCACATCACTTGCTTGCAAGCTATCTTAATGTGATATCACCGAGAGGGCCCAGAGTATATCTATCCGTCATCTGGATTGACAAATTCCACTCTTGATCCATGAGCCTCAACATAACACCTTCGTAGTACTGAACCCATCTTTATAGTCACCCTGTTACGGTGTGACGTTTGATGTTATCAAGATACTCTTCCGGTGTTAGCAATTAACATGATCTCATGGTCTAATGATAAAGATTACTTCGTATGATGTTATAGAAATATAAACATAATGACTTGATCGTAATGCTATACTTCAGATGAATGTTCATCACATCATTCCACCAATGGTGTGACCTTGTTATTAACAACATCCAATGTCCATGATCAGGAAACCTTGATCATCTTGTTAATCAACAAGCTAGTCTATAAGAGAGGCATAACTAGGAACCTTTTTTGTTTATTAAACACACATGTATTGATGTTTCCGATCAATACAATTCTAGCATGTAAAATAAACATCTATCATATATAAGTAATATATAATAACAACTTTATTATTGCCTCTCAGGGCATATTTCCTCCAGTCTCCCACTTGCACTAGAGACAATAATCTAGTTCACATAGTGATAAATCTAACACCCATGGAGTTCTGGTGTTGATCATGTTTTGCCCTAGGGAGAACTTTAGTCAACGGATCTGCTACATTTAGGTCCGTGTGTACTTTACAAATCTTTATATCTCCATCCTTGGCATGCTCGCGGATGGAGTGAAACCGGCGCTTAATATGCCTGGAATTCTTGTGAGACCTCGGTTCCTTTGCATTGGCTATGGCTCCATTATTGTCACAATAGATCACCATTGGGTCCAACGCACTGGGAACCACACCTAGTTCCGTAATGAACTATTTCATCCAAACCGCTTCCTGCGCCGCTTCTGAAGCAGCAACATATTCCGCCTCCGTCGTTGATCCAGCCACCAGAGGTTGTTTGGAACTCCTCCAACTAACTGCTGCTTCGTTCAAGAGAAATACGTATCCGGATTGAGACTTAGAGTCATCCGGATCGGTGTCAAAGCTAGCATCGACATAACACTTAGGGACTAGCTCTTCTTCACCTCTGTATATAAGAAACATATCCTTAGTTCTTCTCAAGTACTTGAGGATGTTCTTTACCGCTATCCAGTGTTCCAAACCTGGATCAGATTGGTACCTACTAGTCAAACTAATAGCATGTGCCACATCCGGTCTTGTACATAGCATGGCATACATAATAGATCCTATGGCCGAGGCATAGGGGATCTTATCCATCATCTCTCTTTCTTCCGTCGTAGCCGGACTTTGAGTCTTACTCAATGTCTTGCCTTGCAACATGGTAAGAACCCCTTCTTACTTTCGTCCATATTAAACTTCTTTAATATCTTATCAAGGTATGTACTCTGCGATAGCCCAATTAGGCGCCTTGATCTATCTCTATAGATTTTAATGCCTAATACATATGATGCTTCACCAAGGTCTTTCATCGAAAATTTGCTGTTTAGATAACTTTTAACACTGTTTAAAAGATCTATATCATTTCCATTAAATAATATGTCATCCGCATATAATATCAGAAATGCCACATTCCTCCCACTCACTTTCTAGTAAATACAAGTCTCTCCATAAGTTTGGACAAATACAAACTCTTTGATCACCTCATCAAAGCGGAGATTCCAACTCCGGGATGCTTGCTTCAGTCCATAGATGGATCGCTGAAGTTTGCATACCTTATTAGCATCCTTAGGATCGAAAAAACCCTTAGGTTGTATCATATACAACTCTTCTTCAATATTACCATTGAGGAACGCAGTTTTGACATCCATCTGCCATATTTCATAATTGAAATATGCAGCAATTGCTAACATAATCCTAACCGACTTAAGCATCGCTACGGGAGAGAATGTCTCATCGTAGTCAACTCCTTGAATTTGTCGAAACCACTTTGCGACAAGTCGAGCCTTATAGATGGTCACATTACCATGAGCATCAGTTTTTCTTTTGAAAATCCATTTATTCTCAACAGCCTTTCGGTCGTGAGGTAAGTCCACCAAGTTCCAAACTTGGTTCTCGTACATGGATTCCATCTCGGATTTCATGGCTTCTAGCCATCTGTTGGAATCCGGGCTCATCATCGCTTCTTCATACGTCGCAGGGTTATCCATTTCATCAACCATGAAATTCACAACTGGATTGCTGTACAGTTCAGGAGCTGCACGTGTCATGCTTGACCTGCGAGGTTCGGTAGTGTCCTCTTTCGGTGTTTCATGATCATTATCATTAGCTCTCTCTTCATCAGGTGAAGTCAACTCCGAAACAACTTCTGGTGCTGTGCCACTCGCCATTCCATGAAGAAAAGGTTCAATAACCTCTTCGAGTTCTACCTTCCGACTACTCACACCTTTCGCGAGAAACTCCTTCTCAAGAAAGGATCCATTCTTGGCAACAAAAAACTTGCCCTCGGATCTGTGATAGAAGGTATACCCAATTGTTTCCTTAGGGTATCCTATGAAGACGCATTTTTCCGCTTTGGGTTCGAGTTTATTCGGTTGAAGTTTCTTCACATAAACATCGCATCCCCAAACTTTAAGAAATGACAGCTTAGGTTTGTTTCCAAACCATAATTCATACGGTGTCATTTGAATGGATTTAGATGGTGCCCGATTTAAAGTGAATGCAGCTGTTTCCAGTGCATAACCCCAAAATGACAGTGGCAAGTCAGTCAGAGACATCATAGATCAAACCATATCCAATAAGGTACGATTACGATGTTCCGACACACCATTACGTTGTGGTGTTCCGGCAGGCGTGAGTTGTGAAACTATTCCACACTCTTTCATGTGTGTGTTAAACACGTAACTTAGATACTCTCCTCCACGTTCAGACCGTAGAAATTTGACCTTTCTATTATGATGATTTTCCACTTCATTCTGAAATTCCTTGAACTTTTCAAAAGTTTCAGACTTTTGTTTCATCAAATAGATATACCCATATCTACTCAAATCATCCGTGAAAGTAACAAAATAACGATATCCACCTCGCGCCGACACACTCATTGGTCCACACACATCAGTATGTATGATTTCCAATAGATATGTCGCCCGTTCCATTGAACCGGAAAACGGCGTTCAAGTCATCTTGCCCATAAGGCATGGCTCACATGTATCAAATGATTCAAAATCAAGTGATTCCAAAAGTCCATCAGAATGGAGTTTCTTCATGCGTTTAACGCCAATATGACCTACACGGCAGTGCCACATATATGTAGACATATCATCATCAAGTTTAATCTTTTTAGCATTAACATTATGAATGTGTGTAATATTACTATCGAGATCCAACAGAAATAAACCATTCAACATAGGTGCATGACCATAAAAGCTATCATTCTTATAAATCGAACAACCATTGTTTTAAGATTTAAAGGAATGACCACTTTGCATCAAACATGATCTAGATACAATGTTCATGCTCAGTGTAGGCACTAAATAACAATTATTTAGGTTTATAACTAATCTCGATGGCAAATGGAGAGGTAGCGTCCTGACGGCGATCACATCAACTTTTGATCCATTGTCGACCCGCATTCTGACCTCATCCCTTGCTAGTTGTCGCTTTTTTCGTAGCCCCTGAACCGAGTTACATATATTAGCAACCGATCCCGTATCAAATACCCAGGTGCTACTGCGAGTACTAGTCAAGTACACATCAATAACATGTATATCACATATACCTTTGTTTGCCTTGTCGGACTTCTTGTCCGCCAAATACTTGGGGCAGTTGCGCTTCCAATGGCCAGTCCCTTACAATAGTAGCACTCGGTGTTAGACTTAGGGCCAGCTCGGGGTTCTTTTCAGGTGTGGCAACAGACTTGCCACCCTTCTTTCCCTTGTGCTTGCCTTTCTTGTCTTTCTTGAAACCGGTGGTCCTATTGATCATCAACACTTGATATTCTTTCCTAATCTCCACTTCTGCAGTCTTTAAGCATTGATAGAAGCTTGGGAAGAGACTTCTTCATGCCCTGCATATTATAGTTCATCACGAAGCTCTTGTAGCTAGGTGGCAGAGATTGGAGAACACGATGTATGCCTAAGTCAATGGGAATCGTTATTCCCAAGGACACAAGCTTATCGGCGTACCTAGACATTTTGAGTACATGCTCACTAACGGAGCTGTTTTTCTCCATCATGCAGCTAAAGAACTTTTCTGTAGCATTATAACTCTCTACGACAGCATGGGTATCGAAAATCATTTTCAATTCTTCCATGGTATCAAAGGCATTGCCATTTTCGAAACGCTTTTGAAGTTCTGGCTCTAGCCCATACAGTATGCCGCAATGAACTAAGTTGTGGTCCTCCTGACGACTCACATAGACATTCTTTTCCTCGTCAGGGGCATCAGGAGCTGGTGGGGGGCGTAGCGGCGCATCTAGCACATATTGCTTTTGTGCAACAGTGAGGAGAATCCTCAAATTCATAGCCCAGTTGGTGAAGTTGCTACCATTCGCAGCAAGTTTCTCTTTCTCCATGAACACATTGAAATTAAAAGCAAGTGGTGCCATCTACAACAGAATTTGTAAAGTTTATTTAGACTAAGTTTATGATAGATTGAGTTCAACTAATCCAAATTACTAATGAACTCCCACTCAAAAACGACATCCCTCGTGTCTTTTTGGTGATTACGTGAACCAAACCCACTACACCAAGTCCGATCATCACGTGAGTTGATGTAGCTTCAAAGGCGAGCATCTATATGGGCATCATATCAACTATATGACTCATGCTTAACCTTTCGGTCCGTGTTCCGAGGCCATGTCTGTACATGCTAGGCTCGCCGAGTAAGAACCTTAGTATTCGCATGTGTAAACCTGTCTTACACCCGTTCCTATGAAAGCGTAGATTCGAGTACACCCGATCATCACGTGATGTCTCGAAACACGATCCACAGAACGGTGCATACTTAAGGAAGAACACATTTTTATCTTGATATCTAAATGAGGGATCATCTTATAATGCTACCAAAAGCGCCAAACTAGCAGTATAAGATGCTAACATCTAATGTGTAAAGTGAGATGATATGGTCCATGCATTTAATCTCTATCACTTGCATCGTGGTATGATCTCTATCATTCCTTTGTGTGTAAGGCCAAGGTCTATGGAACTTACACGTTGAGTGTGTTGTAAGAGTATCTATCATACATCTACTTACAACAATACCATATCAATACACTAGCCCAGCAATGATCTAAACTAGAAGCCTCTAATTTATTAATTGCAAGTTTTACGTGGCTTAGGGCTTTCGGAGATAGAACCGTTCTCACCTACGAACATGAACCACAACAAGGATAACTAAGTTATTAGGAACTTGTTGTAAATCAGATATTGACTATAGTAGGAGAGACAGACACCCGCCATCCACTTATGCAAAACAAGTTGCATGTCAGTCGTGGAACCGGTCTCATGTACGATGACATGTAACGTTGGTCCGGGCCACTTCATCCCACTATGCCACCAATATCCAAAATACATAGAAGATGCAATAACATGATCATCATCGCCCACATATAAACATATGTGTACTACCCGTGCAAAGCACCTACGCATAGATCAGGATCTGATACCACTGTTGGGTCCAGAGCATAGAAAACAAAAAATTTCCTACGGTGTGAACTACACGCCAAGATCTATCTACTAGGTACAAAGCAACGGGTGGACATACATCCAACGAGAACTTACCCTTGAAGACAACGATTTTTGTTAACGAGTAGGAACTCGTGGTTGATGTAGTCGTACCCTTGCCGATCTCAAGATCGTGAGGAAGTCCGCGCGCCGCAACTCAGCAGCGCATTCGCACTCGCACACACGTTCAAGCCACCGGACAACCTCCACCTCCGCGCTCCAGCGATCCAGCGGAAGCAGCAACTCCTTCCAGACGAAATGCCACCAGGAACATGTATCTCGCTAATTCGAGACCATGGGGGAATAATTCTAGAGGGGGAGAGAGATCCTTGACAAGGAGGTGTGAGGATGAAGCAGGGAATGGGTGGCCTTTTATAGGCGAAGGGGGGTGCCCCCTCTCTCCATGGCCGGCGCATGGGGGGGGTGACCCCTCACCTCCCCCATTCATGTGGTGGTAACCCCTCCACATTAAAATGCCTCTTCACATTCCCTTTTAAAGTCTCCACTTTAAATGCATTAAATTTCTCCAAATTTAATGCTCTCTCATTTAATAAAACTCTTTTTATTAAATTTATTCAGAATTTTGTTAATTACTTTAATTAACAAACATTCACATATAGCCCCTTGCAATATTTCAATATCACATGCAGAACCACTTTCTGCAATTTCACCCGAAACAATTTCAGGTTTCTATTGAAACAATTCCTGCGCTTTGCAATTCTTTTGTCTGAAACATATGTGCTCCAAAATCGTGTCCGGTAATTCTTAAGTGTGCCACCCTATGCTTCGCGAATAATGCATACAGGATCGAGACCCTTCTCCGATCAATAATCAGCAGCTGGACCTGGAGATCCGTACTGACTCCTACACATTCAACGATGAATTCTGTGATCGTGAGAACCTTTAAAGCTTGTAAATAAATCCCTTTGTCTCTCAATATATTACATGTCCGAGATTCGATCATCGGTATCTCCATACCTAGTTTGATCTCGTTACCGACATGCACTCTTTTCTCGTTCCCGTGATATAACATTCTAGTGATCACATCACTTGCTTGCAAGCTTTCTTAATGTGATATCACCGAGAGGGCCCAGAGTATATCTATCCGTCATCTGGATTGAAAAATTCCACTCTTGATCCATGAGCCTTAACATAACACCTTCGTAGTACTGAACCCATCTTTATAGTCACCCTGTTACGGTGTGACGTTTGATGTTATCAAGATACTCTTCCGGTGTTAGCAATTAACATGATCTCATGGTCTAAGGATAAAGATTACTTCGTATGATGTTATAGCAATATAAACATAATGACTTGATCGTAATGCTATACTTCAGATGAATGTTCATCACATCATTCCACCAATGGTGTGACCTTATTATTAACAACATCCAATGTCCATGATCAGGAAACCTTGATCATCTTGTTAATCAACAAGCTAGTCTATAAGAGAGGCATAACTAGGAACCCTTTTTGTTTATTCAACACACATGTATTGATGTTTCCGATCAATACAATTCTAGCATGTAAAATAAACATCTATCATATATAAGGAATATATCATAACAACTTTATTATTGCCTCTCAGGGCATATTTCCTTCATGTTATGTCGTACATCTCAATCCTAGGATTACCATTTTTGCGAGACATAACATATTGGATATCACAGTACATCATCCATTACAAACCATAATAAGGTCTCATACAAATAAAGGATCTCATGATCTCGTCTTAGTACAATCAAGTAGCGGAATAAATAGTGTAGCGGTGGGGTCCATCTTCAGTGTCACAGGCAATGCTGACGATGGGAGATGATCCTAGTTTTCATAGCCATCCTACTATCCTCCTTCAGGGTAGTCCTCCTCGTAGTCTGGCCATAGGAATAGCCAGGGACAAATCCATGAGTACACTTTAAGTACTCGCAAACTACCACTAACAAGTAAGATAGTTCTAGTAGGAATGCTAAGTTCGAAGGTTATTTGTAAAGGTAAGTTTGAAACCTAAGCTGAGTTTAGAAACAAAGAAAGATAAAATAGAGTTTGAAAACACCAAGTAGGAACTTAGTTGTCATAGTGACAACTCTGTTGTGGTCAAGTCAAGTCACAATTCTTTTCATAAGTCATTTTGAAAACATCTGACAACGGAACAGTATGGCCACTGCAACTGTCCATAACCGCGGACGCGGCTATTCAAATAGTTTGACACTCTGCAGAGGTGGTACACTTTCACAACAAGATTCGATACATCCATCAGGGGTAACCCCGAATCATCATACTTAGTATGCAGATAATCAAACATAACCTTTCCTTTACACACTCTAGTATAAGCACCTCTCCAATGAGTATGGCCTCCCAACGATGACCATCTGTCATCCTGGGCACTACATAGGTGGACAACATTTAGAGGTAGCCTTAGCTCAAACCTCTCCCGCGAGGGAACTAATACTAATGCATATAAACTTCCATCTGAGCCTTACCCAATTCAGGTATTGTGGTTGTACGGTAAAATTGGAATGGTATTGCATCCGAACCCAACCATCAGTTTTTGTAAAAGGGCTAAGGCTCATGCCTCAACATTTTCATCATCATCATAAACCATTTGTGTTTCACAATACATTCAAAACATCTCAATAGAATAAATCATCATTCCAAGGTTTTCACAAGTCATTTTCACCAAGTATTCCCATCTAAAGTGAATCAAGTTTTGGGTTTAGCTCTAAACTACAAAGTTAAGAGTGTTCACTAATGTGGGATACTAATATCAATCTCATGCGATAGAATGACATCTAAGTCTAACTAGATAGGTCAAGTTTTATACTCTTTATGCTACCTTTAAACAAAGTAAAGGACTTTGGTAAAGTAAAGAAGGTAAAGCTTGTAAATAAAACTTGGAGTAGGTAATAGTCAACATGGTAAAACCAAAGCATGCCTAATGCATTTTGCTTAGTTTATCATTCTTAATTCTAGCTTGCTAACAATAGCTTGCCTTGGTTGGTGCAGTGGTTGAAATTCTCTTCCTGCTCCTCTTGGTAGAACTCCTCCTCCTCGAAGACTTGGTCGGTACTATCATCTATAAATCAATACGGAATACACAATCACCAAACAATACTTAACTAGTCTACTTAGCACACTAAGGCACACATTTGATGATCTAGTATCATCACAAACATCACAAGGTTTAATGAACTAGCTTCATTTATTTTATTTGAGAAAAGTAATTTCTACTCATTGAAATTAACTAAGATTTAATATTCTCCAATTAAAATATGGGATCATGTGGACACATGTCATCACCACATATTCTAATATATGGGAATGTGATTTAAGGGTTGGATCACATTTAATAAGTTTAAGTTTAATAATTAATGATTTAAAGTGACTAGAAATGCCTATATAGCATTATTTTGGTACTAGTCCAAAGTCACTGCATGCAAACCGCAATATTATTACATATTCATATAGGTATGGTTAAATGTAATTTTTGCGAGTTGGAATCGTCTCAAAAGCTATTCTGGTTGATTTGATAAAAATGTTTGAAATTGCAAAAGCTTCTGTCTTGTTATTTTTACTAGGAGAGATCTCGAACTCTAAATGATTTAAATCCAACGGGCTTGGATAGATATTTTCATTAGCTTTCCACGAAATTGGAATCACTCAATTAGAAGTTGTAAAATTCTCTGATATTTTCATTAGCTTTCCACGAAACTAAGGGACAGATTCTAGTTTGAGTCTAAAAAGAAAAATCCTATTTTGAATTAACTAGGTCGCGCGGGAAACTAATATGGCCAGCCCAGATTCACGCCGTGACGCTGAGGGCTGCTAACAAGGGGGTCCGCCTGTTAGTGGCTCATTACACGCGAAGCGGTATGGGGCGATACGGACTGCAGGATTAGAACTAGATCAACGGCTCACGGTCGTCGTCTACGATAGACTCGTCGCCAGTGAGAGTGAACCCTAGCAGCTCAGTGTGGGTGCAGTGGGGACGTACCGAGGCTCCAGCTAGTGCGTCGAGGCAGGCAAACGAACGAGCAAATGATGGCGAGCTCAGGCAAAGTCGCGGCGGAGGCTGAGGTGGACAAAATCAACGGCAGCGTCTCCTCCTATCTTGCGGCGGTCTCCAGCTCAATTCCGGCGAGAGGCTGCTCGAACTACTCCGCCAAGAGGTGGGGAAGGACTGGTGGAGAGAGGAGCGTTGAATGGTGTGGCGATTGAGGCTGGGGAAGGCCTCCTTATATAGGCTCGGGGAAGGGATCGAAGGGGCGACGGCGAGCTCGTTAGTGACGACGATACAGGGTGCTATCGGCATGGGCGGCGTAGGCGGACGGTGGCTTGCCTCCTGGCAGTCCTCTACGGCTTTATGGCGCAGCTAGGGGCAGTGGCAATCGGTCTGGAGCGTCGCGCGCTCTGGGAGAAAGAGGTGGTGCTCGACGCAATTCCAGGCGATTGTGCATCGCGCGGCGGGTTACGGCCGTGTTTGGCGGGGTGAGGGGGTCGAGGCGGAGCAGCGCGCGCGGTCTGTGGCATGCTGGCGGCGATGGCGCTCTGGCGTGTGATGTCTACGCACTTCTATTCTTGTAGACAGTTGTTGGGCCTCCAAGTGCAGAGGTTTCTGGAATAGCAGCAAGTTTTCCCTTAAGTGGATCACCCAAGGTTTATCAAACTCAGAGAGGAAGTGGTCAAATGTATTCCCTCTCAAGCAATCCTACAATCAAGATACAAGAAGTCTCTTGTGTCCCCAACGCACCCAATACACTTTTCAGGTGTATAGGTGCACTAGTTCAGCAAAGAGATAGTGAAATACAAGTGGTAGAGATAATTATAAGTGGTAACGGTGATAGAAAATAACTTGATGGCGTGGAAGAGACTAAAGGCAAACTGAAATAAAGATGGAAGCAAGCAAACATGTAACAGATCTAATAGCAAACGGTGTTTCAATGTTTAGAAACAAGGCCTAGGGATCATACTTTCACTAGTGAACACTCTCATATAAATATCTTTTCTTTATGATACTACTCTTAAGTACTCTCCGGTTGGACACTCTAATCGATGGTAGGGCTATAACAGCACACCTCAAAGTAAGTCTTTCCCATCTAGAAAACCCCACAATGTCACCTTGAGCACTAGATGGTTCCAACAAACACCACAATTTCATAAAGACATCCAACTCCAAATATAACTGATAACAAGTATTTGTAATCTCTAGCCAAAGTGCCACCATGTTATGCACGCTGTCACTTTCACACACATGGGGAGAGCAGAGATATATTAAATCACTTGAGTAGAAAGGTAGATCTACTTGATTACAAAGCTCATGATCACAATATGATCATGCATAGAGAGAGAGATGAACACATAGCTACCGGTAGAACCCTTAGCCTCGAGAGAGAACTAATCACTCCTCATCATGGGAATCAGCAATGGTGATGGAGATGGTGGTGGAGATCGATGGAGATGGCTCCGGGAGCACTTCCCCGTCCCGGCAGGGTGCCGGAACAGAGACTTTCTGTCCCCTGAATCTCCCCTTCGGTGGCGGCGGCGCTGCGGAACTTTTCGTGGCTGGAGGCTTGATGATTTAGGGTTTATGCATCGGGAGGCTCTTATAGGTGAGAGGGGAGACCGAGGGGGTGCCGGAGGGGCCCACACCACCCCCTGGCGCGGCCTGGCCTGGCCCGCACCACCAGGTGGTGTGGCCAGCCCCTGGCCTCTCTCCGTCTCGTCTTCTGGCTCCGTGAGTCTTCCGGTAAAATATCGACTTTGGCTTTTATCCGGTCCAATTCCGAGAATATTGATTTTCTGACTTTCCTGGAACCAAAAACAGCAGAAAACAGGCAACTGGCACTATGGCATCTTGTTAATAGCTTAGTCCAAGAAATCATATGAAAAGTACTCCAAAGTGTGGACAAAACATAAGAAAGTAGATAAAACCAAGCATGGAACATCAAAAATTATAGATACATTTGCAATGTATCAACATTCCCAAGCTTAACTCCTGCTCGTCCTCGAGTAGGTAAGTGATAAAAAGAAAGAATAATTTTTTAGGTGACATGCACCATCATAGACTTGATCAAAGTATTTGTAAAACATTCAAAGCTGGGTTCATAGTACTTCAATCATAACATGAAAGATAAATTTCTAGCAATAAGCAAAGAAACTATGATGCAACATAAAAAGGCACAAACAAAAGATTCATGAATAACAATGCTTTGCAAGACGTTTGTTTGTTTCACATAAAGAAAACATAGCATAATTGTATTCAGATTGTCCCTCAGAGAGTAGCAAATATAAATGCATAGGACACCTTCAAAGTTCATAAGAGTGACTAGATACAAAAGTTTAAAACAAGCAATATCTAGTTATGCATCAATCAACTAGTCTTGGGACAATGCACATAGAACTAAGAATGGCCACTATGCTCTCAAAGTAGGTGCATAAAGGTAGAAGGTGGAGACTCAATATAATGGTGGAAGAAAGGCCTTTTTATAAAAGGAAGTAGGGATTCAAGTCTCATAAAGAGCTTCGAAAAATTATGGTACTTATAGCTTTCAGCTCTCATTGCCCCTATCATAAGCATCTTGAAGTGATTAAGGTTAAGGTGAACAAACTATGGTGTACATGCTTGACAAAGTATAAGTAAGAAATCTCATGTCCCTTGTATATGGGTGCCACTCCTCATGCTACTTGTAACACCCTCGAATCGTCCCTATGCAGATTTCAGCGCTTCCCACCAAACCCGCATAGAAACGATTCAAGGACGCCCACCAGGCACTTGCGTACGGGTGGAAAACGAAGTAATACCATTGCACATTAGTCCACGATGGAACCCACAGAACATATATATACAACAACGACTCCATGAGTCAAGAATACGGATATACTATTCAAGGATCCAAATCACATTGAAAATGGTACAACATCCGAGTACGGATAAGATGCAAATGGGGCTAAGAGCCCTGAAGAATAACCAATGGCGTCCATAACCCTGCGCAGGCCAGGCCGGAAGGGTAACCCTGCTAACGACGTCGAACTTATACCTGTTAAACAAAAGGGGTGCCGAAAAAGGGCGAAGGAAAAAGGGAGCGGTCAGTACTGAGGCCAGTACACGGCGAGGCTAGAAGTCGGCGGCTCTCGCCTACATAGGTATGGTGGACTAAAGCGGCAGCGAAGCATGCACTAAACAACCTATAAAGACTCGATAAACTGTCGGCTATTAGAGAGAGATAAGAAAGACCTATTCGGGACCAACCTTCTACTAACACCAATCATACCCATCCTAGTATTCCCCCTCGAGACCAAACGAGGAAGTCGAACCGAGGAACTCACACAGTTGGCAGTTTTATTCATTCCATTAAAGTTGCAGCACTTACTAGTCAGATATAGATAGCATGAGTCATCCTGATAGCATAAGTAGTGGGCAGTTTTAGTTAAACATTGAGTTGTAGTTGCACTACTTACTAGTCAGATACAATTAGGATGTGACATCCCAAACCCAGCAGTTGTTGGCACTTTTATTTCATTTCATTGGAGTTGCGATACTTACTAGGCAGGTAAAACATGACACGATACACCCCATTTCCACCAGTTGTTGGCACTTTTATTATCCATTCCATTGTAGTGAAGCTGATTACTAGTCACATATTAAGTCAAATTTATAGCACTACTTTAGTTATGCTTGTCTATGATCGAGATTCTGTGCTCCAAGTCGTCCATAACCGCGGACACGGCTTTCAGAAAGATTTACCCTATAGGGGTGCACAAATAGCAACACACACACGATCAACCTCGGAAAAACCAAATCAAAACCCAACGAGGCTTTCACGACAAAGCAATCACAGGATTCATAAATTATTTCAGAGGGCCACCCCACTAAGCTACCCGCAACGAAGTTGGCCGGCTCCGAGACGGACCCAAGGTTTGTGTCAATGGCTGTAAACGACTGGGAACCCGAAAGTGTGACTGGGCTTGTCGATACCGCGAAAACATTCCACGTTCCAAAACAGTACAGGTGCTCCACGCACAATCGTAATTAAAGCAGTAAAGCATGGCATAAGTATAAGATAGTAATAAAGCCCCAAACTAGTTTGTGGCCCCAAAAAATAAGAAATGAATCAAGATCTGGCTAAGGGGATTCATGGTCCCACATGCGGATAGTGCGATAGTCAAGGAACAGGTATCAAGTACTCGGGGCCTACGGGACACAAGTGTGCATAGAAGAACCAAATATTAGCTATTGCCCACCGATCCTCTGCATTAGTTATATCTATTCCTAGCATTTTAATATCAAGTTGTAATTAAAGTCATGATCATCTCTACCATTAAGCATGTTTCAACCTTCTGTCAACGATGGAACGACAACGACACAAAGCAGCACCTGAGCAAGCAACTATGACTCGCAAGGTCGACTATCTATCAAACAACAGGCAATAGGATGTGTCCAAGGCAATATAGAGGCTGCAAGGAATATAAATGGTACGGAAACTAAAGCATCGTAACACGGATAACAGTAGATCAACAGGTAAAAGTAAAGACTATAAATGCAAAATAGGTAGAAAGGGGGAGATTTCTCGCCTGGGAAACACTGTCGAAGGTACACATCCGAAGGACTTGTCGATACTCGCATAAACTCATCAGCCTAATCCGCGAAGAACCAAAGCACTAAAAGAAACACCGGATGCACTATTTAATACTACGGCAGAAGATCGGCATGATGCATGACATGGCAAAGATGCGATGCAATTAGTCAATATTAAGTGGAACCGGGGTCCCGACAATTAAGTAGGAGGTTCATGTTGTTTAGTTACTCCGCAATTTAAATGTGGCTTAACAAGGCAAAGCATGACATCGGTTCGCTACACAAATTTAAACAGAACCAATATAAGACTAAAATAGCCCGCATTTAGTCTCTATATTTAATTATTAGTAGGATCAGCTAAATGCCCAAAATCACATGATAATATGTATGCAAGCATGATCATCTAAATGCAACAAGTTACTCCATATGACATAGAAAAATAGAGGTAGGGTCAATGTCTCACGTCTCGGATTGGACAAGTGAAGAGGCGGTCTTCAGATTATAAATGAAGAAACGAAATTAGCCGATGTCATAGAAGTAGCCAATTTTGTAAATATTGGGATGAAGACCTTGTCAAAGAGATGGTGGCGCGGACTGTGGAATCCTGTGTGGCTTTGATGAAGCGGAGCCGCGTTTGGCAAAGTAGAAATCCCGCGAAACAGCGATGAATCGAGCATGCTAAAGTAAAGGAAGCCAAAACTGAAACTCTTCTGGGCATTCGCCAAACATGTGATACTACGAAATTTTAATCGGGGCCGATGATAGCCTGCTGCGCAGGAAGCAAGGATACAGTAACACTCTGGGGAGGCCATGTCATGCTCAGACATTACGTCGAACAGGTTGCGGACTTGACCGCGCGGGGATTTGTCGATGAGCACGGACATCCGACGATATGGCTACAGTGAGGCAGTTAAATCGCGACCGTCGCTGCGGATTGGAAACAAGAGAGCGCTGGCCAGCGTTGACTGCAGACAGCGATGATCGATGGTGGAGAACCCAAGAGCCAGTCTGCTTCAGGTGAGCAGTCTGCTTCAGGTGAGCACACGAGTTTGCATACTGCAAGCAAGCTGGGGCACGCGGCGCTACTGGCTTTTGCCTGGCTCGAAGGGACAAACGAGGCATCGTCCACTGCGCATGCGGGCAGGGGCAAGGTGGGGCGGCGGCGCGGGGATCTGGGGCATATGAAATTGGTGGAGCAACAGGGTCGACAGGGGAGATTTGGGCCATTGTGTGCAAGCAACGGCGCGCCAGGAAACAAGGGAGCGATGCAGGGAGATGCAGTGCAGTGTTGCTGCTGCTTGACGTGACGGAAAGTAGGCAATGCGCGCGGGGTGAAGAGCTCTGCTGCTTTTCTACTGCCATGCCGGTGACGACAAGATCTAGGAAGGTGTACTAGTTTTTGGATCAAGACGCCAGGTTGCCACACGAACACGCCATGGATTTGATCAGAAGCGTGCAAGAAGGAGTAGATCGAGCAATGGATCAAGCGGCTGCCAGCGATCTAGAAAACAAACAGCAAGGAAAAACACTAATTGTATAGCTAGAATGATGGAGGACCAAGATGCAATAACATGCGCATGAATCAGACAAGGAAACAAAGAATAGGAATAACACGAGCATTGTTTTCGTGAGTAAGAGAGAAAAGTGGTGAATTTAGATCTGGAATTGGGATAAGGAGAAGGGGTATTGTGGTCAGATTTGAGGAAGGAAAAGGGGACTGAGATATTTATATAGTCCAAAATAATAAGAGGTTAGTTTTGGGC
The DNA here is from genome assembly GCA_910589775.1 of Avena eriantha. Classification (NCBI taxonomy): domain Eukaryota; kingdom Viridiplantae; phylum Streptophyta; class Magnoliopsida; order Poales; family Poaceae; genus Avena; species Avena eriantha. The sequence goes on from OU342745.1 coordinate 243,485,448, forward strand.
AAAATTTTAGACATGCTTTAGGCCTATTTTTGTTATTAGTAAAATAAGCAAAACTTTTGTAGTCTTACAATAGATTGAAAAGTATTAGTTTGTTTTGTTATAAAATGATAAACGGGAGACGGCTCATATATATTAACCGTACGTATATTTAACCACATAAATAAAATATGGTTTTTTAGTATAAATAATTTTGTGTCTCAAAATATGCACGATGATGGCAAGGGTGAAATGTAGTATGGTAGTATGGAGCATGGGGTTATATGCATGTCACATGTAGGATAGATTTAGAAGAAGAAAGAATTAGGCTTGAGGTGAGATACAAAAAGTTCAAAGCAAGAGGTGGAATGGTGTAAGAAGGTATGAAGATGAATTAGAAAAAAAGATAGAATAATTATAGGATATACGAAGGCACAGGAATTAGAGAATCAACCAAAAGAATAAGATGATCAACGTAAGAAGATAAGTGGAATAGAGAGAAATATGATCTCGAGAAGATAGATAGATGAGCAAGATTAAATAGAATCCACATGAGTTCAAGTGGGCATGATTAAAAATCCATAAGGAAAAATAAAGAACCACAACATATGGTGGAATTTAGATGATGATACTATGGCTCACATGAGGCCAACAAGATAGAATAGGAGAGAAAATAAGAGATGATGCCCCCAACTAAATTTGGGCATTTAACAATATAAAATAATAGGACTCAATTAAAACAAATTAGACATTATGGTTCCACCAAGTATGGCACCCACTAGAAGTAGTATAGAGGGAGAGCGAAAATAGAGAGAGAAATAGCAAACTCAACTACAATAACAAGACTCAAATACAAGTGAGACAATTTAAATGCAACCGCTTAATTATATGTGCCATGCAATGTGGCATGATGACATGAGCATGCGGTCATGATGATGCACAAAAATGAAAACAACAAGCGATTTTCTAGTAGTGGTTTTACCGGGGTGCTACACTACTCAAGTTTAGTCACCGGTAAGTTATTGTCATTGTAAGTACATTTGTATCATAGAGAACCGCCAACGGGGTACCCCTTGCCCGATGATACGGAAAAATCCCCATATAAAAATGACAAGGCAAGCAGACAACAAGCATCTCAGCAATCTTCTTATTTACCATGGGAATATGGTGCTTTTTTCTCTCTTTCCTCTTTTCATATTCCCATTTTTTCTCTTTTCTCTTTTTTCTCAATATAGGACTCTTTTTTTTTATGAGAAGAATGCTTTATAGACATCTCATTATGGTTACGCTACAGGTTTTCACCATGTCAGCATGGATTAGACCAGCGGCCTAGGCGTTTATCTAACACATATACATAACTCCATGGACTTACAAGCTCCCCTTTCATTTCACACCGACGACATCCATATACAAAAGAGCATGATATCAACTAGGTACAAGTACCAAGTGCAATGTTGAAAGCGTTCCCCATAAAAGCATGGTTCTGCTAATTCCCAACAAATAAGTGCAAGCACATACAACATAGACGACATAATAGTTCAAGTTTACCAAGGAAGAAAAGTAAAGTGTGCCATCAAGTTCGTGAGAGCTTTAATCACTAGTTTTCTCATAACAAGTTTAATTTGAAAGGTAAACAAAAGCATGAATATACTTGGAATAACATAAGCTAGTATGTAGGTATGGTGGAATCTTTGGAATAACTTGGCTTAGGGAGTTGGATGCATGAGTGGAACTCATACTTGGTTGTGGAGGCTAGCAAAAGACTGGGAGCGACAAACTAAGAGAGCAATAATGGCCATAATCATGCAAAGCGACAAAACATCAATGATCAAAGCATAAAGTGATACTACAAGTTGAAAACTAAAGGATCATAAAGGCTATGGTGACTTGAGACAGTCATAACATGGTGTGAGCATGTGCCAAGTCAACCCAAATAAAGCATCAAAGGAGAATACCACTATACTATGCTTTAATATGCTAAAACAATGCATGATTCATCCAAGGCACATTAAGCAATCTCAATTGTTTATAACAAGTCATGCTAAAGTAAAGAATAATAAGCATCAAGCCAAAACAATATCAAGCATGGCATGACAAAGCATAGGCCACAGTCAAAAACGAGCTCTTTTTACCACATAAGCATGAACTTTCCTACTCTTTTCCAATCCAAACCAATTTATGAAAGAGGGGGTCCAACCAATTTATTTAGCAAACTAAGAAAACCAAAGCAAACGAAAAACCAAAATGAAAACGAAAAAGAAGACGCTCCAAGAACAACACAACTGTGCTTGAAACAATAAAAATAAAGCGTTCAGAAGAAACCTGGGATTTTTATTGATGAATAAGGGGGTGCCTTGGGCATCCCCAAGCTTTGATGCTTGTACTTCTTGGATATTTCCTGGGATAACACGTGTGGCATCCCCAAGCTTGAGCTTTAGTCCATCCTTCATCTCATTACTCATTCCTTCCATACACCTGAAATTTTTCCTTCATACAAAACTTCACACAATCCTTATTAGCAACATTAGTGCACTCAAGATAAATAAGTCTTAAGGTTCATTTATAACACCAAACAAACTTCCATTAGAACACTAGCTACTGTAGTACTGCCCTTAAAAATCTCAATTCCCCAAAAGAACTCAAAAAGGAACCAACAAGAAGCAAATGCAGAAAATGGCAGAAATCTGTCACAGCAGACCAGCAGGTAAATACTAATTTTTTCGAAGACCTTCTGTTGCTCAAATCACAAAGTGTTGAACTAAAGAAAGTTAGATAACAACCTGGGGCAGAAGCATAAAAATTCACGCCTCAAAAAGACGTTCAGAGATTTTACACGAATTTTTACGGTGAAGCACAAAAATCTGTTTCGGGACAGCAACTTTCCTAATCATTACTTCTCTCTCATTAGAGGTTACTCTTGGCACAAAAAGCAAATAAAAAGGATAAGGAGCGGTTATTACTGAGGTAATAACTTCCAAGACTCATCTAAAACTTTTGGGTTATCTCCCAATAAGTACTTTTCTTTAACACCTTTAAGTTAGGCATGATAGTTTGAGAAGATGCTCACATAAGAAATATAAATTGAAGTAAAAGAGAGCATCAAGAAGCAAATTCAAAGCACATTTAAGTCTAACCCACTTCCTATGCATAGGAATCTTGTAAAGAAACAAGTCATGAAAGCACAAAGCAACAAGCATAGGAAAGCAGAACAAGTGCAACTTCAAGACTTTCAACATAAAGAGGGGAAACTTAATATTATTGAGATGCATAAAACCATGTTTCCCTCTCTCATAATAACTTTGAGTAGCATCATGAATAAAATTAACAATATAACAATCACATGAAACATTCTTATCACGAGCCACATGCATATAATAATTATTACTCTCCACATAAGCATAGTCATTCTTACTAATTGTAACGGGAGAAAATTTAACAAAATAGCTATCATTATTATTCGCATCACCATAATAATCAAATATAGGAGGCATATTGTAATCATTAATTTTCTCCTCAATAGTAGGTGGACTGAAAATATTGTATCCATCATTGTAATCATCACATATTGGAGGTTTGGTATCATCATAAGCAATAGAATAGCTATCTTCCAAAGCTGGGGAACTAAAAATATCATTTTCACAAAAACTAGCTGCCCCAAGCTTAGACTTTTCCATAGCGTTAGTAATAATGGTGTCCAAAGAATTCATACTAACAACATTGCAATTAGCATGCAAATAATGTTCCATAGGTTTTTTAATTTTCTCTTCAAACACTTCATGTCCTAACTCAAGATAAATACTATAAATGTCTCTAATTTGTTTGTTGTTTTCCATTAAGCCTAACTAGTGAAAACAAGAAACAAAAAGACAAAATTGCAGAATCTAAAGGAAATAACTTCGAGCACTCACACCGGAGGATGCAAGTACCTTTTACCTTACCTCCCCAGCAACGGCGCCAAAAAATAGGCGTTTGCCATGGGAGGTTCTTCTTCTTTAATCCTCCGGTGTGAATACCTTTTACCTTACCTCCCCGACAACGGCGCCAGAAAATAGCTTTATGTCTACGCACTTCTATTCTTGTAGACAGTTGTTGGGCCTCCAAGTGCAGAGGTTTGTAGAACAACAGCAAGTTTTCCCTTAAGTGGATCACCCAAGGTTTATCGAACTCAGGGAGGAAGTGGTCAAAGGTATCCCCTCTCAAGAAATCCTGCAATCAAGATACAAGAAGTCTCTTGTGTCCCCAACACACCCAATACACTTGTTAGGTGTGTAGGTGCACTAGTTTGGCGAAGAGATAGTGAAATACAAGTGGTAGAGATAATTATAAGTGGTAACGGTGATAGAAAATAACTTGATGGCGTGGAAGAGACTAAATGCAAACTGAAATAAAGATGGAAGCAAGCAAACATGTAATAGATCTAATAGAAAACGGTGTTTCAATGTTTAGAAACAAGGCCTAGGGATCATACTTTCACTAGTGAACACTCTCATATAAATATCTTCTCTTTATGATAATACTCTTAATTATTCTCCGGTTGGACACTCTAATCGATGGTAGGGCTATAACAGCACACCACAAAGTAAGTGTTTCCCATCTAGAAAACCCCACACTATCACCTTGAGCACTAGATGGTTCCAACAAACACCACAATTTCATAAAGACATCCAACTCCAAATATAACTCATAACAAGTATTTGTAATCTCTAGCGTAAGTGCCACCATGGTATGCACGCTGTCACTTTCACACACATGGGGAGAGCAGAGATCTATTAAAGCACTTGAGTAGCAAGGTAGATCTACTTGATTACAAAGCTCATGATCACAATATGATCATGCATAGAGAGAGAGATGAACACATAGGTACCGGTAGAACCCTTAGCCTTGAGAGAGAACTACTCCCTCCCCATCATGGGAATCAGCAATGGTGATGGATATGGTGGTGGAGATCAATGGAGATGGCTCCGGGGGCACTTCCCCGTCCCGACAGGGTGCCGGAACAGAGACTTTCTGTGCCCCGAATCTCCCCTTCGGTGGCGGCAGCGCTGCGGAACTTTTCGTGGTTAGATGCTTGATGATTTAGGGTTTATGCATCGGGAGGCTCTTATAGGCGAGAGGGGAGACCGAGGGGGTGCCGCAAGGGCCCACACCACCCCATGTCGCGGCCTGGCCTGGCCCGTGCCACCAGGTGGTGTGGCCAGCCCCTGGCCCCTCTCCGTCTCGTCTTCTGGCTCCGTGAGTCTTCCGGTAAAATATCGACTTTGGATTTTGTCCGGTCCAATTCCGAGAATATTGATTTTCTGACTTTCCTGGAACCAAAAATAGCAGAAACCAGGAAACTGGCACTATGGCATCTTGTTAATAGGTTAGTCCAAGAAATCATATGAAAAGTACTCCAAAGTGTGGACAAAACATAAGAAAGTAGATAAAACCAAGCATGGAACATCAAAAATTATAGATACATTTGCAATGTATCAACATCCCCAAGCTTAACTCCTGCTCGTCCTCGAGTAGGTAAGTGATAAAAAGAAAGAATAATTTTTGAGGTGACATGCACCATCATAGACTTGATCAAAGTATTTGTAAAACATTCAAAGCTGGGTTCATAGTACTTCAATCATAACATGAAAGATAAAGTTCTAGCAATAAGCAAAGAAACTATGATGCAACATACAAAGGCACAAACAAAAGATTCATGAGTAACAATGCTTTGCAAGACGTTTAAAGTATAAATGCATAGGACACCTTCAAAGTATAATAGTATTCAGCTTGTCCCTCAGAGAGTAGCAAATATAAATGCATAGGACACCTTCAAAGTTCATAAGAGTGACTAGATAATTTTAAAAAAAAAGCAATATCAAGTTATGCATCAATCAACTAGTCTTGGGACAATGCACATAGAACTAAGAATGGCCACTATGGTCTCAAAGTAGGTGCATAAAGGTAGGAGGTGGAGACTCAATATAATTGTGGAAGAAAGGCCTTTTTATAAAAGGAACTAGGGATTCAAGTCTCATAAAGAGCTTCCAAAAATTATGGTACTTATAGCTTTCAGCTCTCATTGCCCCTATCATAAGCATCTTGAAGTGATCTATTATATATTAAAAGTACATGACGGGTTACCAGAAAATAGAGAAATAGACTAGAAAAATTCACAAAAATCAGACATCTAACCATTAATCAAGAAAAATGTAGAATCACAGCCGCTAGATTTTATGAAGAAGTTTCTACCACTAAAGTTGAAAATAATTACCCACCTATGCCACTTAAAATACATCAACCTAATATAATTTTGCCTCTAATAAATCCTCTGTTTCCGTGCGTCGGTAGCCGCCATGCACCATCTCCGCCGCGTTCAACTGCGGGAAACTTCAGTCCACCAAAGCCCTCCACGGGAGTGCAAACATCATCGCCGCCCTACAAACCCACTTCACCGATGCAATATGGTCGCCTCTGAACCGAGTAATCAGGTCATGGCAAATCCCTAGGTACATGCTTTTTATTTCCATCTACTAGGCCACGTTCATCTGGCCGCCTTGCCGCCGTGCCCGACCGTGATACTCTCTGATACTCGATCTGAAACAGCTGGGCGAGCGTACACGTCTGCTTGTAATGGAGATAGCAACCAGAAAACACGTGGTAGCTAATAACACGCATGCGCATGCAGAAGGGCCCAGGCAGACTATGGTCTCGAGAGACAAGTTCTGTGCGGTCAGTTTTTCCATACGGGATTTTCAAGCATTCGCACATGAAGAAGCCATAATTTAGCTCGAATATCGAGATATTGTTCCCAGTCGGTAATTAGTAGAGGTGTGAATATGTACCTTATAGATACGATCTGACCTTTTATTGCATTCTCTTGTACTGTTATACATCTAGATATATGTGTTTTAAAATAGTCTAAAATATCTTTTATTTTGGAACATAGCGAGTACATATCTATTATCATAGAGTGTCATGATCCATGCAAATACCACTCCTTCATTTAAACTCTTAGATACAAATCGTATCTCGACATAGTTTAGTCAATTAATTTTGAGATGGAGGGGAGTATATACTATTATATGTGCATCCAAATTTTACAAAGTAAAGCCCAATTTCTGATATAGCGGAGTGAGGCCCGTCGCCAGAGGCTTGGTCCGCGGTATGGATCGTCGAAGACCTAGGTTACCACCGCTATATAAACCTCTTGTAAGCCACCGGCTGGAAAAGGTTGCATCTATGAAATCCCCGGCGTTGTGTAAACACTCCACGTTATAGTGAAGTTTTGTGGCTAGCGCCCGTGGTTTTTTACTCTCTTTGTTGGAGAGGTTTTCCATGTTAAATCTGAGTCCCCTTTACTATGCTTTTTTTATCGTTCTTCGTTATTTGATTGTCGCAAAGCTAACGTATAGATTGCTTCCTATTATAATGTTGTGATGCATTCATTTGATCAGTACGGATGATGTGTACAAATACCCATCCTTATAGATATGCTCAATTTTGGATACAGTTTCACCGTGTATTTCCTTGGCTCTATTGCCTTCAAAAAGAATGTGTTTTCTTGGTCTTTGCTTAAATTTGAATGCATTAAGTCTTTGTCATGGCAGGAGCTTGTATTACGAAGTCCTCTGTTGATATGTATTTCACTGGTCATTCTATAGTTTGGAAATATATATAGCTAATGTTCAGTCATGGTAGTGGCTAATACTACTTCCCTTCTGTAATATAACCATTTTTAGCAAGCTAAAACATGCTTATATTTTGGAACAGAGACAATATTATTTATTGACATGTGTATATCCCTGATGGTGCTGCAGTACATGTTGAACAAAAAAATGGCATGAATGAAAGAAATGCCACTAGGCTGGAGAACCACAATGACCACTTCCTCCACAACCCCGGAGTCTGCACCCGGCTCAAATGAGAGATCGATTAGGGCCCTATACAAGAACATGTACGGTGAGTGTCATCTTATTTTTATAAATTTCCTAACATGCATCCATCAGTTGAACCAGTAATTCAGGATATTTGGCTAGATAATATGAGTTGAGAGATGCTATCAATTCAGTATTTCTATTTTAGGATCAAGAAAGTTCTTCCATTAATCACCACAAATGATTATATTACACTGGCACTATCAAAACATGCAATAATCTTAGACCTTTGGAAATTTGTTTAGAGGGCGAACTTACGGGATGATGTGGCAGAAGTTAGTTGGTTCTATTTCTTTTGCATCCAGTGACCTCAGGATAGTGATTGCTCCGCATCGTGATTGCTCCGCATCGTGATTGCTCCGCATCCCTCCACATAATTCCGTAAGAGTTCCTATGAAAAATGGTCTGTATATGTAGCAATAGTTCTTTTGTGTAGATTGGGCATTAATCCAGTCCTGTTTATTAACCTGAGCTCAATTCAAAGTTGTCAAGTCGACTTAGAAATAGTTGTTTTATGTGTCCAGAGAACATATAATACTAAGTGGATGGAATTTTGGTTTTTTATGCGTGAAAATTGTAGGCCCGCAAATAAGTCAGTGACTGTGAGTGAGACGACTTAGAAATAGGTATTCTCAGTCAATAATTTATACTTATTTCATCAAAAGTTGCTCACGTCTTCTGCGCTAGAAAAACCATGAATTTATATTGAAGCACTCTTAGGATAACCTAGAAACAATTCATAATATATCACTTATATTTAAACCGGTCAACAAGTTTAAGTTGAAAATAAAGAGGACTTCATCTGCATATCTAAGACAATCAAATACTGGGAGTCGCTTCTCGATACAACAATGGAGGAAACCGACACTAACCAAAAACTTACTCTGATGAGCGGTCTCCACTAGATCGGCAACCACAAGCCCATATGGTCACATGATCGACCCATTAATTATACTTTGACACAATATTTATATATTACCACATTAACCTACAAAAATATAAAAATCTCACATCAAATATATAGTAAACTCCCAACATGCATGGTAAAGAGGAAATCACAAACTAATTATTTTCATGAAAAATGTACGACATCATGTTGTTAATCTAATGGTCCTTATTTTAACAATATAAGTTCAAAACATCTAGATTCCAAACTTTGGATCAACCTAAACAAAACACTAGCTTAGATCAACATACGGCAACATATACCAAATCACAAAAGGATGATATTTTTTAAGAGCATAACATTTACAATATCTATTGGAACTTATTATTCCTTTCACATATACTTTGAATATACATTAAATAATTATCTATTCCTCGGTCATTTTCGACATATTAAAAACATGCCCTCGCACTTGCGAGGGCCACTGTGCTAGTTAAGGTTAAAGTGAACAAACTATGGTGTACATGCTTGACGAAGTATAAGTTAGAAATATCATGTCCTTTGTATACGAGGGCCACTCCTCATGCTACTCAAGTTTAGTCACCGGTAAGTTCTTGTCATTGTAAGTACATTTGTATCATAGAGAACCACCAACGGGGTACCCCTTGCCCGATGATACGGAAGAATCCCCATACCAAAATGACAAGGCAAGCAGACAACGAGCATCTCAGCATACTTCTTATTTACCATGGGAATATGGTGCTTTTTTCTCTCTCTCCTCTTTTCATAATCTAATTTTTTTCTCTTTTCTCTTTTTTCTCAATATAGGACTCTTTTTGTATAAGAAGAATGCTTCATAGACAGCTCATTATGGTTACGCTGCAGGTTTCCACCATGTCAACATGAATTAGACCAGCGGCTCAGGCGTTTCTCTAACACATAAACTTAACTTCATGGACTTACAAGCTCTCCTTTCATTTCACACCGACGACATCCATATACAAAAGAGCATGATATCAATTAGGTACAAGTACCTAGTGCAACGTTGAAAGTGTTCCCCATGAAAGCATGATTCTGCTAATTCCCAACAAATAAGTGCAAGCATATACAACATAGACGACACAATGGTTCAAGTTTATTAAGGGCAAGAAAAGTAAAGTGTGCCATCAAGTTCGTGAGAGCTTTAATAACTAGTTTTCACATAATAAGTTTAATTTGGAATGTAAACAAAAGTATGAATATACTTGGAATAACATAAGCTAGTAGGTAGGTATGGTGGAATCTTTGGAATAACTTGGTTTAGGGAGTTGGATGCATGAGTGGAACTCATACTTGGTTGTGGAGGCTAGCAAAAGACTGAGACCGACAAACTAAGAGAGCAATAATGGCCATAATCATCCAAAGTGACAAAACATCATTGATCAAAGCATAAAGTGATACTGCAAGTTGAAAACTAAAGGATCATAAAGGCTATGGTGACTTGAGATAGTCATAACATGGTGTGAGCATGTGCCAAGTCAACCCAAATAAAGCATCAAAGGAGAATACCACTATACTATGCTTTAATATGCTAAAACAACGCATGATTCATCCAAGGCACATTAAACAATCTCAATTGTTTATAACAAGTCATGCTACAGTAAAGAATACTAAGCATAAAGCCAAAACAATATCAAGCATGGCATGACAAAGCATAGGCCACAGTCAAAAACGAGCTCATTTTACCACATAAGCATGAACATTCCTAATCCTTTCCAATCCAAACCAATGTATGAAAGAGGGGGTCCGACCAATTTATTCAGAAAACTAAGAAAACCAAAGCAAACGGAAAACCAAAATGAAAACGAAAAATAAGACGCTCCAAGAACAACACAACTGTGCATGAAACAATAAAAATAAAGCGTTTGGAAGAAACCTAGGATTTTTATTGATGAAGAAGGGGGTGCCTTGGGCATCCCCAAGCTTTGACGCTTGTACTTCTTGGATATTTCTTGGGGTAACACGTGTGGTATCCCCAATCTTGAGCTTTAGTCCATCCTTCATCTCATTACTCATTCCTTCCAGACACCTGGAATTTTTCCTTCATACAAAACTTCACACAATCTTTATTAGCAACATTAGTGCACTCAAGATAAATAAGTCTTAAGGTTCAGTTCTAACACCAAATAATCTTCCATTAAAACACTAGCTACTGTAGCACTTACCTCAAAAATCTCAATTCCCCAAAATAACTCAAAAAGTAACCAACAAAAAGCAAATGCAGAAAATGGCAGAAATCTGTCAAAACAGAACAGCAGGTAAAGACGAATTTTTTCGAAGACCTTCTAGTGCTCAAATCAAAAAGTGTTGAACTAACGAAAGTTAGATAACAACCTGGGGCAGAATCATAAAAATTCACGTCTCAAAAAGACGTTGAGAAAGTTTACACGAATTTTTATGGTGAAGCACAGAAATCTATTTTGGGACAACAACTTTCCCATTCATTACTTCTCTCTCATTAGAGGTTACTCTTAGCACAAAAGCAAATAAAAAGGATAAGGATCGGTTATTAATGAGGTAATAACTTCCAAGACTCATCTAAAACTTTTGGGTTATCTCCCAATAAGTACTTTTCTTTAACGCCTTTAAGTTAGGCATAATAGTTTGAGAAGATGTTCACATAAGAAATATAAATTGAAGTAAAAGAGAGCATCAAGAAGCAAATTCAAAGCACATTTAATTCTAACCCACTTACTATGCATAGGAATCTTGTAAAGAAACAAGTCATGAAAGCACAAAGCAACAAGCATAGGAAAGCAAAACAAGTGCAACTTCAAGACTTTCAACATAAATAGGGGAAACTTAATATTATTGAGATGCATAAAACCATGTTTCCCTCTATCATAATAAATTTCAGTAGCATCATGCATAAAATAAACAATATAACAATCACATGAAACGTTCTTATCATGAGCCACATGTATATAATAATTATTACTCTCCACATAAGCATAGTCATTCTTACTAATTGTAGTGGGAGCAAATTTAACAAAATAGCTATCATTATTATTCTCATCACCACAATCATCAAATATAGGAGGCATATTGTATTCATTAATTTTCTCCTCCATAGTTGGTGGACTGAAAATATCGTATCCATCATTGTAATCATCATATATTGGAGGTTTGGTATCATCATAAGCAATAGAATAGCTATCTTCCAAAGCTGGGGAACTAAAAATATCATTTTCATAAAAACTAGCTTCCCCAAGCTTAAACTTTTCCATAGAATTAGTAATAATGGTATCCAAAGAATTCATACTAACAACATTGCTATTAGCATGCAAAAAAAGTTCCATAGGTTTTTTAATTTTCTCTTCAAACACTTCATGTCCTAACTCAAGATAAATACTACAAAGCTCTCTAATTTTTTTGTTGTTTTCCATTAAGCCTAACTAGTGAAAACAAGAAACAAAAAGACAAAATTGCAGAATCAAAAGGAAATAACTTCGAGCACTCACACCAGAGGATGTGAGTACCTTTTACCTTACCTCCCCAGCAACGACGCCAGAAAATAGGCGTTTGCCGTGGGAGGTTCTTCTTCTTTAATCGTCTTGTGTGAATACCTTTTACCTTATCTCCCCGACAATGGCGCCAGAAAATAGATTGATGTCTACGCACTTCTATTCTTATAGACAGTTGTTGGGCCTCCAAGTGCAAAGGTTTGTAGAACAACAGCAAGTTTTCCCTTAAGTGGATCACCCAAGGTTTATCAAACTCAGGGAGGAAGTTGTCAAAGGTATTCCGTCTCAAGCAATCGTGCAATCAAGATACAAGAAGTCTCTTGTGTCCCCAACACACCCAATACACTTGTCAGGTGTATAGGTGCACTAGTTCAGCGAAGAGATGGTGAAATACAAGTGGTAGAGATAATTATAAGTGGTAACGGTGATAGAAAATAACTTGATGGCGTGGAAGAGACTAAAGGCAAACTGAAATAAAGATGGAAGCAAGCAAACATGTAACAGATCTAATAGCTAACGGTGTTTCAATGTTTACAAACAAGGCCTAGGGATCATACTTTCACTAGTGAACACTCTCATATAAATATCTTCTCTTTATGATACTACTCTTAACTACTCTCTGGTTGGACACTCTAATCGTTGGTAGGGCTATAACAGCACACCTCAAAGTAAGTCTTTCCCATCTAGAAACCCCACACTATCACCTTGAGCACTAGATGGTTCCAACAAACACCACAATTTCATAAAGACATCCAACTCCAAATATAACTCATAACAAGTATTTGTAATCTCTAGCCTAAGTGCCACCATGGTATGCACGCTGTCCCTTTCACACACATGGGGAGAGCAGAGATCTATTAAACCACTTGAGTAGCAAGGTAGATCTACTTGATTACAAAGCTCATGATCACAATATGATCATGCATAGAGAGAGAGAGATGAACACATAGCTACCGGTAGAACCCTTAGCCTCATGAGAGAACTACTCCCTCCTCATCATGGGAATCAGCAATGGTGATGGAGATGGTGGTGGAGATCGATGGAGATGGCTCCGGGGGCACTTCCCTGTCCCGGCAGGGTTCCGAAAAGAGACTTTCTGTCCCCCGAATCTCCCCTTCGGTGGCGGCGGTGCTGCGGAACTTTTCGTGACTGGAGGCTTGATGATTTAGGGTTTATGCATCGGGAGGCTCTTATAGGCAAGAGGGGAGACCGAGGGGGTGCCGGAGGGGCCCACACTACCCCCTAGCACGGCCTGGCCTGGCCTGCGCCACCAGGTGGTGTGGCCAGCCCCTGGCCCCTCTCCGTCTCGTCTTCTGGCTCCGTGAGTCTTCCTGTAAAATATCGAGTTTGGCTTTTGTCCGCTCCAATTCATTGAATATTGATTTTCTGACTTTCTTGGAACCAAAAACAGCTGAAAACAGGCAACTGGCACTATGGCATCTTGTTAATAGGTTAGTCCAAGAAATCATATGAAAAGTACTCCAAAGTGTGGACAAAACATAAGAAAGTAGATAAAACCAAGCATGGAACATCAAAATTATAGATACATTTGCAATGTATCAACATCCTCAAGCTTAACTCCTGCTCGTCCTCGAATAGGTAGAGATAAAAAGAAAGAATAATTTTTGAGGTGACATGCACCATCATAGACTTGATCAAAGTATTTGTAAAACATTCAAAGCTAGGATCATAGTACTTCAATCATAACATGGAACATCAAAAAATTATAGATACATTTGCAATGTATCAGCGTGCTCTAGCGCGGCATAGAGAGGCATGGGCGCGAGCGAGTGGAGGTGGTCCAGGGGCTGTGTGTGTGCGTGGGGTGGACAGGGGAGTGCGGTAGGGTTGGGCAGAGCTAGTGGTGGTGCTGGAACGACGCGGCGCGGTCTGGGGAGCGTTGCCCACGTTCGGCCGGTGGTGACCAAAAACGAGCGGCATGGCACTGCTGCTCTAGGCTGGTTAGTAGCTTAGTTATGGGCTGGTTAGAGTTAGGGAGACAAGGGGACGAAATGGAGGCCAATTACTCGACAAATCATTGATCCATCAATAGTGTTTAATAGGCAGAAAATTTGTGCATGCCACCTGTTCGACCAAATGGCCACAAGAAGAAAACTTTTGAATTTTGAGATGAAATTTTGTGGAGTGGTTTGTCACATGCTTAAACATCTGTGGTTGCTAGGATTTGTTAACTGGAATTCATTTGAGTGGTTTTTGAAAAAGTGTGATCTAGACATATGAACTAGATTCCATGTTCACTTGTCATTTAAAATTAGAGTTTGAATGCTTTTGGGAGATCACAAAGTGGGCCTTGGCACATCACTACTTGTACTAGCAAGGGGTGCAAAGATCCACAATTGTTTCTGTTGGAAATTGAGTGCTAGGAATACCCAAAGTGGGTTAGGTGATTAAAATGGCAAAAATGACCATTTCCATTATTTATTCTTTTTGATTTCTTTTTCTTTGGTTTTTACTTGGGAATGACCTAGATGATGTGACATTCATCATAGAACCATTTTACAACCATTAGAGCAAACAATAAAGGCATTTCAAACAACTCCTATTTTAAATGCACACACATATGAATGCACACACTCCTGATTAACCTTGATTAAAGTTTTGGGATGTTACAAACCTTCCCCCCTTAAATAAAATCTCGTCCCGAGATTTAAGAAAAAAAATAGGAAATAAAGAGAAATGGGAACTCAGTCCTAATGTAATCTTTTCGCTCCCAAGTGGCTTCTTCTTCGGTATGATGCTCTATTGGATCTTGAGAAATTTGATACTTTGAGTCCTAGTGGTTCTGTAGGCTTCCTCCAAGATACGGATGGGCACTTCACGAAACGTCGGATCCTTGTTGATATCAACAACTCGGTGATCGATGTTCTTGCAAACTTCGGTCTTCTCCGGCACTTCTAGGCATTTGTGAAGTAACGAGATCTGGAACACATTGTGGATGGCTGACATCTCTTCTGGTAGTTCCAGTTGATAAGATACTTCTCCTCGGCGATTCAGAATCTTGAAGGGCCCGATATATCTGGGAGCTAACTTTCCTTTCAAACTAAAGCATTGGGTTCCCTTCAATGGTAAAACCTTGAGGTATACAAAATCTCCGACATTGAAAGTCAGGTCTCCTTCTCTTGTCAGCATAAATCTTCTGTCTGGATTGGGCGGTCTTGAGGTGCTCACGAACTTTGTGAACCTTCTCTTCGGCTTCCCGGAGAATGTCGGGTCCAAATATCTGACTCTCCCCTACTTGCGACCAATTCAAAGGGGTGCGACACTTTCTTCCGTATAGGAATTCAAATGGCGCCATTTGCAAACTAGCTTGATAACTATTGTTATATGAGAATTATGCGAAAGGCAAGCAGTCTTCCCATTTTGATCCGTACTCCAACACACAAGCTCTCAACATATCTCTCAGTCTGTCCATCAGTTTGCGGGTGATAAGCTATGCTGAAGTTCAATTTGGTTCCCAATCCTTCCTGAACTTTCTGCCAAAATCTCGAGGTAAACTGGGTTCCTCGATCGAATACTATGGTCTTGGGGCATTGGTTCATGAAATAATCAGGGGCATTGGTTAATCCAAAATACATAACCGTATACTCATATAAACCATAGCGAGTAGTAAAGGCGGTATTCGGAATATCCGTTGCACGAATCTTAAGTTGCTGATAACCAGTCCTAAGATCAATCTTTGAGAATACATGGGCACCAGTCAACTGATCAAATAGATCCTCTATTTTTGGCAATCGGTACTTATTCTTGATTGTGACGTCACTCAGCTTCCTGTAATCTGTGCACAAACGGTTGCCTCCATCTTTCTTGTCGGCGAATAACACTGGTGATCTCCATGGTGATGCTCTTGGTTGAATATGGCATGTTGCTAACATGGCATCCAACTGCTTCTTCAGTTCCACTAACTCTGAGGGGTTCATGCTATAGGGTCTCTAGGCTATGGGTCCGGTTCCGGGGATTAGTTCGATAATGAACTCAATATCCCTATCCAGGGGCATACCTGGCAATTCATCTGGGAATACGTTGGGGTATTCACAGACTACTCTGAATTGGTCTATGGTGGGTAGGGCTAGACTCTTGTTGCACTTGAATTGACAAGGTAAGGTTTCAGAGATATGCTCTACTGTTACTCCAGAGCTACTGGTCATGGTGATGGCTTTCTTAGCATAGTCTATCATCCCTTTATGCCTTGGCATCCAATGCATTCCTAGTACTACCTCCAAACCTTTGTTTCCAAGTACTATTAGATTGGCATAAAAATTTATCCCATGTATCCTGATAGGCACATCTTTGCAAAATTTTCTAGCTTTTGTAGTTGAACCGGGGATTTGAACTATCATGACATGCTTCAAGTTGGTTGGGTGAATCTTACTAGTGCATGCAAATTGTTCGGTTACAAATGAATGTGATGCTCCCGAATCAAACAATACCCTTCCTAGAACTGAGTTGATAGAAAACATACCCACCACTACATCTGGTGCTTCTTGGGCTTCTTCGGCGTTCATGTGAAGAGACGGCCATTGCGGTTGTGAGGGTTCCCTGGAGCAAACCTTCTCCATGGTTGAACACGACGCTGCTGTTGAGCTGGGGCATTCACATTGACAGTGGCGGCAGTCTTCTTGGAAAACTCATTGGAATAGTGACCCTTGACTCCACACTCGAAACAAGTGATCTGGGACTTGTCCTTTGCTGTGACGGGCACAACATTGCTGCCAGTTCTAGGTGCAGTGTTGTTGTTGCTGTTGTTCTTGGGAGGTGCACGGTTGAAGTTGTTGGTGTTGCCGGAGTTGTGATTGTTTCCTCCGGACTTCACATTGCCTCCGCTACGGTTGGGTTAGCTTGGGCGAGACATTGGGGGTCGATTGTTCCTTGGTGCATATCCTGGTGAGGGGTTGGGACGGTACTTCTGGTGACTGCTGGATCCGGATTGCTGCATCATACGATGTTTACGGTTGTCGTTTGCCTAATTAATCTTCCCTTCTATCTGAATGGCAGAGTCGACTAGCTCATCAAGATCCTTGAAGCGGATGTTGACGAGGACAGTCTACATATCGTCATGCAGTCCGTTCAGGAATCTCTCTTTCTTCTTGACCTCTGTGTTGATCTCATCAGGGGCGTACCTTGCAAGCAACAGGAATCTGTCACAGTATTCCACCATAGACATTCTGCCTTGCTTCAAATCGCGAAACTCATCCCTTAGTCGGGTGACTAGACCTTGTGGCACGTGGGTGCGACTAAACTTGGTTTTGAAGGCTTCCCATGTCATCACCTGACCATGGTTCATATTATGGATACTAGTCCAGCAAGCTCTTGCATCTCCCGCCAGGTAGTGGGTGGCGAAGAGGACTTTCTTGTTGTCATCAACTCCTGCAACTTCTAAGTTGTTTTCCATTGTTTGTAACCAATCATCAGCATCTAGTGAGTTTTCAGCTTGGTTAAAGATTGGGGGATTGGTATTATGAAAGTTTTTGAGTTTGGACCCATGGTGATCCTGATTTCCATTCCCTTGGTTGTTTTGGGCCATCTGAGCTATCTGCTGCAATGTTGCTAAGTTGGCCTGGTGCTCTGCCCTGTTTGCTTCACGGTCTGCAACTAACATCTGCATAATCTGCAACATTGGGTCTTGCGACGATCTGCTCCCTCCTTGGTTTCCATGAGTCATCTGAAGATTGAGGTAGATAAAGGGGTAAGAGGGAAATTTCTAAGGTTCATGGTTTTGGTTTCAAAGCTAAAACTTTGATTTTGACTCAGGTTTTGCAACTAACTCCATTTCATTCACTCAAACAAGCACACGGTACAAACACACACCACAACAGTAAAGGAAAACAGATGGTTTGAAGAATCATTCTCCAAGCTACGATACAGTGGGACCGATTCATCTCATGCTACGACAGTGCTCTAGTGCATCTACTCATCGTCGATGTAGTCAGATTCCTCATTGTCAGTGTAGAAGTCCACGGCATCCTCCTCCAGAAAGTCATCATCATTGCTGAGGTAAGAATCCATGTCTCCCTGGATGTCTTCAGCCTCCTCTTCTTCCTACTTTGCTGCAAGCTAAGCTTCTTGCTCCTTGACGGTCTTCTCGAGGTCGGACACCTTCTCGCGAAGACGGGCGATGGTGCGATCCTTCTTCTCACCCTGGAGGCGCAAAGACTGATGATCCTTGACTAGCAATGAGAAAGTCTGGGCCTTCTGGTCGGCAATGGCACGGTTGTGGTTGGCAAACTCCCTAGCATTGTCCAATTCCTTCTCGCGATCGTACAAGAGGAAGTCAAGGTTCTCCACTTGACGCTTCAGCTCCGGGTGACTTGGTATCTCCAATGGCATCCCCATGAAGTCACGTCCTACATAGTGAGCAAAACGGGTTCCTTGGATTTGGTTGACGCTAAGGGCACATAGACGTGCGAGAGCTTCATGCATTGCCATGGCTAATCCATCTAGCCAGTTGTTCTCTCTCGCTGAGAACTGGATTCTCCCGGACATTGGTGCTTCTATGCTTCCTCTAAGATCAGCGGTGACTAGCCACTGTAAATCTCCTCCTGGGGGTCCTAGAAGTTGAGCTCCAAGAAACTCCGGATGTGGGTGCCCCAGTAACTCCGACAGTAAATCTAGGTCCCTCTTGAAGATCAACTGGCCTCTGTTTCCCAACTGGTAGAACTTGCTGAACTGAGTCTCCATCTACAAGAATTAAGGAGGAGGAATTTAGTGAAGTGATCAAGTGTGTCAAATTTTAAGTAGTAATGTAAGAATTTGAGGAACATGAATTTTTGAGAAAGAATGAATGCCCAAGGATAAGAAAGGAAATAGTTTTTCATAAATACTCACTTTGGTTTTGAAACTAAGTTTTTGTTCGGACGTCCATTCTAACTAGGGTCTCTTATGATCAGGATGGCTCTGATACCAACTTGTCAACACCCAGATTTTTAATCCCAGATGCCTGATATGTCGTACATCGCAATCCCATGATTACCATTTTTGCGAGACATAACAGATTGGATATCACAGTACATCATCCATTGCAAGCCATAATAAGGTCTTACACAAATAAAGGATCTCATGATCCAGTCTTAGTACAATCAAGTAGCGGAATAAATAGCATAGCGGTGGGGTCCATGTTCAGTGTGAGAGGTAATGCTGATGATGGGAAATGATCCTAGTTGTCGTAGTCGTCCTGCTGTCCTCCTTTAGGATAGTCCTCCTCATAGTCTAGCCATAGGAATAGCCAGGGACAAAGCCATGAGTACTCTTTAAGTACTCGCAAACTACCGCTAACAAGTAAGATAGTTCTAGTAGGAATGCTAAGTTCGAAGTTTATTTGTAAAGCTAAGTTTGAAACCTAAGCTGACTTCAGAAACAAAGAAATATAAAATAAAGTTTGAAAACACCTAAGTCAGAACTTAGTTGTTATAGTCACAACTCTGACGTGGTCAAGTCAAGTCACAATTCTTTTCATAAGTCATTTTGAAAACATGTGACAACGGAACAGTATGGCCACTCCAACTGTCCATAACCGTGGATGCGGCTATTCAAATAGTTTGACACTCTGCAGAGGTCGTACACTTTAACCACAAGATTCGATACATCCGTCAGGGGTAACCCTGAATCATCATACTTAGTATGCAGATAATCAAACATAACCTTTCCTTTACACACTCTACTATAAGCACCTCTCCTATGAGTATGGCCTCCCAGCCATGACCATCTGTCATCCTGGGCACTACATAGGTGGACAACATTGAGAGGTAGCCTCAGCTCAAACCTATCCCACGAGGGAACTAATACTAATGCATATAAACTTCTAGCTAAGCCTTACCCAATTCAGGTATTGTGGTTGTACGGTAAAATTGGAATGGTATTGCATCCGAACCCAACCATCAGTTTTTGTAAAAGGGCTAAGGCTCATGCCTAAACATTTTCATCATCATCATAAACCATTTGTGTTTCACAATACATTCAAAACATCTCAATAGAATGAATCATCATTCCAAGCTTTTCACAAGTCATTTTCACCAAGTATTCCCATCTAAAGTGAATCAAGTTTTGGGTTTAGCTCTAAACTACAAAGTTAAGAGTGTTCACTAATGTGGGATGCTAATATCAATCTCATGCCATAGAATGACATCTAATTCTAACTAGATATGTCAAGTTTTATACTCTTTATGCTACCTTTAAACAAAGTAAAGGACTTTGGTAAAGTAAAGAAGGTAAATCTTGTAAATAAAACTTGGAGTAGGTAATAGTCAACATGGTATAACCAAAGCATGCCTAATGCATTTTGCTTAGTTTATCATGCTTAATTCTAGCTTGCTAACAATAGCTTTCCTTGTTTGGTGAAGTGGTTGAAATTCTCTTCCTCCTCCTCTTGGTAGAACTCCTCCTCCTCTCGGTACTATCGTCTATAAATACATACGGAATACACAATCACCAAACAATACTTAACTAGTCTACTTAGCACACTAAGGCACACATTTGTTGATCTAGTATCATCACAAACATCACAAGGTTTATTGAACTAGCTTCATTTATTTTGTTTGAGAAAAGTAATTTCTACTCATTGAAATTAACTAAGATTTAATATTCTCCAATTAAAATATGGGATCATGTGGACACATGTCATCACCATATATTCTAATATATGGGAATGTGATTTAAGGGTTGGATCACATTTTAATAACTTTAAGTTTAATAATTAATGATTTAAAGTGACTAGAAATGCCTATATAGCATTATTTTGGTACTAGTCCAAAGTCACTGCATGAAAACCTCAATATTATTACATATTCAGATAGGTATGGTTAAATGTGATTTTTGAGAGTTGGAATCATCTCAAAAGCTATTGTGGTTGATTTGATAAAAATGTTTGAAAGTGCAAAACCTTCTGTCTTGTTATTTTTACTAGAAGAGATCTCTAACTCTAAAAGATTTAAATCCAAGGGTCTTGGATAGAGATTTTCATTAGCTTTCCAAAAAATTGGAATCACTCAAATTGAATTTGTAAAACTCTCTGAATTGATTTTTAAACTAAGGGACAGATTCTAGTTTAAGTCTAAAAAGAAAAATCCTTATTTGAATTAACTAGGTCGCGTGGGAAACTAATTGGGCCGGCCCAGATTCACTCCACGGTGCTAAGGGCTGCTGACAGGGGGTCCGCCTGTTAGTGGCTCATTACACGCGAAGCGGTATGGGGCGATACAGACCGCAGTATTAGAACTAGATCTACGGCTCATGGTCGTCGTCGACGACGGACTCGTCGCCGGCGAGACTGAACCCTAGCGGCTCGGTAGGTGTGAAGTGGGGACGTACCGGGGCTCCAGCTAGTGCGGCGAGGCAGGCAAATGAACGAGTAGACGACGGCGAGCCCAGGTGAAGTCGCGGCAGAGGCTGAGGTGGACGAAATCAATGGCAGCGTCTCCTCCTCTGTTGCGGCGGTCTTCGGCTCAATTCCAGTGAGAGGCTTCTTGAACTACTCCGGCGAGAGGTGGGGAAGGACTGGTGGAGAGAGGGGAGTTGAATGGTGTGGCGATTGATGCTGGGGAAGGCCTCCTTATATAGGCTCGAGGAGGGGACCGAAGGGGCGATGGCGAGCTCGTCAATGACGACGATACAGGTTGCTATCGGCATGGGCGGCGTAGGCGGACGGTGGCTTGCCTCCTGGCGGTCCTCTATGGCTTTACGACGCAGCTGGGGGCAGTGGCAATCGGTCGGGAGCGTCGCGTGCTCTGGTGGACAGAGGTGGTGCTCGACGCAGTTCCCGGCAATTATGCGTCGCGCGGCGGGTTACGACCGTGTCTGGCAGGGTGAGGCGGAGCGGCGCGCACGGTCTATGGCGTGCTGCCGGCGATGTCGCTCTAGCGTCCTCTAGCGCGGCGCAGAGAGGCATGGGCGCAAGCGAGTGGAGGTGGTCCAGGGGCTGGTTGTGGCCGTGGGGTGGACAGGGGAGTGCGGTAGGGTTGGGTGGAGCTAGTGGTGGTGCTGGAACGGCACGGCGCGGTCTGGGGAGCGTTGCCCACGTTCGGCCGGTGGTGACCAAAAACGAGCGGCATGGCAGTGCTGCTCTAGGCCTGTTAGTAGCTTAGTTATGGGCTGGTTAGAGTTAGGGGAGACAAGGGGATCAAATGGTGGCCAATTACTCGACAAATCATTGATCCATCAATAGTGTTTATTAGGCATAAAATATGTGCAAGCCACCTGTTCGACCAAATGGCCACAAGAAGAAAACTTTTGAATTTTGAGATGAAATTTGGTGGAGTGGTTTGTCACATTCTTAAACATCTGTGGTTGCTAGGATTTGTTAAATGGAATTCATTTGAGTGGGTTTAAAAAAAGTGTGATCTAGACATATGAACTTGATTCCATGTTCACTTGTCATTTAAAATTAGAGTTTGAATTCTTTTGGGAGATCACGAAGTGGGCCTTGGCACATCACTACTTGTACTAGCAAGGGGTACAAAGATCCACAATTGTTCCTGTTGGAAATTGAGTGCTAGGAATACCCAAAGTGGGTTAGGTGATTAAAATGGCAAAAATGACCATTTTCATTATTTATTCTTTTTGATTTCTTTTTCTTTGGTTTTTGCTTGGGAATGACAAGATGATGTGACATTCATCATAGAACCATTTTACAACCATTTGATCAAACAATAAAGTCATTTCAAACAACTCATATTTCAAATGCACACACATATGAATGCTTAAAGATTTTAAAAGGAAAAAGTTTTTGTTAACCCTAAACTGGGTACATTTGCTCTTGATTAACCTTGATTAAAGTTTTGGGATGTTACAAATACAATGAAATCAATAAAATCATGCTAAATGGTTTGGTTTAGGTTGCACATGTTTTGCTAAACTAATACTCCTACGTTGTTTTATACTCTTCGGTCAAAATACTTTACTAGTCATAGATTTCAAATATTTACTTTCATATGGTTGCTTTTGTCCACATAGTGCATATAGTAGCACTAGGTCCTATGCTTCTAATATGTTGTAGTTATGTTTGAAAGAGTTTCATTTAGCCCTATTGGACAAATAAGTCATTTCTGAACATTTTGCAAAAAAGACTCCTTTTAAAACCATTTCCTTAATTTAATAAAGTCAAAATAATATTTGAAAGAGGTAAGGCGTTATAATTTAATTAACCTCATTGTAAACCTTTAAGATAATTTTACCCTCTGGTACTATTGAATAGGGTATTAAAACATGAGCATTTTACAAAAAGTATCATTCAAATATACTTTTTAGAATTAAAGTTATGACTGTAATGGCCAAATGGCATTTCTGAAATATTGTTCCTTCTAAAAGGTTTAAATTTGAAACCTAATAGTGGGTAATGTAGTAATATTCACAAGGATTCAGAAAGGTATTATTTGAAATTGTTGGACTTATAAAATAATTACTATGATTTAAATACCCTATATGATAGTTTAAATATTTAAAATAATTTTCTTCGGCAAAGTTCAAATTTTAAAAATCTATAATATTCTACCCAATTTTCTGAATCCAGGCATATATCATATGAATTTTTTTGATAAGTAGATTATTTTCTACACATTTTACAAGCTAAAGCGAATTTCTGCCTATTTTAAAATCACACAATACACAGTGGCAGATTGAGGCCAACGTGGCGCTGACGCGGTGCGGACTCCCCATGCCACGCGGCTGTACCGGGCAGGCCGTTACCTCTTCACTGTCAGGATCTAATCTTGGCCGTCGAAGGGAAATCGGACGGCGGATGGAAACAGAGGAAGCTCACCCAGTGGCTGAGCTCGTCGGAGATGGTGGCGATGGTGGCTGGCAGTTCGGTCAGTGACGGAGTCGAGTCTGTGGTGGTAGCGGATCCTGGCGGAGGTTACGACGGGGGGCGGCGCTTCGTGGGGAGGAAGATGGTGGTCGTGGCGTCTGCTCTCTCTTCTGGGAACGGCGGCAGCGAGCGGCCGAGGAGGCTTCGGTCACCGGCATGTACGGAGTTGTTGGTAGCGATGCTTAGCTGCACGAAAAACAGGGTTGAGGGCCTCAGGAGGCATGGTAGAGGGAGGGGAAGGGAAAGGTGAGGAATACGAGGGCCAGAACCTCGGGTTCTCGTCAGAATCATCGTCGAGGCGGCGGCAGACGGCTAAGCTCCGGCATCAAATCACGGCAGCCTGTGGGCGTGGTTCAGAGGGTTGAGTGGGGAGAAAGGAGAGGGGGCCTGGGGCTAAATAGGGGTGGTGCCAGGAGGAGTGGGACGGCTCGAGCGAGTGGGGATGGTGGAGGAAGTGGGCGACACGGTCGTCGGGTCGTGGACAATGGCGGAGGTTGGGGATGACCCCGCTGATGGGTGGGTCCCGCGTGGCAGTGAGAGGGAGAGAGGGAGACGGGCCAGGGTGGGCCGTTAAGCGGTGCGCGCGCGGCAGATAGAGGGGAGGCTGCGGGGGAGGTAGGTGAGCGGGCTGGCCTGGCTAGGCTGGCTGGTTTCCCTTTTTTTCTATTTTACAAATCTTTTTGTAACTTTAGTTTTATAACTCCAAATTGAGTAATTCCAATTTCTATAATTTTTTAAAATAAAAACACACTACATAAGCTTTACAAAATAAAATTTTAATCTAAGGAAATGTTCCATAATGCCATTAAGCATGCCCTATGGCCAATATGGAGATTTGCAAAAATAGGGTTTTACGAAAGTTATTTTCAAAACTAAAAATTATTAAATCTTACAAATATGATTTTGTAAATATGTTTTGTAGACAATCTAGTTTGACAAAAGGTTTTAGGTTTATTAAAATCATTTTTAAAAGCCTTTGTTTACCCAATTTGTTTAAAGATTTTTTAAAATCTTTAAAGAGTTTTGAAAATCTTTAAAGATTTTGAAAATGGTTTTTTCCTATCAATTTGTTTCAAAATCTTTTGTTCAGAAATAGTATTACTTTATTTTCATAAGCTTTGAAAATTCTTTTTTGTTTTGAAAATTTAAATAAGGAAAAGAATTTTTTAGCAACTATTTGAACAATCTTTATTTTATTTTAACATTCCAAAATTTAAAAAGTTTTGGGATGTTACGGACTACCATCCTTAAAAGGAAACTCGTTACAATATTTAGAAAAGCTAGTAGGAAAGGGTTTCGAAAAACTTTAGGGTGCTACCACACTTAAAAGAAAAACCGACTAGGTTATAAATAGATATTTCACTTTGCGTAGTTATGGTTCTTATTCGGACATTACTCTATGTAGTGTCCTTTGTAGGATGGTTTAAGAATGGGTAGATATTGGTCAATGGGTCCAAGGAAGGGCTACTACCCAAAAGACTAGAATGGTCACAAAAATCACGAACATCATAATTCACAGCAAACACCATAATCCAACATTCATAACAAGTATAACAATGCAACATTCATAAGACACATAACAATCCAACATCCATCACAAAGCTAATGGTTCAATACAAACAAACAAGCCTAAACATTAAAGGTTCTCACAATGAAAAGCAACCGATCTAACGATGCCATGTCTTACAAGCAGATATGGTCGATGAACTAACACGATAACAATGAACTAACGGTACGGCTCGATGTTGGTGATCCAACCTAAGCACAGGGATTGAGGCGCTTCTTGTAGTCAGTTGTCTTGATGATTCTTTTCTCGACACCTTTCACCAAGATGTCTCTTCTACGAGGGTCATGGCATATTCCCATTCTTCTTCTTTTCAG
This sequence comes from Avena eriantha, assembly GCA_910589775.1. Classification (NCBI taxonomy): domain Eukaryota; kingdom Viridiplantae; phylum Streptophyta; class Magnoliopsida; order Poales; family Poaceae; genus Avena; species Avena eriantha. The sequence continues at coordinate 243,511,422 of OU342745.1, forward strand.
GGCATCCCCATGGATAGTGACCTAACACACGACATACATGGCACTTTACTTCGCTAATATTTCTCCTTATGTTTGCGTTTCCATCAACTGTCTTGATCCCTTTGTGTTTCCTATCTTCTAGGAAATCCGTCGCATAATGGCCTAGTTCCTTGCAGTTGAAGCATGTCACTTGGATAATGTCCCTCAACTCATAGTTTTGGTAGTTCTTTTTGTTGTTCTTCTTCTTCTTAGGTCTCTTTAAGGCTAACATATCTATTAACTCCTGCTCAGTATAGTCCACCACAAATTTGGGAAATCTTTCCTATTCCTTGGTGTAGTTTCGAGAAAAAATGGACCTCTTCTTCACATGAGTAGGGTTTGGTTTAGGTTGCACATGTTTTGCTAAACTAATACTCCTACGTTGTTTTATACTCTCTGGTCAAAATACTTTACTAGTCATAGATTTCAAATATTTACTTTCATATGGTTGCTTTTGACCACATAGTGCTTATAGTAGCACTAGGTCCTATGCTTCTAATATGTTGTAGTTATGTTTGAAAGAGTTTCATTTAGCCCTATTGGACAAATAAGTCATTTCTTAACATTTTGCAAAAAGGACTCCTTTTAAAACCATTTCCTTAATTTAATAAATTCAAAATAATATTTGAAAGAGGGAAGGCGTTATAATTAATTAACCTCATTGTAAACCTTTAAGATAATTTTACCCTCTGGTACTATTGAATAGGGTATTAAAACATGAGCATTTTACAAAAAGTATCATTCAAATATACTTTTTAGAATTAAAGTTATGCCTTTAATGGCTAAATGGCATTTCTAAAATATTGTTCCATCTAAAAGGTTTAATTTGAAACCTAATAGTGGGGTAATGTAGTAATATTCACAAGGATTCAGAAAGGTATTATTTGAAATTGTTGGACTTATAAAATAATTGCTATGATTTAAATATCCTATATTATAGTTTAAATATTTATAATAATTTTCTTCAGCAAAGTTCAAGTTTTAAAAATCTATAATATTCTACCCAATTTTCTGAATCCAGGCATATATCATATGCATTTTCCTGATAAGTAGATTATTTTCTACACATTTTACAAGCTAAAACGAATTTCTGCCTATTTTAAAATCACACAATACACAGTGGCAGGTTGAGGCCAACGTGGCACTGATGCGGTGCTGACTCCGCATGCCACGCGGCTGTACAGGTCAAGCCGCTACCTCTTCGCTGTCAGGATCTAATCCTGGCCATCGAAGGGAAATCAGATGGCGGATGGAAGCAGAGGAAGCTCACCCAGCGGCTGTGCTCGTCGGAGATGGTGGCGATGGTGGTGGGCAATTTGGTCGGCGACGAAGTCGAGTCTTCGGTGGTAGCGGATCATGGCAGAGGTAACGACGGGGAGCGGCGCTTCGTGGGAAGGAAGATGGTGGTCGCGGCGTCTGCTCTCTCCTCTGGGAATGGCGGCAGCGAGCGGCCGAGGAGGCTTTGGTCTCCGGCATGTACGTAAGTTGTCAGTAGCGATGCTTAGCTGCACGAAAAACAGGATTGAGGGTGTTTGTCAACACCCGGATTTTTAATCCTAGATACCCGTTATGCCACACCTCGCAATCTCAGGATTACTATTTTTGCGAGACATAACGGATTGGATATCACAGTACATCATCCATTACAAACCATACATAAGGTCTTACACAAATAAAGATCTCATGATCCAGTCTTAATACGACAAGCAGCAGAAATAAAAGATAAGCGTAGCAGTGGGGTCCATCTTCAGGGGCACAGACAATGCTGACGAAGGCAAATAGTTCTAGTTATCATAGCCGTCCTGTTGACCGTCATCTTGATAATCTCCTTCATAGTCTAGCCATGATAATAGCCAGGGACAAAAACCCATGAGTACTCTTTAAGTACTCGCAAACTACCACTAACAAGTATTATGAGTCTAGATTAAAGTGCTAACTCTAAGTTGAACTATAAAGTTAAGTTTGAAACCTAAGCTGAGTTCTGAAGCAAAGAAAGATAAAGTAAAACTCTAGAATCACTTAAGTTGGGGAAACTATTGTCATAAACACAACCCTGTTATGGTCAAGTCAAAATTCATCATTCTTTTCAAAGTATTTAGAAAACATCTGACAACGAAACAGTAGGGCCATTCCAACTGTCCATAACCGCGGACGTGGCTATTCGAATAGTTTGACACTCTGCAGAGGTGGTACACTTTCACCACAAGATTCGATACATCTGTCAGGGATAACCCTGAATCATCATACTTAGTATGCAGATAATCAAACATAACCTTCCCTTTACACACCCTAGTATAAGCACCTCTCCTATGAGTATGGCCTCCCAACCATGACCATCAGTCATCTTGGGCACTTCATAGGAGGACATCATGAGAGGTAGCCTCAGCTCAGACCTCTCCCGTGAGGGAACTAATACTAATGCATATAAATTTCTAGCTAAGCCTCACCCTGTTCTCCGATGGATCCCGCCACCAAAGGCCCGATCCACCTTTCCACTATAGGAACCCTTCAAGGAGGGAACCGGCGCCTTTACACAACTAGCGGGGCACAACTCTACAACCGAATTGGAGGCTCCCGTAATGACAACAAACTGCCACAAGAACAATAGTTATCAATAATAAAGCACCACATTTAGATATCAACGAGAATACTAGATCGGGGATTCTCCAAGTGAATGGAGAGGAGTTGATGCGCTTGATTCGTGATGACGATGAGTGATGTATCCTCCTTCAATTCCCCCAAAAGATCGAAGCCTTCGGTTGGTTGAAGTGGGAGAACTCGGGTGAGAGCTTCTGCAACATATCTGATCTTTTTCGAATGAATTAGAGCCGTTGGAGCCATTTGGTGCCAGATTATCCGGCACAAGTGAGGGCCGGATTATCCAGTCTGGGAAATACTCCGCCCCAGACTCAGATTATCCGGCAAATAATCCGCCCTCGAATAGAAGCTCGCACTAGGCGGTACTTGGCATCTTATCATGAGGACCGGTTTATTCGGCCATAGAGGAGAGTTGGATTATCCGGCTGGGGGGAAAATCCGCCCCCAGACAGAAGCACGCGCAGACGCTCCCTTGGGAAATTTCCCTAGGGCCGGATTATTCGGTCCTAGAGGAAGGCCGGATTATCCGGTCCGGGGAGAAAATCTGCCCCAGAGCCGTAGTGTCCGGGGGAAAATACGCCCCCAGACAAAAGCACGGGTGCGGCCAGCCCTGGCCAAGAAGGTCAGGCCGGATAATCCAGCCCACGATGGGGGTGGATAATCCGGCCCACAAACACCCAAAACTCTTTCCTGCAACACTTAGTGCACATTAGAAACTCCACGGTATTGTTATCTAAGACACTATGAAATGTTCTTTCAATCTCCCCCTTTTTAGTGTTAGATGATAATCCAAGGATTTGCAAGATAGCTCACATGACCAACATTATTAAACACATTAAAGAGACTCCCCCTCAATGTGTGCATACTAAAAATTTGCATTTGAATACAAATGCACTCAAATAGGTAAAAGTCTATTTCATAGGAATATAAACAACATAATCATACCACCGAGAGAGAGGCATCCTCAAGATAGCCAGTATACCCAATGTGATAACAATTATAAACGCCTTCCTCGAGAAAGATATCCAATATGGCAAATATGATAGAATATGATAGATGAATCCATAGGAGTAATCCAAGAGATAAATCCAGAGCCACACAAACACATAGTCTTATACAAAGAAAATCACAAATGAAGGTTCAACGTAAATGGGCACAAGCGAGAAAACGATGAAAAGATAAAGTGCAAAAGCTTGCGCCCGACCCATTCAAATCCATGGAGACCTAATAGAACTACTTCTCCCCCTTTGAAACCGAGACACCAAAAAGGAAGAAGAGCGATGCTAACGCCCCAAGGCATCACTCGTTGTCCTCATCCTCGTCCCCATCCTCGTCCTCGTCCTCATCCTCTGGCTCATCGATGTCATCCTCCTCACCATCAGCGGTGGCCGCGGAAGGAAACAGGTGACGCTCAAGCTCGACGTAGTTGAGCCTAGAAGAAGAATTCCACCGAGCATATGTAGGAGTAGTAGGAGTAGGGGGGTCGCCTAATTCTCCAGACACATGGTGAAGAATGAGCTGCTGAGTGTGGGCCATCTCGTGGCACTTCTTCTACGCCTCATACTGTCCCTTGCGAGTGTCCACCCCCATGCAAAGAATGTTCCGCTGAAACCAATTCAACTGCTTGATCTCACGAGCAATACTCTGCACTGGGGCCCTACGAGCACTAGCACGAGCATCCCTCATGAAACCCTCAGGAGCAGAAGACGGGTGTGAGGTCTTCCTAACCTTGGTGTAGATCTTCTTAGCCTTGTGCTCAACATCAATGTTAAACTCTTCAATGGGAAGCAGGAGCTTGATCAGCATCATAATGTAGGGTGCATATGGGATGGAACACCGATTGAACATTGCATCAGTCAACTCATGGTAAATAAATTCCATCACATCCATCTTGTAATTAACAGACTCATCCTCACTAGATGCAACCTCATGAGAAAAGTATAGAAGCTAAACCAGGTGACCACGGATACTGTCATTGTTTCCTCCACTTGGGGTGATAGAATCACGGAAGAGACCCACCAAGCTAGCATATATTGGAGAAAGACCAGCAAAGGTGTCCACAATACCATTGTCAACTGTGCACAGAGAGAGGACTGCATCTTTATTGGGCTTGAGTTGGGTGATGATACGGTGGCCACTAGCACGATCCTTGTTGCGGAAGGAATATCCAAGCACCCCAGCAAAAGCACGAAAATCAGCTTGCATAGGCCTGTCACGAGTCATCCACTTCATGGTGCGGTGCTCATCACCGTAGATAACTAAGGTGGAGAAGAACTACTTCACAATCTCAGAATCATAGGAGCATTGAAGAGCCATGAGATGGTGCAGCCCTATCCGCTTAGCCACATATATTGCATCAACAGGGTGAGGCTTTTCCATGGCCTGAGCAATAATTAGAGGATAAATATGCCGAATCTTCTGCCAAGCATAAAAATCTTCATGCATACCCTTTTGTCCAGCACACCAAAAACGAGAGTCACTGATGGCTCAGTATTGATGTAGAGCTTGTTGGGAACCCCAAGAGGAAGGTATGATGAGCACAACAGCAAGTTTCCCTCAGTTATGAAACCAAGGTTTAATCGAACCAGTAGGAGCAAGGAAACACCCCAAAGGTGTTGCTAGCTGAGCCTTGGCAGGGTGCACTACCGGTGCTAGTAGCAACGTGGAGACCTGCACAACACAACCACAGAACTCTGTCCCCAACTTGAGATGAGGTTGTCAATCTCACCGTGTTTTGCTGAAAACAAAGGATTAAACGTATCGAATGGAAGGAAGTAATAGTTTGCATAAAGTAAACACAAAGGAGGAAACAGTTTATAGATTGTATGTAAATAAAAAGGACTGGGATCCATAGTTCACTAGAGGTGGCTCTCCTTTAGATAGCTAACATGCTGGGTGAACAAATTACAGCGAGGCAATTGACAAACATCAAGAAAGCAATACATGCATATACTATTCATCTTGAATCCTTTGACACTTGATTGGGCCTTTCAACATTATACATAGACCGCCATCCAACTGCATCTATGACTAATAATCCACCTTCAGGTTATCATCCGAACGCCCTCCAGTATTAAGTTGCAATCAACAAATTATTGCTTTATGAATTGCATGTAATGTAAACAATACGATTGTTCTATGAGCAAATGATTGTTGTTTTCTCCCTAGTATCAACAACACATCTAGTACCTTAGCGATTTATGTCACTTCCCCAGATTACTAGAGGCATGAACCCACTATCGAGCATAAATACTAACTCTTGGAGTTGCTAGCATCTACTTGGCCAAGATAGCTACTAACAACAGAAAGCATGCAAGATCACAAATAAGAAAGACATGATAGAATCAATAATCAATCTGAAATAGCATCTCAATATCCATCGGATCCCCGCAAACACAACATCCCGAATTACAAATAGATGATCTTGATCATGAACAGAGCTCACAAGATCTAAACATGAAAGCACAAATGAGGAGAACCAGCCATCTAGCTACTACATAGATCCGTAGTCCAAGGATAAACTACTCACGCATCACACCGGAGGCTTGCATGGTGATGAAGAAGGCCTCCAGGGTGAATTCCCTTCTCCGACAGGGTGCCGGGAAGAGCTTCAGATCCCTCCCCATCTAGGGATGGAGATGACGGCGGCTACAGGCTCTTTCGTGGATTTTTTATCGGGTACTTAGGGTTTTCGTCCCGAGGGCAGACTACCCCCTGGCGCGGGCCAGGCCTGGCCGACCCCTAGCCCTTCTCTCTCGTATTCTGTCATCTGATGACTTCCGGAAAAATAGGCACTTTGGCTTTTGTCCCGTCCAATTCCAAGAATATTCATTTTCTGACTTTTCTGGAACCAAAAACAGCAGAAATCAGGTAGCTGGCACTGTGGCCCTTGTTAATAGGTTAGTCCAAGAAATCATATGAAAAGTACTCCAAAGTGTGGACAAAACACAAGAAAGTGGATAAAACTAAGCATGGAACATCAAAAATTATAGAACATTTGCAATGTATCAACATCCCCAAGCTTAACTCCTGCTCGTCCTCGAGTAGGTAAGTGATAAAAAGAAAGAATAATTTTTTAGGTGACATGCACCATCATAAACTTGATCAAATTATTTGCAAAACATTCAAAGCTGGGATCATAGTACTTCAATCATAACATGAAAGACAAAGTTCTAGAAATAGGACAAAGAAACTATGAGGCAACATGAAAAGGCACAAACAAAAGATTCATGAATAACAATGCTTTGCAAGACGTTTGTTTGTTTCACATAAAGAAATCATAGCATAATAGTATTCAGCTTGTCCCTCATAGAGTAGCAAATATAAATGCGGAGGACACCTTCAAAGTTCATAAGAGTGACTAGATACAAATAGTTTAAAACAAGCAATATCAAGTTATTCATCAATCAACTAGTCTTGGGACAATGCACATAGAACTAAGAATGGCCACTATGCTCTCAAAGTCGGTGCATAAAGGTAGAAGGTGGAGACTCAATATAATGGTGGAAGAAAGGCCTTCATAGAAGGAAGTAGGGATTCAAGTCTCATAAAGAGCTTCCAAAAATTATGGTACTTATAGCTTTCAGCTCTCATTGCCCATATCATAAGCATCTTGAAGGTGATTAAGGTTAAAGTGACACAACTAAGAGGATATGCTTGACAAGTTATAAATCAAAATCTCATGCCCCTTACTTACGAAGACCGAACCTCATGCTACTCAACTTTAGTCACGAGTAAGCTCTTATCATTGTAAGTACATGTGTATCATAAAGAACTGCCAATGGGGTACCCCTTGCACATGATACAGGAACTATCCCATAATCAAAATGACAAGGCAAGCAGACAATGAGCATCTCAGCGATATTTTTATTTTCTATTTGCATAGGTTTTTATTGAGGATGCTTCATAGAGTGCTCATTATGGGGATGCTGCAAGTTTCCACCATGATTAGGCATGGCTTAGGCTAGCGGCCTAGGCGTTTCTCTAACACATATACAAACTTCATGATCTTACAATTGCCACTTTTACTTCACACCGCCGGGATCCACATACAAAAGAGCATGATATCAACTAGGTACAAGTACCAAGTGCAATGTTGAAAGCGTTCCCGATGAAAGCATGGTTCTGCTAATTCCCAACAAATAAGTGCAAGCATATACAACATAGACGACACAATGGTTCAAGTTTATTAAGGGCAAGAAAAGTAAAGTGTGCCATCAAGTTCGTGAGAGATTTAATCACTAGTTTTCTCATAACAAGTTTAATTTGGAAGGTAAACAAAAGCATGAATATACTTGGAATAACATAAGCTAGTAGGTAGGTATGGTGGACTCTTTGAAATAACTTGGTTTAAGGAGTTGGATGCATGAGTGGAACTCATACTTGGTTGTGGAGGCTAGCAAAAGACTGAGACCGACAAACTAAGAGAGCAATAATGGCCATAATCATGCAGAGTGACAAAACATCATTGATCAAATCATAAAGTGATAATACAAGTTGAAAACTAAAGGATCATAAAGGCTATGGTGACTTGAGATAGTCATAACATGGTGTGAGCATGCGCCTAGTCAACCCAAATAAAGCATCAAAGGAGAATACCACTATACTATGTTTTAATATGCTAAAACAACGCATGATTCATCCAAGGCACATTAAGAAATCTCAATTGTTTATAACAAGTCATGCTACAGCAAAGAATACTAAGCATAAAGCCAAAACAATATCAAGCATGGCATGACAGAGCATAGGCCACAGTCAAAAACGAGCTCTTTTTACCACATAAGCATAAACTTTCCTACTCTTTTTCCAAACTAAACCAAACTATTTTCAAACCAATGTACGAAAGAGGGGGTCTAACCAATTTATTCAGAAAACTAAGAAAACCAAAGAAAATGAAAAACCAAAACGAAAACGAAAAAGAAGACGCTCCAAGAACAACACAACTGGGCATGAAACAATAAAAATGAAGCGTTTGGATGAAACCTGGGATTTTTATTGATGAAGATGGGGATGCCTTGGGCATCCCCAAGCTTTGAAGCTTGTACTTCTTGGATATTTCTTTGGGTGACACTCGTGGCATCCCCAAGCTTGAGATTCAGTCCATCCTTCATCTCATTACTCATTCCTTCCATAAACCTGAATTTTTTCCTTCATACAAAACTTCACACAATCTTTATTAGCAACATTAGTGCACTCAAGATAATAGGTCTTAAGGTTCAGTTCCAACACCAATAAACTTCCATTAGAACACTAGCTACTGTAGCACTTCCCTCAAAAATCTCAATTCCCCCAAAAAGCTCAAAAAGGAACCAACAAGAAGCAAATGCAGAAAATGGCAGGAATCTGTCAAAACAGACCAGCAGGTAAAGATGATTTTTTTCGAAGACCTTCTGTTGCTCAAATCAAAAAGTTTTGAACTAACGAAAGTTAGATAACAACTTGGGGCAGAAGCACAAACATTCACGCCACAAAAATACGTTCAGAGATTTTACATGATTTTTTACGGTGAAGCACAGAAATCTGTTTCGGGACAGCAACTTTCCCAATCATTACTTCTCTGTCATTAGAGGTTATTCTTGGCACAAAAAGCAAATAAAAAGAATAAGGAGCAGTTATTACAGAGGTAATAACTTCTAAGACTCATCTAAAACTTTTGGGTTATCTCCCAATAAGTACTTTTATTTAACGCCTTTAAGTTAGGCATAAGAGTTTGAGAAGATGCTCACATAAGAAATATGAATTGAAGTAAAAGAGAGCGTCAAGAAGCAAATTCAAAACACATTTAAGTCTAACCCACTTCCTATGTATAGGAATCTTATATGCAAATAAATTCACCAAGAACAAAGTGACAGGCATAGGAAGATAAAACAAGAGTAACTTCAAAACTTTCAGCAAATAGAGAGGTGTTTTAGTACCATGAAAACTTTTACAACCATATTTTCTTCTCTCATAATAATTTTCAGTAGCCTCATGAATAAACTCAACAATATAAATATCACATAAAGCATGCTTTTCATGATCTACAAACACTAGAGCTTTATTATAAACATTTTCAAAAGAGTCCTTAGGAACATGACATTCGTCCTCCTTTGGTAAGCATGGGGGACAATCAAATAATGTAAGGGGTAAAGAGTTACTCTAATTAGAAGGTAGGGATGGGTAGATCCATTCTTCCTCCTCTTGATCATCACTCTCCTCCTCTTTTTCATCCAATGAGCTTCCAGTTTCAGCAATTTCTTCTTTCGTAGGCTCCTGCAAGGCATTAGTCTCTTCCATTGGTGGAGAGCATCTATTAAGATATTTAAGAATATAGCCATTTTCTAACTTGTAATTATCAAAGCAAAATTTAAGAATATCATAAACCTCATATTTATAAGTTGAATTATCAGTATTTTCAAGCAAACTAGCGAGTTCAAATGCACCCTTCCAAGCAATAAATTCATCAATTTGTTCCACATCATAAAAGTCATAATTTCCTTTAACATAAGAAGATATGGTAACATTGCCATTATACTCACATTGAAAAGGGAGGTGTTTATACCTCCTATAGCAACAAGATTTATCAAAGCAATAAGTAACATTATAAGTAGAGAACACATTTATAGCAATGGTATACAATTTATTATTTTGTTCCCATAAGTGTTTCCCTTTTTGTGACAAGCGGTGTTCCTTATGATAATATTTTTGTTCTTCCGTGAACCCACCTTGCCAATAAGATTAAGTTTCAAAGAAACCAACCATTGATAGAAAGCATGATAAAGCAAGACAATAACAGACCAACGAAAATAACAACTATATTAGGAACGATTTTTTAGTGTGTTTTTGATAAAGAAACAAGCAAACAAAGCAAAAATAAACTAACCAAAACAAAAATAACAAAGTAAAGAGATTGGTTATGAGGGACTCCCCTTGTGAAAATATTCTTGACTCCTCGGCAACGGCGCCAGAAATATGCTTGATGGCTCAGTATTGATGTAGAGCTCGTTGGGAACACCAAGAGGAAGGTATGATGAGCATAGCAGCAAGTTTCCCAAAGTTATGAAACCAAGGTTTAATCGAACCAGTAGGAATAAGGAAACACCCCAAAGGTGTTGCTAGCTGAGCCTTGGCAGGGCACACTACCGGTGCTAGTAGCAACGTGGAGACCTGCACAACACAACCACAGAACTATGTCCCCAACTTGCGATGAGGTTGTGAATCTCACCGTGTTTTGCTGAAACAAAGGATTAAACGTATCAAATGGAAGGAAATAATAGTTTGCCGAAAGTAAACACAAAGCCGTAAACAGTTTATAGATTGTATGTAAAGAAAAAGGACCGGGATCCATAGTTCACTAGAGGTGGCTCTCCTTAAGATAAATAACATGCTGGGTGAACAAATTACAGCGGGGCAATTGACAAACATCGAGAAAGCAATACATGCATATACTAATCATCTTGACTCCTTTGAGACTTGATTGGGCATTACAACATTATACATAGACCGCCATCCAACTGCATCTATGACTAATAATCCACCTTTAGGTTATCATCCGAACCCCCTCCAGTATTAAGTTGCAAGCAACAGATTATTGCTTTACGGATTGCGTGTAATGTAAACAATACGATTGTTCTACGAACAAAGGATCGTTGTTTTCTCCCTAGTAGCAACAACACATATAGTACCTTAGAGATTTATGTCACTTCCCCAGATTACCAGAAGCATGAACCCACTATCGAGCATAAATACTAACTCTTGGAGTTGCTAGCATCTACTTGGCCAAGATAGCTACTAACAACGGAAAGCATGTAAGATCACAAATAACAAAGACATGATAGAACCAATAATCAATCTGAAATAACATCTCAATATCCATCGGATCCCCGCAAACACAACATGCAAAATTACAAATAGATGATCTTGATCATGAACGGAGCTCACAAGCTCTAAACATGAAAGCACAGAGGAGGAGAACCAGCCATCTAGCTACTACATGGATCCGTAGTCTAAAGATAAACTACTCACGCATCACACCAGAGGCTTGCATGGTGATGAAGAAGGCCTCCAGGGTGAATTCCCCTCCCGGCAGGGTGCCGGGAAGAGCTTCAGATCCCTCCGGATCTAGGGATGGAGATGACGGCGGATACAGACTCTTTCGTGGATTTTTGATTGGGTACTTAGGGTTTTCGTCCCAAGGGCAATATATAGGCGGAAGGAGAGGCCGAGGGGGTGCTAGGGTTGGCCAGACCACCCTCTGGCGTGGGCCAGGCCTGGCCACGCGGCCAGGTGGTGTGGCCGGCCCCCAGCCCTTCTCCGTCTCGTATTCTTGTATCTGATGACTTCCGGAAAAATAGGCACTTTGGCTTTTGTCCCGTCCAATTCCGAGAATATTCATTTTCTGACTTTCCCGGAACCAAAAACAGCAGAAAATAGGCAGTTGGCACTGTGGCTCTTGTTAATAGGTTAGTCCATGAAATGATATGAAAAGTACTCCAAAGTGTGGACAAAACACAAGAAAGTGGATAAAACCAAGCATGGAACATCAAAAATTATAGATACATTTGCAATGTATCAGTCACCCAACTCAGTATCGTGCGCTGACTCAACAAACATATCATGATGACGAATGGAAGAGTACGTAACAAGATCCATATTCTTATAGTCTATCTTGGGCTCTTTTCCCTTCCTCTTTTACACACCCTTCCTGGTCCTATCCCTCTTTGCCTGCTCAGCCATGTGGTCAGCCTCTTTCTTCCTTCTCCTCAGTTCAACCTCATCCACAGTACGACCCTCACTATCTTCCCTGAAATAGAGGCCACGAGGATGGCGCTTGTAGGTATTGGGGACACTCGAACCACCTGTGAAACGAGAAAGATGGATAGCATGGGGATAAGCACACACACACAAGCCTAAGAGAGAACGTAGAAATAGTAGGCAAACAGTCCATAGTCCAATCATACACAATGCACAAAATCCATACGAAACTGAAGGAGTTTTGACTCTATCAAGATGGATTATCTAGCCTAGCCAGGGGCGGATAATTCGGCCCTGGCAGAATTTTTCAGATCCACCTAGATTGAGTGCAAAACCATAGATCCAACCGAGGAACCGCAAGACTACAATCTCTACATGAAATAGCAACCTTCTTAGCCACGTACCACCAACAAGTGACACATCAACTTAAAGGATCGGGAAGGAGGGAGTTACCCTCACTCATTGGAGGAAGAACACAGAGAGGAAGGTACCCGAAGGCTTGGAGGAGAAGATCCGGGGAGGCCCAGAGAATCTGGCGGTCGGGGAGGCGCCCAGGAGGGTGGGGGTGGCAGGCGGCTGCTGGGGAGACGGAGGGGGTCGGGGGAGAAGTGCTGCTCATTTTGAGCCCTTCCCCCAATGCCCATACCTTAATAGACTGCATCCGCCAGGGCTGGATTATCCGGCCTATACTTGGGCCGCATTATCCGGCCTCAAATCTGAATTTCTGTTACACGCAGATTCAGGCCCGCGCGTCCCCAAACAAAACCCTCGCGAGTCTGAACAAAGGACTTGTGTGCTATAGTAGATGGTTTAAGGGTAGGGAAAGGCTTGGGACGAGAGAACCAAACTGAGATGGTACTACACACTCAAGATTGCAAGAATCAAATCAACTAAAAGCCAAAATTGAGTATGATTTCCATAAGAACATGAGATGAGCAAAAACAACTAAAAAGATCCACATGAATCCAACTCTTCTCATGGAAGAGAGTAGTGGCCGGGGCCACCATGTTGGAGTGCATGGTATGACACCGCGAAGATATATCTTGGGTTCATGACCAATACTCATCAATAAGCTCACATATCACAAAATGATATTAAGAGAGATGATTTAACTTGCTTTCGGCGTTATGGGGGAGGGTTAGCCCAATTAATTAGGACCACACTCCCCCTATATACATGCCCACACCTAGACCAAATAAGACTGAGATGTAAGAGTGAGTGCATGGGTAATCAAGACAACATCCTTGAATCAACGATATTTAGCTCATTCCTCAAGTAACAAAACCTTGCTTCATCAAGTGGCTTCTTGTAAATATTAGCAAGTTGGTTCTTCGTGCTCAAAAAAGATAGATCAATATCACCTCGAGCAACATGGTCCCAAATAAAATGATTCTGAACCTCAATATGCTTCGTCCTTGTGTGTTGTACCGGATTGTATGCAATTTTGATTGCACTTTCATTATCGCATAAAAGAGGCACTTTGTCACAATTGACACCGTATTCCTTTAAAGTTTGCCTCATCCATAATAACTGAGTAAAGGCACTAGCAGCAGCAACATATTCAGCTTCAGCGGTGGAGAGAGATATACAATTCTGCTTTTTAGAAGACCAACATACTAGAGACCTTCCCAAAAACTGACAAGCTCCAGAAGTTGATTTCCGATCATCCTTATCACCAGCCCAATCTGAATCAGTATAACCACATAGAGAGAAATTGGAGCCCTTGGGATACCATAGACCAAAATTAGGGGAATGAACCAAATATTGGAAGATCCTCTTGACCGCCACTAAGTGGCTTTGTTTAGGAGCTGCTTGATACCTTTCACACACACACCTACACTCAACACAATATCGGGTCTAGATGCTCAAAGGTAAAGGAGAGAGCCGATCATGGATCACTATACCTGTTGGTCCACATCTTTACCATGGGATTAAGTTCAAGGTGACATTGTGTTTGCATTGGAGTGGTGATGCCATTAAGATTCGTTATCTTGAATCTCTTAAGCATGTCTTGGATGTATTTTGCTTGATTTATGAAGGTTCCTTCTCTAAGTTGTTTGATCTCAAATCCAAGAAAGAACCCTAATTCCCCCATCATAGACATCTCAAACCTGTCAGTCATAGGCTTTGAAAATTCATTATTAAAAGCTTTATTAGTAGAGACAAAGATAATGTCGTCTACATATAGTTGGCATACGAAGAGCTCCCCCTTAACCTTCTTAGTAAAAAGAGTGGGATCAATTTGCCCAACTTCGAAGCCACGGTCTAACAAAAGCTCTTTAAGGTGCTCATACCACGCACATGGGGCTTATTTAAGGCCATAGAGTGCCTTATCAAATTTGTAGACATGGTTCGGAAAGTTAGGATCCTCAAATCCCGGGGGTTGCTTTACATATACCAACTCATGTAGAGGACCATTAAGAAAAGCACTCTTAACATCCATTTGCTGTAATTTGAAATTATTATGAGCAGCAAAAGCAAGAAGGATACGGATGGACTCAAGACGAGCCACATGAGCATAAGTCTCGCCGAAGTCGATGCCCTCAACTTGGGAATAGCCTTGTGCCATGAGTCTTGCCTTTTTCCTTACAACAATGCCATTTTCATCTTGCTTATTTTTAAATATCCACTTTGTGCCGATAACATTGCGGCAATCCTTGGGCTTCTCTACTAATTTCCAAACCTTGTTGCGTTCAAAGTTATTCAACTCTTCATGCATAGAAAAAACCTAATCTGGATCTTCAAGAGCTTCAAACACCTTCTTGGGTTCCACCATTGAGATGTGAGCTTGATGCTCACTGAAACTTGCCAACTCCCTTCTTGTGGATACCCTTCGTCGGAGGTCACCTACAACTTTGTCAAGAGTGTGACCCCTTAATTCAAGGTTCCTATCTGCACGAGCTTTGCGACAAAGTTCAATTAGCTTGTTGTCTCTTGGGGAAATAACTTCATCATTTGAGTTATCGTTGGACTCATTGGCTTGGCCTTGATCTTCATCTTGATTAGTAGGAATAGGAGATGAAGAATCTTGCCCTTGATGTAGATCCACAGCCATAACATGAGGCTGCTGCTATTCAGGATTTTTAGGGCCGAATAATCTGGCTGAGGGTGGGGCCAGATAATCCGGCCTAGGAGAACCTGAAGCATCTTCGCAGACTTGACTAGAACTTACTCGAACTGGGGAGTGGCCGGATAATCCGGGATCAGCCAGAAAATTAGGCCTGGGACTTGTAGCAGATTCTTCGACATGTGGATTATTTCTTCCAGTTGAGGAGGGTCGGCCGGATAATCTGGCCTGGAGCTTTCTGGAACATTTCCTTGATGATCTTCAGCAGTTTGTGGAATTGGTGTAGAGGTTTCTCCAATGGTTGGAGCATGTTGTGCTTGTGTCGATGAGGGCTCTACATGAGTAGAGCATTGTCCTTCCCGATCCGCCACAAGGGGTTCCTCAATGGGGCGGAAAAATCCCAGGCCCATTATTCTTATGGCATCTTGGGGTATTTTAACATCTGCATCACAAACATCAACTTGCTCCGCACGTCAGCCATCATTTTCCTCGAACACCACACTACAAGATTCTACAACAGTTCCGGAGAGCTTATTGTAGACTCTATAAGTGTGGGATTCGGCACCATAGCCAATAAAAATGCCTTCTAACGCCTTAGACTCAAATTTAGATAAAGGAACTCCTTTAATGAGAAAAAACACTTACAACCAAATACCCAGAAGTAGGAGATGTTTGGCTTGTTACCAGTAAGTATTTCATATTGTGTCTTCTCCAAGATTTTGCGGAGATAGAGCCAGTTGGATGAATGGCATGCGGTAGAGATTGCTTCATCCCAGAAGTTATAAGGAGATTTAAATTCAGCTAGCATAGATCTGGCCATATCCATTAAGGTCCGGTTCTTCCTATCGGCAACACCATTTTGTTGAGGGGTGTACACAGCGGAATATTGATGTCCGATACCCTCTTCACTTAGGAATTCATTTAAGGGGTAGTTCTTGAACTTAGAGACATTATCACTTCTAATTGACAAAATAGGGACATTGTGTTGATGTAGCACCTCGTTGGCAAAGTCGATGACAGTTTGTTGAGTCTCGCTATTCAACTTGAAGAAATAGACCCATGTGTATCTTGAGTAATCATCAACAATTATGAGGCAATATTTCTTCCCACCGAGACTTGCATGAGATGGAGGACCAAAGAGATCCACATGGAGGATCTCCAAAATCCTCTTTGATGAAATAATGGTCTTCCTTCAATGGGGAGAGTCATGCATTTTACCATCAACACATGCCCTGCAAACACGATCTTTGGCAAAGGAAACATTTTCTTTTAGTCTAAGGATGTGGCCACCCTTGTGGAGACTTTGCAAAGTTCTCATATTGACGTGGGCTAGTCGGCGATGCCATAGCCAACCCGCGTCAGCCTTTCCGAATAGACACATCAGGCTTGTAGTGGTTTTCCCCGAAAAGTCCACCATGTACAGGTCATTTTCGACATATGCCACAAAAGCGACCTTTAGATACTTGCTGCCCAAGAGTACCACCAAATAAGCATCAATAAAAACTGCAAAGCCCATCTTACCAAGGGCACAAACTAAAAGTAAATTGTAACCGAGGGTCTCAACAAGCATGACGTCTACGAGAGAGATATCGTGAACAACCACAACTTTGCCAAGACCCAATACCTCAGATTTTGACTTCTCGCCATAGGAGACGGTTATGTGATCATAGTTTGGTCACATCTCCGAGATGATCTCCTTGCTTCCGGTCACATGACTAGTGCACCCGCTATCGAGTACCCATTTAGACCCACCGAAAGCATAACCCTGCAAGAAAGTTACTTCTTGGTTTTAGGTATCCATTTTTCAATGGGTCCTCTCATGTTAGTGACAAGGGTCTCGGGAACCCAAATAGACCAAGAAATGTAACTATCATAAGGACCTACATAGCTAGCATAAACATCACCATAATAATCACAAAATAACTCATAACTAGGATTATTAGCCCCTGCAAAACCATCATAGCTAGTCTTGTCATTAGAGGTGGTGCTTGTCTTTGGTTGAGCAGATTTGCTTTTCTTCTTCTTGTTATTCTTCTTCTTTCTCTTGGGAACATAACGAAGTCCTTCTTTCCCATTGTTTGTCCTTTGCTTGCTAAGCACCTCATCTAGGAACTTTTTACCCCTATGTTGAGATCCCTTTACAAGTTCTTCTTTTAGCCTTGTATTTTCTTCAACAATGTCTTCGTGTCCACAAGATGGAGTGGAGGTGCTAGGGATATCATAATTGTCCAATTGAGTTTGGAGCTGATCACGAGACTCCATTAGAGTAGAATGTTCACTCTCCAATGCCTTGTGAGCAATGTCAAGTTTCTCACACTTCTTTGAGAGTCTAACATGATCAGCCCCAAATTCAACCTTTTCCTTCTTTAGTTTCTTTACCTTAGCAAGAGCATTGTCACGTTCTTTCATGAGTTGGGAAACAACCTCTTCATGTGATTCCTTAATTGACTTGAGTTTCTCCTCCAAGGATACTCGAGCTTTCTCTTCTTCTTCTAAGGCATTCTTCAAGGAGGCTATCTCCAAGGCATCTTCTCTTTCAATTCTACCCTTTTCTTCGAGAAGAGCTTTGGAATGAGCAAGCTGACTCATAAGAGAATCAAAGTGAAGTTTGTGCTCACCTTGCAAGTTAGTGAAATTTTTTTCCAAAGCAATAACTTCTTCTTTTATCTTAAGACTAGTATGATCATCCATATCCATATTTATATTAGTCTTAGGAAACGAAGAAATAGAAGATGATACCTCGGACCCTGTTGTTGATGACATTTTCATTCGGAGAGTCAAAGAGTGATGAAGAGGTAGATGTGGTGGCTATAGCAGCCACCTCTCGAGAACTATCTTCATCCTCTTCGTCTTCACTTGCAGAGGAATATTCCTTTTATGCCACCAAGACAATTTTGGGTTGCTTCTTGTACGGAACATTCTTTTTGATAAATGGCTTCTTTCGAGGTGCCTTGGACTTTTCTTTAAGGATGAGCCTACCACCATTGTCTTCTCTACTTTGATATGGACATTCAGCCACAAAGTGCAACCTATCTCCACAATTGTAGCATGTTCTCAGTTTTGGGCCATTCTCTATTCTTCAACTTGACCCATTCTTGCGTTCGAGTTTAGACTTGGCCTTAGTTGGACCCTTCCAAAAATTCCTTGCATAGAAAGCCATGTACTCACCATGTGCACGCTTGACTTCCTCGGGACAGCCCATGGAGACACCCTCGTATCCTCTTTCATCCTCATCTTGTTCAACAACATTTGCCTTTAGAGCAGCATTGAATCCTTTTTGCATTCCAATAGCCCGGGCATGGGCATCTTCAGCGTTCTTAGCTGCAACCTTGAATGACGCCATTTCTTGCATGACTTCATTGGAAGTCATTTGATGGTAGTTGTGTCTACCTTGCAAACTCTTCAAGTCTGTTGGCTCAAATGGCATTAGAGCACTCACATATTTCCTTTTTATCCAAACATCATCAATGTGAGTGGCTCCATGATTTCTAAATGTTGTTGCAATGCCCTTGAGCCTTCTATACATATCTTCATGGTCTTCACCATCCAACATGTAAAATCCTCCAGCTTCATTACTAAGGGCATCATACTTATTTCTTCTCATGCTTTCATTTCCAATGAATAGGTCGATAAGTCCATCCCAAGCTTCTTTGGCGGTGTTCAAGTGCTCAATATGGGGCATGTCCATGGGACCCACTCCGAGCTAAATCATGTGGAGAGCCGTTGCATTCAGTTGACTATCCACAACTTCTCTCCTAGTCAAGTTGGTGGGGTCTCCAATATGAAGGCCATCTTCGATAATCCTCCAAAGCACAATTGATGAACTGCATACAAGAGATTTCATAAAGAATTTCCATTGATTAAATGAAGATGCAGTAAGCTTGGGTGGATCACCCCTATTGTTTATATGAGGATGAGGGATAGGTGGGTCGGGAGAATATAGATGAGGAAGCTCACTATAGTCCTCCTTACCACTTCCCTTCTTGGAGGCGGAACCATTATGTTTTTCACCTACCACTTCATCTTCCTTAGATCCGGCGTGAGCCTTATCCTTGGACAGAGGAGTGGTGGCCTCAGAGGAAGATGGAGATGGGGCTGTAGATGATGTGAGGCGAGCAATCATTTGCTGCATCTCCTCCATCTTGGTCTCAAAGGATTTCAACAAGGTTGTTTCCAATGTCTTGAGGTCATCCATTGTGACCTTATCCACAGCCTCAATCCCATTTGCCTTAGTACCCATACTTCTCTTAGGCGGTTAAGCTCGAATAAAGAGCCTCTGATACCAATTGAAATGGATCATATGGGAACCTAGAGGGGGGTGAATAGGTGCTACTTCAAATTTTAATGCTTTTTCAATTTTAGGCTTGACATAAAAGGTAAATTCTCTAGATATTCTACTATATAGAATTTCCCTATATGCAAACCTAACTACTAGCGACTAAAGGCGAGTAAAGTGAGGAACGAGGAAACCGTGATGAAGCACGCGGAGACACATGATTTGTTTTACCGCAGTTCCTTCCTTGTTAAGGAAAGTACATCTGCGTTGGAGGGGTGGGCGGTACTAAGACCACCATGCCACAATAGGCCTCACCCTGTTCTCCGATGGATCCTGCCACCCAAGGCCTGATCCACCTTTCCACTATAGGAACCCTTCGAGGTGGGAACCGGCACCTTTACACAACTAGCAGGGCACAACTCCACAACCGAATTGGAGGCTCCCGTAATGACAACAAACTGCCACAAGAACAATAGTTATCAATAATAAAGCACAAGATCTAGATATCAACGAGAATACTAGATCGGGGATTCTCCAAGTGAAGGGAGAGGAGTTGATGCGCTTGATTCGTGATGACGATGAGTGATGTCTCCTCGTTCAATTCCCCAAAGATCGAAGCCTTTAGGTGGTTGAAGTGGGAGAACTCGGGTGAGAGCTTCTGCAACAGATCTGATCTTTTTCAAATGAATCAAGAAGGCTGACCGGAGGGGTTGAAGTGGATTTTATACCCCCTATCCAACCAGAGCCATTGGAGCCATTTGGGGCCGGATTATCCGGCCTGGGGAATACTCCGCCTAGACTCGGATTATTCGGCAAATATTCCGCCCTCGAACAGAAGCTCGCACAAGGAGGTCCTTGGCATCTTCTCCTGAGGACCGGATTATTCGGCCCTAGAGGAGGGCCGGATTATCCGGCTGGGGGAGAATCCGCCCCAGCTACAGATTGTTCGGGGGAAAATCTGCCCCGAGACAGAAGCACGCGCAAACACTCCCTTGGGAAATTTCCTTGGGGCCGGATTATCCGGACCTAGAGGAAGGCCGGATTATACGGTATGCGGAGAAAATTTTCCCCAGAGCCGGACTGTCCGGGGGAAAATCCACCCCTAGACAGAAGCACGCGTGCGGCCAACCCTGGCCAAGAAGGTCAGGCCGGCTTATCCGGCCCATGATGGGAGCGGATAATCCCGCCCCTAAACACCCAAAATTCTTTCCTGCAACACTTATTGCACATTAGAAACTCCACGGTATTGTTATCTAACACACAAAACACAGGGAACCATGAAATGTTCTTTCAGGTAGTACCCTCCCCCTATATATAGTGGGGGTATTTGGCCAGATAAATACACACAATATGCAATAAAGGTTTCTTCACTTTTGGGGAGACCTCCAATTGATATTCTCTCTCTCTCTCCCTCTCTCTCTCTCTCTCTCTCTCTCTCTCTCTCTCTCTCTCTCTCGTTACCGTGGTCCCAAATTCGGACTGCGCAAATGAGAGACATCTTCACCGCGGAGCACCATCGCGCTGCGGGATTCGGATCCAGGAGCTCTACTTCCGCAACTGTTGCTGGATCTGGGAAGCGGGAGTCGTCGTCAGGCACCGGACGTGTGTAACTCCCCGCGAGGTGTCACACTTGAGGCACTCTAGTCGTTGGAGCTGCATGAGCGCAAGGACTTCATCACGACCTTGAGGTCGGCTTCGGCTCATCTACATCAACAACACTCTCCTGAGCGCTGACAACAATTTTCGGTCTTCAAGGGTAAGTTCGCGAAAAGCCCTCCCGTTACTGCATTACTAATAGATAGGTCCTGGCAACATTAGGGGTTCAGGGGCGTAGGGTAAAAATTATTGTTTTCATACGCGGCACCCCGACAGTGTTATCAGAGCTAGATCTATGCGTAGTAATGCTAGTACGGGTAGAACACACGAGATGTAGCGTGTGGGCGTTGATCTTTTAGTTGTTACCCTCCCACGTGTACTTGTGTATACCGCAGCAATGCTTGATGAAGCACCCCCCAACCGACTTTACGTGTTCATTCGCGAGACTGGTCCATGCTTGACATACGGCTTGTACCATATAAAGTGGCTTAGGGGGGTGTCTGTCTCTCTCGCATTAGTTGGTATGCCATTTGCAACGGAGGGCCCCAAAAGGGGTATAGTATAGACAACTACTTGATCAGCATTGTGGTGACAATTCGTAGGTAAGAACGGTTCTTGTGCAAAAGCCCATTCAGCCATGTAAAACATGCAAAGATAAAGTAGAGGCGTCTAACTTTGTTTTGCAGGGGGCGTTGCTTTGTGATATGGTTGTGGAAAAGGTAAAGTGATTACTTTATGTTACGTAGTAGTAGATAGTCACGGAGGTGACCGACTACCACTCTAAAAAGATACCGGTACCCTGATGTCTACGGTGCCAAAACCCTGGCACCGGAATCTGGTGACGACAGATGGAGATCACGATGTGACGGACCATATCACATCACATTTACATTCAATGTTATTGTTTGTATATCTTATTGTGTGATAGTATTAGATACTCGACGGTAGCCTAATAAGATGATCCCTGTTAAAATTACCAATGATTGTGTTCCCCCTTAGTGTGCACCACCAAGAAAGTTCTTCGGTATGAGGTAGGCCGTGATGAGCGGGTGTCAGACATATCTACATTCGCATACAGTGGGTGTACGCCATGTTGCACAGTGAATACACTAAGGTTGAGTTGGCGAGCCTAGCATGTTATAGAGACGTGTCCTCGGAATGTAGATGGTAGAAAGATCGAGCACGAGTCGCATGAATGATGTGACCGACGTTTAGCGTCCATCCTAGAACCCACATTGATGGGCGTGATGATCGGGGGAGATGTGGGGAAAAGGGGTCATGTTATCACTAGAACCCTTCAGGGGATAGGTGTTTCTGAGTGGAGTTATTATTAACTCATTTAATTATAAACTTAGTCTAAATTCCTTTTGCAATTATAAATGTAGAAAAAGGATCTCCCCAATGCAACCTTTCCTGTTGACGATCGATTGGTTAGATGGAGAAAAGCTCTGGCTAGATAGATCAAACTTCTCTATATGGGTTGCGCGTCTTCACGTTATCCTTAGCGAGAATAACGTGGTAGACTACATACTCGACGAGATGGATTTGGAGCAGCCCTATTTCTATGAGACCCCAGAGCAGCGGGAAGACCGTTATTGCCATCAGGAGATGGCCTCCTTCATTTCAGTTATAATATGTTTTGGAATGGTGGACGAGTTGTGGCCTGTCGTGGGTAATGTCCACCCTCGTACGGTAATGCTACATCTTAGGACACATTTCATGGAACAAGCATGGATATGGGAGCATGAGTTGATGGGAGACTTCCTCTCCATTAAGATGGAGGAGAACTCATCACTTGACGACCACTCGGAGCGCATGCATGATGCGTACATGAGGCCAACATACTTCTTGAATAGCTAGATGACGGGCTCTTTTGCAAACAGCGTTGTGTTGCGGTCGCTACAACCAAGCTACCAAGCACAAGTCAGGACTTGCATTATGAGAGGCGACGCGGAAACACATGATTTCCACAGGTTCATATCACAACTCAGGAATGTGATGGTTGAACCCGTTGTCTTTGAGGTCATCAATGACAAAGGTATATATTTGATATACAATTTTATAAATATTATAACCTTGCAAACACATTTGTAGTGTTAAGTATATTTGATACTTGTTCTATTTTACTGAAAACAGGTCCTT
Source organism: Avena eriantha (assembly GCA_910589775.1). Lineage (NCBI taxonomy): Eukaryota > Viridiplantae > Streptophyta > Magnoliopsida > Poales > Poaceae > Avena > Avena eriantha. Next base: position 243,534,851 of record OU342745.1, read on the forward strand.
CTGCATGATAGGTGCTTGCTGGAGAGGAGGTGACGTTGCGTGTTGATGGAGAGCATGATGATGATGGCCAACGACACTCTCCCTCAAAAAATTTCATTTAGTTTATGTTTAGGATGATTATTGTAATCAAAAGATTGTGAACTTCTTTAGTGTGTCTCACACTTTGTGTGACAGTTATTCATATCAGTTTGTAACAAACAATTGTTCCACTATGAATGATTTCTATTCATGTTCATATCTTGTTTGATTATATGTGAATTATCCTTGTTTGAAATTAATTGATAATACATGAACATTTGCAAAATATTGAAATGCCTTGAAAAAATACCCAACTTAATGATATATTCATTTTGAATGAAACCATTGTTTGAATTCAAAGTTATGTGATAATATGTGAAAGTCATTTGATTACTTGTCACATATAAATCATGCCTAAGTTCGGAAAAATAACTTGAACACCGTGTATTACTTTAATACAAAGTGTTTTAATGAATTGTTGAAAGTAAATACATATTCGATGTATTGTGTTTTTACAATATGGTAATTATCATTATATGATTGTTTAAATGTGTAAAGAAGTTTACGAAAGAAAACATGAGTATGAAACTATTTGATATGATCAAAGTGTTTCATCAACAAAAGGCATGAATATAAAAGAGAATCTAATTACTACGATTTGATCAATAGTAATGAAATACAACTTTATAAGATTGGCATAAAAGAAATTGTGAAGTGCAATGCGTTTGAAATGCAAAGCATCACAATATGATATTTGATATCAAAGTGGGTGAATAGATGGCACCAAATAAATCGTTGTAGTGTAGATGTAGAGACCGTTAGTTAGAAATAGTTAGTAATCAATTAGAATATATAGTGAACCATATGAATTCGTTTGATCGGTGCCATATCTAGTATGGATCATCGTGAAAGTTTTGGGGTTATTTGATATAACCAAAACAATAGTGAATAAGTCCTTGTAGAGTATTCATTGGAAACTTTGAATACGAAATCCATAGCTGAAACCAAAAGAGAAGCAAAACAAGTATTGCTTGGATTTTGGTGCATTCTTGGGAAAGTTCGCATTCAGTGATATTTCTCGATTATGGAGCAAATGGAAGATAGTGAAAAACACGATGAGGATTCAAAACCTTGCATCAGAGTGTTGAGAAGCGCAACGGACAGCATTCCTAAACGATTATCTTCACAGAAGGAAAGAATCAATGATTTTGATCATTGTGTTTTCCCTCCACTATTGTTATTCACTATATGAAGTAGGATTCAAAATGTAAATCCATATCTTGTATGGAGACATTTGTGAATCATTTGTCATGATTCTTGGAATATGACATACCTACGAACTACTAAGGAAATAATGGTAAACTAGAACTATGAGAAATCCTGGAAGCAAAATTCCCTTGAGATTAGAAAGCAATTTGTTGCTGAATCTTACAAGTAAAGGATTTACTTGGAATTTTCCCAAATGACTGTAAAGCCATAGTGGAAAAGGCGGTAAATAGCAAAAGCACAATTTGTCAAGTATTGGACAAATTCAAATGAATTTGATTCAAGTGTGCCGAATGTCAAGTGGATGTAAAAGTGGTAAAGTACTAGTATCTCATAGTGAATCTCCAAGTTTGATATTTGATCAAAGGATTTTGAAGTTTTTCAAAATAGTGAGTGGATATGCAATTTGCATGAAATTGAGTGGGAACTATAAAACTCTTCCTAAAACAATATGTGAATGACATATATTTTAGTGGGAGCAATATAAGTCTCAAATTCAAATATGTAGGAACATAGTTTGAGTAAGAGTGGTGACTCATACCCAAATATGTTGGGAACATATTTTGAGTGGGAGCTTATAGGAGTGATTCTTAAGTGTGTTAAGAATAAAAGCGCAAGTACAGATAAATAATGATTAATAAGGGGTACAGGTTGATAATAAGTGTATTATGATATTATGTAGTATTCCTTAAGGGATTCTGAAAAGGGTTTCAGAATAGAAGTTTATTAAGGAACTAGTCCTTAATAACTCAAGTTAGGAATAGTATTAAGTTTAACATCAATGGTTGAAACAAAAAAAAAGGATGATCATCATCCACTATGTTGAGACATAGGTTCTATCGTAGAAAACCATGATGATAACTTAACATAATATATGATCCAATAAGGAACGTTTAAAAGTGATTAAGTTCGAATCATGGAACGTTGAGCTAAGTTTGTCCACAATGTCTAATAGAGAACTGTAGACATGTTTTCCAAATCCATAAAGGATGGCATATCTTAAAGCATAAAGAGTTATGTTATAAGGGAATATGTTGGAAACTGCCGTAATACTGACTAAAGTCAAGTAGGAAGCAAGGTGAACAAAACATGAAAAGTTGCATAGGGTACACTCGTGTTTCGATGAATACATTTATAATAATAGATAAGGGTACCATCTAAAGTGTTGTATAATGTTATGGCGGGGCTAGTTCGTTTTTAACGTAGAAAGATGAGTCCCAGGGCACAGTGCCCATGAGAAAGCCCTCGAGGTTGATCTAAACTCACTGTAGGCTCCTAGAATCTGGCCTCGTTCTGCTGCCATAGCAACGATGCATACACAAAGATGTTATCATGTGATGATAAAGTATTAATGCCAATCAAGGTGACATTAGTAAGTTGCAAAGGATTTGGGACTGTAAAGTACAGACCCAAGACTCAACCTCTTCCATGAGCAAGCATGTTCAGGGTACCGGATATATGGTGCTAATGATTAAGAACAAATGCACCTAGTTTATTTGTACTCTAGTTCAAGTGGGAGACTGTTGGAAATATGCCCTAGAGACAAATAATAATAAGGATTATTATCATATTTCATAAATTTTATGATTAAGTTTTATATCATGCTATAACTGTATTGAGAGGAAATATCAATACACGTGTGATATATAAACAACTAGGGGTTCCCAATGAATCTCTAGTCACTGGTTCATTGGTCAACAGATGATCAAGGTTTCCTAATCATGTGGCATTTATGCTAGTTGGAAGTAGAGTCAACTCATTCCGAGAATGAGATGATGAACCAATACCCAACCTAAACATCGTGACCCGATCATGTCACGAAGTTCAAGTTACGATGATTAGAAATGGATCCTTGTAGACTATTCCTTAGACCGTGAGGCTATATCAATCACTGTCTCCCAAGAATGCTTAGATAGCATCAAACGTCACTTGGTAATACAGTTACAATAAAGCTGTGTTCAAGTATTCGGAGGAACCGTAAAGGCAATATATGCCAAGAGCGGGATTTTTCCGTCCAAGTGACGGAAAGATACTCAAGGGACCACTCGAAGAAGTTATATCCAATAGCTGCGTAGCGTGTGATATGATCACAAGGATATCACTTATCGAACGAGTCAACTAGCATTGTTCGGTAACGAGATTGAACATGACATGGTGATGTCATTGATCAGATCTCGGGCAATGCGAGTGTCGAGAGACAAAGGGAATAAGATATGACTGTCCCGGTTCAAACGACGAAAGATCTTCGTGGAATGCACAGGGGTCATATGGCCATCCAGGTCCCTCTATCGATCATTGGTCCGGGAGTGTCCCGACCATGTATGGAGTGTTACCGAACCGTGGGGTATCACACTTAAGGGTTTGATGATTCTTAGAGATTTTTTATAGGATCGGTAGAATCACCGAAGAATAGTAGAGAGAAAACTGGAAGGGTTTTGGTAAGTCTAGAGGATGTCCGGAGTGGAGGTGGAAGATGTTCCATAGCCATGGAGATTGAATAATATGTGAATGACTGTTAAATATTGATTTAATCTTTTATTTATAATTATTTAATAAAAGAGCAAATCAATTTAAAGGTCAAAAGGCTTAATGGGCTAATTCCGGAGGGAAGAGGGCCCATTAGGGAAAGGCAAGAGGAGAAAGGGGCCAAGGGGGTGGCCGACGCCCTAGTGGGCCAGCCCCTGCATGGGGCCCATGGGGGTGGCTGCCGGCGCCTCCCCCTCTCCTCTCCTTTAGTCCCACCCCGGGACTTTGAGGGAGGTAGTACCTCCCCCTATATATAGTGGGGGTATTTGGCCAGATAAATACACACAATATTTAATAAAAGTTTCCTCACTTTTGCAGAGACCTCCAATTGATATTCTCTCTCTCTTTCTCTCTCTCTCTCCCTATCTCTCTCCCTATCTCTCATAACCGTGGTCCCAAGTTCGGACTGCGTGAACGAGAGACATCTTCACCACGGAGCGTCGTCGCGCTGCGGGATTAGGATCCAGGAGCTCTACTTCCGCAACTGTTGCTAGATCGGGGAAGCAGGAGTCATTGTCAGGCACCGGACTTGTGTAACTCTTCGCGAGGTGTCACACTTCAGGCACTCAAGTCGTTGGAGCCGCAGGAGCGCAAGGACTTCATCATGACCTTGAGGTCGGCTTCGGCTCATCTACATCAACCACGCTCTCCTGAGCATTGACAATGCTTTCCGGTCTTCAAGGGTAAGTTCGCGAAAAGTCCCTCCCGTTACTGTATTACTAATAGATAGGTCCTGGCAACATCAGGGGTTCAGGGGCGTAGGGTAAAAATTATTGTTTTCATATGCGGAACCCCTACATTAGTTATTGTTGGAAAGAGTTTCATTTAGCGCTATTGGAAAAATAAGTCATTTCTTAACATTTTTTAAAAAGGACTCCTTTTAAAACCATTTCCTTAATTTAATAAAGTCAAAATAATATTTGAAAGAGGTAAGGCTTTATAATTTAAATAACCTCATTGTAAACCTTTAAGATAATTTCACCCTCTGGTACTACTCAATAGGGTATTAAAACATGAGCATTTTACAAAAAGTATCAATCAAAAATACTTAGAATTAAAGTTATGCCTTTAATGGCTAAATGGCATTTCTGAAATATTGTTCCATCTAAAAGGTTTAATTTTAAATCTAACAGTGGGGTACTGTATTAATATTCACAAGGATTCCAGAAAGGTGTTATTTGAAATTGTTGGACTTATAAAATAATTACTATGATTTAAATACCCTATATTAGAGTTTAAATATTTAAAATAATTTTCTTCGACAAAGTTCAAATTTTAAAAATCTATAATATTCTACCTAATTTTCTGAATCCAGGCATATATCATACGCTTTTTTATGATATGTGGATTATTTTCTACAAATTTTACAAGCTAAAACGAATTTCTGTCTATTTTAAAAACACACAATACATAGTGGCAGATTGAGTCCAACGTGGCGCTGATGCGGCGCTGAATCGGCATGCCACACGGCTGTGCGGGGTAGGCCGATATCTCTTCGCTGTCAGGATCTAATCCTGGCCATCGAAGTCAAATCGGGCGGCGTAGGGAAGCAGAGGAAGCTCACCCAGTGATTGAGCTCGCCGGAGATGGTGGCGATGGTGGCGGGCAGTTCGGTAGGCAACAAAGTCGAGGCTGCGGTGGTCGCAAAGCTTGGCGGAGGTTACAAAGTGTGAGAGGCGCTTTGTGGGGAGGAAGATGGTGGTCGCGGCGTCAGGTCTCTCTTCCGGAAACGGTGGCAGCAAGCGGCCGGGGAGGCTTCGGTCGCCAGTGTGCAGAAGTTGTCGGTAGCGACGCTTAGCTGCATGAAAAAGGGGTTTGAGGGACTCAGGAGGCGTAGCAGAGGGAGGGGAAGGTAAATGTGAGGAATACGAGAGCCAGAACCTCAGGCTAAGCTCTGACTTCAAATCGCGGCAGCCTGTGGGCGTGGTTCAAAGGGTTGAGTGGGGAAGAAAGGAGAGGGGGCCTGGGGCTAAATAGGGGCGGCGCTAGGATGAATGGGATAGTTCGAGCGAGTGGGGATGGGGGAGGAAGTGGGCGACGCGGTCGTCAGGTCGTGGGCACTAACGGAGGTTGGGGATGACCGCGCTGACGGGTGGGTCCCGCGAGGCGGTGAGAGGGAGACAGGGCAGGGTGGGCCGTTAAACGATGCGCACGCGGCAGATAGAGGGGAGGCCGCGGGGGAGGTAGGTGAGCGGGCTGGCCTGGCTGGGCTGGCCTGGCTGGTTTCATTTTTTTCTATTTTACAAATCTTTTTGTAACTTTAGTTTTATAACTCCAAATTTAGTAATTCCAATTTCTATAATTTTGTAAAATTAAAACACACTAGATAAGCTTTACAAAATAAACTTTTAATCTAAGGAAATTTTCCACAATGCCATTAAGCATTTAATGCCCTATGGCTAATATGGAGATTTGCAAAACTAGGGTTTTAGGAAAGTTATTTTCAAAACTAAAAATTATTAAATCTTACAAATATGATTTTGTAAATATGTTTTGTAGAGAATCTATTTTGACAAAAGGTTTTAGGTTTATTAAAATCAATTTTAAAAGCCTTTGTTTTCCCAAGAACAAAAAAATCTTTAAAGAGTTTTGAAAATGTTTTTTCCTATTAATTTGTTTCAAAATATTTTGTTTAAAAATAGGATTTACTTTATTTTCATAAGCTTTGAAAAGTTTCTTTTGTTTTGAAAATTCAAATAAGGAAAATTGTTTTTTTAGCAACTATTTTAATAATCTTTATTTTATTTTAACATTCTAGAATTTGAAAAGTTTTGGGAAGTTACTCTAAGATCCCCAAAATCCATGTTTGTGTAGGAGGAATCGCCTGGTAAGGGGTGTTAGTTGATTTCTATGGATCATCTATGTTCTCTAGGACAAGAAGGTTTGTTTAATTTCATGACTAAGTTTCGTTCAATTTTTCTTGTAGCATCTACTGCTTTTTATTTTTGAGTTCTAGGGTTCATTGTCGTATATGATTATTTTTTATAGTGATATATGTTTTGTGAGTTTAGTTAGTAAAATGAAACACCTGTGATATGTTTTTCTCCTGTTAGTTATGTGTTTTAACTCTCATCTGCAATGGTAAATTTGTGACATCGGTTATTATATTGCCACTGGGTTTTTATCATTTTGATTTTTGTGTTTTTGTGAATTACCTGTAGTTGAATTTTTATAGTCCATTCTATCTTCCAACTTATTTGTATCTTAATTTTTATAAATTTTTGCAGCTAATTTTCCTATTTTAAATTGAGACTACCAGTGCACATTGTTTAGTTTAGCTTAACTTTGATAACTTCTATCATACATTTATCTTAACTTCCTAGATTTTGTGTATTATATCTGAACTTTCTATCTTCAAACTTTTATAGTTTAGTGTAACTCCCAACTTATTTGTATATTAACTTTTTAAATCTTTACAGCTAACTTTCTTATTTTAAATTTAGACTACCAGTGCATATTGTCTACTTTAGCATAACTTTAATAACTTCTTATTATAACTTCTATCATATATTTATCTTAACTTCCTAGATTATTTGTATTATATATGAACCTTTTATCTTTGAACTTTTATTGTTCAGTGTAACTCCCAACTTATTTGTATCTTAACTTTTTAAATTTATGCAGCTAACTTTCATATTTTAAATTTAGATACCAGTGCACATTGTCTATTTTAGTTTAACTTTGATAATTTCTAATTATAACTTCTATCATATATTTATATCAACTTCCTAGATTAGGTGCATTATATCTGAACTTTCTAGCTTTGAACTTTTATAGTTCAGTGTAACTTACAACTTATTTGTATTTTAACTTTTTAAATTTTTGTAGCTAATTTTCCTATTTTAAATTTAGACTACGAGTGCACATTGTATATTTAGCTTAACTTTGATAACTTCTAATTATAACTTCTATCATATATTTATATTAACTTCCAAGATTACGTGATTTATATCTGAACTTTCTATATTTATGTTTTTTGCAACACACTACAAATTCTGTAATAACATCTTAGTCACATTACTGACAAGTGTCGTCGGATTAAGGACAAGTACGCCATGAGGGGATCCTCGAGGCGTGTGGAAGAGAGGGGTGTGAGACGTTCGGTGTTCTGGGACGGTGCACACACAAGTTTAGCCAGGTTCGAATCCGCAGGCTTTGGACATATCCTACTCCTGCTAGCAATCCAGTAATTCGGTAGAGCCGGAATATGGGTTTCAATGATATCGCCTGTGCGAGTTGAGGGTCTAGAGTATTGGGTGTGCCCTAAAGGATCTCTCTAGGCTGTCTTATATAGATATCTGGCCTAGGGTTTACATGAGAGATCAATCCGGCTACGACTAAGAGTTGGTTACAGAGTACATCTTGAACTACAAGTAACATTATGGGCCTAAGTCGGTAAGTCTTCTGGGCCTTCCCGTAGCCGGATTGGACTCCATCTTTCTTCCTGACTGGGCCGCCTGTGAAGCAAAGCTCTAACCCGAAGTGGGCCACCCTGGTCAGTGAGGAACTGCGAGGATACCCGGAAAGTATATATGATACCCGGAAAGTATAGATCATCCACGGCAGCTTTATATGATGCCATGTGTTTATTTGCATTACAAATATCGAGACTTGCTGAGCAACAAGATCCGAATCTCCGTAACACATCAAACGTCGGATGCCAATATCCTTAGCAATCCGGATTCCATGGAGCAGTGCTTCATACTCGGCAATGTTGTTTGTCGCTGTGAAGTGGATCTGCAACACATATAAAAGTTTATCTCCTTGGGGTGATTTGAGCACCACGCCAGCCCCGAGCCCCCTCGAGCCTTAGACCCATCGAAAAAGAGGGTCCAATATTCTGACTCAGGGAGGATCATGTTCTCCTTCGTCTCTGTCCAATCAGTGACAAAGTCAGCAAGGATCTGGGATTTGATTGTTGTCCGGGATTTATACTCAATATCGAAAGCTGAAAGCTCTATGCCCCATTTGGCGACGCGTCCTGTGGAATCATTGTTGTTGATTATATATCTCATGGGAGCTTTGCTCACCAGGATAATTGAATACTCCTGAAAATAATGTCGTAGCTTACGAGATGCTAGAAAAACACCGTAAGCCAACTTTTGATAATGTGGATACCGCTGTTTGGACTCTGTCAGGACCTCGCTGACAAAGTACGTCGGACGCTGCACCAGGTGTTCCTGATTTTCCTCTGGTCTCTCCACCACCATGACGATACTGACAACCTTATTTGTCACAGCAATGTAAAGCAACATCGGTTCCTGAGGTTCCGGTGCTGCAAGGATAGGAGCAGATGAGAGTACTCTTTTCAGATCTTGTAGTGCAGCTTCAGCTTCGTCAGTCCAGACAAAATACTTGGTCTTTTTCAGGAGTTTATAAAATGGTGTAGCTCTTTCACCTAGCTGGCTTAGAAATCGACTGACCGCAGCAATGCAGCCAGTTAATCTTTGTACGTCCTTTAGGCGAGTTGGCCTGGAAATATTGAGTATAGCCTTGATTTTGTCTCGGTTCACCTCTATGCCTCTTTGAGACACGATGAAACCTAACAATTTTTCGGCTGGTATTCCAAAGAAGCATTTCTTCGGGTTAAGCATGATGTTGTATTTTCGTTGATTGGCGAATGTCTCCTCCAAGTCGGAAATCAGCGTTTCCTTCTTTTTGGACATCACCATGATATCATCCACGTATGCATGTACATTGCGTCTGAGTTGGTCATGGAGGCAACGCTGCATCGTGCGCTGGTACGTAGCTCCTGTGTTCTTTAGCCCAAAGGGCATCGTAACAAAACAGAAGGTTCCGAAGGGGGTTATGAATGAAGTTTTGACTTTGTCAGATTCCTTCATCCGGTTTTGGTGATAACCGAAATATGCGTCGAGAAAACAGAGGAGTTCCGAGCCTGCCGTAGAATCGATGACTTGATCAATTCTAGGAAGAGTGAACGGATCTTTTGGACAAGCCTTGTTCAAGGCAGTATAATCAACACACATCCTTAAATTAGTGGTGTCCTCTTTAGGGACCATTACAGGATTGGCTGACCACTCAGTGTGGATGACCTCTTCTATGAATCCGGCTAACTCGAGCCGTGCTAGTTCCTTAGCTATTTCCTTACACTTTTCGTTGCCAAACTGTCGTAGGTACTGTTTGACGGGTTTAGCGTTCGGGTTTACATTTAGAGAGTGCTCGGCAAGTTCCCTAGGTACTCCGGTCATGTCAGATCGCTGCCATGCGAAGATATCTTGATTTGCTTGGAGGAACTTGACGAGCGCGCTTTCCTATGCGCTACTTAGGCCTACGCCTATCTGGGTCATCTTGGAGGGGTCATCATCCTTCAATGGCGTCGTCTTCGTCTCTTCTGATGCCTTGAACTCCGGATTTGGCTTTGTCACCTCCTTCTTCATTGCAGGCATCTCGGACGGATCTATGCTCTTCTTGATCTCCTGGTACTCCTAGGCGTGCAGAATGGCTTCGGCAAAGGCGGCATTTCCATCCTCGCACTCTCGCGCTTTCTTCGGCTCTCCCCTGATAGTGATCACACTGTTGGGACCTAGAATTTTCATCATATTGTAAATGTAACACGGACGAGCCATAAAAGCCCAGTAAGCCGGACGTCCGAATATAGCGTGGTATGCGCTCTTGAACGGGACCACTTCGAAGGAAAGTGCCTTTGTCCGATAGTTCATTGGAGTTCCAAACGTAACATCCAAAGTGATCTCTCCTAGGGAATTAGCTTGTCTTCCTAGGACAACTCCGTGAAAAATCATAGAGCTATGGTTTAGCTGGGTTTCCGAGATCTTCATCCGACGTAGCGTTTCGACATAGAGAATATTGATGCTGCTACCACCGTCCATGAGGGTCTTGGAGAAACCATAACCGTCAATAAGTGGGTTGACGATTAAGGCGTATTTTCCTCGCCTGTGTAGCTTAGGCGGATGATCAGCTCTGTCAAATGTGATTGCCACTTCCGACCAATCTAGATATTGGGGGACAGCCGGAACTATTGCATTGAGCTCGTGGAGCACTGCTTTCTTGACCTTTGCTGGTTGAGATCCGAGGAAGGTGACATAAGTGTCTTTATTGGTGGGAAAAGTTTTCTTCCCTTCTGGCTTGGGATTTGAAGCATCAGCTTCCTCCATGTCGGAATCTTCCTTGGTCTCTTTGTCTTTTTCGGGATTCTTCTTTCCCTTCTTCCGCTTAGCTTTGTAGACCAGGCTGTTTCTGCCTTTAGCAATGCAGCAAGCTTGGAAAAAATCCTGTAGGCAAGTGTCTGGCCGAGCAATGCCGTCGTAGGCTTGGATATGCCTTGAGATAGCGAATCCTTCCGGGAATCTTGTAGCTCTGATGCGTGGTCCAAAGCACTTTGGGCCCATGTACATGTCATCGTTTTCATTGCGTCGCGCCTCTATGTTGGAATTGATCCTGTGCCTTGCGTCGCTTGGGGATAGAGATCGTCCCAAATGTCGGTTGTGGCTGCGGTGCCTTGGAGCCGGACTTCGGCTTCTGCCGCCACCTCCTCTGCCACGTGGTCCTCCTTGTCCCCCTTGGGAGCCGTTGTGATGGCTGCTTGGTGGAGAGGGTGGGGTAGCTAAATTGTTTCTGGCTGATCGCCGGCCTCCGTCCGGAGTGTCATTATTCCGGTTCCGGGGAGGATCTTGACTACGATGAGCCCCCTGCCGGCTCATACCAGCATGGTTTCCGTCGTTCCTTCGTCCCTCGTTCCCACCATGGTGAGGCTCAGCTGGACGGCTTGCATGTCTAGGAGGTGGCATTTATTGGCGACCCTCCTCCCGACGTTTCTCTTTATCTTCTCCCCTTCGATCGTTAGACTCTCGTCGGGGAGGGTTCCTCGGATTCAGTGCAGCAACGACATCTTTCTCGGCTTTTGGAGCCACATTGCTCTAGTTACGCGCAGTTTTGTGTTGTTGTCTTGACGATCCGGTTCTTGAATAATTGTCTTCCCGTCATTCGGGGTTATGGTACTGCGCGCGAACGTAATGGGATCTTACGTCAGCCCATGCCGGATCTGTGCGACATTGGTCGGAATCCGAGACCAGTTTTTGACTTCCGGACATGGCGACCTTTTGCTGCTCCGGTCCCTTGTTGAGTAGTTTGATACCCAAACGGATCTCCTACGGTCCAGGATTAGCCAATAGAATTTCTTGGGCTACCACGGTATTCTGTACTGGGGTTGGGTAAACCCAATCTCCATTGCTATCTTTCCGTGGCTTCCCCATCTCGTCCCCAAAAAGGACGGCACGGACACGTGGGAATTGGTCATCATTGGTGTGACGCTTTCGTGTCTTCTGATGTAACCGAGACATGTAGTCCTTAGTTGTCATGCGTTTCTTCTCCACCTCGATGTTTTTGGCCTCATCGAGGAGTTGTTGTCGACGCGCTTCTAGGGCTTGCGCCCTTTCGTCCAGCTCATCCGTAGTAAGTTCTGCAGCTGTAGGGATAGGTGTGGTTAATGCATCATCGATGAGTTTACGCGCACCTTCGGTGATCACGTGTCCATCCACCGATGCTTCTTTTTTCGGCTCTTTTGGGATAAGTGATCCATCCGAGTCTTCCTTGTATTCCTCGGCAATCACCTCCTCTGTGAGAGGGTCTTTTGCCAGGGTCTTATTCTTCTTGTTCCTCTTCTATGCCTTCTTGGCAGCGCCGGTAGCAAAGACGGCTTTGGGTCCGTTTCTCGGAGTCAAGCTCTAATCGGTACTTTTGGACATCTGGACTTCGGGATTATCTCCGACGTCCATGTCATCCTGCGCTTTGGGAGAGTTTTCGCCGGATCCTTCATCCATGGCTTCTCCTTCTTCTGCAGCTTTGGAGATATACTCCTCTTCATATTCTGCGGAGAACTTTCGGAAATCCGCTGACGTCATCGATTCATCTGAGGATGCGGGTACGTCAGCGTTTGTTCCAATCGCCTCCAGCACAGAGTCGGTGTTTTCTCTAGCATCGGCAGAGCCGGATCTGGATCCTACGTATCCGACGAAGTGCGTCGCGTGCTTCCTGAGGTACCTGCGGCCCTCGCGATCAGCCATGTCGAAACTTTTGATGGTCTCGAGGATTGCATCTGCGCTTTCGCCTTGCAGTATAATCTGTCTCAGTGTGTACCTCAGGAAAGGCATATCTGTCCCGGCATCATCAGAGCCAGAATCAGTGTCGTTGATATGCTCCTCCTGAATTTCGACTTCCGCGGGTTGGTCGATCTGGGATCCGGCTTCTCTAGAGAGATCCACTCTAGATCCGACTTGAACAGCTAGGTCTTCTTCAGGCTCGGATTTCTCCACTATCTCCGCAATTGGTGCGGGCTGGGTGGGATTAGGTTTTTCTGAGATCCGGAACTCTGCCGCCTCCGCGGACAAAGGGGACCCAGAAAATTCTTCTGCCTCTGTCATCACCGCTGGGGTGGGTTGGGCAGGTTCAGCAAAAGCGATGTAGACATCGATCTCGCCAAAAGACATGATTGTGTAGGCAGTCACAGACTCCCTTGCCGGAATCAACGTCTCGTCGAGAACGATGAGAGGGACGTCGCTGGCGTAGAGGATGTGACCGACGGTGATAGTCTCGCTGATGCCGATTCTTGCAGATTCCGCTCGGAACGCAGATCCGAAGCTCACTTGCCCCACGGTGGGCGCCAACTGTGGTCGGGTTGAGGACAAGTACGCCATGAGGGGATCCTCGAGACGTGCAAAAGAGAGGGGTGTGAGACGTACGGTGTTCCGGGACGGTGAGCACACAAGTTTACCCAGGTTCGAATCCGCTGGCTTTGGACGGATCCTACTCCTGCTAGCAATCCAGTAATACGGCAGAGCCAGAATATGGGTTACAATGGTATCGCCTGCGCGAGTTGAGGGTCTAGAGTATTGGGTGTGCCCTAAAGGTTCTCCCTAGGACGGCTTATATAGATATCCGGCCTAGGGTTTACAGGAGAGATCAATCCGGCTACGACTAAGAGTTGGTTACAGAGTACATCTTGAACTACAAGTAACATTATGGGCCTAAGTCGGTAAGTCTTCTGGGCCTTCCCATAGCCGGATTGGACTCCGTCTTTCTCCCTGACTGGGCCGCCCGTGAAGCAAAGCTCGAACCCGAAGTGGGCCACCCTGGTCAGTGAGGAACTGCGAGGATACCCGGAAAGTATATCCCCAACAAAAAGGGAACTTCTCAAGTTCATTATGTGAAATTCACATTTGTATTAGTTCATTCTTTTCTGTTATAGTGTGATCTTCTTATGTTGCATTTTGTGAACTTCTCATGTACGTGTCTTGTTTGTTGTGGTCGTGCGGTGTGTTTAATGTTACTTTTTTATTTCCTGATTGCTTTTTATCATCGTCAAAATGAAATGTTACTTGTGTGCGTGTTTTTTCAGGATCTGTAAGTGCAGCTGCTATGGTTGGAAGCTTCTCAAAGCTCAAACCCGGTTACGGTTGTTAAAAAAGCTAGATTAGTTGTTCGTGATGGCAATATTGTTGTCTAGCTGGCATCCCTATAATCTTGTGTATTGTTGGTGTTTTACTGGCATGTGTGGCTCCTCCTATTTCTCCAATTGATGAAGCTATTGGGCAGATATAGGATATGGCCAAGGACGATCACCCTGTGGCTGATCCTCTTAAAAAACCGTATCTCCACATGGTATGGTGTTTATTCCTTTTTTAGTTTTTTTCTTTTTGAACTTGTAATTTTATATGTGTAACTTCCTCTTTTTTTACTCGTAATTAACTCCAAGTTTTTATTATGTTGATCCAGTAGTTATATCGGTGGTAAATAATCCTACTTTGGAAGATTTATCTACTGCTGATGCAGGTTTCTTCTATAATACTTTCAATACTTTGCTTAACTCTTTATCTTATTTTTATTTATGTGCTGCTACCTAGTTTTTTTGTAAAATGAAACACCTACGATTTTTTTTCATGTTAGCTATGTGTTTAACTGTCACCTGCAATGGTAAATGTGTGATTTTAGTTACTATATTTGTATTAGCTTTGCTAATCACTCATATCTTTTTTATCATTCTGATTTTTCGTGTTTTTGTGAATTACATGTAGTTGAACTTTTAAATTGAGACTACTAGTGCACATTGTGTATTTTTAGTTTAACTCGGATAAATTCTAATTAGAACTTCTATCATACAACTTCCTAGATTTATGTGCATTATATCTGAACTTTCTATCTTTAAACTTTTATAGTTCATTGTATCTTCAAACTTATTTTGTACCTTAACTATGTAAATTTTTGCAGCTAACTTTCCTATTTTAAATTGAGACTACTAGTGCACATTGTCTACTTTAGCTTACCTTTGATAACTTCTATCATATATGTATCTTAACTTCCTAGATTATGTGCATTATATCCGAAATTTCTAGCTTTGTATTTAGTTTTTTTGCAACACAATGCCAATTCTGTAATAACATATTAGCTAGTTTTTATGTACATTTGTTGTCTATTCTTTTTTAAGCTAACTTGCATTCCTGTAGTTCGAATTCATTTTTTTATTACTAATGCATTTGTCTTTCTTATATCAACTGATGAAACTATTAGGCAGACTTTGGATACATTGAAGGCAGATTATGTTGATCCTGACCCACCTAAAGTAGGTGTTGCTGCATCCGATACTGTGCTTGCTAGTGCTTTTGGGCATGACGATGTAAGAGGGCCACCATTATATGATGAGCATATACCAGTTCGTGGACCTGATGTAGAGGGCTCTAGTGAAAGGACAGTTGGACCTATTTTTGATAGCAGACCTAGTGTGCAGGAGCAGGATGATGGGTTCCCTATATGGCAGGATGATGACCCACTAGTATAGGGGGTGTATCACAGTATTTTCGATAAGTAAGAGTGTCGAACCCAACGAGGAGCAGAAGGTACTGGCGAATGGCTAGGAGCAGGAATTCTCTATAAATACTTAGCAAACGGATTTTTAGGGGTTTTTGATAATGCACGTGAATAAAGCACGAGTGAATAAAAGACAATAAGAATACATGCAGCAAGTGGCCAAATCCTTTCTTTAGCAAAGGACAAGCCGGTTGTATTACTTAAGATGACCAAACGTTCTCGAGGACACATGGGAATATCGTCAAGTGCTTTCGCTTTATATAGTTGATTAATCTTCTTTAGTTTGCTAAGTTTTGTGTGGGTGAACATGTGCTAATGTACCGACCTTCCTAGGACTAATATATACTTGTGATTATACCCCTTGCAAGCATCCGCAAGTACAAGAAAGCAATTAAGGTAGAAACTTAACCACAACTTTAAACTCTAAGACCCTGACGTCCCTTGTGCAATGGTTTCCTAACGGGGGTTCTGGTTTTTGTCACTCTAGCAACCCCTACAATTAGTAGCCAAAAACACAATGCATTCCCCTAGGCTCATATAGGTGAAGTGTCATGTAGTCAACGTTCATATGACACCACTAGAAGAAGTACACCACAACTTAAATATAAAACTATTGAATCTTTCTCAACACAATTCCACTACGAACAACATGACTTCTCCCATGTCCTCAAGAACAAAACGAACTACTCACAAGACATCATATGGATCATGATCAGATATGATATCATGATATGTAATAATCTGAACATAAACGATAAATCAATGGTTCACTCAATAGCATCAACTACAAGGAGTAATCAACACCGCGAAAGTTTGCCCTAAGAACTATGCAAGATTCAATCCAATTGTTACACCGGTATGAAGTGGTGATGATGGTGCTGGTGGAGATGATGGTGATGATGATGATGATGATGATGATGATGATGATGATCCCGATGAAGTCCAGCTTGATGGTGGTGTTGATGGCGACGATCTCCCCTCTCCGGAAAGGAATTCCCCTGGCAGAATTTTGTCTACCGGAGAGATCTTTTTCTCTCGGTGTTTTCCGCCCCGTAGAGGCGGCAGAATCTTTCTGTGGTCGCTCCACGAGTCTTAGGGTTTCGGGAGGATAATATACGCCATAGGGGAGAGCCTGGAGTGGGCCAGGGTGGCCACACCACCTGGTGGCGCGGCCTGGGGTGGCCCGTGGCAGGGGTTGGTGTGGGCCCCCTATGGCCCATCTCCAATTCCCCTGCTGGCAATCTTCGTCTTCTGGAAAAATAGGATTTTCCATGTATTTGCCCAGATTTTCTGATCTTCGCGAATTTTGCTTACAAACAGCTCCTTTTCCATCAGAATCCTGACTGCACCGGTCCATGCTCCAAAAGTCATCAACCATGCAAAAATAGATGAAATAACATAAGTATCATCTCTTAGTATGAAATATATCAATGAATAACAGTAAATTATGATATAGAATAGTGATGGAAAATGGACGTATCAACTCCCCCCAAGCTTAGACTATGCTTGTCCGCAAGCGAGACTGAACTTAATAAACATGACGTCAGGTTTATGGAGTGAAGAGTCGATAAAAGAATACTGACAAGAAGCATCACATTCATCAATACATAAGTCATAATAGAAGACAACTCACTATTATATAACTTAACTTGCAATAAGTAAAGGAAACACAATGAAGATGCATAAAGTAAATCATAATTGGTAATGGCAAACTTAGCTCTTGGTTGAAGAATAGTTTATAATTTGTTGGAGTTCACAAATAACTGATTTTCAATGATAGCTTTCAAAGTAGTAGACACTAAGATAAGAGCAATGTGCAAAACAAGGAACATAAGTAACATGATTGGATAAATCATCATATAAATGAATGAATCACAACAACTCAAAATACTTGCTGAGATAGAAGGGAATAGGTTTACTGACTCAACTAAAAAGTAAAAGAAAGGCCCTTCGCAGAGGGAAGAAGGGATTTCAAGTTTCATAAAGAGCTTCCAAAAATTATGGTACTTATTAGATTTCAGCTCTCATTGCCCCTATCATAGGCATATTTAGGTGATTAAGGTTAAAGTGATCAAATATGAGGATATGCTTGACAAGTTGTAAGTTGAAAATCTCATGTCCCTTGAATACGAGGGCTGCTCCTCATGCTACTCAAGTTTAGTCACCGGTAAGTTCTTGTCATAGTAAGTACATGTGTATCATAGAGAACCACCAACGAGGTACCCCTTGTCCGATGATACGGAAGAATACCCATATCAAATAGACAAGGCAAGCAGACAACAAGCATCTTAGCAATCTTCTTATTTTACCATGGGAATATGGTGCTTTTTTCTCTCTTTCCTCTTTTCTCATCTCCTTTTTTTCTTTTTCTCTTTTTCTCAATCTCTATCTCTTTTTTATAAGAAGAATGCTTCATAGATGCTCATTATGGTTACGCTGTAGGTTTCCACCATGACAACATGGATTAGACCGACGGCCTAGGCGTTTCTCTAACACACACATAACTCCATGGACTTAAAAGCTCCCCTTTCATTTCACACCGATGACATCCATAGACAAAAGAGCATGATATCAACTAGGTACAAAGTACCGGTGCAATGTTAAAAGCGTTCCCCATGACAGCATGGTTCTGCTAATTCACAACTTACAAAGTGCAAGCATATACGCAACATAGATGGGCACAATGGTTCAAGTTTATTAAGTGAAAGAAAGTAAAGTGTGCCATCAAGTTCGTGAGAGCTTTAATAACTATTTTTCACATAACAAGTTTAATTCCGAAGGTAGATAAACACATGAATTTACATGGAATAGCAATAATGCTAATAGGTAGGTATGGTGGACACAAATGACATAGGTTTTGGTTTAAGGAGTGGATGCACGAGAAGCATTCCCTCTCAGTACAGGTTTTTGGCTAGTAAGGCTGGGCAGCAAGCATAAGAGTTGAAGGAAACAAACAAACATACAAATGATAAAAACAAACATGCCATCTTCCTTGGAAGCACCAAAGAGCTTAACTAGAGAATACTAAGCTTATGAGCAAATCAAGTAAGAAAGATGATGAAATTATATTTCTTTAAGAGTACTTTTATCTTTTTGATTCAATTCTCAAAATAGTGTTGCCACTGACGAGCCAGGTTTGCCAAAACCAACTAAACTAACTCAATGATCCCAAAGTGATACCAATAGTAACGACAAGATCAATCATATAACCATGAATTGAAAACTAATATAAGATATGCAAAAGAGTAAATGATATAACTTCTCATTAATATTCTATAATGGTAACTCACACCAAGGGATACATAGATATCTAACGAGAGGAGGGGCACTTCCATAATGCAAACCATCCTACATGATAACTTCTCTATTCATGATATGACTCTACTAAAAAGGTAAAAAGATAGAAGATAGTGATGTGATACCGCGACACTGCCCCAAGCTTGGAACAAACCAAGGGGATGCCAAAACCTGATGACGAGTTACTCCTTAGGTGGTGGTGGTGTTCTCTCAATTGGCGCGAGGAAATCTTCTAGTATCTTGCGAAGCCTGTTATTCTCCTCAAGACTCGGTACTTGTCGTAGAACTCATCGGTTACTCGTATAGCTTCCACTGCTGCAAGGCAGGAACTGAGATCTAGAGTTGGAGATATCAGTCCCTTCATGCTTCCCATCATGTCCTTTACTTCTCCCCGACGTTCCGGTCCATGTCTTCACACCTAGTTGCGATCCTTTCTCGTTTCACCCGTCCCATGAGAATCTCCTGCTCAAGATTGTGATGGAGTTCACGACGATGTCGTATCTCGTAATCCTTTGAAGATGAACCCCTGAACGACATCTGAATAGATCGGAACAAAAACAACTACGAGAACACGATACACAAACCTCGGGGGATCCGGGGGATTATATATTACGAAGTTTTACAACAAAAGGACGGTACTGGGAGAAAACGGGTGGGAGACAAAGTCCGGTTGGCCACACCACCTGGTGGCGCAGCCAGGGGAGCCCGCGCCAGGGGGTGGTGTGAGCCACCCAAGCTCCATTTTCGTCCCTCTGTCACGTCGTAGCTTTCCTTATTGGATAAAAACTCCAAAAATATAACTGGACAGAATTTTGGCGGAAGTTTTCTTACCAGAACTGTTACCTATTCGAAAACGGACTCTGCAGGTCTCTGAATTTGGTCTTTGCTAAATTTTTCCGGAGTTACCACTTGAATAACATCTATATCTTCATCTTCATACTCATATTGCTCGAGTAATGAAACCTTTCACTTTCTTATTACACCATTTTCTCCAATAACCTGGAAATTTCTTTCACACAATTCTCATTACCAACATTACTGTAAGCAAGGTAATAAACCATTTAAGTCCAATTTCAACTGAAATCCATCAAATCGTAAGCTACTGTAGCAACTCCTTCTGAAAACCCAAAAAGAATTCAAGAAGGAAATCGATTAAAGAAGCAAATGCAAGAGTGGAAAAATCTGTCAAAACAGACCAGCAGGTAAAGATCAATTTTTTAGAAAATCTTCTGTTGCTCAAATCAAAAAGTGCAAAACTAACGATAGTTAAATAACAACTTGGGGCAGAAGCACAAAACATTACAGCTCAATCCGACACACAGATATCTCTCATGATTTTTAACGGTGAAGCACAAAAATCTGTTTCGGGATAACAACTTCCCCAAGTCTTACTTCTCTCTCATTACAGGTTGATCTTGACACACAAAAAACAAACAAAAAGGATAGGGAGAGGTTATTACCGAATTAATAACTTCCAAAACTCAAATAAACAAAAAATGAAAGCAAAAGAAATAATATGGGTTGCCTGCCAAAAAGCTCTTTCTTTATAGCCATTAAGATGGCAAGATAATTTCAATGGTGCTCATATAAGATATAAATTGTAGTAAAAGAGAGCATAAGAAGCAAAAATACACATGTTTAATTCTAACCCACTTCCTATGCAAGGGAATTTTGTAAACAAACAAGTTGTTGAAACCAGAGGCTACAAGCATATGAACGCAAAATAAGTGCAACATAAAGACTTTAATCATAAAACAAGGAAACTTAATATTATTGAGGTGCATAAGAACAGTCTTTTCTCTCTCATAATAACCTTCAATATCATGCATAAACATAATGATATAACTATCATAACAACCATTGTAGCAATGATCACTTATCCTAACAGAGAACATAGGGACACTAACTCTCATAACACTACTTTGTGAAACAATATTAGGGATATCCTTATAGAGCATAGTGTGTCCATATTCCACATATTTAGTGACAAAGTCTTTCACATTTGCTATTATAGGTTCATCATCCATTTTTTTATCAGGTTCAACAGCTTAATTGTAATTTCATTAACCATACTAGCTATCATAGAATGTTCCTTTATCTTAATAGGGAAATGTATTTTCTCAATGTAAGGTTCAGGTAAAGCATGATTAGCAATATAAACTTCAGTATTTCTTGCAGGAACACACTTAGCAACATCTTTATATGGTTCATGATACTTATTCCACTACTTTTTAGGAACTTCAATATAGGAAACAAAAGCCTTAAAATAAGATGTAATAGCTTGAGAGTCTAGACCATAAGCATTTTTAATATTTTGAAAGTCATCAGTTCCCATAAAAGATTCAATGCATTCATAATCATAATTTATACTTGACTTTCTTCCTTTGTCATTCTCCCATGCTTCAGCATTGTCTTGAATACGGTCTAGAAGATCCCATTTAGCTTCTTCTTCCATGCGAGTGAATGATCCAGCACAAGAGGCTTCTAATAAATCCTTATCATGAAGAGGAAGCCTTGCATAAAAGTTATTGATAATAATATTGTTGGGGAGCTCATGAATAGGACATTTCAGCATTAGTAACTACAATCTCCCCCAATAGTTGTTCTCTCTCTATCAAGAGGCCAAAAGTTGTATATTTTATTCCGATCTTTATGAATCTCACTAGGAGGGTAAAACTTTGAATAAAAGAGAGGTACTATTTCCTCCCATTCAAGAGCTTGACCATTCTTCAGCAGCTTATACCAGTCTCAACTCTTCCTTTTAGTGATAATGAGAATAACTTCTTCTTGACTTGATCTGTTCTAATACCTGCACACTTAAACAATCCGCATAATTCGTGTATAAAGAGAAAATGATCACCGGGATGGACAGTTCCATCTCCAACATAATAGTTATCCATAACACGATCAATAATTCTTGTAGGTATTTTAAAAGTATCATTCTCAACCGGTGGTGGTTCATCTACTACCTTAGTAGTGGTAGTAGCATTACGAAATAAGAAACTCAGTGAATTATCCATACTGAAAATAAAGCAACTAACAGAAGTAAACAATACTCAAAGTGGAAGTTTCCTTTACCAGTTCCACTCTCCAATAGCGCTTCACTCCCCGGCAACGGCGCTAGAAAATACTCTTGATGACCCAAAAGTATAGGGGGTGTATCACAGTATTTTTGATAATTAAGAGTGTCGAACCCAACGAGGAGCAGAAGGTGTTGGCAAATGGCTAGGAGCAGGAATTCTCTATAAATAGTTAGGAAACGGATTTTTAGGGGTTTTTGATAATTCACGTGAATAAAGTACGAGTGAATAAAAGACAATAAGAATAAATGCAGCAAGTGGACAAATCCTTTCTTTAGCAAAGGACAAGCCGGTTGTATTAATTAAGATGACCAAACATTCTCGAGGACACATGGGAATATCGACAAGTGCTTTCGCTTCATATAGTTGCTTAATCTTCTTTAGTTTGCTAAGTGTTGTGTGGGTGAACATGTGCTAATGTACCGACCTTCCTAGAACTAAAACATACTTGTGATTATACCCCTTGCAAGCATCCACAAGTACAAGAAAGTAATTAAGGTAGAAACCTAACCACAGCTTTAAACTCTAAGACCCTGACATCCCTTGTGCAATGGTTTACTAACTGGGGTTCAGGTTTCTGTCACTCTGGCAAAAAAATTGCATTTGCATTGCATTGGAATGACATCAATTGCATTCCTGAAATATTTGGATTGAAACACTAGTTTTGAACCCTAAATTGGATTATTAAAATGCATTTAGAAAAGGAATACACATGGATTTGTGAAATCAATATTTTTAAGTAGGCATATTAGTGCCAAAAATGATACTATGTTGATCTATAGAATTTTAGAAAAATTTAGGAATAAAAATCATCTCATTTGGAGGTTATATGAAAAAGATATAAATGAAATAAGAAATAGAAAAAGAATAAAAACAAAAGAATAGAAAAAACTAACCTACCCTACCGGCCGACCCACCCGGCCCAGCCCCCAGCCTAGCTACTGCCTGCTAGCAGCCCATCTAGCACAGCGCAAGCCAGCAACTAGCGGTCTGCTCGCCTCCTCTCTTTCACTGACAGGCCGGAGCCGCACATCAGCCTACACCACGCCACTGATAGGTGGGGACCACCACCTCATCCCCTTCCTCGTGCCTAGAAACCGACAGGGCACACCGCTCGATCCTGACTCGTGAATTCATTCGATCTAGTACCTCCTCTCAAATTCATTCGATCTAGTACCCCCTCCACCACGGGCACCTCCCCATATATACCACCCTCTCACCACGTGCGATTTTTATCCAAAACAATCAAAACCCTAGCCGCCCAGTCGAAGCTTCCGACCACCGCCGCCGTCGGAGTTCTTAGTTCGAACTCAAAGACGAGGTTCCGCACCTCCGTTTTCCCTCCTATCCCTCTGGTCCTCTTTCCCTTGAACGACTCCATTGTCTCACCATTTTCCCCGTCTCGCTGGAGCTCCCGAGCACCCGCAATCGCTCGCTGGAGTGCCGCCAGAGGACGAAGAGAGCATCCGCTCGCTGTCATCGCCTTGGGAAGCGACAACCACTGCATATACCACGAACGTGACTGCCGCACTCCGTCGCTTCCTATTGACAACGTCCCTGACGTCGAAGACCACTGGAGAGATCGCCACCGCCACCGCTAGCCACCGTTCGCCGACAAGGTGAGGACGAACCCATTGCTGGTCGTCCGATCTATTGTGGATGGCCCAGATTAGAACGACCGGCCAAAGAGGTGCTGGCCAATGGCAAGCCGCCACTTGGTAGTTCATGTCAGCGGTTGCCAGCACAGTCAGCAGGAATATTCCCTTTTAATTGAAATTGATTAAGATTTGCAGAAATTGTATTAAACTTATAAAATTAATAGAAATTAATCTACATATCCAAAAATAGAAAATAATATACCGTTGGATTCAAAATTTTGTGTACAATATTAATCTGTAATTGGATATAATATTTAATGTAAGTATTTTTCGTGATTATTTAATTTGTTTAATAAACTTTTTGGAGCAATTAATTCATATAAAATGAACTACTGATAAGAAAATTGTGAATGACCTATCCTTGTAATCAAAAAGAGGAGTATAATCTTATTCTGATCTAAAATCGTAGGTTTACAATACACATGATGGCGCGCGTTGCCGCACCCGTCGATTACGACTATAGATTGTTGGGTATTGATAAAAATATTTGGACATGAACTCACAAAATTTTATTACTCCCTCTGATCCATAATAGATGTAGCTGATTATGGATCAGAGGGAGTACAGTTATTATGGATCAGAGGGAGTACCATTTTTTACATACCCGAAGTTTGGAAAAAATGAAAAGATATTGGTGAACCATGATTCAAGATGTCATTTAAGAAAGTACAAAGAAGCAAATAGGTTGCATGTCACGAACCCATCCCTACTGAAATAGTTCCGCAACCTTATTTTAGACATTTTTTAATCAATACAAGCCTTACTTTTCAATAGTACACGTAGTAGAAACCTCGTTATATGTAAGTCTTCCCCAAGCAAGCATGTTTGAAGAAGAATCAAGTAATTAAGAACACCAAATACTAAGAAAACCAGGCTATATTGCACTTCCATAGATGTAAAACAAGGCTATTATAGTCAACCTCATATTTACAACAGAAATAAAAATAAATATGCGAATTGAAACTATATAAAAATCAAAAAAAATAAACTCAGGACAATAAATATTACCTTGCCATTGTAGTGTCATGAAAATCAAAGAACCAATATGATAACATATAGTTGACATACACAGACAATTATGAAACTGACTCTTCACCAGAGTTAACTTCCAATAAGAATATATCGATGGCAAAGAGCTAGAGCTAAGTAAGCTTGGAAGACCCTCGATGATAACCATGCAATAAACATAATATTCTAGGGTGGCTGTAATAATTAGCTCCCGGTGATACGGAAATGGTGTGCAGTGCTAAAATTCTGCAAATATATAATAGCTTAGATGTTGAAAATTGTATACATCAAATTTAAATTCCAATTCAACTGATCCATCAAATAATTCTCTACAATTTATTAGTACAATAGTGCAAGTAGATTCAGACTTCAAATAGGATAGAACTGAAATGTTATGAAAGAATTATGTAGATCAGGAAATGTCGCTATCTTTTTCAGAGAAATTCTCAATACGAAATCTATGTCATGTCTCTGCAACTATTACTTGCAGTTACGGGCATAAAATACTTCCTAAACCGTGTAGACATCTAGTAGTTAGTGTATGAACTTTTTCAAGTTGTAAAATGCTTATCTTCAATTTTGGAATGTCTGAACCTGAAATCATGAATAAACAATAATACATGTTCATCTTGCTAAAGATGGACAGATAAAAAGGATGAGTTGGGTCGGTATTCAGCGACATGGAGGCCGCGAGGGCGCCGACGAACAGGTTGTTAGGCCAGCAATGAATCCTAGGGGTGTCAAGGAAGATCTCCGAGTGGGCGGTGACCGGCGGACCTTGTCGGTAGCAGCGGCGACCTTGAAGTGGCCATCGTCGTGGAGGTGCGGAGACTCGAGGTTGCAAAGAAAAGAGTAGCGGAGGGGGCCTATCTAGTGGAGTGAGGTGGGATCCCACCAGTGTAGACGGACGACATGGGGCGGCGTCAGAGATGGCGAGTCTGACGGTCGTAACTGGCGATGAGGTCAGGAAGACGAGAAGGAGCAGTACTATGCCTTTCTCCTTTTTTAACCGGTGCGAGAATCCTCACGACGGATTTGTTAGTTAGATGGGCTTTAATGTGTACAAAGGCCCGGTTCACTAGAAATCACCAATTTTACCCCCAGAGTAGCTTCCCAGGGACATCCGGCCCATCTCGCAAAACTGATATAAATCAGTGGTTATGAGTAAACTAAACAGACTATCGGACGGTCCAAAATATCTAGGCTGTGAGAGAGCTCTCTTTTGTCCCAGTTATAATATCCCTAATGATTTTGAGTATATTAAAATGCATTTTGTAGTATTTTAATTTTTTGAAAAGATCTATAAGTCCATTTGGTATGATTCTTTTTGCCCCTCGCTCTAAATTTATATATCTATCCAATATAAGTTTTCCAAGATTTTACAACATAGTTAACATCAGATGCTTAATATTTGGAATAAAAGCCTATTACACAGATCTAATTAATGCAATAAATGGTTTTGTTGAATTCAAAAGCTTTCCATGCATGTAATCATTAGGTATAATGATCAGAGAACCTATGTATGTTATTGAAACCTTTATGAACATGTCATGCATGCATTTGTGCATTTTTTATGATTGTGTATGATTCTTTATGTGTATGCAATTATTTAACTGATAGATTGCGAGGAGTGCAATGTATGTGATTGCTACGAGTATTTGAACTGTTGGGTTCGTAGCATACAAAAAAAAAGTTTTCCTACGATGGGAACTATTATACGCCAAGATCTATCTACTAGATACAAACCACGGGTGGACATACATCCATAGAGAACAAACCCTTGAAGAGCGACAAAGCATTGTTAATGAAACTGATTTCGTGGTTTATGTAGTCATACACTTACCGATCTCAAGATCGTGATGAAGTCCAGTAGGTCCAGCACCAGCAAGTCCAGCACCACCAAGTCTAGCACCGCAAAGCAGCGGTGCATCCGCAATCGCACACACGTCCGGTACCCCGACACCCTCTATCCCTCGCTCCAGCAAGGCAGTGGAAGTAGCAACTCCTTTTCCAGATAAAGCCAACGGGAACATGTATCTTGCTAATCCCAGACCATGGGAAATAATTTCTAGAGGGGGGAGAGATCGTTCACGAGGAGGTGTTAGAGTGGAGGAGGAGGAGGTCCTCCTTATATAGGAGAGGGGGCCTACCCAAGGGGCATGGCCGCCGGGCATGGTGGGTGCCTCCACCTCTCTCTCATTCATGTGGGTGGAGCACCCACTCACATAAACACACACCTCCACTCATGTCCACTCACATGCATTAAATTTCCTCTAAATTTAATGCAAGTTCTTATTAAATAAAACTATTTTACTTATTTTATTCAGAACTTTGTTAATTATTTTAATTAAAAAGCATTCACATAAAATCCCTTGCAACATTTCAATATCAAATGCAGAACCAGTTTCTACAATTTCACCTGAAACAATTCCGGTTTCCATCGAAATGATTCCAGCGCTTTCTTAAATCTTTATATAAAAAATATTTGCTCCAAATGGTGTCGGTATCCCTTAAGTGTGTCACCCTACAGTTTGCGAATAATGCAGACATGATCAAGACTCTTCTCCGATCAATAATCAGTAGCTGGACCTGGACATCCATACTGACTCCCACACATTCATAGATGACTCTAGTGATCGTGTGAACCTTTAACATTGTAACTAAATCCCTTTGTCTTGCAATATATTACATGTTCGAGATTCGGTCATCAGTATCTCAATACCTAGTTTGATCTCATTGGCGACATGCATCCTGTTCTCGTTCCCGTCATATAACATTCTAGTGATCATAGCACCTGCTTGCAAGCTATCTCAATATGATATTGATGACCCACAAGTGTAGGAGGTGTATCACAGTATTTTTTATAAGTCAGAGTGTTGAACCCAACGAGGAGCATAAGGTGTTGACGAGTGGCTTAGAGCAGGAATTCTCTGTAAATACTTAGCAAACGGTTTTTAGGGGTTTTTGATAATGTAGATAAATAAAGTGCGAGTAAATAAAAGACAATAATAATAATTACAGCAAGTGGCCCAATCCTTTCTTTAGCAAAGGACAAGCCGGTTGTATTACTTAAGATGACCAAACGTTCTTGAGGACACATGGGAATATCGTCAAGTGCTTTTGCTTCATATAGTTGATTAATCTTCTTTAGTTTGATAAGTGTTGTGTGGGTGAACGTGTGCTAATGTACTAGGACTAATACATACTTGTCATTAAACCCCTTGTAAGCATCTGCAAGTACAAGAAAGTAATTGAGATAAAAACCTAACCACAACTTTAAACTCTGAGATCCTACAGTCCCTTGTGCAAAGGTTTCCTAACGGGGGTTCAGGTTTCTGTCACTCCGGCAACCCCTTCGATTCTTAGCCAAATACACAATGCATTCCCCTAGGCCCAGAAAGGTGAAGTGTCATGTAGTCGACGTTCACATGACACCACTAGAGGAATAACACCACAACTTAAATAACAAACTATTGAATGTTTCTCAACACAATTCCACTACTAAGAACATGACTTCTCCCAATTCCTCAAGAACTAAACAAACTGTTCACAAGACATCATATGGATCAAGATAAGAGATGATATAATGATAAGTAACAATCTGAACATATCAATAATTCAATGGTTCCACTCAATAGCATCAACTACAACAAGTAATCAACACCGAGAAAGTTTTCCCTAAGAACTATGCAAGATTCAACCCAATTGTTACAGCGGTATGAAGTGCTGATGATGGTGCTGGTGGAGATGATGATGATCCCGATGAAGTAAATATTGATGGTGGTGTTGATGGCGACGATCTCCCCTCTCCATGAAGGAATTTCCCCGGTAGATTTCTGCCTACCAGAGAGCACTTTCTCTGTCTGCAGTTTTCCGCCCTGTAGAGGTGGCAGAATCTTTCTGTGGTCGCTCCCCCAGTCTTAGGGTTTTGTGGGGATAATATACACCAAAGAGGAGAGCCGCAAGTGGGCTAGGGTGCCCACACCACCTGGTGGTGCGGCCAGGGGTGGCCCGCCGCAGGGGGCGGTGTGGACCCCTATGGCCCTACTCCGCTCCCCCTTCTGGCATCCTTCGTCTTCTAGAAAAATAGGATTTTCCATGTATTTTCTAGAATTTTATGATCTTCGCGAATTTCGCCTCCAAACAGTTCCTTTTCCATCAGAATCCTGACTTCAGCAGTCCATCCTCCAAAAGTCATCAACCATGCAAAAACAGATGAAATAACATAAGTATCATCTCTTAATATGAAATATATCAATGAATAACAGTAAATTATTATATAGAATAGTGATGCAAAATGGACGTATCAACTCCCCCCAAGCTTAGACTTGGCTTGTCCGCAAGCAAAAACTGAGCTCAATAAACATGACCTCAAGTTTATGGAGTGAAGAGTCGATAAAAGAATACGAACAAGAAGCATCACATTCATCAATACACAAATCATAATAGAATACAACTCACTATTATATAACTTAACTTGTAATAAGTAAAGGGATCACAATAAAGATGCATAAAGTAAATCATAATTGGTAATGGGGAACTTTGCTCTTGGTCAAAGAATAGTTAACAATTTGCAGGAGTTCAATCATAAAGGGGTTTTCAATGATAGCTGTCAAAGTAATATTCACTAAGAGAGCAATGTGCAAAACAAGGAACATAAGAAACATGATTGAATAAATCATCATATGAATGGATGAAACACGACAACTCAAAATACGTGCTGAGATAGAAAGAAATAGGTTTACTAACTCAACTGAAAAGTAAAAGATAGGCCCTTCGCAGAGGGAAGTAGGGACTTCAAGTTTCATAAAGAGCTTCCAAAAATTATGGTACTTATTAGCTTTCAGCTCTCATTGCCCCTATCATAAGCATCTTTAGGTGATTAAGGTTAAAGTGAACAAACTATGGAGTCTATGCTTGACAAAGTATAAGTTGGCAATCTCATGTCCCTTGAATACAAGGGCCGCTCCTCATGCAACTCAAGTTTAGTTACTGGTAAGTTCTTGTCATAGTGAGTACATGTGTATCATAGAGAACTGCCAACGAGGTACCCCTTGCACATGATACAGGAGCTATCCCATAATCAAAATGACAAGGCAAGCAGACAATGAGCATCTCAGCAATCTTCTTATTTACCATGGGAAAATGGTGCTTTTTCTCTTTCCTGTTTTCTCATATTTTTCTTTCTTTTTCTCAATCTATATCTTCTTTTTTTATAAGAAGAATGCTTCATATATTGCTCATTATGGTGATGCTGCAAGTTTCCACCATGATTAGGCATGGCTTAGGCTAGCGACCCAAGCGTTTGTCTAACACACATACATAACTCCATGGACTTACAAGCTCCCCTATAATTTCACACCGACGACATCCATATACAAAAGAGCATGATATCAACTAGGTACAAAATACCGGTGCAATGTTGAAAGCGTTCCCCATGACAACATGGTTCTGCTAATTCACAACTTGCAAAGTGCAAGCATATATGCAACATAGATGGGCACAATGGTTCAAGTTTTTTAAGTGCAAAAAATTAAAGTGTGCCATCAAGTTCGTGAGAGCTTTAATCACTAATTTTCACATAACAAGTTTAATTCAGAAGGTAGATAAAAACATGAATTTACTTGGAATAGCAATAATGCTAATAGGTAGGTATGGTGGACACAAATGGCATAGGTTTTGGTTTAAGGTGTGGATGCACGAGAAGCATTCCCTCTCAGTATAGGTTTTTGGCTAGCAAGGCTGGGTAACAAGCATAAGAGTTGAAGGAAACAAACAAACATACAAGTGATAAAAACAAACATGCAATCTTCCATGGAAGCACAAAAGATCTTAACTAAATAATACTAAGCTTATGAGCAAATCAATAAAGATGATGAAATTATATTCTTTAAGAGTACTTTTATCTTTTTTCATTCAATTCTCATAATAGTGTTGCTACTGACCGAGCCAGGTTTCCCAAAACCAACTAAATTTACTTAATGATCCCAAAGTGATACCAATACTAACAACAAGATCAATCATATAATAGTAATTAAAAACTAAAATAAGATATGCAAAGGAGTAAATGATAGAACTTCTCATTAATATTCCATAAGGGAAACTCACACCAATGGATACATAGATATCTAACGAGAGGGGGTCACTTCCATAATGCAAACCATCCTACATTATAACTGCTCTATTCATGATATGACTCTATGAAAAAGGTAAAAAGATAAAAGATACTGATATGATATGCTACCGCGGCACTCCCCTAAGCTTGGAACAAACCAAGGGGATGCCAAAACCTGATGACGAATTACTCCTTCGGTAGTGGTGGAGTTCTCTTGACGAGCTTTTCAATCAATTCCCTCAAGTCCTCAATCTCGAAGGTGAGAGTATGAATCAACTCCAAATTGTGCTCGCTGTGGTTCATGATCATGCCAGGATGTGAATCCCAGCTATTGCGATTCTTTCCCCACTCTTTCTCCTTGAAGTATTCTTTTCCTACGTGGTTAGAACGAGGCATATCCCAATTGGAGGGTAATTTTTCCTTGGGCATATTTTGGAATTGATGGTCATGTATAAGGGTATGGAAGGGATTCTTGGTGCATGGAGAAGGTGACCATGAAGCCAAGCAATGACGCGGAGTCTTCCCTCCAGTGGACATCCGTGCAGTCCTTTTGAACCTAGCAGGGTTTGCCACCACTCCAATGCTTGCAATGGTGGTGCTGGCGTGCAGATGCTGGTCTTCCTTTGCCTCTTCTTCAACTTCACTATCGATCTCCTCCTCCTGCTCAGAGTCTTGGAGATCCTCCTCCATAGGCTCCTTGCCTTTATCGTTGGCGGAGACCATTGTGCTTCTAAACTTTAAGAATAGTTCCTGGCAGAAACAGATCGAACCGAAAACACACGAGAACAAGATATACGAACCTCGGGGGATCCAGGGGATTATATATTACGAAGTTTTACAACAAAAGGAAGGTACTAGGAGAAAACGGGTCGGGGACGGGCTTCGGGGTGGCCACACCCCCTGGTGGTGCGGCCGAGTGGGCCCGCACCACGAGGTGGTGTGAGCCACCCGGGCTCTGTTTCCGTACCTTTTTAGACTCATTACTTTCCAAGTTAGATAAAAACTGCAAAAATATAAATTGACAGATTTTTCGCGGACCTTTTCTTACCAGAACTGTTACCTATTCAAAAACGGACTCTACAGGTCTCTGAATTTGGCTTTTAATAAATTCTTCCGTAGTCACCACTTGAATAATATCAATATGTTCATCTTCATACACATGTTTCTTGAGTCATTTAACCATTCACCATCAAATTACACCATTTTCTCCTACAACTTGGAAATTTCTTTCACACAAAACTTTACACAATTATCATTAGCAACATTAGTGCATGCAATATAATAAATATTTACATTTAATTTCAACTGAAATCCATCAAAACATAAGCTACTGTAGCCACTCCTTCTGAAAGCCCAAAAAGGAATTCAAAAAAGAAATCGATATAAGAAGCAGATGCAAGAGTAGCAAAAATCTGTCAAAACAGACCAGCAGGTAAAGATCAATATTTTCGAAAATCTTTTGTTGCTCAAATCAAAAAGTGCAAAAATAATGAAAGTTAAATAATAACCTGGGCATGCACACAAAAAATTACAGATCAGTACGATGTTCTGGGATTTTTCATGATTTGTTTATAATGAAGCACAACAATCTGTTTCGGGAGAGCAAATTCTCCAAATCTTACTTTTCTCTCATTAGAGGTTGATCTTCACACAAAAACCAAACAAAAAGATAAGGAAAGGTTATTGCAGAAGCAATAACCTCCAAGACTCAAATATACAAAAACAAACTAAAAGCAAAAATATATTGGGTTGTCTCCCAGAAAGCTCTTTCTTTATAGCCATTAAGATGCGCATGATAATTTCAATGATGCTCACATAAGAATATGAATTGAAGTAAAAGAGATCATCAAGAAGCAAAAATACACATGTTTAAGTCTAACCCACTTCCTATGCAAGGGAATTTTGTAAGAAAATAAATTGTTGAAACCAGAGGCTGCTAGCATAGGAAGGCAAAACAAGTGCAACATAAAGACTTTCAGCATAAAGTGAGGAAACTTAATATTATTGAGATGCATAAGAACAGTCTTATCTCTCTCATAATAACTTTCAATATCATGCATAAATTTAACGATATAACTATCACATGAACCATTGTAGCAATGATCACTTATGTAATAGAAAACACATGGACACTAGCTCTCATAACACTACTTTGTGAAACAATATTAGAAGTATCCTTACAGAGGATAGTGTGTCCATCTTCTACATATTTAGTGACAAAGTCTTTCACATTTTCTACTACAGGTTAAGCATCCACTTGTTTATCAGGTTCAACAGCTTTATTTGTACTTTCATTAACCATACTAGCTATCATAGAATGTTCCATTATCTTAACTAGAAAATGCATCTTCTCAATGTAAGGTTCAGGTAAAACATGATTAGCAGTATAAACTTCAGTATTACTTGCAAGAACACAATTAGCAATATCTTTATTTGGCTCATGATACTTATTCCATTTCTTTTTAGGAATTTCAATATATAGGAAGCAAAAGCCTTAAAATAAGTTGCAATAGCTTGAGAGTCTAGACCATAAGCATTACTAATATTGCGAAAGCCATCAGTTCCCATAAAAGATTTATTGCATTCATAATCATAATTTATACCTGACTTTCTGTCTTTATCATTCTCCCATGCTTCAGCATTGTCTTGAATACGGTCTAGAAGATCCCATTTAGCTCCTTCTTCCATGCGTGTAAATGATCCAGCGCAAGAAGCATCCAATAGATCCTTATCATGAAGAGAAAGCCTTGCATAAAATTTATTGATAATAATATTGTTGGAGATCTCATGAATAGTGCATTTGAGCATTAGTAACTTCAATCTCCCCTAAGCTTGAGTTGTACTCTCTCCATCAAGAGGCCAAAAGTTGTATATTTGATTCCGATCTTTATGAATCTCACTAGGAGGATAAAACTTTGAATAAAAGAGAGGCACTGTTTCCTCCCATTCAAGAGCTTGACCATTCTTGAGCAGCTTATACCAGTCCTCAGCTCTTCCTTTTAGTGATAATGAGAATAACTTCTTCGTGACTTGATCTGTTATAATACCTGCACACTTAAACAACCTGCATAATTCGTGTATAAAGAGCAAATGATCATCGGGATGGACAGTTCCATCTCCAAAATAGTAGTTATCCATAACACGATCAACAATTCTTGTAGGTATTTTGAAAGTATCATTTTCAGCGGGTGGAGGTTGATCTACTACCTTAGAAGTGGTAGTAGCATTACAAAATAAGAAACTAAGTGAATTAGCCATACTGAAAATAAAGTAACTAACAGAAATAACCAATACTCACATTAAAAGTTTCCTTTACCAGTTCCACTCTCCAATAGCGCTTCACTCCCCGGCTACGGCGCCAAAAAATAGTCTTGATGACCCACAAGTATAGGGGGTGTATCGTAGTATTTTCGATAAGTAAGAGTGTCGAACCCAACGAGGAGCAGAAGGTGTTGGCGAGTGGCTTGGAGAAGGAATTCTCTATAAATACTTAGCAAACGGATTTTTAGGGGTTTTTGATAATGTAGATAAATAAAGTGCGAGTAAATAAAAGACAATAATAATAATTGCAGCAAGTGGCCCAATCCTTTCTTTAGCAAAGGACAAGACGGTGGTATTACTTAAGATGACCAAACGTTCTCGAGGACACATGGGAATATCGTCAAGTGCTTTCGCTTCATATAGTTGATTAATCTTCTTTAGTTTGATAAGTGTTGTGTGGGTGAACTTGTGCTAATGTACTGACCTTCCTAGGACTAATACATACTTGTGATTAAACCCCTTGTAAGCATCTGCAAGTACAAGAATGTAATTAAGATAAAAACCTAACCACAACTTTAAACTCTGAGATCATACACTCCCTTGCGCAAAGATTTCCTAACGGGGGTTCAGGTTTCTGTCACTCCGGCAACCCCTACGATTAGTAGCCAAATACACAATGCATTCCCCTAGGCCCATAAAGGTGAAGTGTCATGTAGTCGATGTTCACATGGCACCACTAGAAGAATAACACCACAACTTAAATAACAAACTATTGAATCTTTCTCAACACAATTCCACTACTAACAACATGACTTCTCCCATGTCCTCAAGAACTAAACGAACTACTCACAAGACATCTTATGAATCAAGATCAGAGATGATATAATGATAAGTAACAATCTGAACATAACAATAATTCAATGGTTCCACTCAATAGCATCAATTACAGCAAGTAGTGAACACCGGGAAAGTTTGCCCTAAGAACTATGCAAGATTCAACCCAATTGTTACATCGGTATGAACTAATGATGATGGTGCTGGTGGAGATGATGATGGAGATGATGATGATGATCCCGATAAAGTCCATCTTGATGGTGGTGTTGATGGCGACGATCTCCCCTCTCCGAGAAGGAATTTCCCCGTCAGATTTTTGCCTGCCGGAGAGCTCTTTCTCTCTCTGCAGTTTTCCGCCTCGTAGAGGCGGCGGAATCTTTCTGTGGTTGCTCCCCTAGTTTGAGGGTTTCGTGGGGATAGTACACGCCAAAGAGGAGAGATGGAGGTGGGCCAGGGTGGCCACACCACCTGGTGGCGCGGCTAGGGGTGGCTCGCGCCAGGGGGTGGTGTGGGCCCCCTATGGCCAAACTCCGCTCCCCTTCTGGCATCCATCGTGTTTTGGAAAAATAGGATTTTCCATGTATTTTCTAGAATTTTATGATCTTCGCGAATTTCGCCGCCAAACAATGCCTTTTCCATCAGAATCCTGACTTCAGCAGTCCATCCTCCAAAAGTCATCAACCATGCAAAAATAGATGAAATAACATAAGTATCATCTCTTAATATGAAATATATCAATGAATAACAGTCAATTATGATATAGAATAGTGATGCAAAATGGACGTATCAGATATCACCGAGAGGGCCCTGAGTATATCTATCCGTCATCGGGATGGACAAATACCTTTCTTGATCCATGGGCCTCAACATAACACTTTCAGAGTATCCAAACCCACCTTTATAGTCACCCTGTTATGGTTTGACGTTTGATGTTATCAAAGTACTCTTCCAGTGTTAGCAATTAACATGATGTCATGGTCTAAGGACTAAGATTACTTCATATGATGTTATAGCAATTTAAACATAATGACTTTTATTGTAATACTATACTTCAGATGAAGGTTCATCACATCATTCACCAATGTTGTGACACTCGTTATTAACAACATCCAATGTCCATGATCAGGAAATCTTGATCATCTTGTTAATCAACGAGCTAGTTTATAAGAGAGGCATAACTAGGAACCCTTTATTTGTTTATTAAACACACATGTATTGATGTTTCCAATCAATACAATTATAGCATGCAAAATAAACATTTATCATAAACAAGGAATAAGATAATACCGACTTTATTATTGCCTCTCGGGCATATTCCCTTCATGAACAACTCCAACAATTATCAAGGAAAGTAGATGCTATTTTGTTCATACATTGTCCTACTATTTTCACTTATGCATGTGTAGTGTATTTCTATAGAGGCATGTGTAGGAATTACTATGCGATGCTATATCCTATATATATTGTGGTAGGAATCCCTTGTAGTTGTCCCTTCGTAAGGTAGATATGCTTAGACATGCTATAAAGACAGGGAGGGGATCACATTATGGTGCAGTATATGTTTGACCAAACTAAAACAACATAATGTTAATGAACTACTTGGGCGTAGTGGTCAGATGGTCAACGGAGTGTGAATAATGGTGGAGAATGCCGCCCAGGGAACTTAGAAGGATTAGTTTTATTTAGTATAGTAGATTACGTGTGCAACCATGTGCTAGTAAGAAATGGGCAGCTGGTTGGACTTAGTTGGTCATGGTGACCCGGACCTAGCGTAGCCAGAGATGTAGTAAATGGTTAGGTTGGACCGGTGCATAGTGGGGTTTTGGGGAGCTCCTGCCCAAACAGTCTCTGCTTGGACTTCTCCCTATCATGACACAATATCAGTGTGATGGTACGAGCTGGATTGTCCAGGTCACATGGGTAAAGTGTACAAACCACTACAGGGTGTAAAAACTAAGTGTTTAGCCGTGTCCCCGGTTATAGACGGTTGAGTTGCTTGATATAGAGGCTATGCCATATTGTCACTCATCCTTATTTCTTGATTACTAAAACTTGATGGATGAACTTAATGGGTTGCTGTGAATCAAATTGATTTATGAAAGTAGGATAAAGGTATTTGAAAAGTGCAAGCTAGCCAAAGCTCCACTAGCCAAATAAGCATATAGATGCTAGGGTTATTGTCTCCTTATTTTAGCGCTACTTGCCATAAATTCCAAGTATTGACCCTTCGAGGCTGCTACGTTTTATGTTGCAGGATATTCCAATTCTGAGTGATCGACTAGGTCGCGGTACTCCACTCGCTATTTGTTCGCCTGTGATGCAATTGAAGATGGAGCCTATTATCTATTTATGCTTTCGTATGCTATTTGAATATTTGAGTTAGCCTTGAGCTATGCATTATGTAATAATTAGAAATTCTGGATCATTCGATGTAATAATGATGCACTATACACAGGAACTCAGCCTTATTAGGTGAGGATGTTACAAGATGGTATCAAAGTAGTGTGTTGACTGTAGGATCATGACCTAGGAATGGAATAGGAAACCCATTTGAATTATAAATACTATTTCAATCTATATATTCTCTTCTTACACTTCTTTGTAGTATCTTCTTATCACTTCAATTCCAATACTCTTCTCTTTTGAAATATAGAAGGAAGACTCTCTCTAGCAATGAAATCATAATTTTACACTTATTAGATTCTTGTAATTCTTGATCTTTCTTTTCTAATCTCATCTTATTCAAAACTAGTGGATGAACACTTGTACGAGGAAGCGCGAGATTAAAGAATAGTTAGATGATGAACACCATATAGTTTTGATATGAATTCGTTTAGATCTAGCAATCAATCATTCCAAGAACTTATGTGATAGTTGGTTTATTGTGTTTAGGTTGTGTTATTTGATACCCCATAGTTTCATAATACTCTTGAAAGATTTTGTAATGAATTAATGAAGGTTTTGATTTAAAAAATCGTGGTATTACTACTGAAGTTTTCTGTCTGACGTGTTGTACTGCACGATTTTACTGTAATTCGGAATGGGCTCATATTTTAGGATTTTTTTGTAATTTTCTGTAGTATAATCAAACAAATCACCAAAAATTCCTGATGATTTGAAGGTGCTAAAAAAATTCATGAATACTTCTGTAGTTTCAGGACAGATTATGTCCATTGCTTTTAATATTGTAGATTCACGCCAAACGAATTTTGGTCAAAAGAAAACTATTTTGTGGATGGTATGCCACTAATACAAAAAAATGAAACATAAAACAAAACTATTTTGGCTTGAGTGTTGCTTGTTATGATTGTTTGCTTGTGTGCCTATTGTTTCCTTCATATAGTTATGGGAGTAATACTTCTCTATTCTTCTATCTATAACTCGCCTATGTTGTCCCAATAGATGCCTCCTCGTCGAATACCTAATGAGATCACTCAGCTCGTGGCTGCCTAGACCCAGTTGGCGCAGGTGATGACCCAGTTCATGGCTACCCAGAACAACAACAACAATGGGAACAACCAGCCCAAGGGAGATGTTCTCACCAGGTTTCTGAGACTGAGGCCAGCTAAGTTCTCCATTGCACCTGAACCTATGAATTCTCTCGACTGGCTATGTTCTGTGAACAAGGACTTGGTGACTGTCAGATGCACTGATGCTGAAAATGTGGGGTTTGCTGCTCACTTATTGGAGGGACCGACTGCTTCTTGGTGGGACACTTTCCAGATCACCCACCTGCTGTACACTGTTACTTGGACCATGTTTGAGGAAGGTTTCAAGACCAATCATGTCTCTTCAGGGGTCCTGACCCTGAAGAGGAAGGAGTTTCGCAACCTGCACCAAACCAACCGCCCTACGGCTGACTACATAGAAGAATTCAACAACTTACCCTGCTATGCTCCTAAAGATGTGGACACTGATGCCAAGAGGAGAGAGAGGTTCCTGGATAGCCTCAGTGATGAGATCTCGCTGCAATTATCTGTGGTCTATTTCCCTATGTTCCAGGAGCTAATGGACAAGGCTAGAATTCTAGAAGAAAAGCACTAGCCCGTGGAAAATCGCAAAAGGAAGCACAATGACAATCACAACTCAGGATCACACCACCAGACTCACACTTTTGCCCGGAGAAGAAGATTGTAGCTGGAGCCAAGCCAGATTCAACCCCAAAGGGAACTTTGAACCATGTGAGCATGGGGAGAGCACTCAACAAGCCAGGCCATGTGACTAGTAAGTTCTTGGATAATTCATGCATCACATTCGTAAATTTTCAATACCAATGCACTGTTTTCATTTATATCGAGGCATTCATGGATAAGAATAGTTACATATGGATTTACTTAGAGGATGTGTTAAAGTGAATTGGGACTAGAATTTGTCTTGCATTTCCATTGCATTGGCATGACATCAATTGCATTCATGAAATATTTGTATTGAAACACTAGTTTTAAAC
The DNA here is from genome assembly GCA_910589775.1 of Avena eriantha. NCBI lineage: Eukaryota > Viridiplantae > Streptophyta > Magnoliopsida > Poales > Poaceae > Avena > Avena eriantha. Next base: position 243,574,199 of record OU342745.1, read on the forward strand.
CCAAAATTGGATTACTAAAATGCATCTACAAAAGGGATACACATGGATTTGTGAAATCACTATTTTAAAGTAGGCATATTAGTGCCAAAAATGATCCTGTGTTGATTTACAGAATTTTAGAAAAAATCAGGAATAAAAATCATCTCATTTGGAGGTTATATGAAAAAGATATAAAGGAAATAAAAAAATAAAAAAGCATGAAACAAAAGAATATAAAAAAACTAACCTACCCTATCCGGCCGAGCCACATGGCCCAGCCCCCAGCCTAGCTATTGCCCGCACACGGCCCTCCAGCGGCCCATCTAGCGCAACGCATGCTAGCAGCGAGTGGTCAGCTCGCCTCCTCCCTTTCGTTGATAGGCCAGTCCCGCACATCAGCCTCCACCATGCCACTGACAGGTGGGGACCACCACGTCATCCCCTTCCTCGCGTGTGGAAACCGACCGCGCATACCGCTCGATCCCAACCCGAACCCCCGTCGAATCCATGTTGAATTCGTTCAATCTTGTATCCCCTCCACCACGGGCACCTCCCCATATATACGCCCCTCTCGCCATGTGCTATTTTTTCCAAAACAATCAAACCCTTTTTTGTAGGTACCAAAACAATCAAACCCTAGCCACCCTGTCGAATCTTCCAACCGCCGCCACCATCGGAGTTCCCAGTTCGAACTCGAAGATGAGGTTCCGCACATCCTTTTCCCTCCTACCCCTCTGGTCCTCTTCCCCTCGAACGACTCAGTCGTCTCACTATTTTCCCCGTCTCACAGGAGCTCCCGAGCGCCCGCAATCACTCGCCGGAGTGCCACCGGAGGTGGAAGCGAGCAGACGCCCGCTATCACTGCCTTGCGAAGCGACAACCACCGCATATACCCGAATGTGACTGCCGCACTCTGCCGCTTCCCGTTGATAATGTCCCTGACACCGGAGACCACCGGAGAGCTCGCCACCGCTAGCGTCTGTGCCAACCACCGCCGCCAACCACCCTTCGTCGGCAAGGTGAGGACGAACACATTGCTGGCCATCTGATCTATTATGGACGGCCGAGATTAGAATGGCCGGCCGAAGAGGTACCAGCCAGTGGCAAGCCGCCACTTGGCAGTTCGCGTAAGCGGTTGCCACCATAGTAAAATTAAGATATGCAGAAATTGTATTATAAAATTAATAGAAATTAATCTACAGACCCAAAATTAGCAAATAATATACCATTGGATTCACAATTTTCTGTACAATATTAATCTGTAATTGGATCCGACATTTACTGTAAGTATTTTGTCGTGATTATTTAATTGGTTTAATACACCTTTTGGAGCAATTAATTCATATAAAATAAACTTCTGATCAGAAAATTGCAAATGACCTACCCCTGGAATCACAAACAGGAGTAGAACCTTATTCTGAATTAAAATCGTAGGTTTAGAGTACATATGATTTTAAGTACATTAAAATGATTTATGTAGTATTTTAATTATTTGAAAAGATTTATAAGTCCTTTTGGCATGATTCTTTTTGCCCCTCGCTCTAAATTGGTATATCTATCCAGTAGAAGTTTTCCAAGATTTTACAACACTGTTAACATCAGATGCTTAATATTTTGAATAAAAGCCTATTACACTAATCTAATTAATGCAATAAATCGTTTTGATGTACTAAAAAGGTTTCCATTCATGTAATCAGTAGGTATAATGATCAAAGAACCTAAGTATGTTACTAAAACCATTATGAACATGGCATGCATGCATTTGTGCATTTGTTTATGATTATGTATGATTGTTTATGTGTATGCAATTGTTTAATCGATAGATTGCGAGGAGTGAAACGTGTACGATTGCTACATGTGTTTGAACAACTCCAATAATTATCAAGGCAAGTAGATGCTATTTTGTTCATACATTGTCCTACTATTTTCACTTATGCATGTGTAGTGTATTTCTATAGATGCATGTGTAGGAATTACTATGATATGTCCTATATATATTGTGGTAGGAATCCCTTGGAGTTGAGCCTCCGTAAGGTAGATGTGCTGAGACATGCTATAAAGAAAGGGAAGGGATCATATTATGGTGAAGTATATGTTTGTTCAAACTAAAACAACGTAATGTTAATGAACCACCTAGGCGGAGTGGTCGAATTGTCAATGGTGTGTATATAATGGTGGGGAATGTTGCCCAGGGCACTAAGAAGGATTAGTTTATTATAGTAGATTACGTGTGCAACCGTGTGCCAGTAAGAAATGAGAAGCTGGTTGGATTTAGTAGGTCGTGGTGACCCAGACCCAGCGTAGCCAGAGATGTAGTGAATGATTAGGTTGGACAGGTGCGTAGTGGGGTTTGGGGAACTACTTCCCGAATGATCTCTTCTTGGACTTCTCCCTATCATGACACAATATGAGTGTGATGGTATGAGCTGGGTTGTCCAGGTCACATGGGTAAAGTGTACAAACCCCTGCAGGGTGTGAAAACTAAGTGCTTAACATTGTCCCCGGTTACGGATGATTGATTTGCTTGATATCGAGGCTATGACATATTCTCACTCATCCTTATTTCTTGATTACTAAAACTTGATGGTAAACTTAATGGGTTGCTATGAATCAAATTTGTTTATGAAAGTAGGATAAAGGTATTTGAAAAGTGCAAGTTAGCCAAAGCTCAACTAGCCAAATAAGCACGTAGATGCTAGGTGTATTGTCTCCTTATTCTAGAGCTACTTGCCATACCCTTCGGGGCTGCTACAATTTATGTTGCAGGATATTCCGATTCTGAGTGATCGACTAGGTCGCGGTACTCCACTCAACATTTGTTCGCCTGTGGCACAATTGAAGATGGAGTCTATTATCTGTTTATGCTTATGTATGCTATTTGAATATTTGAGTTAGCCTTGATCTATGCATTATGTAATAATTAGAAATTCTAGATCATCCAATGTAATAATGATGCATTATTATATTATTTGGTATTCATCTATACTGTGTGTGTTAGTGAACCGATCGAGGGATTGACACTATACACATGATCTTAGCCTTATCAGGCGAGGGTGTTATAGTCAACCCCGAGGACTATTGTGAAATCTTTTCAGAAAGATGCCATGACTTTGTAACTCAGTTTCGAAATCATCAACCACCTGCCCAAACTCTTGTACTGTGTCACAAGAGGCCGACCAGAGTCTCTAAGAAGCTCATGAAAGAGGTCCCCGCTTTTGTTCCTTACAAATTCCCATGCTTAGTCAAGGCCAAACAATTCAGAAATTTAATTTTAAGCCAGAGTACCCAGAGGAACATGGGGAGTAAGTACCATTGCTATCCTTTTCTCCCTTTTTTTATTGTTTTGCGCATGTTTATATGTTAATTTGTTTTTTCTAGCTGGTATGTTACCCGAATATGAACTTATGCTTTTTCATCATTGTTGTCTTTTTTGCAGCTCCACTTTGGTTATGTTCTCAAACACTTGCGATGATCCTGTATGTATTGATGGAAATTACATGTTCATACTTTTTGGCTATGGTCAAGAGATGGAATTTGAGATTATGGATTATATATTATCTTTTTTGAAGGATGACCCCACTATAAAGAAATTTTTTGAGTCTGGGAACATGTTTTACTTCCGCCCTATATTGTCCCTGTAAATTCCGCAAACTTACGTTCCTTTTGCTAGTATTTTTTCTTATTTCATTTTGTTACTTTTTTGTGTTCAATTTGTTTTGAAGTACCTTCTTGACCTCATTTAAATATCAAGACAAAATATGTTCTTACTTTAGTATGCACTGTTAAGAAAGTTCATCGTTTCGAGACACCACATGATGATCGGGTGTGATAGACTCTATGTTCGCATACAACAGGTGTAAGACAATTTTACACATATGGTTACTAAGGTTCTTACTTGGCGAGCATAGCATGTACAGACATGGCCTCGGAACATGAACATAGAAGTAAAACATGAGTCATATGGTTGATATGATGACCATATTGATTCTCGCCTTTGAAGATGAACCAATTCACAACATGATCAGTCTTGGTGTAGTGAATTTGGTTCATGTAATCACCAAAACGACTCGGGGGATGTTAGTTTTGAATGGGAGTTAATGTAATAATATGATTAAAGTGTTCACATACAACGGGTGTAAGACAGTTTTACACACGCGGGTACTAAGGTTTTTACTTAGCGAGCCTAGCATGTATAGACATGGCCTCCGAACATGAACCAAAAGGTAAAGCATTAGTCATATAGATGACATCATGACCATATTGATGCTCGCCTTTGAAGCTGCACCAATTCGCGTGATGATCGGTGTTGTTGTAGTGAATTTGGTTCATGTAACCACCAAAACGACACGAGGGATGTTGGTCTTGAGTGGGAGTTCATGTATTAATATGATTACAGTTGAACTTAATTTATCATAAACTAAATCAAAGTGAATTTTCATAATTTGTTGTAGGTTATGACATTTGTTTACTACCTTATGCTTAGTTATAAATGAGATAATAAAACTATAGAATTCTAGATACTTACTTTACGAACTAGTATCGTATTGTTTTGAGTGTCAATATAAAGTTTAGAAATCCTATTGCAAACTAATAAGTAGTATTAAATTAAGAGTAACAATTCTAGTGTTAGTGACGTGGGTATACCTTATAGGTACCTAAGGTTAGCCTGTACAGTTCAGCCCAAGAAGGAGTACACGGTGCAATCCAAGCCCAATAAAGATTCGGGTGGCCCGCTGGACAATCGACTTCTTGGAGGACACTACGAAGTATATATACAAACTTAAAGGAAAACCCAAACTTGTAACCGACTCGATATGCTACCCTGAGACCTAGCCTCCCTATATAAAGGCGAGGAGGGGGGAAGCGAGGCAAAACAACGCATACACACCGCCAGATTGCATCTGCTCACCATTGTAATCTTTAACTCCCTCGTAATCATGGGAAGACAAGTAGGAGTAGGCTCCTCTATGAGGCCTGAACCTGGGTGACCCTCGTGTCACGTGTGTGCTTGTTTGCTAGTCGATCGATGGCTCTAGCGCTCCCTACTTCCTCGAACCTAAGTCCATCAACGATGGGCATTGATGAGTTAACCCCTCGTCATTTGTCGCCATCCGTGGGAAACATGATTGATGATGTTGTGGCTTCCTCGGCCCCATCAACTGCGATCTACGACTCCACAACAATGGAGACTCACCTCCTTTTCAGCTTCCTCGACTTCACCATCCACAGGTCGACAACTCGCCCGGATTTCGAGTCCATAGGCAAAGGGATCGACTTGGTGATCAGGAGCTTACGCTTCCAAATTAGTCAGCTGGGCACACTTTGTCTCCCTGAACAGCCAAAGGTTCCTACGATTGCCCCCGCATCGTGGTTCCCATGACCAATTGGCACTCTGAGCAAACTCAATGCCTCAAAACAGTTGAGAATACAGATGGCTATAGTAGTTGCGAGTCCGATCTGGGTGATCTGGCAACACAAGTCAAAGCTTATGGCTCCGGATCTGAGAGCTGCGGGAGCAATAGCTTCCCTTGCCACTACATGTACGCCGTCATCAATACAGGCGGCAACGGCACTCTGGAAAATACCGGCACCAACGGTGGCATTCCAGTCACGAACGGTGGCCCCTCCAATGGCGCCCCCACCAACAACGGGCCAACAGGCTGGCCCACCGTCGACGGTCCCATCCCAAAAGATTAGCCGCACCTCCCTACGGGTGAACGTGCCCACGAACGACAACTGATCAAGCTCAATGACATTGAGTGGGCTCGGTGTAGGGATGTAACATCCCAAAAACTTTAATCAAGGTTATCAAGTTCAAATCCCCCAATTTAGGGTTAACAAAAACTTTTATTAACAAAATGTTTATGAATGCATGTGTGTGTTGCATTAGTGTAGAATTGTTTGAAAATGCCATGCTTGATTGTTCTAAATGTTATGAAATGGTTCAACGGTGAATGCCACATCATCTAGACCATTTACAAACAAAATCCAAAGAAAAATAAATCAAATAAGAATAAATAAAGCAAATGGTCATTTTGACCAAAATTAACCACTAGGACACTTTAGGTGTTCCTAGAAGAGAAATTCTAACAGAAACATTTCTAGTTCTTTTCACCCCTTGCTAGACCAAGTAAAGATGTACCAAGGCCCACTTTACACACTTGCAGAAACATCTAGCAAAACAATTTAAATGACATTTGAAAATTGAATCCAATTCATATGTGAAGATCACACTTTTTCAAAAACCCACCAAATCAGTTCACCTTGACAATCCCAAGCAAACCTAGTCTCTCAAGCTTAAGTCAAGTTCACCCAAAAAGTTTGAATCAAAAATTCAAATTTAAATCTCATGCGGGCATTGTGTCGAACACTTGGTGAGCATAGACATAGCTGCCAAACTTTTACTGTTTTTGATCAATGCTTTGTCTACCATTTCTCACCTAAACGTGTCCCTGGTCTCCCCCAGTCCCAACCAGCGCCGTAGAACCACTCTCCTTTGTTGTTTCACTAGTGCCGAGCCACCCCAAGCACCCCCCATGCCGGTCAACCATGGAACGCTCACCCCGGACCGCCCCGAGCTCACCCACGATGCCTAGGAGGTAGCTGAGACCACACCGCTGTAACATCCCAAAACTTCAATCCAAGCTTATCAAGATCTAAATCATCAAATTTGGGGCTAACAAAAACTTTTCCAAATTAAAAATGAAAGCATTCATGTGTATGTGCATTTAAAATAGGGATTGATTTGAATTGCCTTGGTTCTGTGATTCTTTGCTTTTATGTTTCTTAGGTGATTTAAACATCATCTACATCTTTCCCAAACTTTTCCTAAAGAAAATCAAATCAAAAAGAATTAAAAAAGGAGGAATGGTCATTTTGGCCATTTTAATCCACTACACTACTTTGAGTGTTCCTAGCACTCATTTCTTAACAGAAACAATTCATGATCTTTGTACCCCTTGCTAGTACACATAATGAGGTACCAAGGCCCACCTTTTGATCTGCTAAAAACATTCTTTTACTTATTTTCAATGGAATTTGAAAATTGAATCCAATGCATATGCATAGATCACCCCTATTTCAAAAACCACCTATTTGAGCTCCACTTCCAAAACCCTTGCAAATAGAGACTACCTAACACCAGTGGAGATCACTCAAAAAATTTGAACTAAAAATTCAAAAGTTTTTCTCTTTCGGCCATTTCATCAAACACTTGGTGGGCAAGATGAAAGTGGCCTAACTATTACTGTTTTGGGTTGATTTTTGTCTAGCAAATTAAAGTGCTTTGATCATCTTTGTCTCCCTCAAGCCCAACCAGACCCACACCAGCACATCCCCTACCTCCTAGCTGCACTACATTGCCATGCCGAGCCACTCCTCGCTGGCCGACCGTGCACTCGCAGCGGCAGACCTCTCCAGCCTCTCTCGCCATGTCTAGCACGTCGCCAGTGGTCCACTGCCACCGTCCAACCAGCCCCAGGCCAGAGCCGGAGATAGGAACGGCCAGAAACCGCCGCGCCTGGAGCTGGTCGACCGTGCCGGCGCCGCCCGTAGAGCATGTTATGTCCCCGCATGCACAGACCGCCCCTTGGCCGCAGCCCGCGCACACCGCTCCGCCACGACCTGGGGAACACCCCAGACACCCCCGCTGGCCGCCCAACACCTCACAGCCACCGCTCGCCGTGGACACTGCCGCCGCTGCCGCTCAGAGCGCCACCTCGCCCAGACCACATACCACTGCCCCTACGCCCGCATTCACTTCCTAGAGCACCGCCAGGACACCGCCTGTCGATCGCCACCCGCAGCCATGCCGCTAGCCACCCGTAGCCGTGTTGCCGGAGTCGCCTGCCCATACCCTTCGGCCTCACCGTCGGGCCTATATAAACCGGCCTCCCTAGCCTCTTTTCTCCACACCCACTCACTCCCCACCTCTCACTGACCATCCCACACCATTAGCTGGAACAAGGGGAGCAGCAGCTCGCCGAAATTGGAGCCGGAGCCGCCGCCTCTGGAGGAGAAGGGCGTCGCTGATTGCGACCACCCCTGGAGCTACCTCGACCGTCCCTAAGCTCGCCGTCATCTCCCAGTTCATTTGCCCGCCTCGCCGTCATTGCTGGAGCCCTGGTACATCCCCAGTAGACCCCCACCGAGCCGCTAGGGTTCGACCTCGCCGGTGACCTATTCATTGTCGACGACGACCCTCAGCCGTAGATCCCCCTTCTAATCCTACGGCTCACAGCGTGCGTACTGTTTCACATGTTAAGACCCACTGACAGGCGGGACCCCTTGTCAGCTCATCCCCACGCCGCCGAGCGCCACTGGGACGGCCCAAGTTCTTTCCCGCGCTAGCCCAGCCATTCAAAATTTGATTTTTCTTTTTAAGTTGAATCTAGTTTTTGTCCACTAGTTTAAAATTCAATTCTGAGAGTTTTACAAATCCAAATTGCATGAAACCAGTTTTGTTTGAAAGATATTAAGATGATCTATCCAAGCCCATTGGATTTAATTCTATTAGAGTTATAGATCTCTCCTAATAAAAATAATAAAACAGAAGCTTTTGCACCTTGCAACATTTTTATAAAATAAACCAATTTAGCTTTTGAGTTGATTCCAACTCTCTAAAATCACATTTCATCATATATATCTAAATATGTAATAATATTAAGTTTTACATACAATGACTTTTGACTAGGACCAAAATAATGCTATATAGGCATTTCTAGTCACTTTAAATCATTAAATAATGAACTTAAACCAAAGTAATATTGATCCAACCTTTAAGTCTCATTTCCCCCATGTTAGAATATGTGGTGATGACCTGTATCAACATGATCCCATATTTTAGGTGGTGCATATTAAATTTTAGTTAATTTTTCAATGAGTAGAAATTACTTTTCTAAAATAAAAAGGATGAAACAATTGAATTAAACTTGTGATGCTTGTGATGGTAATAGATCATCAAATATGTGTCTTAGAATGCTACTTAGCCTAGTTAAGTATTGTTTGGTGATTGTGTACTCCATATGTATTTATAGACGATAGTACCAACCAAGCTTTCGAGGAGGAGGAGTTCTACCAAGAAGAAGAAGAAGAAAACTTCAACCACTGTACCAACCAAGGCAAGCCACTATTAACAGTGCAAGCTAACACTTGCAAGTTTAGTGCTTAGCAAGCTAGGATCAAACTAGATGATTTAGTAAAGATGCTTTAGGCATGCTTTGATCACACTCCTTTGACTATTAGTTACCCCAAGTCTTATTTACAAGTTTTACCTCACTTAGTTTACACAAAGTTATTTACTTGTTTTGAAGGTAGCATAAAGAGTATAAAACTTGACCTATTTAGAACCTTTAGATGTCATTCTATGGCATGAGATTGAACCCATATTTTCCACCTTAGTGAACACTCTTAACTTAGTAGTTTAAAGTAGATCAAAAACTTGGTGAAAATGAATTATGAAAACCTTGGAATGACGAATCATTCTATTGTGATGTTTTGACATGTGTTGAGAAACACAAATGGTGTATGATGATGAAAATGTTGAGGCATGAGCCTTAACCCTTTTTATAAAACTGATGGTTGGATTCGGATGCGATACCATTCCAAATTTACCGTACAACCACACTACCTGAATTGGGTAAGGCTTACGTGGAAATTTATATGCATTAGTATTAGTTCCCTCACGGGAGAGGTTTGAGCTGAGGCTACCTCTCAATGTTGTCCACCTATGCAGTGCCCAAGATGACTGATGGTCATCGTTGGGAGGCCATGCTCATAGGAGAGGTGCTTATACTAGGGTGTGTAAAGGGAAGGTTATGTTTGATTATCTGCATACTAAGTATGATGATTTAGGGTAATCCCGGACAGATCTATCGAATCTTTTGGTGAAAGTGTACCACCTCTGCAGAGTGTCAAACTATTCGAATAGCCGCATCCGCGGTTATGGACAGTTGGAATGGCCATACTGTTTCGTTGTCAGATGTTTTCCGAATAACTTGAAATGAATGATGAATCTTGACTTGACCACAACGGAGTTGTGTGTATGACATTAGCTTCCCAACTTAAGTGATTCTAGAACTTTACTTTATCTTTCTTTGGTTCAGAACTCAGCTTAGGTTTCAAACTTAACTTTATAGTTAAACTTGGATTTAACACTTTAACTTAGAATTATAGTACTTGTTAGTGGTAGTTTGCGAGTACTTAAAGAGTACTCATGGCTTTTGTCCCTGGCTATTATCATGGCCATACTATGAAGGAGATTATCAAGATGATGGTCAGCAGGGAGGCTATGATAACTAGGATCTGCCTTCGTCAGCATTGCCTATGCCCCTGAAGATGGACCCCACCGCTACGCTTATCTTTTATTTCTGCTGCTGGTTGTATTAAGACTGGATCATGAGATCCTTATTTGTGTAAGACCTTATGTATGGTTTGTAATGGATGATGTATTGTGATATCCAATCCGTTATGTCTCGCAAAAATGGTAATTCTGGGATTGCGAGGTATGGCATAACGGGCATCTAGGATTAAAAATCCGGGTGTTGACAAGTTGGTATCAGAGCCATCCTGACCATAGGAGACCCTAGTTGGAATGGACGTTCAAATAAAAACATAGTTTAAAAACCAAAGTGAGTATTTATGAAAAAACTATCTCCTCTCTTACCCTTGTGGATTATTTCTCAAAAATTCATGTTCCTCAAAATTCTTACTCTACTACTTAAAATTTGACACACTTTATCACTTCACTAACTTCCTCCTCCTTAATTCTTGTAGATGGAGACTCAGTTTAGTAAGTTTTACCAGTTGGGGAACGGAGGTCAGCTGATCTTCAAGAGGGATCTGGGCTCATTGTCAGAGTTACCGGGACGCCCACATCCGGAGTTTCTTGGAGCTCAACTTCCAGGACCCCCAGGAGGAGACTTATAGTGGCTAGTCACCGCAGATCTTAGAGGTAGCATCGAAGTACCAACTTCTAGGAGAATTAATTTCTCCGTGAGAGAGAACAACTGGCTAGATGGATTAGCCAGGGCGATGCATGAAGCTCTCGCATGTCTATGTGCCCTCAGCGTCAACAAGGTCCAAGGAACTCATTTTGCCCACTATGCAAGACGTGACTTCATGGGAATGCCAATGGAGATGCCGAGTCACCCCGAGTTGAGGCGTCAAGTGGAGAACCTTGACTTCTTGCTGCATGACAGACAGCAGGAACTAGACAATGCTAGAGAGTTAGCCAACCAGAACCGTGCCATTGCCGACCAGAAGGCCCAGACTTTCGCACTGCTTGTCCAAGACCGCCAGTCTCTTTGCCGCCAGCGTGCCAAGAAGGATCGCACCATCACCCGTCTTCGCAAGAAGGTGGCCGACCTCGAGAATACCATCAAGGAGCAGGAAGCTCAACTTGTAGCAAAGGAAGAAGAAGATGAGGGTGAAGACATCGAGGGAGACATGGATTCTTACCTCAGCAACGATGATGACTTTCTGGACGAGGATGCCGTGGACTTCTACACTGATGATGATGACTCCGACTTCATCAACGATGAATAGATGCACTACAGCACTGTCGTAGCATGAGATGTATCGATCTCACAGTATCGTAGCTTATAGAATGGTTCCTCAAACCATCTGTTTTCCCTTTGATTGTTGTGGTGTGTGTTGTATCGTGTGCTTGCTTGCATGAATGAAAATGAAGTTAGTTCAAAAACCTGAGTCGAACTCAATGTTTTAGCTTTGAAAACCCAAAACCATGAACCTTAGAACTCTATATCCTTCTCAATCTTCAGATGACTCGTGGAAACCAAGGAGGGAGCAGCTCGTCGCAAGACCCAATGCTGCAAATATTGCAGAATCTCATAGCAGACCGTGAAGCAAGCAGGGCAGAACATCAAGCCAACTTAGCAACACTTCATCAGATCGCCCAGATGGCCCTCAACAACCAAGGGCACGGAAATCAAGATCACTAGGGATCCAAACTCAAAAACTTTCAGAACACCAATCCCCCAATCTTCAACCAATCTGAAAACCCATTAGATGCTGATGACTGGTTACAGACGATGGAAAACAACTTAGAAGTTGCCAGAGTTGATGAAAATGAGAAAGTTCTCTTTGCCACCCACTATCTGGCAGGAGATGCAATAGCTTGGTCGAATAACATTTGCAATATGAACCATGGTCAAGTGATAACATGGGAAGCATTCAAAATCAAGTTCAGCCGCACCCATGTGCCGCAAGGTCTAGTCAACAGAATGAGAGATGAGTTCCACGAATTAAAGCAAGGAAAGATGACATTGGTGGAGTACCGTGACAGATTCCTGACACTTGCCAGATATGCACCTGAGGAGATCAACACGGAGGCCAAGAAAAAGGAGAGATTCTTGAACGGACTGCATGATGAGATGCACACTGTCCTCGTCAACATCCGTTTCCACGATCTCTAAGAGCTAGTCGACTCTGCCATTCAGATGGAAGGGAAGATTAATCAGGAAAACGACAACCGCAAGCGTCGTATGATGCAGTAGTCTGGATCCAACAGTCACCAGAAGTACTGTCCCAACCCTTCATCAGGATATGCACCAAGGAACAACCAACCCCCAACATCTCGCCCAAGCTACCCCAACCGTAGCGGAAGTAATGTGAAGTCCGGAGGAAACAATCACAACTCCGGTAATGCCAACAATTTCAACCGTGCACCTCCCAAGAACAACAACAACAACAACACTACACCCAGAACTGGCAGCAATGCTATGCCTGTCGCAGTCAAGGACAAGTCCCAGATCACTTGTTTTGAGTGTGGAGTGAAGGGTCACTACTCCAATGAGTGTCCCAAGAAGACTGCAGCCAATGCCAATGTGAATGCCCTAGCTCAGCAGCAGCGTCGTGTTCAGCCAGGAAGGAGATTTGCCCCAGGGAACCCTCACAACCGCAATGGCCGTCTCTTCCACATGAATGCAAAAGAAGCCCAGGAAGCGCCAGATGTAGTGCTGGGTATGTTTTCTGTCAACTCAGTTTTAGCAAGAGTATTGTTTGATTCGGGAGCATCGCATTCATTTTTCACCGAAGAATTTGCGTGCACTAGTAAGATTCGTCCAACCAACCTGAAGCATGTCATGATAGTTCAAATCCCCGGTTCAACAACCAAAGCTATAAAAATTTGCAAAGCTGTACCTATCAGAATACATGGGATAGATTTTTATGCCAACCTAATTGTACTTGGAACCAAAGGATTGGAAGTAGTACTAGGTATGGATTGGATGTCAAGGAATAAAGGATTGATAGACCGTGCTAAGAAAGCCATCACCATGACCAGTAGTTCTGGAGTCACAGTAGAGCATATCTCTGAAACCTTACTCCGTCAATTCAAGTGCAACAAGAGTGTAGTCCTGCCCACCATAGACCAAGTCAGAGTAGTGTGTGAATACCCTGACGTATTCCCAGATGAATTGCCAGGTATGCCCCTGGATAGGGATATTGAGTTCAATATCGAACTAATCCCCAGAACCGGACCTATAGCCCAGAGACCCTATAGCATGAAACCCTCAGAGTTAGTGGAACTGAAGAAGTTGGATGCGATGTTAGAGAAAGGCTTGATTCAACCAAGCGCATCGCCATGGAGATCTCCAGTGTTATTCGTCAACAAGAAAGATGGAGGCAACTGTCTATGCACAAATTACAGAAAGTTGAATGATGTCACCATCAAGAACAAGTACCCTTTCCCAAAGATAGAGGATCTATTTGATCAGTTGACCGGAGCTCAGGTATTCTCAAAGATTGATCTTAGGACTGGTTATCACCAACTTAAGATTCGTGCAACAGATATTCCTAAGACCGCCTTTACAACTCGCTATGGTTTATACGAGTATACGGTTATGTCTTTTGGATTAACCAATGCCCCTGCTTATTTCATGAATCTCATGAATAAGATCTTTATGAATTTCCTAGATAAGTTTGTAGTTGTGTTTATCGATGACATCCTTATCTACTCCAAGTAAGAAGAAGAGCATGAGCAACATCTGAGAGTTATGCTAGAAACCCTGAGAGAGCATCAGCTATATGCCAGGTTCAGCAAGTGTGATTTTGGCTGAAGGAAGTAGGATTCCTAGGACATATCGTGTTTGCCGGAGGATTCTCTGTTGATCCCGCCAAGATCAAAGATGTCGAAGAATGGGAAGCCCCAACCACTCAAAGCCAAGTCCGTGCATTTCTTGGATTAGCGGGATATTACCGCAAGTTCATAGAAGGATTCTCGAGCATCGCCCGACCCATGACCCAATTGTTGAAGAAGGACAAGAAGTTTGAATGGACAGACAAATGTGATGCCAGCTTTCAGGAGCTGAAGAAGAGATTGATATCAGCCCAAATATTGGTCATGCCTGATATCAAGAAGCCATTTGATGTGTATTGTGACACATCCAAGATTGGTCTAGGATGTGCATTGATGCAAGAAGGCAAAGTCATCGCGTATCTGTCTCGACAACTGAAGCAGCATGAGTAGAACTATCCGACCCATGATCTTGAGCTAGAAGTTGTGGTTCTAGCATTGAAGACATGGCGTTATTATTTGATGGGTAATCGCTGTGAGATTTACTCAGATCACAAGAGCTTAAAATATATCTTCACTCAGAAGGAGCTGAATATGAGGGAAAGAAGATGGATAGAGTTAATCAAGGATTATGACCTTGACATTCACTATCACCCCGGCTAAGCCAATGTGGTAGCGGATGCTCTTAGCAGATTGCCGTGTAGGCTAAACACCATGATCAAGGAGAAGCAACCAAGTTTGTATGAAGAGTTGGAGCAATTCAGGACCGAATTAGTTAGCAAAGGATTCTTGGCTAGCATTGAACGTCAACCCACTTTGATTAGCCAAATCAAGGAAGCCCAGACGGGGAATGAAAGTATCGACGTAATCAAACGTCGTATTGGTACAGGAAAGGTACCTGGTTTCACTGAAGATGAAGGAGTATTGTGGTACAAAGGACATATCTGTGTGCCAGCAGATTCGGAGCTGAAGGAAGTTATCATGAAGGAAGCTCATGATACTCTTTATTCTATCCACCCCGGAGGAACAAAGATGTATTAGGATTTGAAAGAGCAATTTTGGTGGCACAAGATGAAGAGAGAGATCGGAAGCTACATCGCCAAATGCGACATCTGTCAAAGAGTCAAAGCAGAACATCAGATACATGCAGGATTGCTACAACCATTGCAGATTCCAGAATGGAAATGGGATTCCGTCGGAATGGACTTTATGACCGGTTTACCTACTTATAGTAGGGGGAATGACTCAATCTGGGTCATAGTTGATAGACTGTCCAAGGTAGCCCACTTTATACCTGTCAAGACAACTTACCAGAGTGCAAAGTTAGCAGAGCTATACATTGCTAGGATTGTTAGTCTGCATGGAACCCCCAAGACCATCGTATCAGATCGAGGAACCCCGTTTACCTCAAGATTTTGGCAGAAAGTCCAAGAAGGATTAGGAACCAAGTTGAACTTCAGCACAGCGTATCACCCGCAAACAGATGGACAGACTGAGAGGCTCAACCAGATCCTAGAGGGTATGCTTAGAGCTTGTGTGTTGGAATATGGATCAAAATGGGAAGATTGCCTGCCTTTCGCAGAATTCTCATATAACAACAGTTATCAAGCTAGTTTGTAGATGGCACCATTTGAGTTCCTATACGGAAGAAAGTGTCGTACCCCTTTGAATTGGTCGCAAGTAGGAGAGTCAGATCTTCAGACCCTACTTCCTTGGGGAAGCAGAAGAGAAAGTTCACAAAGTCCGTGAGCACCTCAAGACCGCCCAATGTAGACAGAAGAGTTATGCTGACAAAAGAAGGAGAGACCTGACTTTCAATGTCGGAGATTTGTATATCTCAAGGTTTCACCATTGAAGGGAACTCAACGCTTTAGTCTGAAGGGAAAGTTAGCCCCCAGATATATCGGACCTTTCAAGATTTTGAACCATCGAGGAGAAGTATCATATCAACTAGAACTACCTGAAGAGATGTCAGCCATCCACATTGTGTTCCATATCTCGTTACTTTGCAAATGTTTGGAAGTGCCCGAGTAGACTGAAGTTTTCAAGAACATCGATCATAGAGCTATGGAAATCAACAAGGACCTGACCTATAGAGAAGTACCCAACCGTATCTTAGAAGAAGCCTACCGAACCACCAGGACCAGGAGTATCAAGTTTCTCAAGATTCAGTGGAGCAACCATACCGAGGAGGAAGCCACTTGGGAGCGCGAAGATTACATTAGGATAGAGTTCCTAGATCTCTTTAGTTCCTAGTTTTCTTTGTTAATCTCGGGACGTGATTTTGTTTAAGGGGGGAAGGTTTGTAACATCCCAAAACTTCAATCCAAGCTTATCAAGATCTAAATCATCAAATTCGGGGTTAACAAAAACTTTACGAAATTAAAAATGAAAGCATTCATGTGTATGTGCATTTAAAATAGGGATTGATTTCAATTGCCTTGGTTCTGTGATTCTTTGCTTTTAAAATGTTTCTTAGGTGATTTAAACATCATCTACATCTTTCCCAAACTTTTCCTAAATAAAATCAAATCAAAAAGAATTAAAAAAGGAGGAATGGTCATTTTGGCCATTTTAATCCACTACACTACTTTGAGTGTTCCTAGCACTCATTTCTTAACAGAAACAATTCGTGATCTTTGTACCCCTTGCTAGTACACATAATGAGGTACCAAGGCCCACCATTTGATCTGCTAAAAACATTCTTTTACTTATTTTAAATGGCATTTGAAAATTGAATCCAATGCATATGCATAGATCACCCCTATTTCAAAAACGACCTATTTGAGCTCCACTTCCAAAACCCTTGCAACCAGAGACTACCTAGCACCAGTGGAGATCACTCAAAAAATTTGAACTCGAAATTCAAAAGTTTTTCTCTTTCGGCCATTTCATCAAACAATTGGTGGGCAAGATCAAAGTGGCCTAACTATTACTGTTTTGGGTTGATTTTTGTC
This sequence comes from Avena eriantha, assembly GCA_910589775.1. Classification (NCBI taxonomy): domain Eukaryota; kingdom Viridiplantae; phylum Streptophyta; class Magnoliopsida; order Poales; family Poaceae; genus Avena; species Avena eriantha. The sequence goes on from OU342745.1 coordinate 243,591,170, forward strand.
TAGCAAATTGAAGTGCTTCGATCATCTTTGTATCCCTCAAGCCCAACCAGGCCCACACCAGCACATCCCCTACCTCCTAGATGCACTGCATTACCATGCCGAGCCACTCCTCGCCGGCCGACCGTGCACTCGCAGCAGCAGACCTCTCTGGCCTCTCTCGCCATGTCTAGCATGTCGCCAGTGGTCCACTGCCACTGTCCAACCAGCCCCAGGCCAGAGCCAGAGACACGAACGGCCAGAAACCGCCGCGCCCGTAGCTGGTCGACCATGCCGACGCCACCCGCAGAGCACGCTCTGTCCCCGCATGCACAGACCGCCCTTTGGCCACAGCCCGCGCCCACCACTCTGCCATGACCTGGGGAACACCCTAGACACCCCCGCTGGCCGCCCAACGCCTCACAGCAACCGCTTGCCGTGGACACCGCCGCCTCTGCCGCTCAGAGCGCCACCTCGCCCACATCGCATACCACCGCCCCTACGCCCGCATTCACTTCCTAGAGCACCGCCAGGAGAACGCCTGTCGATCGCCACCGCAGCCATGCCGCTAGCCACCCGTAGCCGTGTCGCCGGAGTCACCTGCCCATACCCTTCGGTCTCACCGTCGGGCCTATATAAACCGGCCTCCCTAGCCTCTTTTCTCCACACCGACTCACTCCCCACCTCTCACTGACCATCCCACACCATTAGTCGGAACAAGGGGAGCAGCAGCTCGCCGGAATTGGAGCTGGAGCCCCCGCCTCTGGAAGAGAAGGGCGCCGCTGATTGCGACCTCCCCCGGAGCTACCTCGACTGTCCCTGAGCTCGCTGTCGTCTCCCAGTTTGTTTGCCCACCTCGCTGTCATCGCTAGAGCCCTGGTACGTCCCCAGCAGACCCCCACCGAGCCGCTAGGGTTCGAGCTCGCCGGCGACCTGTTCGTTGTCGACGACGACCCTCAGCCGTAGATCCCCCTTCTAATCCTACGGCCCACAGTGCGTGTACCGTTTCGCGTGTTATGACCCACTGATAGGCGGGACCCCCTGTCAACGTAGCCCTGTGCCGCGGAGCGCCACTGGGCCGGCCCAAGTTCTTTCCCGCGCTAGCCCAGCCATTCAAATTTTGATTTTTCTTTTTAAGTTGAATCTAGTTTTTGTCCACTAGTTTAAAATTCAATACTGAGAGTTTTACAAATCCAAATTGCATGAAACCAGTTTTGTCTGAAAGATATTAAGATGATCTATCCAAGACCGTTGGATTTAATTCTATTAGAATTATAGATCTCTCCTAATAAAAATAATAAAACAGAAGCTTTTGCACCTTGCAACATTTTTATAAAATCAACCAATTTAGCTTTTGAGTTGATTACTACTCTCCAAAATCAAATTTCATCATATATATCAAAATATGTAATAATATTAAGGTTTACATACAGTGACTTTGGACTAGTACCAAAATAATGCTATATAGGTATTTCTAGTCACTTTAAATCATTAAATAATGAACTTAAACCAAAGTAATATTGATCCAACCTTTAAATCTCATTTCCCCCATGTTAGAATATGTGGTGATGACCTGTTTCAACATGATCCCATATTTTAGGTGGTGAATACTAAATTTTAGTTAATTTTTCAATGAGTAGAAATTACTTTCTAAAATAAAAAGGATGAAACCATTGAATTAAACTTGTGATGCTTGTGATGGTAATAGATCATCAAATATGTGTCTTAGAATGCTACTTAGCCTAGTTAAGTATTGTTTGGTGATTGTGTACTCCATATGTATTTATAGACGATAGTACCAACCAAGCTTTCGAGGAGGAGGAGTTCTACCAAGAAGAAGAAGAAGAAGAAGAAGAAAAAAACTTCAACCACTGTACCAACCAAGGCAAGCCACCATTAACAGTGCAAGCTAACACTTGCAAGTTTAGTGCTTAGCAAGCTAGGATCAAACTAGATGATTTAGCAAAGATGCTTTAGGCATGCTTTGATCATAGTCCTTTGACTATTAGTTACCCCAAGTCTTATTTACAAGTTTTACCTCACTTAGTTTACATAAAGTTATTTACTTGTTTTGAAGGTAGCATAAAGAGTATAAAACTTGACCTATTTAGAACCCTTTAGATGTCATTCTATGGCATGAGATTGAACCCATATTTTCCACCTTAGTGAACACTCTTAACTTAGTAGTTTAGAGTAGATCAAAAACTTGAGTCACTTTAGATGGGAAAACTTGGTGAAAATGAATTAGGAAAACCTTGGAATGACGAATCATTCTATTGTGATGTTTTGACATGTGTTGAGAAACACAAATGGTGTATGATGATGAAAATGTTGAGGCATGAGGCTGACCTTTTTATAAAACTGATGGTTGGATTCGGATGCGATACCATTCCACACTACCTGAATTGGGTAAGGCTTACCTGGAAATTTATATGCATTAGTATTAGTTCCCTCACGGGAGAGGTTTGAGCTGAGGCTACCTCTCAATGTTGTCCACCTATGCAGTGCCCAAGATGACTGATGGTCATGGTTGGGAGGCCATGCTCATAGGAGAGGTGCTTATACTAGGGTGTGTAAAGGGAAGGTTATGTTTGATTATCTGCATACTAAGTATGATGATTCAGGGTTATCCCTGACAGATGTATCGAATCTTTTGGTGAAAGTGTACCACCTCTGCAGAGTGTCAAACTATTCGAATAGCCGCGTCCGCGGTTATGGATAGTTGGAATGGCCATACTGTTTCGTTGTCAGATGTTTTCTAAATAACTTGAAATGAATGATGAATCTTGACTTGACCACAACGGAGTTGTGTGTATGACATTAGCTTCCCAACTTAAGTGATTCTAGAACTTTACTTTATCTTTCTTTGCTTCAGAACTCAGCTTAGGTTTCAAACTTAACTTTATAGTTAAACATGGATTTAGCACTTTAACTTAGAATTATAGTATTTGTTAGTGGTAGTTTGCGAGTACTTAAAGAGTACTCATGGCGTTTGTCCCTCGCTATTATCATGGCCAGACTATGAAGGAGATTATCAAGATGATGGTCAGCAGGACAGCTATGATAACTAGGACTATCTGCCTTCGTCAACATTGCCTGTGCCCCTGAAGATGGACCCCACCGCTACGCTTATCTTTTATTTATGCTGCTGGTTGTATTAAGACTGGATCATGAGATCCTTGTTTGTGTAAGACCTTATGTATGGTTTGTAATGGATGATGTACTGTGATATCCAATCCGTTATGTCTCGCAAAAATGGTAATTCTGGGATTGCGAGGTATGTCATAACGGGCATCTGGGATTAAGAATCCGGGTGTTGACAACCGCCGACCCCTGTCCACTCCCCAAGCGATGCCAAGTCGTGGACCACCACAGCAAAGCCGCGCCCAGAGCTTATGCGCCATGCCGAGTACGCGCCAGAGTGGCGCGCCTGACCAGCCTGCACACGCCGTGCCTCGACCTCACCCCGCGCGCACTGCTTCGCCATGACCCCAGCAGCCGCCCAGACATCCCCATTCACCGCCGCTTGACCCATAGCCACCGTGTGCCGCATCGAACACCGCCTCTGCCGCTCGAAGCACCACCCGCGCCCGACCAAATGCGATCACCGCATGGCGTGCCTTTAAGCTAGAGAGGACCGCTAGTAGACCACACACTGTCCCATATCTCCAGCCGCGCCGCTAGCTACCTGTAGCGTCGCCACCGACGAGCCGCGCCCATGCCGCTGGGTTCCCCCATCGCTGTATAAATAGAGGCCTCCTCCGCCTCCAATCCTCACACCATTCCACTCCCCTCTCACCACTGACCCTCCCACACTCTCCTCGGAGCAAGGAGAGCCTCAGTTCGCCGGAATTTCCCCCGAGTTCGCCACTACAGAGGAGAAGAGGCGCCGTTGATTGGGACCGCCCCAGGAGCTGCCGCGACCACGCCTCGAACCGCCATTGTTTACCAACTCGAACGCCCCCATCACCGACTGTAGCTGGAGCCCAGGTAAGCCACAACGCACCCCCACCGTGCTGCTAGGCTTCGTTCTCGCCAGCGACCTGTTCACCGGGGACGACGAGCCTCATCCGTTAGATTAGATTGTAATCGTAGCGCCCAGATCGCTCGGTACCACTTCGCGTAGTAACAGCCATTGATGCATAGAACTGCCCTGTCAGCAGCCCGCTGCGCCTACGTAGTGCAGCTGGGCCGACCCATTTCCTTTCCCGTGCTAGCCCACCGATTCAAATTAGTATTTTTCCTTTTAAATTGAAATCCTATTCTGTCCACTTATTCAAAAATCAATTCAGAGAGTTTCACTTAACCAAAATGCATGATTCAAATTTTTCTAGAATGATAATTAAAATATATATCCAAGCCCGTTGGATTTAAATCAATTGGTGTTAGAGATCACATATAGCAAAAATAATAAAACAGAGACTTTTGCAACTTCAAACATTTTTTAAAAATCAACCATAATAGCTTTGAGTTGATTCCAACTCTCAAAAATCACATTTGACAATTCCTCTCTGAATATGTAAAAATAATTAGGTTTGCATGCAGTGACTTTGGACTAGTACCAAAATAATGCTATATAGGCATTTCTAGTCACTTTAAATCTATTAAATAATAATCTTAAACTTTATAAAATGTAACCAACCCTTTAAATCACATTCCTATGTATTAGAATATGTGGTGATGACATGTGTCCACATGATCCCATATTTTAATTGGAGAATATTAAATCTTAATTAATTTCAATGAGTAGAAATTACTTTTCTCAAATAAAATAAATGAAACTAGTTCTTTAAATCTTGTGATGAGTGTGATGATGCTAGATCATCAAGTTTGAACCTTAGTGTGCTAAATAGACTTAGTTAAATATTGTTTGGTGATTTTGTGTACCGTATTCATTAATAGACGATAGTACCGAACAAGTCTACAAGGAAGAGGAGTTCTACCCCAAAGAAGACGAGGAGAACTTCAATCACTACACCAATCAAGGCAAGCTATTATTGGCAAGATAAAACTTGCAAGCCATCACTAGATGCAATTTAACCTAAGAAAGATGCATTAGGCATGCTTGGTTATACATTTTGATTTATACCCATCCCATGTTTTATTTGCAAGCTTTACTTTTTGCTTCACCAAAGTTTCTTTACTTTTAGTAATGCTTTGTGAGATTTTGGAAAGTAGTAAAGATATAATAAAGAGTATAAAACTAGGCCTATACTAGATGTCATTCTATGGCATGAGATTGAGAGTAGCACTCCTCATTAGTGAACACTCTTAACCTTAGTGGCTAGTGCTAAGCATAAAACTTGATCAATTTAGATGGGAATACTTGGTGAAAATGCTTATGAAAACCTTGGAAGGATGAGTCATTCTATTGAGATGTTTTGACATGTGTTGAGAAACACAAATGGTTTATGATGATGAAAATGTTGAGGCCTGAGCCTTAGCCCTTTATAAAAACTGATGGTTGGGTTCGGATGCGATACCATTCCAATTTTACCGTACAACCGCAATACCTGAATTGGGTAGGGCTTAGCCGGAAGTTTATATTCATTAGTATGGGTTCCCTCGTAGAAGAGGTTTGAGTTGAGGCTACCTCTTGATGATGTCCACCTATGCAGTGCCCAGGATGGCAGATGGCCATGGCTGGGAGGCCAAGCTCATAGGAGGGTGCTTATACTAGAGCGTGTAAAGGAAAGGTTATGATTGATTATCCACATACTAAGTATGATGATTTAGGGTTATCCCTGACGGATGTATCGAATTTTTTGGTGAAAGTGTACCACCTCTGCAGAGTGTCAAACTATTCGAATAGCCGCGTCCGCGGTCATGGACAGTTGGAGTGGCCATACTGTTCCGTTGTTAGATGTTTTCAAAATGACTTGTGCAATGAACTATGATTTTGACTTGACCACAACAGGGTTGTGAATATGAAAACTAGGTTCCCAACTTAGGTGATTTGAACATTATTTTAGCTTTCTTTACTTCTGAACTCAGCTTATGTTAAATTTTAGCTTTTGTAAATAAACTTAGAGCTTAGAATTCCTACTAGAACTACCTTACTTGTTAGTGATAGTTTGCGAGTACTTAAAGAGTACTCATGGCTTTGTCCCTAGCTATTCCCATGGCCATACTATGAGGAGGACTATCAGGAAGATGGACAGTAGGATGGCTACGACAACTAGGATCATCTCCCATCGTCAGCATTGCCTGTGAGACTGAAGATGGAGCCCACCGCTACGCTTATTATTCCGCTGCTTGTTTGTATTAAGACTGGATCATGAGATCCTTTATTTGTGTAAGACCTTATTATGGTTTGTAATGGATGATGTACTGTGATATCCAATCTGTTATTGTAACATCCCAATTTCTGCAACCCTGATTAGTTATCTATAATGCAAAAATGAGGGGGAAATAATACTTTTCTTATTCATTGGTGCAGTGTTTGCTTGTTGTTTGTTTGCGCTTGTGAGTGTATACCATATGATACTGCTTACCTCAACCCCAGTTGACAAAAGCTACTTTCCAAAACTATCTTGGCTTAATTTCCATATTCTCAAATGTTCTAGCATTTCAAAAACATGAGCCAAGATGTTTATGAAACCAAAACTATTTTAGTAGCTTCTATTGATAAAACTAGGGAGAGCTATATAACATAATCTCCTTATGTTTTCAAGACAGAACCCTCTCCTACTCTCACCTCTAGATTTAACAAAACCTTTTTGTAAAACTTTTGAATTCTACTCTTGGTAGAGATACCAAGGACTCTCATCTTATTCAAACTCTAACCCTTTCCCAATTTCCCAACCTTACCTCAAGTCATACTTGATGGTAACCCTAGTAGTAGTTAAGTTGTTGGTAAGATGAGTTGCCTTGATCTGCTGTTTGAATTGTCTTCTTAGGAAATAGTATGAGCTACTCTAGGAGCTCATCCCTAGGATCAATATGTCTCCAAATCATCCCATCTTAAGCAAGATTACAAGCAGGACCAAATCTCTAGATATTAGGAGAGCATCTAAAACCCTTAACTAGACCCTCTTCTGAAGTGATCCCTTCTAGAAGCTTCCAAGTCAATGAAGACCAATACCAAGAATGGATCCCTTATACTCAACCTACTATTCAATATCATCCACTTGATGATGCTTGGGTACCTTGCAACCCATCAAAATCATCTCCACCCACATTCTAGTCAAAAACCCTAAATCTGCCAAATTTGGCTAAGTCTGGGAAACTATTCCCAATATCACCTTGTTGGATGCCTCCCTTTCTCAACCCTTGTGCATTTTTGGAAATGCATATGAACCATCTTGTTAATAATACTAAGTACTACCAAGGCCCACTCTTTCCCTTGGTTCGATCATCCTCCTACCCACTTGTTCTTGACGGTTTTGCAGGCAAGAAAATATCATTTCCTGCAAATCTAGTCAACATGCCTACTTTGGTACAAGCTCCCATCACCATCCAACCTTATATGGACCAACTCTTTGCATGGTTGTGTTCTACTAATATAGTTCTATCATTAACTACTTCACTTGTTCCAGGTGGATATTTGTGCTGCCTAAATCCACCAGGTTTTGAAGGCTAGTTGATAATCTGCTTTGGCAGACTTATTTATTCAAAGTTTGGAAGCCTGTCTTGGTGAGCCCAAGCAGGATCAAGCTCTAACCTCTACATCATTTCAATCCACACCACTTTATCTATCCATCCATATATCCCATGCCCCAAGGGGAGCTCTGAGCTCCAAGATCCAACATGGTTTTGATGGTATGAAATTAACATCACCCTAGATCCTTAATCTAGGGTATTTCACCAAAATCAATTTGGATTCTCCAATACCAAGGTTGAAAATGCTTGCTACACCTTGTCTACATCCTCTACCTTGACCATCAAGATTTATCAATAATTATCCCTAATTATTATTGACCAAAACTATTCAAATTCCTTTATTAGGCAAAACCTCAAAAACTTCTTCCATAAAGGGAAGTTTGGTTTTTGCCAAAACACTTCCTCAACTTTTGGCCCAATTGAGTCCTACATAGCATAACCTATCTTCCAACTTCAAAAATAATTATTTTTGAAGAGCTTTATTATTTCTTTTTGCCCATTTTCTTAAATGGTAGAAACAAGAAGTAATAATTTAAAAATACTTTCCTACCTCAATAAATCCCAACAAAATTCCCCCATGATGTAATATGGTATATAGGACCATCTCCCAAAAACATATCACCTTGTCTAATGTAAAGTTCTCAAATGATCCTCTAGAAACTACTCCTATACTTTTTGAATAAATGGAATTAAGAGGACCTAAATCTCTAGAAAAATCCCAAATATTTCATGGATATCTATCTTGACCTCATCTATCTATCAGTATCATCTCCCCACTTTGTCCAATACAAAATTTGGAACTTACTTCACACACCAACAAGAAATCAAATTTGCCAAATCAATCAAGCATTGAACTAAACCAAGATCAAACCACCACCAATCTTGCAAGACAATGCACCCCAGCACCCAGCACTCACCCTGGTCGTGTGCATTGTAGCTAAGCTACTGTAGCAACCCCTCTCCCTTGTCCCATGTGCTTGAGAGAGAAAGGGAGGGAGAGAGAGACTTACAAGTGAGAGCCAATCAGCTTGCAGCAGCCCTTCCACCTCTCCTCTTCCCTCAACACAGACCAGATACCACTCCCCCACGCCCACAGTAACCAACCCCCCTGGTTTCCCTCCCCTCCCACATGCTCCATGGAGTAGATCCACCATGATCCCTCCCCCTTCGGTATATAGCTCCACCAACCAGTACCCCTCTCCCCCTTGGCCTCATTTGCCTCCTACTCCTCTATCTCACACCCTAGAGCACCCCTCTCCCCCTCTTCTGCTCTGCCCTGCTCGAGAGAGAGCAAGGGAGAAGCTTCGGCCCTCTCCCTCCCGCCGAGCTAAGCTCACTCTCCTCTGTCCCTCCCTCTCTGCATGTCACATGCCACACTTGCCTCCCTCCCCTCTCTCTGATAGTGTGGTTTTTGTGGCCAGGTACTGTCCAGATCGTCGCCGACGTCGAGCTCCGATGCGTCATCCCTCGGGCGTTCTCATGCGAACCAGTTCCTGGCGCGGAGACCCCTCCTGCCGTCCCTCCCCAGGCTCTCCGTCGTCGACCGCGTCGCCTCCGACCATCTCCTGCCGCCGGCGAGCCCCCGGTGAGTCTCCCCGCGTCCCTCCGCTGCCCCTAGGGTTCCGTCTCTGTTTTTCGCCGCCGCTCCCTTCGCGAGGTTGAAGACGGCGTCGCGGCCGTCGATCTCCACTTCATCCGACGGCGGAAATCGCCCCTTACCCATTCGCTGGCCGCAGCCACTGACCAGCGGGCCTCGCTGCGCAGATTCAAAAGCCTCTCCCGCGCAGTGCCCCGCCTGGGTGGACCGCTTCTCCCTGGACGGCCCAACTCCCCTCCAGATCCGGCCCGGCATTAGTTCTGTCTTTTTTTTCTTTTTCTCTGGGAATTATAGATCTGAAATACACCTGTTAGTTTAAATCAAAATTAAATACAAAACTGCATGATCTCGTCCAGGTGACAATTTTACATGATCCACTAGGGTTTTCCACATCATGCAGAACTGGTATTCTGCCCAAAATGATTTTCATTATTTCTGGGCATTATTTCCACCAAAAATGTGTCTATCCCACTAATTACATTCCTCTGTGAGACTCACATGTCCAAAATGGATGAAACCAAGTTCCGCTGAAAGGTACCCTTTATACCTACCACCTAGACTTTATCTCATCCCAAGGTGAACAGCAGATTATCTGTAGTAAAATTATCAAGAACAGTCCTATTCTAACTTTAGAAATTTCCCTAGAGCAAATCATGAGTCCAATTGACCCAATTCCAATTATCCTGGATGTGGTACACTAAGGCCTATCCAAATCCAGGAGCTCGTGATTTATTTAGCTTTAGATATTTCTCTGTGAATTACACTATTCTGTGCATGGTTTATTCACCTCCAAATTCACTACAGTAGTTATACAGCTCCAAAAAGGGTGATTCCAATTTCTACAGAAAGTTATTCCAAATACCTACACTGTGCCCTTGGAATCAAATTAAAATCTACTGTAGATTGAATTTGGTGAAAAAGATAATAACCCCACAAAACTGCCTTTGGGAATTTCCTGAGGGTATTCTGGTAATTATATTGACTTGATGCCAACTCTCAGTGAACAAATATATGAAACCCTACCTGACCATCCAAGGAAATATATTTTGGAGCTACAGAACTTTTCTGGTGAATTATTTCCTAAAACTAGAGCATTTAGCACTAGAAAATTTATAAGTAATTAAAGAAAAATGATAAATTAGTGAAACCACTTTTGTTGGTTCCATTTTATCCATACCTATATGTTGGTGTCAGGTTTTTCACAATGATACTTTATAGAATATGGTCTTGTTCTGAAATCCATCTCTTAGGTAGTTTCTAGACTAAACCCTAAGGGATATTCCTGCCCTTCTCCAAGGCTACCTCCATCTCCTAAATCCAATCCTCTCAAAACCATCTAAATCTTAATCTGGTTTTATTCATTGTTTGCTATATTTAATGGTGCTTGTTGGTCTTGTATTGATTGTGCCCTCTTGTTTGTTTGCATGTGCTCCCTATCGACGATAGTTGCGATTATCTCGGAGATCAAAAGAAGAGATGGTTATTATGGTTATTATTATGGTGTTCTAAAGAAGAAGTCCAGGGAAAATTATGCTATATTGCTGATCTCAGGCAAGCCACCTTCTTTCTCATAAGCCTTGTCCTACTATTTTACTTATGCATGTTTTATCTATGGTTTATTTAAAACTGCATTGTTTTACTATATGTTGATATATACATAAATATGGTAGTGGTTTGGGTCCTCCAAACTATTACACTTTAGTACTACTAAGTACAACCCCTTGGTGATACCTAATTGCCCCTAGTAGAGTAGATGGTGCCTATCCACCATACCCCTTTGGAGACCCCGTTTTAGCCGAAGCAAAAGCTAGAGGATGGGGAGACCCCCGGAAAAAGTTTTACCAAATGTTTTATGATAAAACCTTGGTGAGGTGGGACCTCCCAAGAGATCTTGAAAAAGGAGAAGGTTTTGTTTTAAAAAATGCTATAGGAAAACCGGAGGAAAAAGGTTTACAAAAACGCACCTGGTTCTTTGCAGTCTAGCTATAACAACTTAACCCTGTGCAACCACATTACTCTGGTATGGGACAGGGCTGGATTTGAAGGTTGTCTATTCCAGTATAAGCTGCCTCGTAACTACTGCAGGGGATCGGGGATCCTTGGAGGGTGGGCCTTCTCCGATAAAGGTGGGACCTAGAGAAGGAACAAAGGGTCGGCAGGCGTCCACGCGTTACTATGAGCCCCTCATTGAAAGCGCACACTCGAGAAGTGGAAAAAGCACTCCGGTTGGTCCTCGCCCAACGTCCCAGTTTTGAGGGGATTAACACTCATAGGGTAGGCACTTATATTGGAGTTTACTTCCGGAGAGTCTTGATCGGTTACTCGACCCACGATCGGTGAAGATCAGGGTAGTGTACCCGGATGGTGTGGGTAAAGTGTACAACCTCTGCCGAGTGTAAATCTATTCGAATAGCCGTGTCCGCGATGAAGGACGGGTTGGACAAACTTCTATAGAGCGGTGCTGGTTTTGTTTTCAAAAGAGGTTTCAGAAAATAAATGTTTTCGAAACGTTTTGACCATGGGATGGTCGGGAAGGATACCTACTTTGACCATGGGATCGTCAGAGAGGTATGGAAGGAGTTTGTTCATGGGATGGCCGTAAAGGAGAAACAAGTGGGTGACCCAGTCCTAATGTTTTCAAAACTTTAAAAAAAAGGGTTTCCAAAATGTTTTACAAAAGTTTTCAACAAAGATATGTAGATACTATATCTACAAGAGAAACTAATTTAGAAAAGAACCCCCCTCTTGGAGCCCTCCTACTACTACAGCCATATTGCATATCCCCTTGTTATTACTATTCTCTTAAGGTGGTTTGCGAGTACATTCAAAGTACTCACTGGCATTGTCCCTGGCTATTAACTTGGCCAGATCTCAAGAAGAAGACGAGGATGGCGACTATGCGAGCTAGGAAATTCTCCCAGTCAGTTGCCTGTAGGTTAAGGCATGGCTCGGGCTCTGCACTTGATGAAGTCCGCTGTTGAGCATTGATGTAGCCATGACGGCATTTATGTAAGTTTTGTAAATTCAGTATACTTGGATGATGTAATGATACTTGTCGGTTATGTGCCACGACTAACTGATCATGGGAGCATGGTTGTATGCATAACAGGGATCCTCAGAGGATTAATCCGGGGCCCCACAGTTATGTCTCGCAAAAATGGTAATCCTGGGGTTGCGATGTATGGCATAACAGGCATCTGGGATTAAAAACCTGGGTGTTGACAAGTCGGTATCAGAGCCATCTTGACCATAGCAGACCCTAGTTAGAATGGATGTCCGAACAAAAACTTTGTTTCAAAAACAAATGAAGTGAGTATTTATGAAAACCTATTCCCACTCTTATCCTTGATTCTCTCAAAAAATTCATGTTCCTAAAAAATTATTACATTACTACATAAAAATTTGACACACTTGATCACCACACTAACTTACTCATCCTAAATTCTTATAGATGGAAGTTCAGTATTGCAAGTTCTACCAGTTGGGCAACGGAGGCCAACTGATCTTCGAGAGGGATCTTGATGCACTATCTGAGTACCTTGAGCGTCCGCATCTGGAATTCTTCGAAGCCCAACTCAAGGATTTTCCAAGAGGAGATCTACGATGGCTGATAGTTGCAGATCTTCGAGGCAAGATGGAAGCACCCCTTTCTAAGAAGATTCAATTCACCGTGCGAGAGAACAACTAGCTAGATGGATTAGCCAGGGCTATGCATGAAGCTCTTTCCCGTTTATGTTGGAAAAACATCAACTGGATCCAGGGAACTTGCTTTGCTCACTATGCAAGGCGTGATTCTATGGGAATGCCATTGGAGATGCCAAGTCACCTGGAGATGAAGCGCCAAGTGGAGAATCTTGACTTCCTACTGTATGATAGACAGAAGGAATTGGACAACCTTCGAGCCTACGCCAACCACAACCTTGCCATTGCCGCCAAGAAGGACCAGACTTTTGCCCTGCTCGTCAAGGATCGCCAATCACTTCGCCGGCAACGCGAGAAGAAAGATCGCACCATCGCTCGTCTTCGCAAGAAGGTGGCCGACCTCGAGAAGACCATCCAGGAATAGGAAGCTCATCTTGCAGCAAAAGAAGAAGAGGAAGAAGGTGAAGACATTCAGGGAGATATTCACTCATACCTTAGTGATGACAATGACTACCTGGAGGATGATGCCATGGATTTCTACACCGATGATGATGACTCTGACTTCATTGATGATGAGTAGATGCACTTGATCACTACCGTAGGAAGGAGTTGTATCGGTCCCATTGTATCTTAGTTCACAGAATGGTTCTTAAAACCATTTGTTTTCCTTTTATGTTGTGGTGTGTGTTGTATGGTTTGCTTGAATGAATGAATAAACGAGAAGGAGTTAGTTTGCAAAACCTAAGTTCAAACTCAAAGTTTTACCCTTGAAAACAAAACCATGAACCTTAGAACCTTCCCTCTTACCCCATTATCTATCTCAATCTTCAGATGACTCGTGGAAACCAAGGAGGAAGCAGCTCATCGCAGGACCCGATGCTGCAGATTCTACAGATGCTAGTTTCTGACCGTGAAGCTAGTAGAGCAGAGCGCCAAGCCAACCTAGCCACCCTGCAACAGATAGCTCAAATGGCCCACAATAATCAAGGCCATGGTGTAACTACCTCGGTGAATTACGCTCTTAGTTAATGCCTGGATGGACGAAAGTGGTTAAAATAGTACGGTGGGACCCAGGGCCACTCACGGTAGACCTTTCGGCCGTCCTAACCACTTTCGGACAACGGGACAAGAACGAGCGACGTAATCGGCAGGCGAAGGGATCAACTACATACACAAATGAGTATGTATGCAAGCCACATACAACAGTCCTCAGAGCCATTCCATCTAAAAGAAATAGAAATATTGCAACACCATACGACAAGATCCAAATGTCCTAGATAGATATAATAATTTAGGATAGCTCCTCATACATCACACATCAGAGTATCAGGCGGAAGCAGAAAACAAGATCCGAGTACGGATAAGAAGCAAATTGGCATAAGATGCCCCATAAATAAACACATCCCGCCCACAGATCTCACGGATCCCCGTTCCCGGAATCTCTACACCGAATGATCGTTGCCAACATCATCTGTCTCTTCCACCCAGTATCCGTCTTGCGGGTACACCTGTTCATCTGAATCAAACAATTTATCGTGTGAGACCCTAGGGGTACTCAGCAAGTCTTTATGCCGCTAAAGGGGACACAACCTGGGGGTGACGCAATTGCAGCAAAAGATAATACCTAACAATTCTACAGATACTCGCTAACCTTCCGCCTAACCAATGATAGACGGAAGTCCGTGAAATAAGAATAGCAGTTATAACAGTATGATTAACAGATCCATCCTCCTCCTCTCTTACCAACGAGGAAGCGGACGAACAACCCCCGTCATCCGTTGGCAGTTTTATTAACCATTCCATGAGTATTGCACTATTTACTAGTCAAGTACTAAGTCAAATTAAAAGCGGTACTTTAGTTATACTTGTCTATGATCGAGAAACTGTGCTCCAAGTCGTCCATAACCGCGGACACGGCTTTCAGAAAGATTTACCCTGCAAGGGTGCACGAATAGCAACACACACTCGATCAACCTCGGAAAAACCAAATCAAAACCCAACGAGGCATTCACGACAAAGCAATCACAGGATTCAGAAATATTTCAGGGGGCCACCCCATTAAGCTACCCGCAACGAAGTTGGCCGGCTCCGAGACGGATCCAAGGTTTGCGCCAATGGCTGTAAACGACTGGGAACCCGAAAATGTGACTGGGCTTGTCGATACCGCAAAAACACTCCGCAATTCTTAAACAGTACAGGTGCTCCTCGCACAATCTTAATAAAAGAGTAACATGGCATAAGTACAGGATAGTAATAAAGCCCCAAACTACTTTGTGGCCCCAAGAAATAAGAATGAAGCAAGCTCTGGCTCAGGGGCGTCCATAAGGCCTCCCGGATGTGGATAGTGCGAGTAGTCAAGGAACAGGAATCAAGTACTCGGGGTCCTACGGGACACAAGTGAGCATGAAAAACCAAATAGCAGATATTGCTCACCGGTGCCTCTTTCATTAGTTATCCCATTACTACTCAGGTTAAGTTGTTTAGGTACCTCATTATTCATCCGACACTCACATACCCTACTCATGCTTTTCTACGACTCGCATGGCTCAAACAACTCCTGCAGTAATGGCTCATGGGATGGAGGAACAAGCTTCGGTGGGGTTTAAAAAGTAAAGGCTATGCAGTACTTGGGATTCAATTTGATGCAATCGCGAATCAATGATGCAAGAATAAGATAGAGGCAATAGGTACTGTATGTATGCAAGCATGTCGTAGTGCTTGCCTGGCAGCTCAGTTGAAGCGAGAGATGGATCTGGGTAATACTCCTGTGATTCCTGGTAATTCTCCTGCTAGGTGTCTATTCGAAGAAGAACCAAACAAACAAGGGCCAAAATAAAAAAAGTGCGCAAGCATATGAATTAAAATGCAACAATCAAACAAGCATGCCATGATGAATGATGCACAATTTACATGGCATTAAAGTAGCATGGCAAAGGTGAGGTGTGGATACAAGAAATAAAGCATTTTATTATTTATTTAACCAAGTTTTATTGTCATAAACAGTTCAGATTTTTAATAACAACATGATGCATGCTTCAATTCAGAACAAGGACTGCATAGATAGAACGGGCTCGTCGCGCTGATCGATTTAGACATATTATTTGTCTAATTTGGAATTATAAAGAAAAGTTATTAATTAATTAAGGAAAAGGGCATTTTAATGTAATTTAATCATCTCGAAAATTTAAAGTGTTCAAAACATATTTGAAGGGCATATTTGAATTCCTCACATTTTTCTGATTCCAAAACATATATTATTTGTATGATTTGGATTTGTATTTTAAAAATTATTTGAATCTGAATTGAATTTGAATTTAAATCAATTTGAAAAAAGATTCAATTAAAAACAGACAGCCAGGAAAACTTTTCTTACTCAGTCAGATCCAGCCACAGCCACTGACAGGTGGGCCTTGCGCTGACTGGGGCCATGCGCGGGGAAACTTTTGCCACCGCGGCTCTGTCTAACCCGTGCGACTGCAAGGTGGGCCAACTGGCGCAGGCCCACGTGACAGCGGTGAGGATGGCAGAGGCTGACAGGTGGGGACACGCTGGACCGCGGGTTACGGCACGAGGAAAGCGGAGGGGCTTTTCTGCAGACTGCCAGGGCGGCTGACTAGTGGGGTCTCTAGGAGCGCGGGTTAAGAGCGAAATAAAAAGGGGGGGCTAATGTAAATCTACCACGGCCCGGTACTGTTCTTCTTCTCCTCGGTCTGACGAGAATTCGGCGCATGGCGCGGGGCGGGGGTCGAACTCAGGTCGCGGGCGTGCCGCGTGAGGGGGCTAACCAGTGCGGTAGGGCGAGGGAAGTTGACAGGGGAGGGTCTGGGGCCTAGGTAAGCTCACTGCGGGGCGAAAAGCCTGCAGACACCGGCGAGCTCTGGCACCCGGTGGGCGTTCGACGAAACGAACGGCGGGGCTAGGGCGGTACGGCGAGGACGAACATGTCAGGGAGAAAGAGGGGCTCACCACGGGCTCGATGGCGTGCTCGATCGGAGCGAGGAGCGGCGGAGCGGCGAGATCGCTGGCCGCCCCGGATCTAGGGTTTGCTGTAGAGCGGCGAGGTACTACTACTGGCGGTCCTGGGAGCTCCTTCCTTCGCGCTGGCAGGAACGGGCGAAGCAGAGGGACGTCCACGATCTTCCTAGCCTCTTCAACGACGTTGACACAGTTGGCACGAGCAACCATAGACCCCGGCTTAGTGTTGATGTTGAGAGCCCGAGTGGAGGTGCACGAATCATAGGAGCACTTGCCGCAGGTCTTGGAGGCGGTGGTGGAAGCGCTTTGTTGTTCATTGGACAATTCCAGTGCTGATGCCTAGTGTTTCCACAAGTATAGCAAGCACCAGGTGGACGTGGAGCAACGTAGACAGGGACTCCGCCAGGCGCTCTAGGGTAGTGTGGTTGTAGCCCCTGGGAGCCGCAGTGAAGGAGTTTGGTGGCCTTGGTGCGTAGCTTGACGGTCTTGGTGGAGCAGGGAGCGACAGTGGGGTGTTAGGAACCCACACACGATGCTTAGAAGGAGCTGTCATAGCAGAAGAGCTTGCTGTATCACGGCTTGTTTCTTGACTCCTCAAATACTTGCCTACTTGCTTCTTCCTGCAGAGCTGTGTGTTGGAGTTCCAGAAAAGATGTCGGCCTTGCATGAGTGATTGCATATTTGATGGAAGCATTGAGGCCTTGCCGAAACCTCTTTGCTTCTTCTTGTCATCAGAGATCTCATCGCCACCATAACGAGACAGGTTCATGAAGTTCTGATGTAGATGTTGACATTGTCAGTGCCCTGCTTGAGGTTGAGAAACACTTCCTTCATCCTTTCCATGACAATTTCTGACAGATATTGCTCTTTGAAAGGAGCAGTGAACCGCTCCCAAGTAGGCTGAAAACCAGAAAGATCTGCCTTGAGGTAATTTTCCCACCAGAGAGTTGCATCTCCCTTCAGAAGGTGAGTAGCACACTTGACCCATTCTTGCTCGGGAACATCCGCAGTAATCAGCAACCTTGACACTTCACGAAGCCAATCATCCGCATCAAGTGGCTGATCAGACACCTCAAATTTGGCGTGGGTTGAACTTGAGAAAACTCTTGATGTCTCCTCGCTTGGGAGGTGGAGGTAGCGGAGCAAACTCATTCCTCCTCACGCTTTCCTCGAAGCGCTGTTGGTTTTGCTGCATAGTGCCCAAAGCATTTGCAATACTTGCCAAAGCAGCCCCGAGTTCAGGTAGTATGTCCTCCTCAGAATGGCGTGGTGGTGCCATCCTGTGATTGATATAAAACACAAGTCAGTACTATAATGGAGAATGATAATAATCCAAAATAGTACCAAAATGAATTAATCAAGATTAAAGAATGCAATTCACTGAGATGATATTAAAATATCAAAAAGTTCAAGGAAACTAGAAGATATTAAGCATAATGCACACGACTGAACAAGGAGTGTGGTACACAAACTAACAAAGAAATTTTTTCCGCAAATTTCGGATTAAAATACCACTATATGCGCAAAACCACTTAACGAATCAAGATTAGTAACTCTACTAGTTCAACATACAAGAGCAAATGATAACAGTAGTGGTATGGTCGTGACTCCATCCCGCACTCAAATCATTACTACCGCACATGAATCATTAAAACACATATCCCAACACCTTCTTCTTAAGATGAACCTAAAGATTGGTAACTACGGAAACGAACACCCCAAACAAGATAACGTCGGATAATAAAGAGTAAGATAGATCGCATCGGTGTACAACGAATCAGAATAGATCACGTCGGTTTACAAGGCCTGTCGGTATGGAATGTACCAACAGTTGATAACCAAAAGGCAGATATTGATAACATTTGGATGCAATAGATAGACAAGGAATTCACACACACACACACACACAACCTATGGTACTACGGAACCCAGAACACGTGAATCCTAGTTTGAATTTTAGAAGAGGATTGAAAACGTTACGCTTCCTTACCAGCAAAGGGTGGGTGGGTGGGTAAGAAGAAAAATGGAAGCAGTCCTACTCTCACGTTTTGTTTTTCCCTAGTATACATAACTACCAAAATATTTGCTAGACTAACAACGACCATTTTGCCTGAGACCCTGAAGGGCGGGATGGCTCTGATACCAATTGTAACTACCTCGATGAATTACGCTCTTAGTTAATGCCTGGATGAACGAAAGTGGTTAAAATAGTACGGTGGGACCCAGGGCAACTCACGGTAGACCTTTCGGCCGTCCTAACCACTTTCGGACAACGGGACAAGAACGAGCGGCGTAATCGGCAGGCGAAGGGATCAACTACATACACAAATGAGTATGTATGCAAGCCACATACAACAGTCCTTAGAGCCATTCCATCTAAAAGAAATAGAAATATTGCAACGCCATACGGTAAGAACCAAATGTCCTAGATAGATATAATAATTTAGGATAGCTCCTCATACATCACACATCAGAGTATCAGGCGGAAGCGGAAAACAAGATCCGAGTACGGATAAGAAGAAAATTGGCATAAGATGCCCCATAAATAAACACATCCCGCCCACAGATCTCACGGATCCCCGTTCCCGGAATCTCTACACCGAATGATCGTTGCCAACATCATCTGTCTCTTCCACCCAGTATCCGTCTTGCGGGTACACCTATTCATCTGAATCAAACAATTTATCGTGTGAGACCCTAGGGGTACTCAGCGAGTCTTTATGCTGCTAAAGGGGACACAACCTGGGGGTGACGCAATTGCAGCAAAAGATAATACCTAACAATTCTACAGATACTCGCTAACCTTCCGCCTAACCAATGATAGACGGAAGTCCGTGAAATAAGAATAGCAGTTATAACAGTATGATTAACAGATCCATCCTCCTCCTCTCTTACCAACGAGGAAGCGGACGAACAACCCCCGTCATCCGTTGGCAGTTTTATTAACCATTCCATGAGTATTGCACTATTTACTAGTCAAGTACTAAGTCAAATTAAAAGCGATACTTTAGTTATACTTGTCTATGATCGAGAAACTGTGCTCCAAGTCGTCCATAACCGCGGACACGGCTTTCAGAAAGATTTACCCTGCAAGGGTGCACGAATAGCAACACACACTCGATCAACCTCGGAAAAACCAAATCAAAACCCAACGAGGCATTCACGACAAAGCAATCACAGGATTCAGAAATATTTCAGGGGGCCACCCCATTAAGCTACCCGCAACGAAGTTGGCCAGCTCCGAGACGGACCCAAGGTTTGTGCCAATGGCTGTAAACGACTAGGAACCCGAAAATGTGACTGGGCTTGTCGATACCGCGAAAACACTCCGCAATTCTTAAACAGTACAGGTGCTCCTCGCACAATCTTAATAAAAGAGTAACATGGCATAAGTACATGATAGTAATAAAGCCCCAAACTACTTTGTGGCCCCAATAAATAAGAATGAAGCAAGCTCTGGCTCAGGGGGGTCCATAAGGCCTCCCGGATGTGGATAGTGCGAGTAGTCAAGGAACAGGAATCAAGTACTCGGGGTCCTACGGGACACAAGTGAGCATGAAAAACCAAATAGCAGATATTGCTCACCGGTGCCTCTTTCATTAGTTATCCCATTACTACTCAGGTTAAGTTATTTAGGTACCTCATTATTCATCCGACACTCACATACCCTACTCATGCTTTTCTATGACTCGCATGGCTCAAACAACTCCTGTAGTAATGGTTCATGGGATGGAGGAACAAGCTTCGGTGGGGTTTAAAAAGTAAAGGCTATGCAGTACTTGGGATTCAATTTGATGCAATCGCAACTCAATGATGCAAGAATAAGATAGAGGCAATAGGTACTGTATGTATGCAAGCATGTGGTAGTGCTTGCCTGGCAGCTCAGTTGAAGCGAGAGATGGATCTGGGTAGTACTCCTGTGATTCCTGGTAATTCTCCTGCTAGGTGTCTATTCGAAGAAGAACCAAATAAACAAGGGCCAACATAAATAAAGTGCGCAAGCATATGAATTAAAATGCAACAGTCAAACAAGCATGCCATGATGAATGATGCACAATTTACATGGCATTAAAGTAGCATGGCAAAGGTGAGGTGTGGATACAAGAAATAAAGCATTTTATTATTTATTTAACCAAGTTTTATTGTCATAAACAGTTCAGATTTTTAATAACAACATGATGCATGCTTCAATTCAGAACAAGGACTGCATAGATAGAACGGGCTCGTCGCGCTGATCGATTTAGACATATTATTTGTCTAATTTGGAATTATAAAACAAAAGTTATTAATTAATTAAGGAAAAGGGCATTTTAATGTAATTTTAATCATCTCGAAAATTTAAAGTGTTCAAAACATATTTTGAAGGGCATATTTGAATTCCTCACATTTTTCTGATTCCAAAACATATATTATTTGTATGATTTGGATTTGTATTTTAAAAATTATTTGAATCTGAATTGAATTTGAATTTAAATCAATTTGAAAAAGATTCAATTAAAAACAGACAGCCAGGAAAACTTTTCTTACTCAGTCAGATCCAGCCACAGCCACTGACAGGTGGGCCTTGCGCTGACTGGGGCCATGCGCGGGGAAACTTTTGCCACCGCGGCTCTGTCTAACCCGTGCGACTGCAAGATGGGCCAACTGGCGCAGGCCCACGTGACAGCGGTGAGGATGGCAGAGGCTGACAGGTGGGGACACGCTGGACCGCGGGTTACGGCACGAGGAAAGCGGAGGGGCTTTCTGCAAGACTGCCAGGGCGGCTGACTAGTGGGGTCTCTAGGAGCGCGGGTTAAGAGCGAAATAAAAAGGGGGGGCTAATGTAAATCTACCACGGCCCGGTACTGTTCTTCTTCTCCTCGGTCTGACGAGAATTCGGCGCATGGCGCGGGGCGGGGGATCGAACTCAGGTCGCGGGCGTGCGCGCTGAGGGGGCTAACCAGTGCGGTAGGGCGAGGGAAGTTGACAGGGGAGGGTCTGGGGCCTAGGTAAGCTCACTGCGGGGCGAAAAGCCTGCAGACACCGGCGAGCTCTGGCGCCCGGTGGGCGTTCGACGAAACGAACGGCGGGGCTAGGGCGGTACGGCGAGGACGAACATGTCAGGGAGAAAGAGGGGCTCACCACGGGCTCGATGGCGTGCTCGGATCGGAGCGAGGAGCGGCGGAGCGGCGAGATCGCTGGCGCCCCGGATCTAGGGTTTGCTGTAGAGCGGCGAGGTACTGGCGGTCCTGGGAGCTCCTTCCTTCGCGCTGGCAGGAACGGGCGAAGCAGAGGGACGTCCACGATCTTCCTAGCCTCTTCAACGACGAGCACGCCGGCTAGAACGAAGAGGAGCAGAGGTTGTTGGCGGCGACCGGCGGCAGGAGCTGGGCATCGGGGAGGAAGAAGGGGAAGAAGAGGGACGGCTCGGGCGGATCTGGCACGACAGGAGAGCCGTGGGGGAGGAGGAAAAAGGAGGGAGAGGGAGGAAGGGCAGTCGTGGCAGGGGGGGTAGATAAAGGTGGCCTCGGTTCCACCTTTTGCTTCTCCCTCACGTGGTCGAGCTGGGGCTCGACCTGGGGGCTGGTAGGGCACGGCAGGGGGCTGCAGGTGGGGCTTGGTCGGGAGAGAGGGACAGGCAGGTGGGGCTAGCTCGGCCGGTGGAGAAAGAGAGAAAGAAGAGGGGGTAGCTCGGGCTAGGTAGATGGGGCTCGGGTTAGGGCTTAGCTAGGGTTAGGGAGAGGAGTGGCTGGGGTGTGGGCCAGGGGGAGGGTAGCCAGGTGGAGCCAGCATGTTAGAGAGAGAGGGGGGTGTGAGAGAGAGAGGTAAGGTGAAGTTAGGGTTTAGTGTAAAATAGGTTTAAAAGAAATTAGAGAGAAAAATAGCTAGGTTAAATTTGGTTGGGTTTTTATATTTTGGATTTGTTTTACAGACCAAACCAAGAGAAGGGGAGCTTGATCTAGCATAAACTAAGTTGGAGAAGAAAACAAGAAAAAGAGAAAGAAAATGGGAGAGAAAGAACAAGCCTCATTTGATCATGCATGAAGAAATAGAAATAAAAGAAAATGATGTGGATAGGAATAAGGGGATGGTGGAATGGATGGAGATGGACCACATAGAAAAGTATCCACTAAAGCAAAGTAAAAACCAATGAGAGCAGAGGTGGTGAAGAAGGTTGCATGGTCCATGCAAAATTATAATGCCATGATTTATTTTGTGAAAACAATAATAATATGATGGCATTATTCTTATGCATGTCCCATAGGTGGAATAAAAGCCAAGCAAAGGATAAGTAGGATTAGATCCACCCCAAACTACATGAGCTAGAATTAAAATATCAAAAGAAAAAGAAATACAAGCTCATGATTAATGGGATGGTGGAATTATAAGGTGGAGGAAGAGAAAGGTGGTGGAATTGAAATAAAAGATATGCCCCCAACTCAACTTGGGCATTTGAACAATATATCAATAACCAAATAAATTATCAAGAGGCAAATACAATTAATAATGCATATGAGAGAAAACCAAAAGACAGAGGGTTTTATATGATGCTCAAATGCAAGGTGGCATGATGACATGAGCATGATATAATTATGATGCAACAACTATATAGGAAGTAGCCAATATCTTACTAGAACAAGTAGCATTACAATTGTTAGACAATTGGGATGCTACACATGGAAATCAGGATCATCATGGATCCAATCTTAAGAACTTCCAGAATACCAATCCCCCTATCTTCAACAATTGGGATGCTACAACTCTCCCCCACTAAACAGGAATCTCGCCCCAAGATTCTAGGAAGAAGAAGAAGACTCAAAGAGGGTAGGGTACTTGGCACGAAGCTCATCTTCACGTTCCCAGGTGGCTTCATCAACGGAATGGGGCGACCACTACACCTTGCAGAACTTGATGGACTTGTTGCGAGTCCTTCTTTCTACGACTTCAAGAATTTTTGTGGGGTGTTCTTGATAAGACAGATCTTCTTGGAGATTGATGAGTTCATGGTCCACGGTCCTGCCGGGGTCCTTGAAGCACTTCTTGAGTTGAGAGATGCGGAAAACATCATGGACTTTGAGTTTTTCAGGGAGCTCAAGAGCATAAGCAACTTCTCCTCTTCTTCCACGAATTTTGAAAGGACCGATGTATCTAGGGGCCAGCTTTCCTTTGATACCAAAGCGGTGCGTGCCTCTCATGGGAGTGACACGAAGGTAAACGAGATCACCAGGGACATACTCCATGTCCGTGTGCTTTCTGTCATAATTGCTCTTCTGGCGACTTTGAGCAATCTTCAGATTTTCAAGAATGATGTGAACTTTCTCTTCCGCTTGAGTTACAATGTCGGGGCCAAACAATATTCTTTCACCTGCGCCCGACCAACCAATCGGAGTTCTGCATTTGCGACCATAGAGAGCCTCAAATGGTGCCATCTTTAGACTTTTCTAGAAGCTGTTGTTGTAAGAGAATTCAGCATAAGGAAGACATTCTTCCCACTTCATGCTGAAAGAGATAACGCAAGCATGGAGCATATCTTCTAGAATCTGATTGATCCTTTCAACTTGTCCTTGCGACCGAGGGTGGTAAGCTGTGCTGAAGTTTAGTTTTGTTCCCAAAGCATTTTGGAAACTTCCCTAGAACTTGGAAGTGAAGATACTTCCACGGTCTGAACTGATCTCCAAAGGGACTCCATATAGAGAGACAATTCTGTTTATATAGAGCTCAGCCAACTGAATTGCAGAAATTGTTTCCTTGACTGGAAAGAAGTGAGCTACTTTGGAAAGCCTGTCAATGACAACAAAGATTGCATTGTTGCCCTTCTGCAACCTTGGAAAACCAGTGATGAAGTCCATCTCTACTTTCTCCCATTTCCATTCCGGAGGCTTCAATGGCTGTAGAAGACCGGAAGGTTTCTGATGGACAGCTTTAACTCTGCGACAAACATCGCACTCCGAGACATACTTGGCACAATATCGTTTCAAACCAGGCCACCAATATTGTGTTTTCAAGTCCATGTACATCTTAGTGCTGCCAGGGTGGATAGAAAGAACAGAATCATGCGCCTCCTTGAGAACTTGCTCTCTTAAACCCGGGTAGTTCGGAACAAACATCCGGTGTTCAAAGAAAAGAGTGCCTTGGTCGTCTACGTGGAAAGACTCATACTTCGGAAGCTGAATGTTGGAGATGATCTTTTTAGTGTAAGGATCCCCAATCTGAATGGAACGGACCTTTTCTTCCAAGAGAGGTGTTGCTAGAAGGTTCAGAAGATACCCTTGATCCACAATTTCAAGGTTGAGCTTGCGGAATTCCTCGCACAAGGGAGGTTGTTGTTCTTCCACCATGAGGTTGTTGACATAAGCTTTTCGGCTGAGCGCATCTGCCATGACATTGGCTTTGCACGGAGTGTAGTTGATGGTCAAATCGAAATCATTAATTGTTTCAATCCACCTCCTCTGACGAAGGTTGAGATCAGGCTGTGTGAAGATATACTTCAGACTCTTGTGATCAGAAAAGATCTCACAATAGTTGCCAAGCAAGTAATGCCTCCATACTTTCAAAGCAAAGACAACTGCTGCGAGTTCGAGGTCATGTGTAGGATAGTTGACCTCATGCGTCTTCAACTGTCGAGAGGCATAAGCAACAACTTGTTTTTCTTGCATAAGGACCGCACCCAATCCTTGCAATGAGGCATCACAGAATATTTGGAAAGGCTTTGATGTATCTGGAGGAACTAAGACTGGTGTGGAAGTGAGCTCTCTTTGAGTGTTTCAAAGCTTGCTTGACATGCAGGAGTCCAAAGATATTTCTTGCCTTTATTGAGGAGATCGGTAAGAGGCTTCGCAATCTTTGAGAAGTTTTGAATGAAGCAACGGCAGTAACTAGCCAAGCCAAGG
Organism: Avena eriantha; assembly: GCA_910589775.1. Lineage (NCBI taxonomy): Eukaryota > Viridiplantae > Streptophyta > Magnoliopsida > Poales > Poaceae > Avena > Avena eriantha. Next base: position 243,616,832 of record OU342745.1, read on the forward strand.
AAACTCCGGACTTCTTTGACATTTATGGGTGGAAGCCAGTCCATAATTGTCTTAATAGTTTCTGGGTTGACGGCAATGCCCTTGGCAGAGATGACGTGACCAAGGTATGTGACTTGAGGCAGCCAGAATTCACACTTGGAGAACTTTGCATACAGGCGGTTCTCACGAAGCTTGTTTAGGACACACCGAAGGTGTTCTTCATGTTCTTCCTTAGACTTAGAATAGACTAGAATGTCATCTAGATAGACCACAACGAACTTATCAAGATATTCCATGAAAACCGAGTTCATAAGCCTCGAGAAGGTGGCAGGTGCATCGGTGAGACCGAAAGACATGACCGTGTACTCATACAGACCATAGCGGGTGGTGAAAGCTGTTTTGGGAACATCTTCCTTGCGAATCTTGATTTGATGATAACCACTTCTCAAATCAAGCTTAGAGAATACCACAGCTCCAGCTGGCTGATCGAAGAGATCATTAATCCGCAGAAGGGGATATTTATTCTTGATTGTTTTAGCATTGAGTGCCCGATAGTCGACACAAAGTCTATCAGTCTTGTCTCGCTTCTTCACAAAGATGGTTGGACTACCCCAAGAAGAAGTACTATGCTGAATGAAACCCAACTTCTCTTGTTCATCCAACTGACGCTTAAGTTCAGCCAACTCAGCAGGACCCGTTTTATAAGGCCGCATGGAGATAGGAGCGGTGCCAGGTTCAAGTTCAATCACAAACTCAACCTCACGATCCGGAGGCATACCTGGCAATTCTTCAGGAAAAACATCTGGAAACTCACAGACTACAGGAACACTCTAAATACCTTCCATAGCATCATCATTCAGAGCCGCCAAAAAATAAAACTGAATTGCAGGAGTCAGACTTGGAGAATAGACTATATGGCCTTCAGGAATTTTCAGAGAAACCGAGCGTTCAACATAATCAATCACAGCTGCATTTGCTGTCAACCAATCCATGCCCAAGATAACATCAATATCAGAATTGCCCAGAATAATTAAGGAAGCCGGAAACGAAGAACCACCAATCTCAATTTGATTGTTATGGCTGATTTTAGAAGATGCCATTGTTGCTCCAGGAGAAAGAACCATTAAACGCTTGGGGAGAGGATCCATAGATAACCCATTCCCATCAGCAAAACTCGTAGAGATAAAAGAATGCGATGCACCAGAATCAAACAACACTCGTGCAGAAACTGAGTTAACAGGAAGCATACCCATGACAACTCCAGGTGCATGCTCAGCTTGAGCGACGTTGACACAGTTGGCACGAGCAACCATAGACCCCGGCTTAGTGTTGATGTTGAGAGCCCGAGGTGGAGGTGCACGAATCATAGGAGCACTTGCCGCAGGTCTTGGAGGCGGTGGTGGAAGCGCTTTGTTGTTCATTGGACAATTCCAGTGCTGATGCCTAGTGTTTCCACAAGTATAGCAAGCACCAGGTGGACGTGGAGCAACGTAGACAGGGACTCCGCCAGGCGCTCTAGGGTAGTTGTGGTTGTAGCCCCTGGGAGCCGCAGTGAAGGAGTTTGGTGGCCTTGGTGCGTAGCTTGACGGTCTTGGTGGAGCAGGGAGCGACAGTGGGGTGTTAGGAACCCACACACGATGCTTAGAAGGAGCTGTCATAGCAGAAGAGCTTGCTGTATCACGGCTGTGTTTCTTTGACTCCTCAAATACTTGCCTACTTGCTTCTTCCTGCAGAGCTGTGTGTTGGAGTTCCAGAAAAGATGTCGGCCTTGCATGAGTGATTGCATATTTGATGGAAGCATTGAGGCCTTGCCGAAACCTCTTTTGCTTCTTCTTGTCATCAGAGATCTCATCGCCACCATAACGAGACAGGTTCATGAAGTTTCTGATGTAGATGTTGACATTGTCAGTGCCCTGCTTGAGGTTGAGAAACACTTCCTTCATCCTTTCCATGACAATTTCTGACAGATATTGCTCTTTGAAAGGAGCAGTGAACCGCTCCCAAGTAGGCTGAAAACCGGAAAGATCTGCCTTGAGGTAATTTTCCCACCAGAGAGTTGCATCTCCCTTCAGAAGGTGAGTAGCACACTTGACCCATTCTTGCTCGGGAACATCCGCAGTAATCAGCAACCTTGACACTTCACGAAGCCAATCATCCGCATCAAGTGGCTGATCAGACACCTCAAATTTGGCGTGGGTTGAACTTGAGAAAACTCTTGATGTCTCCTCGCTTGGGAGGTGGAGGTAGCGGAGCAACCTCATTCCTCCTCACGCTTTCCTCGAAGCGCTGTTGGTTTTGCTGCATAGTGCCCAAAGCATTTGCAATACTTGCCAAAGCAGCCCCGAGTTCAGGTAGTATGTCCTCCTCAGAATGGCGTGGTGGTGCCATCCTGTGATTGATATAAAACACAAGTCAGTACTATAATGGAGAATGATAATAATCCAAAATAGTACCAAAATGGAATTAATCAAGATTAAAGAATGCAATTCACTGAGATGATATTAAAATATCAAAAAAGTTCAAGGCAACTAGAAGATATTAAGCATAATGCACACGACTGAACAAGGAGTGTGGTACACAAACTAACAAAGAAATTTTTTCCGCAAATTTCGGATTAAAATACCACTATATGCGCAAAACCACTTAACGAATCAAGATTAGTAACTCTACTAGTTCAACATACAAGAGCAAATGATAACAGTAGTGGTATGGTCGCGACTCCATCCCGCACTCAAATCATTACTCCGCACATGAATCATTAAAACACATATCCCAACACCTTCTTCTTAAGATGAACCTAAAGATTGGTAACTACGGAAACGAACACCCCAAACAAGATAACGTCGGATAATAAAGAGTAAGATAGATCGCATCGGTGTACAACGAATCAGAATAGATCACGTCGGTTTACAAAGGCCTGTCGGTATGGAATGTACCAACAGTTGATAACCAAAAGGCAGATATTGATAACATTTGGATGCAATAGATAGACAAGGAATTCACACACACACACACACACAACCTATGGTACTACGGAACCCAGAACACGTGAATCCTAGTTTGAATTTTAGAAGAGGATTGAAAACGTTACGCTTCCTTACCAGCAAAGGGTGGGTGGGTGGGTAAGAAGAAAAATGGAAGCAGTCCTACTCTCACGTTTTGTTTTTCCCTAGTATACATAACTACCAAAATATTTGCTAGACTAACAACGACCATTTTGCCTGAGACCCTGAAGGGCGGGATGGCTCTGATACCAATTGTAACTACCTCGATGAATTACGCTCTTAGTTAATGCCTGGATGAACGAAAGTGGTTAAAATAGTACGGTGGGACCCAGGGCAACTCACGGTAGACCTTTCGGCCGTCCTAACCACTTTCGGACAACGGGACAAGAACGAGCGGCGTAATCGGCAGGCGAAGGGATCAACTACATACACAAATGAGTATGTATGCAAGCCACATACAACAGTCCTTAGAGCCATTCCATCTAAAAGAAATAGAAATATTGCAACGCCATACGGTAAGAACCAAATGTCCTAGATAGATATAATAATTTAGGATAGCTCCTCATACATCACACATCAGAGTATCAGGCGGAAGCGGAAAACAAGATCCGAGTACGGATAAGAAGAAAATTGGCATAAGATGCCCCATAAATAAACACATCCCGCCCACAGATCTCACGGATCCCCGTTCCCGGAATCTCTACACCGAATGATCGTTGCCAACATCATCTGTCTCTTCCACCCAGTATCCGTCTTGCGGGTACACCTATTCATCTGAATCAAACAATTTATCGTGTGAGACCCTAGGGGTACTCAGCGAGTCTTTATGCTGCTAAAGGGGACACAACCTGGGGGTGACGCAATTGCAGCAAAAGATAATACCTAACAATTCTACAGATACTCGCTAACCTTCCGCCTAACCAATGATAGACGGAAGTCCGTGAAATAAGAATAGCAGTTATAACAGTATGATTAACAGATCCATCCTCCTCCTCTCTTACCAACGAGGAAGCGGACGAACAACCCCCGTCATCCGTTGGCAGTTTTATTAACCATTCCATGAGTATTGCACTATTTACTAGTCAAGTACTAAGTCAAATTAAAAGCGATACTTTAGTTATACTTGTCTATGATCGAGAAACTGTGCTCCAAGTCGTCCATAACCGCGGACACGGCTTTCAGAAAGATTTACCCTGCAAGGGTGCACGAATAGCAACACACACTCGATCAACCTCGGAAAAACCAAATCAAAACCCAACGAGGCATTCACGACAAAGCAATCACAGGATTCAGAAATATTTCAGGGGGCCACCCCATTAAGCTACCCGCAACGAAGTTGGCCAGCTCCGAGACGGACCCAAGGTTTGTGCCAATGGCTGTAAACGACTAGGAACCCGAAAATGTGACTGGGCTTGTCGATACCGCGAAAACACTCCGCAATTCTTAAACAGTACAGGTGCTCCTCGCACAATCTTAATAAAAGAGTAACATGGCATAAGTACATGATAGTAATAAAGCCCCAAACTACTTTGTGGCCCCAATAAATAAGAATGAAGCAAGCTCTGGCTCAGGGGGGTCCATAAGGCCTCCCGAATGTGGATAGTGCGAGTAGTCAAGGAACAGGAATCAAGTACTCGGGGTCCTACGGGACACAAGTGAGCATGAAAAACCAAATAGCAGATATTGCTCACCGGTGCCTCTTTCATTAGTTATCCCATTACTACTCAGGTTAAGTTATTTAGGTACCTCATTATTCATCCGACACTCACATACCCTACTCATGCTTTTCTATGACTCGCATGGCTCAAACAACTCCTGTAGTAATGGTTCATGGGATGGAGGAACAAGCTTCGGTGGGGTTTAAAAAGTAAAGGCTATGCAGTACTTGGGATTCAATTTGATGCAATCGCAACTCAATGATGCAAGAATAAGATAGAGGCAATAGGTACTGTATGTATGCAAGCATGTGGTAGTGCTTGCCTGGCAGCTCAGTTGAAGCGAGAGATGGATCTGGGTAGTACTCCTGTGATTCCTGGTAATTCTCCTGCTAGGTGTCTATTCGAAGAAGAACCAAATAAACAAGGGCCAACATAAATAAAGTGCGCAAGCATATGAATTAAAATGCAACAGTCAAACAAGCATGCCATGATGAATGATGCACAATTTACATGGCATTAAAGTAGCATGGCAAAGGTGAGGTGTGGATACAAGAAATAAAGCATTTTATTATTTATTTAACCAAGTTTTATTGTCATAAACAGTTCAGATTTTTAATAACAACATGATGCATGCTTCAATTCAGAACAAGGACTGCATAGATAGAACGGGCTCGTCGCGCTGATCGATTTAGACATATTATTTGTCTAATTTGGAATTATAAAACAAAAGTTATTAATTAATTAAGGAAAAGGGCATTTTAATGTAATTTTAATCATCTCGAAAATTTAAAGTGTTCAAAACATATTTTGAAGGGCATATTTGAATTCCTCACATTTTTCTGATTCCAAAACATATATTATTTGTATGATTTGGATTTGTATTTTAAAAATTATTTGAATCTGAATTGAATTTGAATTTAAATCAATTTGAAAAAGATTCAATTAAAAACAGACAGCCAGGAAAACTTTTCTTACTCAGTCAGATCCAGCCACAGCCACTGACAGGTGGGCCTTGCGCTGACTGGGGCCATGCGCGGGGAAACTTTTGCCACCGCGGCTCTGTCTAACCCGTGCGACTGCAAGGTGGGCCAACTGGCGCAGGCCCACGTGACAGCGGTGAGGATGGCAGAGGCTGACAGGTGGGGACACGCTGGACCGCGGGTTACGGCACGAGGAAAGCGGAGGGGCTTTCTGCAAGACTGCCAGGGAGGCTGACTAGTGGGGTCTCTAGGAGCGCGGGTTAAGAGCGAAATAAAAAGGGGGGGCTTAATGTAAATCTACCACGGCCCGGTACTGTTCTTCTTCTCCTCGGTCTGACGAGAATTCGACGCGCGGCGCGGGGCGGGGGATCGAACTCAGGTCGCGGGCGTGCGCGCTGAGGGGGCTAACCAGTGCGGTAGGGCGAGGGAAGTTGACAGGGGAGGGTCTAGGGCCTAGGTAAGCTCGCTGCGGCGCGGAAAGCCTGCAGACACCGGCGAGCTCTGGCGCCCGGTGGGTGTTTAACGAAACGAACGGCGGGGCTAGGGTGGTACGGCGAGGAGGAACATGTCAGGGAGAAAGAGGGGCTCACCGCGGGCTCGACGGCGGGCTCGGATTGGAGCGAGGAGCGGCGGAGCGGCGAGATCGCTGGCGCCCCGGATCTAGGGTTTGCTGTAGAGCGGCGAGGTACTGGCGGTCCTGGGAGCTCCTTCCTTCGCGCTGGCAGGAACGGGCGAAGCAGAGGGACGTCCACGATCTTCCTAGCCTCTTCAACGACGAGCACGCCGGCTAGAACGAAGAGGAGCAGAGGTTGTTGGCGGCGATCGGCGGCAGGAGCTGGGCGTCGGGGAGGAAGAAGGGGAAGAAGAGGGCCAGCTCGGGCGGATCTGGCACGACAGGAGAGCCGTGGGGGAGGAGGAAAAAGGAGGGAGAGGGAGGAAGGGCAGTCGTGGCAGGGGGGTAGATAAAGGTGGTCTCGGTGCCACCTTTTGCTTCTCCCTCACGTGGTCGAGCTGGGGCTCGACCTGGGGGCTGGTAGGGCACGGCAGGGGGCTGCAGGTGGGGCTTGGTCGGGAGAGAGGGACAGGCAGGTGGGGCTAGCTCGGCCTGTGGAGAAAGAGAGAAAGAATAGGGGGTAGCTCGGGCTAGGTAGATGGGGCTCGGGTTAGGGCTTAGATAGGGTTAGGGAGAGGAGTGGCTGGGGTGTGGGCCAGGGGGAGGGTATCCAGGTGGAGCACGCATGTTAGAGAGAGAGGGGGGTGTGAGAGAGAGGTAAGGTGAAGTTAGGGTTTAGTGTAAAATAGGTTTAAAAGAAATTAGAGAGAAAAATAGCTAGGTTAAATTTGGTTGGGTTTTTATATTTTGGATTTGTTTTACAGACCAAACCAAGAGAAGGGGAGCTTGATCTAGCATAAACTAAGTTGGAGAAGAAAACAAGAAAAAGAGAAAGAAAATGGGAGAGAAAGAACAAGCCTCATTTGATCATGCATGAAGAAATAGAAATAAAAGAAAATGATGTGGATAGGAATAAGGGGATGGTGGAATGGATGGAGATGGACCACATAGAAAAGTATCCACTAAAGCAAAGTAAAAACCAATGAGAGCAGAGGTGGTGAAGAAGGTTGCATGGTCCATGCAAAATTATAATGCCATGATTTATTTTGTGAAAACAATAATAATATGATGGCATTATTCTTATGCATGTCCCATATGTGGAATAAAAGCCAAGCAAAGGATAAGTAGGATTAGATCCACCCCAAACTACATGAGCTAGAATTAAAATATCAAAAGAAAAAGAAATACAAGCTCATGGTTAATGGGATGGTGGAATTATAAGGTGGAGGAAGAGAAAGGTGGTGGAATTGAAATAAAAGATATGCCCCCAACTCAACTGGGGCATTTGAACAATATATCAATAACCAAATAAATTATCAAGAGGCAAATACAATTAATAATGCATATGAGAGAAAACCAAAAGACAGAGGGTTTTATATGATGCTCAAATGCAAGGTGGCATGATGACATGGGCATGATATAATTATGATGCAACAACTATATAGGAAGTAGCCAATATCTTACTAGAACAAGTAGCATTACAATTGTTAGACAATTGGGATGCTACACATGGAAATCAGGATCATCATGGATCCAATCTTAAGAACTTCCAGAATACCAATCCCCCTATCTTCAACAAATATGAGGACCCTTTAGATGCTGATGATTCGTTGCAAACCATGGAGAACAACCTGGAAGTCGTAGGAGTTGACACCAACGAGAAGGTACTGTTTGCCACCCACTATCTGGCAGGAGATGCAAGAGCCTGGTGGAACAACACACATACTATGAACCACGGTCAAGTGATGACGTGGGAAGCTTTCAAGATCAAGTTCAGCCGAACCCATGTGCCGCAAGGTTTAGTCACCAGAATGAGAGATGAGTTCAGAGAACTGAAGCAAGGCAGGATGACGGTAGTGGAGTACCGTGAAAATTTTCTATCCCTCGCTAGGTATGCACCGGATGAGATCAACACTGAAACCAAGAAGAAGGAAATATTCCTGAACGGACTGCATGTTGAGATGCAGACTGTGTTAGTCAACATCCGTTTTGACGACCTGGAAGAGCTAGTTGACTCTGCCATCCAGATGGAAGGGAAGATAAACCAAGCCAATGACAACCGCAAGCGCAGAATGATGCACCAGAATGTCACACAATACCTAGAAGTATCGCTCTAACCCATCTGCAGGATATGCCCCAAGGAACAACACACCAAGCTACCCCAATCATAGCAGAGGAAACGTGAAGTCCAGAGGAAACCACAACAACAACAACCCCGGCAACTCCAACAACTTCAACCGTGCACCGCCAAAGTCCAACAACAACAATAATACTGCCCCAAGGACTGGAAGAAATGACGTGCCTGTTGCAGCCAAAGACATGTCCCAGATTACTTGTTTTGAATGTGGAGTCAAGGGTCACTACTGGAACGAGTGTCCCAAGAAGATCGCAGCCACCACCAATGTGAATGCCCCAGCTCAGCACCAACACCGTCTTTAGACTGAAGAAGATTTGCCCTAGGGAATTTGCTCAACCGCAACGGTCGTCTGTTCCACATGAATGTTGAAGAAGCCCAAGAAGCGCCAGATGTCGTGTTGGGTATGTTTTCTCTTAACTCAGTACTTGCAAGAGTGTTGTTTGATTCTGGAGCATCGCACTCGTTTGTTACAGAAGAATTTGCATGCACTAGTAAGATCCAACCCACAAAATTGAAGCATGGTATGATAGTTCAAATACCTGGTTCAACCACCAAAGCTAGAAAAATTTGCAAGGTTGTGCCTATCAGAATCCATGCAATAGATTTTTATGCCAATCTAATAGTACTTGGAACCAAAGGTTTTGAAGTAGTACTAGGAATGGATTGGATGTCGAAACATAAAGGATTGATCGACTGTGCCAAGAAAGCCATAACCATGACTAGTAGATCTGGAGTATCAGTAGAGCATGTATCTGAGACTTTTCCCCGTCAATTCAAATGCAACAAGAGACTAGCCCTACAAACCATAGACCAAGTCAGAGTAGTTGTGAATACCCCGACGTATTCCTAGATGAATTTCCCAATATGTGCTAGCTCGTGGTTGATGTAGAGCCCATTGGGAACCCCAAGAGGAAGGTATGATGAGCACAGCAGCGAGTTTTCCCACAGTTTTGAGACTAAGGTTTAATCGAACCAATAGGAGCAAGGAAACACCCCAAAGGTGTTACTAGCTGAGCTTTGGCAGGGCGCACTACCGGTGCTTGTAGCAACGTGGAGACCTGCACAACACAACCACAGAACTTTGTCCCCAACTTGCAATGAGGTTGTCAATCTCACCGTGTTTTGCGGAAAACAAAGGATTAAACGTATCGAATGGAAAGAAGTAAAAGTTTGCAGAAAGTAAACACAAAGCAGTAAAAGATTGTAGATTGTATGTAAAGTAAAAGGATCAGGATCCATAGTTCACTAGAGGTGGATCTCCTTAGATAGATAACATGTTGGGTGAACAAATTATAGCGGGGCAACTGACAAACACCGAGAAAGCAATACATGCATATACTAATCATCTTGACTCCTCTGAGACTTGATTGGGCATTACAACATAATACATAGACCGCCATCCAACTGCATCTATGACTAATAATCCACCTTTAGGTTATCATCCGAACCCCCTCTAGTATTAAGTTGCAAGCAACAGATTATTGCTTTACGAACTGCGTGTAAAGTAAACAATACGATTGTTCTATGAACAAAGGATTGTTGTTTTCTCCCTAGTAGCAACAACACATCTAGTACCTTAGAGATTTCTGTCACTTCCCCAGATTACCAGAGGCATGAACCCACTACCGAGCATAAATACTAACTCTTGGAGTTGCTAGCATCTACTTGGCCAAGATAGCTACTAACAACAGAAAGCATGCAAGATCTCAAATAACAAAGACATGATAGAATCAATAATCAATCTGAAATAGCATCTCAATATCCATCGGATCCCCGCAAACACAACATGTATGAATTACAAATAGATGATCTTGATCATGAACGGAGCTCACAAGATCTAAACATGAAAGCACAAAGGAGGAGAAACCAGCCATCTAGCTACTACATGGATCCGTAGTCCAAGGATGAACTACTCACGCATCACACAGGAGGCTTGCATGGTGATGAAGAAATCCTCCAAGGTGAATTCCCGTCTCTGGCAGGATGCCGTGAAGAGCTTCAGATCCCTCCCGATATAGGGATCGAGATGACGGTGGCTACAGACTCTTTCGTGGATTTTTGATCGGGTACTTAGGGTTTTCGTCCCGAGGGCAACTTATAGGCAGAAGGAGAGGCCGAGGGGGTGCCGGGAGCGGCCACACCACCCCCTAGCGTGGGCCAGGCCTGGTCGCACGGCCAGGTGGTGTGGTGGCTCCCTGGCCCTTCTCCGTCTCGTATTCTGGCACTTGATCCCTTCCAGAAAAATAGGAACTTTGGCTCTTGTCCCGTCCAATTCCGAGAATATTCATTTTCTAACTTTCCTGGAACCAAAAATAGCAGAAAACAGGCAGCTAGCACTGTGGTTCTTGTTAATAGGTTGATGGGTTCGTAGCATGGAAAACAAAAAATTTCTACCGCAAGAACGAACAAGACCCAGATCTAATCTAGATAAAAGCCAAGATCTAATCTATTAGACATGTGCAACGAGATAGATAGGAACTAACCCTCGTAGATCCGAAAGCGTTAACGAGATTAGATCTCGTGGTTGATGTAGTCGATCACTTGCCGATCTCAAGATCGTGTAGACGATCCTTCCGGCGCCGTGTTCCGGCAGCGCTTCCGCAGTCGGTCACACGTGCGGAGTCGAAGCAGACCTTCCTCTCCTCATTCCAGCGAGCAGTGGAGGTAGTAGATCTTCTCCACGGAATCCCAGCAGCACGACGGCGTGGTGGTGGTGGTGGAGTAGAGAATTCTGCAGGGCTTCGCCTATGCCTGTGCAGAAGAAAGGAGGAGGAGAGAGGCGGCGGAGATTGGGTGTTGTGTAGAGGAGGGGCAAGGGGTGGCGCCTCCCCCTTCTATTTAAAGGAGGGAGGGCGCCTGGGGAGGGGGAGTCCTAGTAGGACTCCCCACCTCCTAGGGCCGGCGGATTGGGGAGGGGGGAGGAGTCCTCCTCCCCCACAACTCCTTGTCTTGACCCACCAGGACTCCTTGATCCCTTCCTTGGTTTTCAAGCAAACTCCAAGAAATCTTCTAGAACCTTCCGGAACATTCCAAAACCTTCTAGAATCCTCATACAAACACTCCGGAACATTTCCTAACTCAGAAAATGATCCCCAATATATGAATCTTATTCTCTGGACAATTCCGGATCTCCTCGTGATGTCCCGGATCCATTCCGAGACTCCGAACAACATTCGGTCTCCAACGCACATTCCATATCTACTTAAAACAACTTCGAACCTTAAGTGTGTCAGCCTACGGTTCGTGAATATGTAGACATGACAGAGACACATCTCCTATCAATAACCATCAGCGGGACCTGGAGATCCATAATGGCTCCCACATACTCAACGATGACTTCGTGATCGATTGAACCTTTTACATACGAAACCAATTCCCTTTGATCGTCGGTATCTCCATACCTAGTTCTACCTCGTTACTGATAAGTACTCTTTACTCGTTCCGTGAAATGTCATCCCTTGTGACCCAGTCACATGCTTGCAAGCTAACTAGACGACATTTTACCGAGAGGGCCCAGAGCATATATATCCGTCATATGGATGGACCAATCCCAATCTTGGTCCATGCGCTTCAACACATACTTTCAGAATACCCAATGACACCTTTATAACCACCCAGTTACGAAGCGGTGTTTGATGTCATCAAAGTACCCATCCGGTGATGGTGATTAACACAACCTCATGGTCGAAGGATTAGGTTACTATGTATTTAAAAGCTTATAGCAATACGAACTTAATTACTTGATCTTTATGCTACGCTTACTATGGGTGTGTGTCCATCACATCATTCTCCTAATGATACAACCTTGTTATTAATCACATCCTAATATCCATGATCAGGAAACCATGATCATCAATTAATCAACAAGCTAGTTCAACAAGAGGCTTACTAGGGACTCTTACATGTTTACAAAACACACATGTATTAGTGTTTCCTAATAATACAATTATAGCATGGGATGTAAACATTCATCATAAACACAAAGATATAATAATAATCACTTTTATTATTGCCTCTTGGGCATATCTCCAACAGTCTCCCACTTGCACTAGAATCAATAATCCAGATTACATGGTAATATACCTAACACCCATGGCGTTCTGGTGTTGGTCATGCTTTGCCCTAGGGAGAGGTTTAGTCAACGGATCCGCCACATTCAGATCAGTGTGTACTTTGCAAATCTTTATGTCACCATCTCGGACATACTCGCGAATAGCGTCGAAACGTAGATTGATGTGCTTCAACTTGCTATGTGACCTTGGCTCCTATGCATTAGCTCTGGCACCTGTGTTGTCACAGTAGATAGCCATCGGGTCCAACGAACTGGGAACCACGCTAAGTTTAGTAATGAATTCCTTCATCCAAACGGCTTCTTGTGCAGCCTCTGAAGCAGTTATGTATTCCGATTCAGTTGAAGATTTCGCCACAACGCTTTGTTTCGCACTCCTCCAGCTCACTGCAGCACCATTCAAAATAAATACGTATCCCGATTGTGACTTTGAGTCATCCGGATCGGTGTTCCAACTAGCATCGGTGTAACCGTTTACAACAAGTTGTTCATCACCTCCATAAGAAAGAACCATATCCTTAGTCCTATTTAGGTACTTTAGGATATTCTTGACCGTTGTCCAGTGCTCCATTCCAGGATCACTTTGATATCTGCTAGTCAAACTAACAGCATGTGCTATATCCGGTCTTGTACACAGCATGGCATACATGATAGAACCTATGGCCGAAGCATATGGAATATTATTCATTTTCTCTCTATCTTCTGCCGTAGCTGGACTTTGAGTTTTACTCAAGGTCTTACCTGACAACATGGGCACGAACCCTTTCTTGCCATCTTCCATTCTAAACTTCTTTAGAACTTTGTCTAAGTATGTACTTTGTGAAAGCGCTATTAGGCGTCTTGATCTATCTCTATAAATCTTGATGCCTAGAATATATGCCGCTTCGCCAAGATCCTTCATTGAAAAACTATTATTCAAATAGGTTTTGACGCTATTAAGACGTTCTATATCATTCCCAATCAACAATATGTCATCTACATATAGTACTAGGAATGCTATAGAGCTCCCACTCACTTTCTTGTAAATACAAGCTTCCCCATAAGTTTGTATAAACCCAAAGTTTTTGATTACTTTATCAAAACGTTGATTCCAACTCCGGGATGCTTGCTTCAGTCCATAAATGGAGCGCTGAAGCTTGCATACCTTGTCAGCATCTTTAGGATCGACAAAACCCTTGGGTTGTACCATATACAACTCTTCCTCAATGTCACCATTAAGGAACGCCGTTTTGACATCCATCTGCCAAATCTCATAATCGAAATATGCAGCAATTGCTAAGAAAGTCCTCACAGACTTTAGCTTCGCTACTAGTGAGAATGTCTCATCATAGTCAACTCCTTGAATTTGTCGGAACCATTTCGCGACAAGTCGATCTTTATAGACGGTAACATTACCATAAGCATCTGTTTTTCTCTTGAAAATCCATTTGTTCTCGATAGCCTTACGGCCATCTGGTAAGTCCACCAAAGTCCATACTTGGTTTTCGTACATGGATCCCATTTCGGATTTCATGGCTTCTAGCCATTTGTCGGAATCTGGGCTCACCATAGCTTCTTCATACGTCGCAGGGTCATCAGCGTTGTCCACAAACATGACATTCAAGGCAGAGTCATACCAATCAGGAGTGGTACGAACCCTCGTTGACCTGCGAGGTTCAGCAGTAACTTCATTTGAAGTTTCATGATCATTATCATTAGCTTCCTCTCCAATTGGTGCAGGCGGCACAAAAACATCTTCCGGTGTTGCGCTACTCTCAAATCCGAGAGAAGGTTCAATAACCTCATCGAGTTCTACTTTCCTTCCAGTCACCTCCTTCGAGAGAAACTCCTTCTCAAGAAAGGATCCATTCTTTGCAACGAAAACTTTGCCTTCGGATCTATGATAGAAGGTATACCCAATTGTTTCTTTAGGGTATCCTATGAAGACGCATTTCTCCGCTTTGGGTTCTAGCTTATCAGGTTGTAACTTCTTTACATATGTCTCGCAACCCCAAACTTTAAGGAACGGCAACTTAGGTTTCTTACCAAACCACAATTCGTACGGTGTCGTTTCAACGGATTTAGATGGTGCCCTATTTAAAGTGAATGCGGCTGTCTCTAATACATAGCCCCAAAATGATAACGGTAAATCTGTAAGAGACATCATAGACCGAACCATATCTAAGAGAGTTCGATTACGACGTTCGGACACACCATTACGGTGTGGTGTTCCCGGCGGTGTCAACTGTGAAAGTATTCCACATTTCTTTAAATGCATGCCAAACTCATAACTCAGATATTCACCTCCGCGGTCAGAACGCAGAAACTTAATCTTCTTGTTATGATGATTTTCCACTTCACTTTGAAATTCCTTAAACTTCTCAAAAGTTTTGGACTTATGTTTCATAAAGTAGACATACCCATATCTACTCAAGTCATCCGTGAAAGTGAGAACATAACGATATCCACCACGCGATGCTACACTCATTGGACCGCACACATCGGTATGTATTATATCCAATAAGTCTGTAGCTCGCTCCATTGTACCAGAGAATGGAGTCTTAGTCATTTTTCCCTAGACATGCTTCGCATCTTTCAAGTGATTCAAAATCAAGTGATTCAAGAAGTCCATCAGAATGGTGTTTCTTCATACGCTTCACTCCAATGTGACCAAGACGACAGTGCCACATGTATGTAGAATTATCATTCAATTTTATTCGTTTAGCATCTATGTTGTGAACATGTGTATCACTACTATCGAGATTTAGTAAGAATAAACCATTCATCTCAGGTGCATTACCATAAAAGATATTACTCATATAAATCGAACAACCTTTATTCTCGGACTTAAAAGAGTAACCGTCTCGCAATAAACAGGATCCAGATATAATGTTCATGTTTAACGGAGGCACCAAATAACAATTATTCAAATTTAACACTAATCCCGAAGGAAGATGTAGAGGGAGCGTGCCGACGGCGATCACATCAACCTTGGAGCCATTTCCAACGCGCATCGTCACCTCGTCTCTTGCCAGTCTTCGTTTATTCCGCAGCTCTTGTTTCGAGTTACAAATATGAGTAACCGAACCAGTATCAAATACCCACACACTTCTACGATTACTAGTAAGATACACATCTATAACACATATATCAAATATACCTTTCTTCTTGATGTTGCCGTTCTTCAAATCCGCCAGGTACTTGGGGCAGTTACGCTTCCAGTGACCAGCTCCCTTGCAGTAGAAGCACTCAGTTTCAGGTTTAGGACCAGCCTTGGGCTTCTTAGCAGGTGCGGCAGCTTTCTTGCCGTCCTTCTTGAAGTTGCCCTTGTTCCTAGGCTTGCAATGTCTCCTGAAATTGGTGGTCTTATTGACCATCAACACTTGGTGCTCCTTCTTGATCTCCACTTCAACAGTTTTCAGCATGGACGATAGTTCAGGCAACGTCTTGTTCATGCAGTGCATGTTGTAGTTCATCACAAAGTTCTTGTAACTTGGTGGCAGTGATTGGAGGAGACGGTAAATCCCCAATTCATTAGGAATTGATATCCCCAATTCTTGGAGTTTGTTTGCGTACCCAGACATGGTGAGCACGTGCTCGCTAACGGAGCTTCCCTCTTCCATCTTACAGTTAAAGAACTTTTCGGAGGCCTCATAGCTCTCCATGGCCGCGCGAGTCTCAAAAATTAGCCTGAGATCCTTAATGATCTCGAACGGGTCGTGGTGCTCAAAACGTTTTTTGGAGCTCCGCTTCTAAACCGTACAGGATGGCACACAGAACTGTGGAGTAATGATTTTTCCGAGTGGCGTAAACATTCTTTACGTCATCGGTAGCATCATCTACAGGTGGGTCACCTAGCGGTGCTTCGAGCACATAGGTCAACTGACCAGCCCTGAGGACGATCTTCAGTCCACGGAACTAGTCCGTGAAATTGCTTCCATTGTTCTTAAGCTTTTCTTTCTCTAGGAACGCATTGAAATTGATGGAGGGGGTCGCCATAATCTACAACAATTTGCAAGTAGTTTAGACTAAGTTTATGACAAATTGAGTTCAAATTTAATTCTTAAACTAACTAGGTGAACTCCCACTCAAAACAACATCCCTCACATTGTCTTAGTGATTACACGAACCAAGTCCACTACACCAAGTCCGATCTTCACGAGAGAAGATGTAGTTTTATCGGCGAACAATCTTCATGTTCATCATATCATTTATATGACTCATGCTCTACCATTCGGTATTCCGTGTTCCGAGACCATGTCTGTACATGCTAGGCTCGTCAAGATAACCTTAGTTTCCGCATGTGCAAATCTGGCTTGCACCCGTTGTATGCACACGTAGAATCTATCACATCCGATCATCACGAGATGCTTCGAAACGACGAGCCTTAGCAACGGTGCCAACTAAGGGTGAACACTTTATTACTTGATATTTAGTGAGAGGGATCATCTTATAATGCTACTGTCGTGATCTAAGCAATACAAGATGCATAAAGGATTAACATCACAGGCAATTCATAATTAGTGTGATATGATATGGCCTTTTCTTCTTGCGCCTTTGATCTCCATCTCCAAAGCACGAACATGATCTCCATCATCACCAGCATTGCGTCAAGGTCAGTGGCGCCGCTTCATGGTTGTCCATCATCACCAGCAACTATTACAACTACTTGGAATAAAGCTATTACAAGATGAATAGACACGCAGGTCTTAACAGAATTAAAGACAACCATTAGGCTCCTGCCGGTTGCCATATTACAACAAGGATCATTGCATACATCAAATACAATCACAATCACATGATGGCCATATCACATCACAAAACCCCTGCAAAAACAAGTTAGACGCCTCTAATTTTCTTTGCATGTTTTACGTGGTTTGGGGCTTTCGCATAAGACCGATCTTACCTACGAACAAGGACCACAACGTTGATACAAGTGTTGTCAAATGCTCATTGTAAATTGAATATTAACTATGGTGGGAGAGACAGACACCCGCAAAGCCACTTGTGCAAAGCAAGTTGCACGTCAAGCGTGGAGCAAGTCTCATGTGCGATGACATGTAATGTTAGCCCGAGCCGCTTCATCCCACCATGCCGCAAGATGCAAAGTACACGCTAAGACACCGACAACAAAAGCATCAACGCCCACAAAAACATTGTGTTCTACTTGTGCAACAGATCTACGCATAGATACGGCTCTGATACCACTGGTGGGTTCGTAGCATGGAAAACAAAAAAATTCTACCGCAAGAACGAACAAGACCCAGATCTAATCTAGATAAAAGCCAAGATCTAATCTATTAGACATGTGCAACGAGATAGATAGGAACTAACCCTCGTAGATCCAAAAGCGTTAACGAGATTAGATCTCGTGGTTGATGTAGTCGATCACTTGCCGATCTCAAGATCGTGTAGACGATCCTTCCGGCGCCGTGTTCCGGCAGCGCTTCCGCAGTCGGTCACACGTGCGGAGTCGAAGCAGACCTTCCTCTCCTCATTCCAGCGAGCAGTGGAGGTAGTAGATCTTCTCCACGGAATCCCAGCAGCACGACGGCGTGGTGGTGGTGGTGGAGTAGAGAATTCTGCAGGGCTTCGCCTATGCCTGTGCAGAAGAAAGGAGGAGGAGAGAGGCGGCGGAGATTGGGTGTTGTGTAGAGGAGGGGCAAGGGGTGGCGCCTCCCCCTTCTATTTAAAGGAGGGAGGGCGCCTGGGGAGGGGGAGTCCTAGTAGGACTCCCCACCTCCTAGGGCCGGCGGATTGGGGAGGGGGGAGGAGTCCTCCTCCCCCACAACTCCTTGTCTTGACCCACCAGGACTCCTTGATCCCTTCCTTGGTTTTCAAGCAAACTCCAAGAAATCTTCTAGAACCTTCCGGAACATTCCAAAACCTTCTAGAATCCTCATACAAACACTCCGGAACATTTCCTAACTCAGAAAATGATCCCCAATATATGAATCTTATTCTCTGGACAATTCCGGATCTCCTCGTGATGTCCCGGATCCATTCCGAGACTCCGAACAACATTCGGTCTCCAACGCACATTCCATATCTACTTAAAACAACTTCGAACCTTAAGTGTGTCAGCCTACGGTTCGTGAATATGTAGACATGACAGAGACACATCTCCTATCAATAACCATCAGCGGGACCTGGAGATCCATAATGGCTCCCACATACTCAACGATGACTTCGTGATCGATTGAACCTTTTACATACGAAACCAATTCCCTTTGATCGTCGGTATCTCCATACCTAGTTCTACCTCGTTACTGATAAGTACTCTTTACTCGTTCCGTGAAATGTCATCCCTTGTGACCCAGTCACATGCTTGCAAGCTAACTAGACGACATTTTACCGAGAGGGCCCAGAGCATATATATCCGTCATATGGATGGACCAATCCCAATCTTGGTCCATGCGCTTCAACACATACTTTCAGAATACCCAATGACACCTTTATAACCACCCAGTTACGAAGCGGTGTTTGATGTCATCAAAGTACCCATCCGGTGATGGTGATTAACACAACCTCATGGTCGAAGGATTAGGTTACTATGTATTTAAAAGCTTATAGCAATACGAACTTAATTACTTGATCTTTATGCTACGCTTACTATGGGTGTGTGTCCATCACATCATTCTCCTAATGATACAACCTTGTTATTAATCACATCCTAATATCCATGATCAGGAAACCATGATCATCAATTAATCAACAAGCTAGTTCAACAAGAGGCTTACTAGGGACTCTTACATGTTTACAAAACACACATGTATTAGTGTTTCCTAATAATACAATTATAGCATGGGATGTAAACATTCATCATAAACACAAAGATATAATAATAATCACTTTTATTATTGCCTCTTGGGCATATCTCCAACAGTCTCCCACTTGCACTAGAATCAATAATCCAGATTACATGGTAATATACCTAACACCCATGGCGTTCTGGTGTTGGTCATGCTTTGCCCTAGGGAGAGGTTTAGTCAACGGATCCGCCACATTCAGATCAGTGTGTACTTTGCAAATCTTTATGTCACCATCTCGGACATACTCGCGAATAGCGTCGAAACGTAGATTGATGTGCTTCAACTTGCTATGTGACCTTGGCTCCTATGCATTAGCTCTGGCACCTGTGTTGTCACAGTAGATAGCCATCGGGTCCAACGAACTGGGAACCACGCTAAGTTTAGTAATGAATTCCTTCATCCAAACGGCTTCTTGTGCAGCCTCTGAAGCAGTTATGTATTCCGATTCAGTTGAAGATTTCGCCACAACGCTTTGTTTCGCACTCCTCCAGCTCACTGCAGCACCATTCAAAATAAATACGTATCCCGATTGTGACTTTGAGTCATCCGGATCGGTGTTCCAACTAGCATCGGTGTAACCGTTTACAACAAGTTGTTCATCACCTCCATAAGAAAGAACCATATCCTTAGTCCTATTTAGGTACTTTAGGATATTCTTGACCGTTGTCCAGTGCTCCATTCCAGGATCACTTTGATATCTGCTAGTCAAACTAACAGCATGTGCTATATCCGGTCTTGTACACAGCATGGCATACATGATAGAACCTATGGCCGAAGCATATGGAATATTATTCATTTTCTCTCTATCTTCTGCCGTAGCTGGACTTTGAGTTTTACTCAAGGTCTTACCTGACAACATGGGCACGAACCCTTTCTTGCCATCTTCCATTCTAAACTTCTTTAGAACTTTGTCTAAGTATGTACTTTGTGAAAGCGCTATTAGGCGTCTTGATCTATCTCTATAAATCTTGATGCCTAGAATATATGCCGCTTCGCCAAGATCCTTCATTGAAAAACTATTATTCAAATAGGTTTTGACGCTATTAAGACGTTCTATATCATTCCCAATCAACAATATGTCATCTACATATAGTACTAGGAATGCTATAGAGCTCCCACTCACTTTCTTGTAAATACAAGCTTCCCCATAAGTTTGTATAAACCCAAAGTTTTTGATTACTTTATCAAAACGTTGATTCCAACTCCGGGATGCTTGCTTCAGTCCATAAATGGAGCGCTGAAGCTTGCATACCTTGTCAGCATCTTTAGGATCGACAAAACCCTTGGGTTGTACCATATACAACTCTTCCTCAATGTCACCATTAAGGAACGCCGTTTTGACATCCATCTGCCAAATCTCATAATCGAAATATGCAGCAATTGCTAAGAAAGTCCTCACAGACTTTAGCTTCGCTACTAGTGAGAATGTCTCATCATAGTCAACTCCTTGAATTTGTCGGAACCATTTCGCGACAAGTCGATCTTTATAGACGGTAACATTACCATAAGCATCTGTTTTTCTCTTGAAAATCCATTTGTTCTCGATAGCCTTACGGCCATCTGGTAAGTCCACCAAAGTCCATACTTGGTTTTCGTACATGGATCCCATTTCGGATTTCATGGCTTCTAGCCATTTGTCGGAATCTGGGCTCACCATAGCTTCTTCATACGTCGCAGGGTCATCAGCGTTGTCCACAAACATGACATTCAAGGCAGAGTCATACCAATCAGGAGTGGTACGAACCCTCGTTGACCTGCGAGGTTCAGCAGTAACTTCATTTGAAGTTTCATGATCATTATCATTAGCTTCCTCTCCAATTGGTGCAGGCGGCACAAAAACATCTTCCGGTGTTGCGCTACTCTCAAATCCGAGAGAAGGTTCAATAACCTCATCGAGTTCTACTTTCCTTCCAGTCACCTCCTTCGAGAGAAACTCCTTCTCAAGAAAGGATCCATTCTTTGCAACGAAAACTTTGCCTTCGGATCTATGATAGAAGGTATACCCAATTGTTTCTTTAGGGTATCCTATGAAGACGCATTTCTCCGCTTTGGGTTCTAGCTTATCAGGTTGTAACTTCTTTACATATGTCTCGCAACCCCAAACTTTAAGGAACGGCAACTTAGGTTTCTTACCAAACCACAATTCGTACGGTGTCGTTTCAACGGATTTAGATGGTGCCCTATTTAAAGTGAATGCGGCTGTCTCTAATACATAGCCCCAAAATGATAACGGTAAATCTGTAAGAGACATCATAGACCGAACCATATCTAAGAGAGTTCGATTACGACGTTCGGACACACCATTACGGTGTGGTGTTCCCGGCGGTGTCAACTGTGAAAGTATTCCACATTTCTTTAAATGCATGCCAAACTCATAACTCAGATATTCACCTCCGCGGTCAGAACGCAGAAACTTAATCTTCTTGTTATGATGATTTTCCACTTCACTTTGAAATTCCTTAAACTTCTCAAAAGTTTTGGACTTATGTTTCATAAAGTAGACATACCCATATCTACTCAAGTCATCCGTGAAAGTGAGAACATAACGATATCCACCACGCGATGCTACACTCATTGGACCGCACACATCGGTATGTATTATATCCAATAAGTCTGTAGCTCGCTCCATTGTACCAGAGAATGGAGTCTTAGTCATTTTTCCCTAGACATGCTTCGCATCTTTCAAGTGATTCAAAATCAAGTGATTCAAGAAGTCCATCAGAATGGTGTTTCTTCATACGCTTCACTCCAATGTGACCAAGACGACAGTGCCACATGTATGTAGAATTATCATTCAATTTTATTCGTTTAGCATCTATGTTGTGAACATGTGTATCACTACTATCGAGATTTAGTAAGAATAAACCATTCATCTCAGGTGCATTACCATAAAAGATATTACTCATATAAATCGAACAACCTTTATTCTCGGACTTAAAAGAGTAACCGTCTCGCAATAAACAGGATCCAGATATAATGTTCATGTTTAACGGAGGCACCAAATAACAATTATTCAAATTTAACACTAATCCCGAAGGAAGATGTAGAGGGAGCGTGCCGACGGCGATCACATCAACCTTGGAGCCATTTCCAACGCGCATCGTCACCTCGTCTCTTGCCAGTCTTCGTTTATTCCGCAGCTCTTGTTTCGAGTTACAAATATGAGTAACCGAACCAGTATCAAATACCCACACACTTCTACGATTACTAGTAAGATACACATCTATAACACATATATCAAATATACCTTTCTTCTTGATGTTGCCGTTCTTCAAATCCGCCAGGTACTTGGGGCAGTTACGCTTCCAGTGACCAGCTCCCTTGCAGTAGAAGCACTCAGTTTCAGGTTTAGGACCAGCCTTGGGCTTCTTAGCAGGTGCGGCAGCTTTCTTGCCGTCCTTCTTGAAGTTGCCCTTGTTCCTAGGCTTGCAATGTCTCCTGAAATTGGTGGTCTTATTGACCATCAACACTTGGTGCTCCTTCTTGATCTCCACTTCAACAGTTTTCAGCATGGACGATAGTTCAGGCAACGTCTTGTTCATGCAGTGCATGTTGTAGTTCATCACAAAGTTCTTGTAACTTGGTGGCAGTGATTGGAGGAGACGGTAAATCCCCAATTCATTAGGAATTGATATCCCCAATTCTTGGAGTTTGTTTGCGTACCCAGACATGGTGAGCACGTGCTCGCTAACGGAGCTTCCCTCTTCCATCTTACAGTTAAAGAACTTTTCGGAGGCCTCATAGCTCTCCATGGCCGCGCGAGTCTCAAAAATTAGCCTGAGATCCTTAATGATCTCGAACGGGTCGTGGTGCTCAAAACGTTTTTTGGAGCTCCGCTTCTAAACCGTACAGGATGGCACACAGAACTGTGGAGTAATGATTTTTCCGAGTGGCGTAAACATTCTTTACGTCATCGGTAGCATCATCTACAGGTGGGTCACCTAGCGGTGCTTCGAGCACATAGGTCAACTGACCAGCCCTGAGGACGATCTTCAGTCCACGGAACTAGTCCGTGAAATTGCTTCCATTGTTCTTAAGCTTTTCTTTCTCTAGGAACGCATTGAAATTGATGGAGGGGGTCGCCATAATCTACAACAATTTGCAAGTAGTTTAGACTAAGTTTATGACAAATTGAGTTCAAATTTAATTCTTAAACTAACTAGGTGAACTCCCACTCAAAACAACATCCCTCACATTGTCTTAGTGATTACACGAACCAAGTCCACTACACCAAGTCCGATCTTCACGAGAGAAGATGTAGTTTTATCGGCGAACAATCTTCATGTTCATCATATCATTTATATGACTCATGCTCTACCATTCGGTATTCCGTGTTCCGAGACCATGTCTGTACATGCTAGGCTCGTCAAGATAACCTTAGTTTCCGCATGTGCAAATCTGGCTTGCACCCGTTGTATGCACACGTAGAATCTATCACATCCGATCATCACGAGATGCTTCGAAACGACGAGCCTTAGCAACGGTGCCAACTAAGGGTGAACACTTTATTACTTGATATTTAGTGAGAGGGATCATCTTATAATGCTACTGTCGTGATCTAAGCAATACAAGATGCATAAAGGATTAACATCACAGGCAATTCATAATTAGTGTGATATGATATGGCCTTTTCTTCTTGCGCCTTTGATCTCCATCTCCAAAGCACGAACATGATCTCCATCATCACCAGCATTGCGTCAAGGTCAGTGGCGCCGCTTCATGGTTGTCCATCATCACCAGCAACTATTACAACTACTTGGAATAAAGCTATTACAAGATGAATAGACACGCAGGTCTTAACAGAATTAAAGACAACCATTAGGCTCCTGCCGGTTGCCATATTACAACAAGGATCATTGCATACATCAAATACAATCACAATCACATGATGGCCATATCACATCACAAAACCCCTGCAAAAACAAGTTAGACGCCTCTAATTTTCTTTGCATGTTTTACGTGGTTTGGGGCTTTCGCATAAGACCGATCTTACCTACGAACAAGGACCACAACGTTGATACAAGTGTTGTCAAATGCTCATTGTAAATTGAATATTAACTATGGTGGGAGAGACAGACACCCGCAAAGCCACTTGTGCAAAGCAAGTTGCACGTCAAGCGTGGAGCAAGTCTCATGTGCGATGACATGTAATGTTAGCCCGAGCCGCTTCATCCCACCATGCCGCAAGATGCAAAGTACACGCTAAGACACCGACAACAAAAGCATCAACGCCCACAAAAACATTGTGTTCTACTTGTGCAACAGATCTACGCATAGATACGGCTCTGATACCACTGGTGGGTTCGTAGCATGGAAAACAAAAAAATTCTACCGCAAGAACGAACAAGACCCAGATCTAATCTAGATAAAAGCCAAGATCTAATCTATTAGACATGTG
Organism: Avena eriantha; assembly: GCA_910589775.1. Classification (NCBI taxonomy): domain Eukaryota; kingdom Viridiplantae; phylum Streptophyta; class Magnoliopsida; order Poales; family Poaceae; genus Avena; species Avena eriantha. Next base: position 243,641,462 of record OU342745.1, read on the forward strand.
CAACGAGATAGATAGGAACTAACCCTCGTAGATCCAAAAGCGTTAACGAGATTAGATCTCGTGGTTGATGTAGTCGATCACTTGCCGATCTCAAGATCGTGTGGACGATCCTTCCGGCGCCGTGTTCCGGCAGCGCTTCCGCAGTCGGTCACACGTGCGGAGTCGAAGCAGACCTTCCTCTCCTCGTTCCAGCGAGCAGCGGAGGTAGTAGATCTTCTCCACGGAATCCCAGCAGCACGACAGCGTGGTGGTGGTGGTCGAGTAGAGAATTCTGCAGGGCTTCGCCTATGCCTGTGTAGAAGAAAGGAGGAGGAGAGAGGCGGCGGAGATTGGGTGTTGTGTAGAGGAGGGGCAAGGGGTGGAGCCTCCCCCTTCTATTTAAAGGAGGGAGGGCGCCTGGGGAGGGGGAGTCCTAGTAGGACTCCCCACCTCCTAGGGCCGGTGGATTGGGGAGGGGGGGAGGAGGACACCAGGACTCCTTGATCCCTTCCTTGGTTTTCAAGCAAACTCCAAGAAATCTTCTAGAACCTTCCGAAACATTCCGAAACCTTCTAGAATCCTCATACAAACACTCCGGAACATTTCCAAATCAGAAAATGATCCCCAATATATGAATCTTATTCTCCGGACAATTCCGGATCTCCTCGTGATGTCCCGGATCCATTCCGAGACTCCGAACAACATTCGGTCTCCAACGCACATTCCATATCTACTTAAAACAACTTCGAAGCTTAAGTGTGTCACCCTACGGTTCGTGAATATGTATACATGACAGAGACACATCTCCTATCAATAACCATCAGCGGGACCTGGAGATCCATAATGGCTCCCACATACTCAACGATGACTTCGTGATCGATTGAACCTTTTACATATGAAACCAATTCCCTTTGTCACGCGATACTATACTTATCCGAGGTTTGATCGTCGGTATCTCCATACCTAGTTCTACCTCGTTACTGATAAGTACTCTTTACTCGTTCCGTGAAATGTCATCCCTTGTGACCCAGTCACATGCTTGCAAGCTAACTAGACGACATTTTACCGAGAGGGCCCAGAGCATATCTATCCGTCATATGGATGGACAAATCCCAATCTTGGTCCATGCGCTTCAACACATACTTTCAGAATACCCAATGACACCTTTATAACCACCCAGTTATGAAGCGGTGTTTGATGTCATCAAAGTACCCATCCGGTGATGGTGATTAACACAACCTCATGGTCGAAGGATTAGGTTACTATGTATTTAAAAGCTTATAGCAATACGAACTTAATGACTTGATCTTTATCCTACGCTTACTATGGGTGTGTGTCCATCACATCATTCTCCTAATGATACAACCTTGTTATTAATCACATCCTAATGTCCATGATCGGGAAACCATGATCATCAATTAATCAACAAGCTAGTTCAACAAGAGGCTTACTAGGGACTCTTACATGTTTACAAAACACACATGTATTAGTGTTTCCTAATAATACAATTATAGCATGGGATGTAAACATTCATCATAAACACAAAGATATAATAATAATCACTTTTATTATTGCCTCTTGGGCATATCTCCAACATAGGTTAGTCCAAGAAATCATATGAAAAGTACCCAAAGTTGAAACAAAACACAAGAAAATGGATAATACCAAGCATGGAACATCAAAAATTATAGATACATTTGCAATGTATCAATATGCCCCCAGATCGGGATATCGAGTTCATTATAACTAATTCCTGGAACTGGACCTATAGCTTAGAGACCCTATAGTATGAAACCATCTGAATTAGTGGAGCTGAAGAAGCAACTTGATGCTATGCTAGAGAAAGGCTTGATTCAACCAAGTGCATCTCCATGGACAAGAAAGATGGAGGTAACCGTTTGTGCATGGATTACCGGAAGCTGAATGATGTCACCATCAAGAACAAATACCCACTGCCCAAGATAGAGGATCTGTTTGATCAGTTGACTGGTGCCAGGGTGTTTTCTAAGATTGATCTTAGGACTAGTTATCATCAACTCAAGATTCGTGCAACGGATATTCCAAAGACCGCCTTTACCACCAGATATGGATTGTATGTGTATACGGTCATGTCTTTTGGATTAACCAATGCCCGTGCTTATTTCATGAATCTCATGAATAAGATCTTTATGAAATTTCTGGATAAGTTTGTCGTTGTTTTTATCGATGATATTCTTATCTATTCCAAGTCAGAAGAAGACCATGAGCAACACCTGAGAACCATCCTAGAAACCCTTAGAGAGCATTAGTTGTATGCCAAGTTCAGCAAATGTGAGTTTGGGCTGAAAGAAGTAGGATTCCTCGGACATATTGTGTCGGTAGGAGGAGTCGCTGTTGACCCCGCCAAGATAAAAGATGTTGAAGAATGGGAAGCCCCAACCACTCAAACCCAAGTCCGTGCATTTCTCGGATTAGCGGGATACTACCGCAAGTTCGTAGAAGGATTTTCAAGCATCGGAAGACTGATGACCCAACTGTTGAAGAAAGATAAGAAGTATGAATGGACCGACAAATGTGAAGCAAGCCTTCAAGAGCTCAAGAAGAGATTGATTTCAGCCCCAATATTGATTATGCCAGATATCAAGAAGCCGTTTGATGTGTATTGTGATGCATCCAAGATTGGTCTCGGATATGTGTTGATGAAAGAAGGCAAAGTCATAGCATATTTGTCCCGACAACTGAAGTAGCATGAGCAAAACTACCCCACCCCTGATCTTGAACTAGCAGCTGTAGTTTTAGCCTTCAAGACATGGCGTCATTACCTTATGGGTAATCGCTGTGACATTTATTCAGATCACAAGAGCTTGAAGTATATTTTCACTCATAAGGAGTTGAATATGAGGCAAAGGAGATGGATAGAGTTAATCAAGGATTATGACGTTGATATTCACCATCACCCCGGCAAAGCTAATGTGGTAGTAGATGCTCTTAGTAGATTGCCGTGTAGATTAAACACCATGATCAAAGAAGCCCAGCCAAGTTTGCATGAGGAGTTGGAGCAGTTTAGAACGGAGCTAGTTAGCAAAGGATTTTTAGCTAGCATTGAACTTCAACCCACTTTGATTAGTCAAATCAAGGAAGCCCAGAAAGGAAATGCAAGTATCGATGGAAGCGTTGTATTGGTACAGGAAAGGTACCTGGATTTACCGAAGATGAAGAAGGAGTTATGTGGTACAAAGGACGTATATGTGTGCCAGCAGATTCGGAGCTGAAGAAAGTTTTCATGCAAGAAGCTCATGATAATCTTTATTCTATCCACCCTGGAGGAACGAAGATGTATCAAGATCTGAAGGAGAAATTTGCTGGCACAAGATGAAGAGAGAAATCGGAAGCTACATCGCCAAGTGTGATATCTGTCAAAGAGTCAAGGCAGAACATCAGAGACCCACTGGACTATTACAACCATTGCAGATTCCGGAATGGAAATGGGATTCCGTCGGAATTGACTTTATCACCGGTTAGGCTACTTCTAGTAGGGGAAATGCCTCAATTTGGGTCATAGTTGATAGACTGTCCAAGGTAGCCCATTTTATAACTGTCAAGACAACCTACTAGAGTTCGAAGCTAGCAGAGTTGTACATTGGTAGAAATGTCAGTTTGCATGGAACCCCCAAGACCATAGTGTCGGATCGAGGAACCCAATTTACCTCAAGATTTTGGCAGCAAGTCCAAGAAGGATTAGGGACCAAGTTGAATTTCAGCACAGCTTATCACCTGCAGACCGATGGACAGACTGAAAGAGTCAACCAAATCTTAGAAGATATGTTGAGAGCTTGTGTGTTAGAGTATGGATCAAAATGGGAAGATTGTATGCCTTCCGCAGAATTCTCATACAACAACAGTTATCAAGCCAGTCTGCAATTGGCCCCATTTGAGTTCTTATATGGAAGAAACTGTCGTACCCCTTTGAATTCATCGCAAGTAGGAGAGAGTCAGATTTTTGGACCTGACATCCTACGAGAAGCCGAAGAGAAGGTTCACAAAGTCCGTGAGAACCTCAAGACCGCCCAATCCAGACAGAAGAGTTATGCTGACAAGAGATGTAGAGACCTGACTTTCAATGTCGGAGATTTTGTGTATCTCAAAGTTTCGCCGTTGAAAGGAATGCAGCATTTTTAGCTGAAAGGAAAGTTAGCTCCCAGATATATTGGACCCTTCAAAATTATAAATCGCCGAGGAGAAGTATCATACCAACTAAAACTGCCAGAGGAGATGTCAGCCATCCATAATGTGTTCCATATCTCGTTACTTCGCAAATGCCTAGAAGTTCCGAGAAGACCGAAGTTTTCAAGAACATCGATCACTAAGCCATTGATATCAACAAGGATTTGACGTATCGTGAAGTGCCCATCCGTATCTTGGAAGAAGCTTTTAGAACTACCACGACCCAGAGTATCAAATTTCTCAAGATCCAATGGAGCAATCATACCACGAAGAAGCTACCTGGGAGTGAGAAGATTACATTAGGACTGAGTTTCCAGATCTCTTTAGTTCCTAGTCTTTCTTAAATCTCGGGACGAGATTTTGTTTAAGGAGGGAAGGTTTGTAACATGCCAAAAACTTTAATCAAAGTTTATCAAGTTCAAATCCCCCAATTTAGGGTTAACAAAAACTTTTATTAACAAAATGTTTATGAATGCATGTGTGTGTTGCATTAGTGTAGAATTGTTTGAAAATGCCATGCTTGATTGTTCTAAATATTATGAAATGGCTAATAGGTGAATGCCACATCATCTAGACCATTTACAAACAAAATCCAAAGAAAAATAAATCAAATAAGAATAAATAAAGCAAATGGTCATTTTGACGAAAATTAACCACTAGGCCACATTATGTGTTCCTAAAAGAGAAATTCTAACAGAAACATTTCTAGTTCTTTACACCCCTTGCTAGACAAAGTAAAGATGTACCAAGGCCCACTTTACACACTTACAGAAACATCTAGCAAAACAATTTAAATGATATTTGAAAATTGAATCCAATTCATTTGTGAAGACCACACTTTTTGAAAAACCTACCAAATCAGTTCACCTTGACAATCCAAAGCAAACCTAGTCTCTCAAGCTTAAGTCAAGTTCACCCAAAAAAGTTTGAATCAAAAATTCAATATTAAATCTCATGCGGGCATTGTGTCGAACACTTGGTGAGCATAGACATAGCTGTCAAACTTTTATTGTTTTTGATCAATGCTTTGTCTACCATTTGTCGCCAAAACTTGTCCCTGGTCTCCCCCGGTCCCAACCAGCGCTGTAGAACCACTCCCCTTTGTTGTTTGCGCCAGTGTCGGGCCACCCCGAGTACCCCCATGCCGGTCGACCATGGACCGCTCACCCCGGACCGCCTCGAGCTCACCCATGATGCCTAGGAGGTAGCTGAGACCACACTGCCGCCCCCTGTCCACTCCCCGAGTGATGCCAAGCCGTGGACCACCGCAGCAAACCGTGCCCAGAGCGCTGCGCCATGCCGAGCACGCGCCAGAGCGCCGCGCCCGACCAGCCCGCACACGCTACGCCTCGACCTCACCACCCGCGCACTGCTCCGCCATGACTCCAGCAGCCGCCTAGACATCCCCGTTCGCCGCCACTTGACCCGGAGCCACCGTGCGCCGCATCGAACACCGCCTCTGCCGCCCAGAGCACCACCCGCGCCCGATCAAATGCGACCGCCCCATGCCATGTCTTTAAGCCAGAGAGGACCGCTAGGAGACCACGCACTGTCCCCTACCTCCAGCCGGGTCGCTAGCTGCCTGTAGCGTCGCCACCGACGAGCCGCGCCCATGTCGCTCGATTCCCTTGCCGCTGTATAAATAGAGGCCTCCTCCGCCTCAATTCCTCACACCATTCCACTCCTCTCTCACCACTAACCCTCCCACACTCTCCCCGGAGCAAGGCGAGCCTCAGGTCGTCGAAATTTCCCTAGAGATCGCCGCTGTAGAGGAGAAGAGGTGCCGTCGATTGGAGCCGCGACCACGCCTCGAACCGCTGTTGTCTGCCAGCTCGAATGCCCCCATCACCGACCGTAGCTGGAGCCTAGGTGAGCCTTAACGCACCCCCACCATGTCACTAGGTTTCATTCTCGCTAGTGACCTTTTCACCGGGGATGACGAGCCTGAGCCGTTAGATTAGATTCTAATCGTAGTGCCTAGATCGCTCGGTACCGCTTCGCGAAGTAACATCTGCTGATGCGTAGGACCGGCCTATCAGCAGCCCGCTACGCCCGCACAGTGTAGCTGGGCTAGCCCATTTCCTTTCCCGCGCTAGCCCCCTATTAAAATTCGTATTTTTCCTTTTAAATTGAAATCCTATTCTGTCCACTTATTCAAAAATCAATTCAGAGAGTTTAACTTAACCAAAATGCATGATTCAAATTTTGTTAGAAATATAATTAAAATATCTATCCAAGCCCATTGGATTTAGATCAATTGGAGTTAGAGATCACATATAGCAAAAATAACAAAACAGATACTTTACAATTTCAAATATTTTTCAAAAATCAACCATGATAGCTTTTGAGTTGATTCCAATTCTCAAAAATCCCATTTGACAATACCTATCTGAATATGTAAAAATAATTAGGTTTGCATACAGTGACTTTGGACTAGTACCAAAATAATTCTATATTGGCATTTCTAGTCACTTTAAATCTATTAAATAATAATCTTAAACTTTATAAAATGTGACCAGCCCTTTAAATCACATTCCTATGTATTATAATATGTGGTGATGACATGTGTCCACATGATCCCACATTTTAATTGGAGAATATTAAATCTTAATCAATTTCAATGAGTAGAATTACTTTTCTCAAATAAAATAAATGAAACTAGTTCTTTAAATTTTGTGATGACTGTGATGATGCTAGATCATCAAGTTTGAACCTTAGTGTGCTAAATAGACTTAGTTAAGTTTTGTTTGGTGATTGTGTATCCCGTATTCATTTATAGACGAAAGTACCGACAAAGTCTACGAGGAGGAGGAGTTCTAACCCCAAGAAGACAAGGAGAACTTCAATCACTGCACCAATCAAGGCAAGCTATTATTGGAAAGCTAATACTTGCAAGCCATCACTAGATGCAAGTTAACCTATGAAAGATGCATTAGGCATGCTTTGTTATACATTTTGATTTATACCCATCCCAAGTTTTATTTGCAAGCTTTACTTTTGCTTCACCAAAGTTTCTTTACTTTTAGTGATGCTTTGTGAGATTTTGGAAAGTAGTATAGATAGCATAAAGAGTATAAAACTAGGCCTATACTAGATGTCATTCTATGGCATGAGATTGAGATTAACACTCCTCATTAGTGAACACTCTTAACCTTAGTGGCTAGTGCTAAGCATAGAACTTGATCACTTTAGATGGGAATACTTGGTGAAAATTCTTATGAAAACCTTAGAATGATGAGTCATTCTATTGAGATGTTTTAACCTGTGTTGAGAAACAAAAATGGTTTATGATGATGAAAATGTTGAGGCATGAGCCTTAGACTTTTATAAAAACTGATGGTTGGGTTCGGATGCGATACCATTCCAATTTTACAATACAACCACAATACCTGAATTGGGTAAGGCTTAGCCGAAAGTTTATATGCATTAGTATGGGTTCCCTCGCGGAAGAGGTTTGAGCTGAGGCTACCTCTTGATGATGTCCACCTATGCAGTGCCCATGATGGCACATGGCCATGGCTGGGAGGCCAAGCTCATAGGAGAGGTGCTTATACTAGAGTGTGTAAAGGTAAGGTTATGATTGATTATCCGCATACTAAGTATGATGATTCAGGGTTATCCCCGATGGATGTATCCAATTTTGTGGTGGAAGTGTACCACCTCTATAGAGTGTCAAACTATTCGAATAGACATGTCCGCGGTCATGGACAGTTGGAGTGGCCATACTGTTCCGTTGTCAGATGTTTTCAAAATGAATTCTGAAATGAACTATGATTTTAACTTGACCACAACAGGGTTGTGAATATGAAAACTAGGTTCCCAACTTAGGTGATTTAGAACATTATTTTAGCTTTATTACGTTAAATTTTAGCTTTTGCAAATAAACTTAGAGCTTAGCATTCCTACTAGAACTACCTTACTTGTTAGTGATAGTTTGCGAGTACTTAAAGAGTACTCATGGCTTTGTCCCTGGCTATTCCCGTGGCTAGACTATGAGGAGGACTATCAGGAAGATGGATGGCTACGACAACTAGGATCATCTCCCATCGCCAGCATTGCATGTGACAATGAAGATGGAGTCCACTGCTACGCTTATATTTCCGTTGCTTGTTTGTATTAAGACTAGATCATGAGATCCTTTATTTGTGTAAGACCTTATTATGGTTTCTAATGGATGATGTACTGTGATATACAACCCGTTATCTCTCACAAAAATGATAATCCTGGGAATGTGATGTATGGCATAACAGGCATCTGGGATTAAAAATCCGAGTGTTGACAAGGGAAGCCCTATGGGGCAACCCCTACCACCAAACTCATCGCAACAAATGCTGATGGGTTATCACTAGCTACTCATGGAGGAGTTCAAGCGCCAACAAAAAGTGATCGCCCAGCTCGACGAGCGTAGAAGGGCGGCGGACGAGTCGAGCCTCCGATGAGCTGTGCTCTCTTCCATCAGAGGATCCTCCTCCAGAGGCAATGACCATGCAGCTGCTAGAAGACGCTCTTGATTGGCTCACCTCACTGACAGGGAGCAAGAAGAGGCCACTCGAGTCCTCGACTACTCATCCATGACAGTGGATTCAAGGGGTAACGTGCTCCCCAAGGCACCACACACAGCGGTGACGGTGGCCACCATGTACCTGCTCAACAAAACCAGCCACCAGCAGGGGATCCACGATCCGCCATGCACCTATCTACAATCGCGGGCCTGTGATTGGTTGAAGCTGCGCTCACCAAGGATCCAACACCGGAGCCGAAGAAAAGTAAGGCTCTGGTCAAGTATTACTCTCCCTCCTCCTCCAGCGACGACGAGCATAACTTGTCGTGGCGACGCTGCTCACGTTGACATGACCACAACTACGACGCGCATGATGACATCACACAGTGCAAGTTCGACAAGATGCGCATGAGGCGCGCTCGCTCGATGGATTTGGAGGACGGCGGAACAGAGCTCCGCGGCGCCAGTTGCTTCAGCAGAGCCATATGACAAATGCCAATGCCAAAGGGGTTCAAACTCCCATTAGAGAACCTAAAGTTTGACGGCCTCCAGGATCCAAAGATCTAGCTAGAGGATCACATCTCCTCCGTCAGGCTGCATGGTAGAACCACGAGCATGGCTATGCAATGCCTCCAGCTGCAGCTGCATGGTGCTACCCATGTGTGGCTTAACAACCTCCCCCGCGGGTTAGTCTGTAGCTAGGATGAGCTGGTATATAGCATCGTGCGAAACTTCAAGGGAACTTAAAAAAGGCCCGCATCAATAGAAGAGTTAAGGGGCTGCTACCAAAAGCCCAGCAAGTCACTGCACATTTACATCCAGAGGTGGTCCATCATTAAAAACTTCACAGAGTACATCTCCGAGGACTGTGCAATCGACGCATTCATTGGCGGCGTACGCCGTAGAGACCTCATGGAGGATCTGGGCCGCTCGAAGCCCAAAACAATTGACCACCTGACGGAGATCGCGAACAGGTGGGCGGATGGAGAGGACTCAGTGAAAAACAACCGTTTCCACTCAGACGATGACGATGACCTCGGCCGTAGACGTGATCGTCGAGGAAAACGTCGGATGCACGGTTATGAAGAACGCGAAGAAGTCGACATGGTCGCAGCTGGCTACCCCGATATACGCGACGACGGAAATCGCATTAGCGGATATCGCAGCGGTGGGTACCGCGATAGTAGGAGGACCACATAGGTATGGAAATTCCATACCCGTGATGAAGCACCTAGAACGTCTATCCAAGATAAGCTATCTGGACCATGCAACATCCGCATCTACATCGACAAACATGACGGCGAGAAAAAGTCCAGCATCCGACTGCCGCGAGTTCCTCATGTTCCACGAAGGCCTCGCCCATATGAATTGTGAAGCGATAAACTAGGGCTACGGAGGTGCGCTGGGCGCTGTGGCTCGTGGAGCACCACCACCACCACCCGGGCCACCACCGCCTGCGGCTGCACCAACACAGAACAATGGAGGCAAGCAGTACCCATGAGCGCTGGGAAATATGGGCATGATCCAAAAAGGACGCCCATCAAATAGGGTGCAAAAATCAATCACTCGCCAAGTCAATTTGGCGATCAACTCCCCACCCTCAACCACCGAGTACCTCAGTGGGTGTGAATCCTGCATCACCTTCGACAAGCGAGCGCTGGGGAATATGGGCATGATCCAAAAAGGACGCCCATCAAATAGGGTGGAAAAATCAATCACTCGCCAAGTCAATTTGGCGATCAACTCCCCACACTCAACCACCGAGTACCTCAGTGGGTGTGAATCCTGCATCACCTTCGACAAGCGTGATCATCCGCATCAAGTACCTTGCCTAGGACACTCTCCCTTGGTGCTTGAGGCGCAAATTGGAGGCTTTGAGATGAGCCATGTCTTCATGGACGGTGGCAATAGCATCAACCTGATGTTCGCTAGCACTTTGCGTGCCATGCAGATCCCGCCCTCTTATCTAGAAACCTTGGACACAACGTTCCACGACATCGTCCCAGGGAAAGGCGTATACCCCTTGTGCAAGATTAACCTAGACGTCATCTTCGGCATGCCAGCTAACTTCAGGCGAGAATGCCTGGAATTCGAAGTCGTCGACTGGCCCTCGTAGTATCATTGAATCCTTATATGTGTCGCGTTCGCGAGGTTCATGGTAGTGCCACACTACGCCTACCTGCAGATGAAAATTCCAGGACCGAACGACATCATCACCATCAGTGGAAACTTTTCCAAGTCAGACAGCTGAGATATGGAAATCAACAGAATCTCCCAATCCTTCGGAATGTAGTAGGAGCTAGCAAGGCTGAAAGAGTCGACAGACAATAGCCTTCCTCCTCCTAGTAAGCCAAATGCACCTGATCAATCCTTTGAATCGTCGGTGCACACCAAGGCGGTCTAGGTCCACCCAATGGACCCGACTAAGATGGCCCTCATTGCCAACAACTTTAGTTCTGCATAGCAAACTCGCTCTCATCGAATTCCTTTGTGATCACTAGGAGATCTTCGCCTGGTCTCCAGTAGACATGCCAGGAGTTCCCAGGGAATTCGTCGAGCACTCCCTCAACGTGAATCCTGAAGCTAGACCAGTAAAACACACGATACGTCGACTGTTGGAGCCAAGGGAAAAAGTGCTCGGTATGGAAGTCAACGGAGTCCTTGACGCTAACTTCATACGAGAGATCAAGGAGAGCACCTTGGTAGCAAACCCCATGCGTGTTCCTAAAAAGGACATGGATATCCTGCGGATGTGCATGGACTTCACTTCCCTGAATAAGCATCGCCCGAAGGACCACTTCCCATTACCGCAGTTTGATCAGATAATCGATTCAACCGCGGGATATGAGCGCCTCTATTTCCTTGACGCCTACTCAGGCTATCACCGGATTCGAATGAAGGAGGAGGACCAGGAGAAAACAGCTTTCATCACGCCTTTCGGCGTCTTCTGCTACACAGCAATGCCCTTTGGGTTGAAGAATGCAGGAGCCACCTATCAACGGTGTATGCAGGCCTGCCTCAAGAGCCAACTTGGTCGAAATATCCAGGTCTACGTCGACGACATCATTGTCAAAACTAAGAAGAAGGCCTTATTACTTGATGATCTCCGCGAGACCTTTGACAACCTCGACCGCTACCGGATCAAGCTAAATCTGGAAAAATGCGCCTTCGGCGTACCATCCGGGCAACTGCTCTGGTACCTCATCTCTACGTGAGGAATCGAGGCAAACCTAAAGAAGATAAAGGCCATACTGGCCATGGAAAAGCTAAAGAACGTAAAAGCCGCCAGCAGCTAGCTGGGTGAATTCGGCGCTCAGTCGATTCATCAATCGAATGGGCGAGAAGGCGCTACTGTTTTACCAACTCCTCCATAATAAATACACATAAATGATCATCCAGGGACTCTGAAGTTTCCTTCTGGGTGGATGTCCGGGCAACCATTTGATGACCCCCCGCGTGGGGGGAGCTTGATGAATTGGCGCTGGAGTTGGCCGCTACCTGGGGAGAGCACGGATTCTCCTCCACGTCCTTGCCTTTGGAGTCTACGACTCCGGTATCTTTCAGAAAGCGACAATCATCGGAGGATGATGACACAGTGTACAACTAACTTCAAGGAAAAAAGATCCCCAAGACATGGAATTACAAAAGCAGCATCGAAAACTTTACCAGTCGAAGTCATCGAGGTCGAAGGATTCCTCTAACTCATCCTTCTGCTCCTTCAGCTTCCTCCGTGCAGGAGGAGCTACAACACGCATGGGCACTATAGGGATTGGGGCATCCACCTCAGTCGAGGGGACTTTCAGTGTCTCTGGCGACAAGGCATCCGAGTCCTTGCTCCGGGAGCGCTTGCGAGTGTAGTCCTGATGGATCTGAAATATAGGCATCCACGTCCACATTTAAACTAGATATTATTTATATTTTTGATGAAATATCTCTCTAAACACTGCCACTAATGCCTTATGATCAAAGGGGTATGCAATCCTTTCTTTCTATTTTTCCCTATGCAGATAATGACATTTGATGATGGGAATCACTACATTAAAGTCAAATATACGAGATTTCCAACAACCCGAAGAAACTAGGAGGCGTGAAGAGGAGGTGAACGCTTTAATGACCAACTATATGACCGGAATAAAATGTCGGTCGTATAGTTGCCATCAACACCGCTAGGTCAAATAGAACAACTTTCGTGAAGGGAACCCTATATAAAGAGGCCTCGGGAGACGAGAAAAGGGCCGCTCTCGAGACCATCAACCACCTCCAGATCTCCATCCACAACACCGAAGAGCCACCGGAGGAATAGACTTAGATCTAATCGCTCCACCACCATAGCCATATTCCACCACTTTTAATAGTAGATCTCTTCTTCGATTGGTGACATTGTAAGACTATTTCTATCAATCTCATGATTTCCACTACAATGTTTATGATCTTTGATCTCATCTCTATGTGTGATTAATTCTCCTTGGGCTAAGGGCTTTGTCCTAGCCATGTAGCTTTTGTGCATGTTATTTATGACGGGATCATGTATTAGTTTGTATGACATGATGATTATTGTATCCTCTCTTGCCTTAATCTAAGGACTTGTCAGGTACCCAAGACGCCAAGGATTGAGCTAGGTATAGGGAGTATGAGTAATGACTAATCTACAGGTTGGGAACCCCAGTGACAGAGGGGGTAGTGCGGTTGTACGCGCGGGGTTTACTTGGGATTAACAATGACGTCACTATGCATATCATTAGTTCTATTTCTTCTATGGATGAGACTAGTAGGTTATTGCTATAAGCAGTTGTGGAGGCAATAGCAATTATGGATACACTACCCACATATAATTTATCTTGCTCTAACAATTACATGCATACTTTATCTTTATCTTTTATTCCCATCAGATGTTTTGCACAGCTACAGGTGAAACCGAACGCCCTAGGACCTCTCTCTCCATCATCGAAAAAAACAAAAAGACACAAACTCTTGGTCCAGTAAAACCACAAAAGGAATTCTATACTCCCGAATGTGCGTTAAAGTAACTTCACTATGCTTCTGCTTCCCGAGGATTCGATAAACCTAGGTCTACTAGGGAAAAAGAGATATACTACATCCATAATCCGGATCGAATGTATCAACCCTTTTTCTGGCGCCGTTGTCGAGGAAGCAATAGCTACCATGGTGAGGTTAGTAGGAACCTTGCTAGTTTTAATTCATGTTTTAATTTTTGTTAGTTTGCTTTCAGTCTTTATTTGTAAAATCAAAAAAATTAGTTAGTGCTTAAATTCTTGTTTTTATTACCATAAGTCTCTGTTTAAGAAAACCCAAAAACTTAGGAAATATGGCTGAAAAGAAGCTTGGGGAATTTGTAACTCCCAATAATGATTATTTGTGTACTCCTATTACTCAGCCAGCAATTGCTGCTAATGACTATGAAATTAAGCCCCATTATTTAAGTTTGATTCAACAGAATCAATTTGGAGGCTCTACTGTTGGGGACGCAGGTATGCACTTGAATACTTTCACTATTGACCCTAATGCGGTCAAATTGCGCTTATTTCCTTTCTCTCTCAAAGGAAGAGCAAAAGAATGGTTGCTAGCTTTCCCTAAAAATACCATTACATCATGGGTGGGATGTAGTTATTTATTTATGTCTGAATTTTTCCCACCTGCAAAGACTATGCAACTAAGATCTAATATTACTAGTTTTAGACAGGAAGAGCATGAGCCACTAGCGCTTGCATGGGAAAGGATGAAATAATGCTTAAGAAACTATCCCAGCCATGGAATGGAAGATTGGTTAATCCTCCCAATACTACAGCTGGAGGAATATTTATGGGTAAACATATTACTGAAGCGAAGTAGCTGCAAGACAATATGCAATACAACCATGCCCAACTGCATGTGGAAAGATCAAACACGAAGAAGGTGAACTCCGTCTCACCACAATAAAATGAAGAACTCAATGCTAAGCTGGATGAGCTCATATTAGCCGTAAAAGGTAAGGAAACCCAGGTAAGAGCTATCCCCGAAACTAATATTGAAGAACTAGACTTCATAGCTCGTAATGATTACAACCATTCTTGGAAGAAGAATTATAATACTAATTTCCAAAAACACTATTCTAGTCCTGCAGGTAACTCTAATAATAATATGGGATCTAGTAATGGTAGTATCCAAGAAACACTTAAATCTTTCATAGACTCACAAAATGAGCAAAACAATATTCTTGTTAAAACAACGGAGAGCCATGATGCTATGCTTGGTAAATTATCTAACAAGTTGTAAGTGTGAGGAATGAATTGCAGGCCCTCCAAGAAAGGACGAGGATTGTAGAGGCACAACTAGGTAAGATAACTGATAGTCAAACTCTCATTCTAGCTAAATTTGCATGTAAAGCTGAGCCCAATCCTGTTGAAGACCTCAAAATGATGAGAATCCAAAGGGAGGAGCCTAAAGAACTTGATTATAGTAATCTCCCTCACCAAGTTACACCGTCGAAGATCTTGTAAAAGGATCAACATCGAGATTCCGGTAAGTGAAGGAAATGATGAAGCCATGTATCAACACTTTGTTAATTAGGTAGCAATAAAGGTACGTGAGCTTGAAGAAGAATATAAGAAAATTGCTGAAAAATTACCTGTTAAGCTTGATGATATATTTGAGCCTACTATTAAGATTAAAATTGGGACCAATGAGATAGCCGCACTTTGTGATCTAGGTGCAAGCGTTTCAACAATTCCAAAGAGTCTTTTTAATAAGTTAAATCTTGGCTCTTTTGAAATCACCGAGTTAATACTACATCTTGCAGATTCTACCTACAAACAAGACGTAGGAATTAAGGAGAATGCTTTAGTATACATTAAAGGTTGTCCTGCTCTTATTGATTTTGTTATTGTTGACATGCCTGAAGATGCTCCTACTACTATTATATTAGGTCGTCCTTTATTAAGAACTATTAAGGCCTTGATTGATCTCCACGAAGGGAACGTGAAGCTTCAATTGCCTTTGCGGGATCCTTTTGTTATTCATTTCCCTAGGAAGAAGAAAACCAAACATGATGAAAAGCAGGCCATCACTTTGAAGGCCAACTATTTTGGAGTGGGTGTTCCACTTATCTGGCCTAAGTGAGCAACATCACGGTCAAGCTATTAACCATAAAAGAGTGCTGCATGGGAGGCAACCCATGTGAAATAAAGGTTTGAGTAAAGTTTTAAGTTTTTGGTTTAAGTTTATGTTTAATAAAGAGTGCTAGAAAACTCTAGTTGAGGAGAAAAAATTCGGCAGTACTAAAAATCCTGTTATATACATGCTATTGTTGGTCGACAATTTTAACTGTCAACTTTCTTTCAAAAACAAGGTATTTCGCTAAATTTAAGAATAAGAAGTAATTCTCGAAGAAAAGGAAACTTTTTGATGGGTACAGAGAGTTTAACGACCAACTATACGGCGGGAATAAAAAATTGGCCGTATAGTTCCGGCCGTATAGATACTTTTGCCATCGATAATTTTTCTTTCAAAAGTACTGATGGTTTAACGACCAACTATACATCGGGAATACAAATTCTGGCCGTATAGCTCTGGTCGTATAGATATCGATGCTTTCATACAAATTCTTTTCCAGGTACAGACGGTTTGACGACCAACTATATGGTGGGAACATATTGTTCCGGCCGTATAGATGCGCTGCCAGGTGGAAACCCTAAAATTTTGACAGCAGGCCATCTATACGGCGGGAACACATTGTTCCAGCCGTATAGTTGCGTCCGACCACAAACATGCCAGGGGAAGTACCTCCAACCCCAAAATTTCAATCCTTTTTCTTTCTTCTACCTCCAAACTCTCTCAAAACCTCAAGAGATCTTCATCTCTACTCAATTTCGTTTGATTTCCTCACACTCAAGTGATCTACAGTATGTTTCTCCTCCGATCCTCCAATTATTTTTTGCAAATTCATCTTTGATCCATTGTCATTATAAATCTAGGGTGAGACCTACTATGAACTAATTGCCATGATTCTCTTGCCTAGATTATTATTTTGAGGGGATTCTTTAGTGTGCTATGATGAGGAATATGTTATGCTTATTATTGTTGGATCAAAAAGTTTTATTTTTATCTTTCCTTGTTATTAGATGATGAACACAAGGAGCCAAACTCATGTTCGTGACACCGCTAGCGCTTCTCGGGTTGTCACTCAAGAATGCATGGGGATACGGTTTATGAATGAGCTCCAACATGATCGCTTCGACAGGATCAAGAACCGAGAAGTGAAGGCAACCAAGTGGGCTTGCCCCATTATATTGAACCAACTTGGTATTTCTGATGACTTCAATTTACTTTGCAATAAGGTAGGCCTGCAAAACTTTGTATTCAATAATGTGACTACCTATCGCCGTTTGACCATTAAATTTTTAAGTTCTTTGCAAAGCGCCGTTAAACTATGGCATGGAGAAGACCGGATTTATTTCTGGCTCATGAACAACAATTATACTTTATCACTAGATGAATGGTGCACATGCTTTAATTTTCCAAACAATAATTATAATGATTTGCGTGCATCCTATACTGGCTTAGACCCTTCCCCGGAACAATATTACAATAGAATGAGCTTCACTTCTAGAGTGAGCAAGGGGAAGAACATTCAACATCCTGTAGTTTGCTATTTGTTCTATATTATTGCTACCACCTTGCAGGCACGAAACGAGTTCACGAGACTCAATGAGGAGGACATCTTAGTCCTCGTAAAGGCTTATGTCAACAACTGCAACTTGTCACTCAACTTGGGCGCAATCGTTGTGTGCTACCTGGAGCACCAATCCTCTCAAAGCCAAGGACCAATCACAGGTGGAGGCATCATCACCGTGCTTGCCACTGCCCTAGGTATCAACCTAGGTGAGTTGCAACCTATGCTAGGTGAGCGACGTGTCGGTTTGTCTACTTTAAAAAGCTTGTGTAATGCTTACTAGTAGAGGTGGTGTTTATTACTTACATATTGTTGGAGCTGGGCATATCTACCCCGCTCCTTTGCCTTGCTATATGACTTCCAGGTTGAGCAACACCAACCCGAGGAGGAAATTCCGGACGAGGATGAGGACTAAGAATAGGAGCAAGAAGTTCCTTATCAAGAGGAGCAGCCATCAACCCAGTTTGCTACATACCAAGACTTCCAAGAACTTGGAGGGACTATGGAGAGGATGCATAACCTCTCTTTGAACCTCCGGGAATCAACTAGTAATTTATCAACTCAATTTGCTAACTGGATATCCAACTTTTTTCTGCCACCACAATGATTTGAAGGGCTTGCAAAAGCCTAAGCTTGGGGAAGTTTCCTCATCTATCTTTATTTGGCATTCATTTACTTTTATTTATTTTCGAGGTTATGTTTTTAATTCGAGTTTATAAGCACTCGTGTTGGTTTCCCCAACACTTTATCTTTATTTATTTCTATTTTCTTTCGAGATTTTCTAGTCGAGCTTTGCTGCCAATTTTCTATTCTTTAATTCCCTCTCTTAAAAACAACAAAAAGATTTCTCCATTTATCTTTATTTTTCCCTCTTTGTTTTCTTTCCGCCTCGAGGTTCTCATGTATTTGTAGGAAGAGTGATTGACTTCGAGTTTCCAAGAAACAAATCAAAAAGGAAGAGGGAAGTGGAACCAAACATGAGAGGTATGCCTTATAACTCCCCACTTTTGAAGTTTGAGAAACCCATGCTAGTTAGTAGTAAATGTTGAGATATTATATTGGTGGAGTTAGTATTGATATTGTAGTAAATTTTTGTTTGCATGGGTATTTAGTTGGGTACATTTTGTTCCAGCTCTTGTAGTTAACCAAGTCTTGGCTAAAAAAATTCTAAACAATTGTAATAAGAAAAAATCTCACAATTGAAGGCTTGGGTGTTGTAGTGTTTAGTCTTGAAGGCTTATTTATAGAGACAGTCAACACCATGGAATATAATGATTGACTTGATAGCTCTCTTTAAAAGGATTTGTTCGATTGAAATAATGTTTAGCGGTTTTTGTGAGCATTCCAAAGTTTGACTTGTGAATCATAAGAACGATATAGCTTTATGTGTGTCAAACTTCATGGGATGCCAACAACTCCGCTAGCCTACGGACGATCTTCATGGAGGAAACTCCTAGATTTCAGCTATGAGTTGATTAAACATATGTAGCAGCAATGCTATCATGGGTAAGATTCTTGGCACCCCCGGGTAGCTATGTTCAGGATGGAATCACTCCTCTTGCTATTATGAGTAATCATTGTACAAAAGGAACAAAATCCTTAGTGATGCCACGAGTGTCCATCACAGCCTAATAAACTAAATAAAATCTTTGGCATGCTCTCAATTACTTAAGAACTGAAATTCTTGAAGGATAATGAACAGAAAAGTAGTGCTTGAAGAGTCTTGATTTATGGATGTGGGAGAATTGAGATACTCTAGTATATATGCTTTTCATGACAACTCACACACTCTCAATTTTACATGATTATACTTTATTATTGAAAGGAAAGCCTATGAGTTGATTACATGACATGGAACAAAGTTTACTCATTTGAATCATCCATGTTAACAATAATTTTGCTGCGCTATAAGGATGCATGAAACCCGTATAATATGCTTGGCATTACTCTATCTATGCTGAAGTTTTTCAGATTTATAAAGCAGAGGAAACATGAGACTATCAATCATGAGTAAGATCATCATCTCGCTATTTCAGTTTAAATGTTGAGTTCCTTTTCGGTTTTAGTTTATTGGTCGAGGACGATCAAGTTTAATCTTGGGGAGGTTGATGGCTCTCAAATATAGCCATCCACATCCACATTTTTGATGAAATATCTCTCTAAACCCTGCCACTAATGCCTAATGATCAAAGTGGTATGCAATCCTTTCTTTCTATTTTTCCATGCGCAGATAATGACGTTTGATGATGGGAATCACTACATTAAAGTCAAAGATACAATATTTCCAACAAACCGAAGAAACTAGGAGCGGTGAAGAGGAGGCAAACACTTTAATGACCAACTATACGACCAGAATAAAATTCTGGCCGTATAGTTCCGGTCATATAGTTGCCATCGACACCGCTAGGTCAAACAGAACAACTTTCGTGAAGGGACCCCTATATAAAGAGACCTCGGGAGACGAGAAAAGGGTCGCTCCTGAGATCATCATCCACCTCTAGATCTCCGCCCACAACACCGAAGAGCCGCCGGAGGAATAGAGTTAGATCTAATCTCTCCACCACCATAGCCATATTCCACCACTTGTAATAGTAGATACCTTCTTCGATTGGCGACATTGTAAGACTATTTCTATCAATCTCATGATTTCCACTACAATGTTTATGATCTTTGATCTCATCTCTATGTGTGAGTAATTCTCCTTGGGCTAAGAGCTTCGGCCTAGCCATGTAGCTTTTGTGCATGTTATTTATCATAGAAGGGATCATGTATTAGTTTGTATGACATGATGATTATTGTATCCTATCTTGCCTCACTCTAAGGACTTATCAGGTACCCAAGACCCCGAGGATTGAGCCAAGTATAGGAAGTATGAGTAATGACTAATAGGCAAGATGGGAACCCCAGTGACAGAAGGGGTAGTATGGCTATATGTGCGGGATTTACTTGGTATTAACAGTGATGTAACTATGCATATCATTAGTTCTCTTTCTTCTATGGATGATACTAGTAGGTTATTGCTATAAGCGGGTGCGGAGGAAATAGCAATTATGGATGCACTGCCCAGATATAATTTATCTTGCTCTAACAATTACATGCATACTTTATCTTTATCTTTTATTCCCATCAGATGTTTTGCACAGCTATAGGTGAAACCGAAGGCCCTAGGCGCTCTCTCTCCATCATCGAAAACAACAAAAAGACGCAGACTCTTGGTCTAGTAAAAACACAAAAGGAATTATAAAAATCCCAAAGTTCTGTTAAAGTAACTTCACTACACTTCTGCTTCCCGAGGATTCGATAAACCTAGGTCTACTAGGGAAAAAGAGCTATACTACATCCGTAATCCGGATCAAAGGTATCACATCCCCGCTGCACTCGGGGGCTCCTTGCTCCTCAATGATAGGGACAGTGCAGACGGATTCGTCCTCCTCCTCTGCCTTGGGAGGAATTATCCCTTCCGGATGGGGAGGGAGGACAGCTGCCACTCTCCATTCCTGTAACAAACATACACAATGGCATCATAAGAAGCCTTGCAGGTAATCGAAGAACTAAAGACGAAGAATAATAAAACTACCTCTGGTGGAGGGTGACTCACGCAGAACAACTCAGTCACCTGGGAGCTTCTCCTTGGCGGTCCACTTGGTCACCCCCCGGAACCTCTTGTCCACCTCAACCAAAGAAATATTCTCTTGAGAGACACGGGTGATGTCACTAGTGCTAGTCCAGCAGTACATTGGGTGTGCCCTAGCTTGTAGTGGCTACACCCGACGATGCATCCAAGTGTAGATGAGGTCAGGGCCGTCAATCTCCTTCCCTCGAATGAATTGGAGGTCGCAGACACGACTTCAACTTCATGGACCTCACAGGGCATCACCACATTCTTCTAGGACCTCATCTTCTTCAATTCTGCTTCAGGTTGAAAGGGGCAAGCCCGTAGTGCTCGCCCTCAACCTGTTGGTCGCGAATGTAAAACCACGTATCCCTCCACCCCTATACAGAGTCGGAGCACTTGAGGGAGAAATATTGGACAGACGTGTCCACATGGATACCGCAGCCTCCAATGTCGTAGACCATAGACCCAGAACCCGATTGTCGTTACAGTTTGAAGAGCTTTTTGAAGAGGCCAAAGTGTGGCTCGATTCCGAGCCAGCACTCGCAAAGCATGATATAACACGTAATGTGCAGAATGGAATTTAGGGTCAACTAGTGCAGCTGGAGCCCATAAAAATAGAGTAACCCTCGCATAAACTTGTGGAGGGGAAGAGAAAGGCCTCGAATGATAAAGGCAAGAAACATCACCCGAAATCTAGTAGGGGGGTCACGGATTACCTCCGGGCTAGGCACCTTGCAGTCTTTTGCATCAGCAGGAAGAAGACCGTCCTAGCGGTGCTAATCGAGCTCATGTTGCTTGATGGCGGTGCACCGCCATGAACCATTGGTGATGCACATCCCCATTCCTTTCTTCTTTCTAGCCGTAGTTGTGGTGCCGAAACTGGCGGTGGCATTGCCCTTCTTTTTGGTCGCAGCAGCGATGGTGGTAGATCCAGATGCGATCGCACCTTTCTTCTTCCCCATCTTTCGTTCAGGACGAGAGCGAAGGAAGTAACTGGGAAAGGTATTGAGGTGTCCAACGCAGTGGCGTGGGCAGGAGCAGCAGAGCAGTAGCGAGTAATGAGAGAAGTGTGCAAGGAGGAAGAAGATGAACTATGGGGAATTTACCGCACATGAATCCCTACTTAACCTCAAAGGCAGATGCAATCCAATGGCCAGAAGCGCACGAGCCAGACGCGTGGTGCAAATCAAGGCGGACGCATGGCAAAGGAAACGCTGAATCGTCGCCGCACTTTGCCCACCACGCGCGAAAATCGAGGAGACGTAGTTAAAACAAAGATTACGCATGCCTGATCAAATCACAGTCCGAGACGGGGACCCACTTTCATCATGTCTCGTCAATACCTCTTGGGAGGGTGAATGAGATCATCTAATCGTCAGCACTGACGTCATCTGCTTCAGCAGAGGATACACTTGACTACTTCAGTCCTAGCTTGACTCTGCGAGTCGACCAAGCACTCGGGGGCTACTACTAACAGTAGCGCTGGACACACACCCGAAGTATTTCATAGGCATAGAACTTCCTTCATTAAATCATTACTCCTCTTCGAATAAACACTTAAATTATTTTACTCAAGGGTAACTCCCATAGGGAGCGCTGGAAACATTTCCAACTGAAACAAGAAACGATAGCAGCCAAAAGCATATTCAAAGTCCCCACTCGAGTCTACGACTCGAATAGGCACTCGGGGGCTACTCCCATAGGGAGCGCTGGTCGCGCACCCTATGAAAATTCTCTAATCATCAAAACATGTGTTGATTACATCCACACTCGAAATGGTGACTCTGCCTTACATTCTCCCTGCAAAGAGACTACGTCTCCTAGGTTACCCGAATGACCTCCACGGTGATCAAAACTTTGGATGCCGCGTTCACAACGTGAAGGTAAGACCCGACAAAGGCCTGGCAATGCACCTGCTGCGCTCTACCATATATGAATCATGCCTACAGGCACGATAAAATAAGCCTTGACGGACGCGTCGATTTCCTGCACCTAAACACCGGAATTCGAACTCAGTAAAACCTCTGTGGACTGAGTCAATAGCTTTATTCCGAATTCGACTCCAGGGACTCGAATTTGAGTAGATAGTGATGTTTTGCCCTAAGGCAGTTAACTGATCCCGATCCTTCGGGTGAATCAGGCACGCTTATCGGCAATCCCTATGACATAAACTGTAGTAACCGAAATAACTTCGGATGAGCTTATATCCCACGCACTCGAAAACTTATAGTCTCCACCCAAATTTGCGATTCGGCTGGACACTCGGGGGCGACTAACGTGGGTATACCTTACAGGTAACTAAGATTAGCCTATACGGTTCAGCCCAAGAAGAAGTACACGGTGCAATCGAAGCACAAAAAAGAGTTGGGTGGCCCGCTAGACATTCGACTTCTTGGAGGACACGGCGAAGTGTAGATAAAAACATAAAGGAAAACCCTAACATGTAACCGACTCGATCTACTACCCCGAGACCTAGCCTCCCTATATAAAGGCCAGGAGGGTGCGGCGAGGCGAAACAACGCATACACCCCCGCATACACACCGCCAGATTGCATCTGCGCACCATTGTAATCTTCGACTCCCTCGTAATCAAGAGCAGACAAGCAAGAGTAAGGTCCTCTACGAGGCCTGAACCTGGGTAAACCTCGTGTCACCTATGTGCTTGTTTGCTAGCCGATCGATGCCTCTAGTGCTCCCTAGTTCGTCGAACCTAAGTCCATCAACGATGGGCATTGATGAGTTAACCCCTCGTCAATTGGCACCATCCATGGGAAACAGGAGTGCTGATATTGCGGCTTCCTCGGCCCCATCAACTGCGATCTATGACTCCGCAGCTGTGGAGACTCGCCTCCTTTTCGGTGCCCTCAACTTCACCCTCCACGTGCCGGCAACTCGCCCGGATTTCGAGTCCGTAGGCGAAATGATCGGCTTGATGATCGGGAGCTTACGATTCCAAGTTGGTCAGCTGGGCACACTTCGCCTCCTTGATTAGCCGAAGGTTCCTACGATGGCCCGCACATCGTGGTTCCCACCACCAATCGGCACCCTAAGCGAACTCAATACCTCAAAACAGTTGAGAATACAGATGTCTGCAGTAGTTGCGAGTCTGATATGGGCGATCTAGCAATAGAAGTCGAAGCCTACGGCTCTCGATCTGAGATCTGCGGGAGCAACAGCTTCCCCTGCCACTACATGTGCGATGTCATCAATACGGGCGGTAGCGGCACTCAGGAAAATACCGGCACCAACGGTGGCATCCCAGTCACGAACGGTGGCCCCAACAACGGTGCCCCCACCAACAACGGGCCAACAGGCCGGCCTACCATCGACGGTCCCATCCCATAAGATTAGTCGCACCTCCCTGCGGGTGAACGGGCCCGCGAACGACAACTGATCAAGCTCGGTGACGTTGAGTGGCCCCGATGCAGGGAAGCCCTACGGGGCAACCCCCTACCACCAAACTCATCGCAACAAATGCTGATGGATTATCACTGGCTGCTCATGGAGGAGTTGAAGCGCCAACAACAAGTGATCGCCCAGCTCAACGAGCGCAGATGGTCGGCGGACGAGTCGAGCCTCCGAAGAGCTATGCTCCCTTCCATCGGAGGATCCTCCAGAGGCAATGAACCATGCAGCTGGCAGAAGACGCTCTCGATTGGCTCACCTCACTGACAGGGAGCAAGAAGAGGCCACTTGAGTCCTCGACTTCTCATCCATGATAGTGGATTCAAGGGGTAACATGCTCCTCAAGACACCACACGCAGCGGTGATGGCAGCCACCATGTACCTTCTCAACAACCAGCCACCAGCTGGGGATCCAAGATCCACCATGCACCGATCTACAATCGCGAGCCTGGGATTGGTCGAAGCTGCACTCACCAAGGATCCAGCGCTAGAGCCGAAGAAAAGTAAGCCTCTGGTCAAGTATTACTCTCCCTCCTCCTCCAGCGACGACGAGCATGAATTCTCACGGCGACGCTGCTCACGTCGAGATGACCACAACTACGACGTGCGTGATGACAACACACAACGCAAGGTCAACAAGATGCATGCTCGCTCGACGGATTCGAAGGACAGTAGAACAGAACTTTGCTGCGCTAGTTGCTTTAGTAGAGCCATACGGCAAAAGCGAATGCCGAAGGGGTTCAAACTCCCATCAGAGAATCCGAAGTTTGACGGCCACCAGGATCCAAAAATCTGGCTGGAGGATCACATCTCCTCCGTCTGGCTGCATGATGGAACCACGAGCATGGCTATGCAATGCCTCCAGCTGCAGCTCCATGGTGCTGCCCGCGCGTGGCTTAACAATCTCCCCCGCGGGTCAATCCATAGCTAGGATGAGCTGGTATACAGCTTCGTTCGAAACTTTAAGGGCACTTACAAAAGGCTTGCATCAATCAAAGAGTTAAGGGGCTGCTACCAAAAGCCCGGCGAGTCACTACACACTTACATCCAGAGGTGGTCCATCATTAAAAACTCCACAGAGGACATCTCGAGGACCACGCAATCGACACATTCAATGGCGGCGTACGCCGCAGAGAGCTCAAGGAGGATCTGGGCCGCTCGAAGCCCAAAACAATTGACCACCTGATGGAGATCATGAACATGTGGGCTGATGCAGAGGACTCAGTGAAAAACAACCGTGTTCACCCAGACGATGACGACGACCTCGGCCGCAGACGTGACCGTCGAGGAAATCATCGGATGCGTAGTTATGAATACCATGAAGAAGTCGACATGGTCGTGGCTGGCTACATCGATAGACGCGACGATGGCAACTGCAGTGGCCGATATCGCAGCGGTGGGTACCGTGGCAGTAGGAACACCACGCAGGTATCGCAACGCCGTACTAGCAATGAAGCACCTGAAACGTCTATCCCGGACAAGCTATCTGGACCTTGCAATGTCCACTTCTACATCGACAAACATGACGGCAAGAAAAAGTCCAGCCACCTCCTAAAGGACTGTCGCGAGTTCCTCAAGCTCCACGAAGGCCTCGCCCAGATGAATTGCGGTGCGATAAACCAGGGCTATGGAGATGCGCTGGGCACCGTGGCACATGGAGCACCACCACCACCACACGGGCCACCACCGCCTACAGCTGCACCAACACAGGACAATGGAGGCGAGCAGTACCCACGAGCGCTGGGGAATATGGGCATGATCCAAAAAGGATGCCCATCAAATCATGTACAAAAATCAATCACTCGCCAAGTCAATTTGGCGATCAAATCCCCACCCTCAACCACTGAGTACCTCGGTGGGTGTGAATCCTACATCACGTTCGACAAGCGTGATCATCCGCGTCAAGTACCTCGCCTAGGCCACTCTCCCCTGGTGCTTGAGGCACAAATTGGAGGCTTTAAGATGAGTCGCGTCTTCATGAACGGCAGTAGCGGCATCAACCTGATGTTCGCTAGCACTTTGCGTGCCATGCGTATCCCGCCCTCTTGTCTAGAAGCCTCGAACACAACGTTCCTTGGCATCGTCCTAGGGAAAGGCGTATACCCCTTGGGCAAGATTAACCTGGACGTCATCTTCGGCATGCCAGCTAACTTCAGGCGAGAACACCGAGAATTCGAAGTCGTCGATTGACCCTCATAGTACCATTGCATCCTCGGATGTGTCGCATTCGCGAGGTTCATGGTAGTGCCACACTATGCCTACTTGCAGATGAAAATGCCAAGACCGAATGGCATCATCACCATCAGCGGAAACTTTGCCAAGTCAGACAGATGCGACAGGGAATTCGACAGAATCTCCCAATCCTTCAGAATGCAGGAGAACCTGGCAAGGCTGAAGGAGTCGACAGACAATAGTCTTCCTCCTCCTAGTAAGCCAAGTGCACCTGATCAATCCTTCGACTCGTCGGTGCACACCAAGGCGGTCCAGGTCCACCCAACGGACCCGACTAAGATGACCCTCATCGCCAACAACTTGAGTTCCACATAGGAACTTGCGCTCATTGAATTCCTCCGTGAGAGCTAGGAGATCTTCGCCTAGTGTCCAGTGTACATGCCAGGAGTTCCCAAAGAATTCGTCGAGCACTCCCTCAACGTGAATCCTAAAGCTAGACTAGTAAAGCAGATGATACGTTGACTGTCGGAGCCAAGGGAAAAAGCGGTCAGTATGGAAGTCAACCTAGTCCTTGATGCTAACATCATACGAGAGATCAAGGAGAGCACCTGGGTAGCAAACCCCGTGCTTGTTCCTAAAAAGGACACGGGTATCCTGCGGATGTGCATGGACTTCACATCCCTGAATAAGCATTGCCCGAAGGACCAGTCCCCATTACCGCGGACGATCAGATAATCAATTCCACCACAGCATGCGAGCGCCTCTACTTAGTCGGTACCTACTCAGGCTATCACTAGATTCGAATGAAGGAGGATGATTAGGAGAAAACAGCCTTCATCACTCCTTTCAGTGTCTTCTGCTACACAGCAATGCCCTTTGGGCTGAAGAACGCAGGAGCCACCTCTACTTAGTCGGTACCTACTCAGGCTATGCAGGCCTACCTGAAGAGCCAACTTGGTCGAAGTATCAAGGTCTATGTCGACGACATCGTCTTCAAAACTAAGGAGGAGGCCTCATTACTCGATGATCTCCGTGAGACCTTCGACAACCTCGACCGCTACCGGATCAAGCTAAATCTGAAAAAATGTACCTTCAACGTACCATCCGGGCAACTGCTCGGGTACCTCAAGAAGTGATGAGCTCGTTGGAACCCCAAGAGGAAGGTATGATGAGCACAACAGCAAATTTTCCCTCAGTGATGAAACCAAGGTTATCAAACCAGTAGGAGCAAGGAAACAACCCCAAGGTATTGTCTTCCAACTTGGAATCCTACACAACACAACCACAGAACTTTGCCCCAACTTACAGTGAGGTTGTCAATCTCACCGGTTTTGCTGAAACCAAGGATTAAACGTACTGTGTGGAAGATAGTAATTGCTTGTAGAAAGTAAACAGAAAATAGTAAATAGATTGTAGATTGATGGTAAAGAATGAACCAGGGTCCATAGTTCACTAGAGGTGATTCTCCTTAAGATAGTATACATGTTGGGTGAACAAATTACAGCGGGGCAATTGACAGACACCGAGAAAGCATACATGCATATACTAATCATCTTGACTCCTATGAGATTTGATTGGGCATTACAACATTATACATAGACCGTAATCCAACTACATCTATAACTAATAATCCACCTTTAGGTTATCATCCGAACCCCCTCCAGTATTAAGTTGCAAGCAACAGATAATTGCATTAAGAAAAGTGTGTAAAGTAAACAATGCGATTGTTCTATGAACAAAGGATTGTTGTTTTCTCCCTAGTAGCAATAGCACATCTAGTACCTTAGAGATTTCTGTCACTTCCCCAGATTACTAGAGGCATGAAGCCACTATCAAGGATAAATACTCCCTCTTGGAGTTGCTAGCATCTACTCGGCCAAGATAGCTACTAACAACGGAAAGCATGCAAGATCACAAATAACATAGACATGATAGAATCAATAATCATTCTGAAATAGCATCTCAATATCCATCGGATCCCCACAAACACAACATGTAAGATTACAAATAGATGATCTTGATCATGAATTGAGCTCACAATATCATCTAGCTACTACATGGACCTGTAGTCCAGGGATGAACTACTCACGCATCACACTAGAGGTAGGCATGGTGATGAAGAAGGCCTCCAGGGTGATCTCTCCCCTCCGGCAGGGTGCCGGGAAGAGCTTCAGATCCCTCTCGATCTAGTGATGGAGATGGCGGCAGCTACAGACTCTTTCGTGGAATTTTGATCGGGTACTTAGGGTTTTCGTCCCGGGGGTCTTTATATGCGAAGCGGCAAGGTTGGTGGAGCGCCAGGGGGCCCACACCCCTGGTGGCGCGCCCCCCAGGTCGCGCCGTCACCAGGTGTGGCCGCCCTGGTGCGCCACTTCATCTTCCCTCCGGACTCCGGGGTTGCTTCGGGTAAAATATTGAGTTTGCCTTTTGTCCGGTCCAATTCCGAGAATATTTCCTTACTAGCTTTTGTGAAACCAAAAACAGCAGAAAACAGGCAACTGGCATTGTGGCATCTTGTTAATAGGTTAGTTCCAGAAAATGTGTAAAAATACTCCAAAGTGTGGACAAAACATAAGAAAGTAGATATAAAACAAGCATGGAACATCAAAAATTATAGATACGTTTCCAACATATTAGGCGTCCGGGCAACCATTTGATGACCCCCTATGTGGGGGGAGTTTGATGAATTGGTACCGGAGTTGGCCGCTACCTGGGGAGAGTACGAATTCTCCTCCACGTCCTTGCCTTTGGAGTCTATGATTCTAGTAACTTTCATAAAGCGGCAATCATCGAAGGATGATGACGTGGTTTTGCTGCAGCAAAATGTACAACTAACTTCAAGCAAACAGATCTCCAGGACATGGAATTACAATATCAGCGTCAAAAACTTTACCAATCGAAGTCATCAAGGTCGAAGAAGTCCTCCAACTCATCCTTCTGCTCCTTCGGCTTCTTTCGTGCAGGAGGAGCTACAACACGCATGGGCACTGCAGGGATCGGGGCATCCACCTCTGCCAAGGGGATTTTCGGTGTCTCCAGCGATGAGGCAGCTGAGTCCTTGCTCCGAGAGCACTTGCGAGTGTCGTCCCCGCTGCACTCGGCGGCTCCTTGCTCCTCAATGACACAGACAGTGGAGACAGATTCGTCCTCCTCCTCTGCCTCAGGAGGAATTATCCCTTCCGGCTGGGAAGGTAGGACAGTTCCCACTCTCCATTCATGTAACAAACATACACAATGGCATCATAAGAAGCCTTGTAGGCAATCAAAGAACCAAAGACGAAGCAATAATAAAACTACATCTGGTGTAGGGTGGCTCACGTAGAATAGGAGCATGACTGAGTCACCTGGGAGCTTCTCCTTGGCGGTCCACTTGGTCACCCCGTGGAACCTGTTGTCCACCTCAAACGAAGAAGTATTCTCCTGAGAGACGCAGGTGATGTCACTAGCACCAGTCTAGCAATACATTGGATGTGCCCTAGCTTGCAGTGGCTACACCCGACGATGCATCCAAGTGCAGATGAGGTCAGGCCCATCAATCTCCCTCCCCCGAATGAGTTGGAGGTCACAGACACGCTTGTACAAGTCTTCAACTTCCTCGGCCTCGCCGGGCATCACCACATTCTTCCAGGACCTCATCTTCTTCAATTCTGCCTTGAGGTTTAAAGGGGCAAGCCCATAGTGCTCGCCCTTAACCTTCTAATTGCGGATGTAAAACCACTTCTCCCTCCACCCCTGGACGGAGTTAGAGCTCTTGAGGGAGAAATATTGGACAGACGTGTCCACATGGATACCGCAGGCTCCAATGTCATAGACCACACACCTAGAACCAGACTGCCGCTTCAGTTTGAAGAGCTTTTTGAAGAGGACAAAGTGCGGCTCGATTCCGAGCCAGCACTCCCAAAGCGTGATATAACACGCAATGTGCAGAATGGAATTTGGGGTCTGGTGGTGTAGCTAGAGCCCGTAAAAAGAGAGTAACCCTCGCATAAACTTGTGGAGGGGAGAGAAAGGCCTCGAAGGACAAAGGAAAGAAACATCACCTGAAATCTAGTAGGGGGATCGGGGATTACCTCCGGGCTAGGCACCTTGCAGTCTTTTGCATCAGCATGAAGAAGACTGTCCTAGCGGTGCTGCTCGTGCTCATGTTGCTTGATGGCGGTGCGCCGCCACGAATAGTTGGTGATGCGCATCCCCATGCCTTTCTTCTTTCCGGCCGTAGTTGTGGTACCGAAACCGGTGGTGGCATTGCCATTATTTTTGGTCGCAGTAGTAACGACGGTAGATCCAGATGCGATCGCACCTTTCTTCTTCCCCATATTTCATTGACGGTGGGAGTGAAGGAAGTAACTGGGGAAGGTCTTGAGTGCGTCCAGCGCAGCAGCGTGGGCAGGAGCAGCAGAGCAGCAGCGAGCAATGACAGAAGCGTGCAAGGCGAAGAAGATGAACTGTGGGGAATTTACCGCACAGGAATCCCTACTTAACCTCAAAGGAAGATGCAATCCAACGGCCAGAAGCGCACCAACCAGACGCATGGTGCAAATCAAGGCGGACGCGTGGCGAAGGAAACGCTGAACTATTGCCGCAATTTGCCCACCACGCGCGAAAATCAAGGAGACGCAGTTAAAACAAAGATTACGCATGCCTGGTCAAATCTCAGTCAGAGACGGGGCCACACTTTTGTCACGTCCTGTCGAAACATTTGGGCGGGCAAATGAGATCATCTATTCATCAGCACTGATGTCATCTGCTTCAGCAGAGGATACACTTGACTTCTTTGGTCCTTGCTTGACTCTACGAGTCAACCAAGCACTCGGGGTCTACTCCTAACAGGAGTGTTGGCCGCATACCTGAAGAATTCCATAGGCACAGAACTTCCTTCATTAAAGCATTACTCCTCTTCGAATCAATACTTAAATTATTTCACTCAAGGGTAACTCCCGTAGGGAGTGCTGGAAACATTTTCGACTGAAACAAGAAATGACAGCAATCAAAAGCATATTCAAAGTCCCCACTCGAGTTTACGACTCGAATAGGCACTCAGGGCTACTCCCATACGGAGCGCTGGTCACGTACCCTATGGAAATTCTTTAATAATCAAAACATGTGTTGATTAGATCCACACTCGAAATGGTGACTCCACCTTACATTCTCCCTGCAAAGAGATACGTCTCCTGGGTTACCTGAATCACCTCCATAGTGATCGAAACTTTGGATGCCGCGTTCACAACATGAAGGTAAGACCTGAGAAAGGCCTGGCAACGCACCTGTTGTGCACTCCTAGATATGAATTGTGCCTATAGGCAAGTTAAAATAAGCCTTGACGGACGCGTCGATTGCCTACACCTAAACACTGGAATTCAAACTCTATAAGACCTCCGCGGCCTAAATCGAATTATGCCAGCATTATTCCGAATTCGAGTCCGGGGACTCGAATTTGAGTAGATAGTGATGTTTTGCCCTAAGGCGGTTAACTGATTCTGATCCTTTGGGTGAATCAGGAACGCTTATCGATAATCCCTATGACATAAACTACAGTACCCGAAATAACTTTGGATGAGCTTATATCCCACGCACTCAAAAACTTATAGTCTCCACCCGAATCTATGATTCGGCTGGACACTCGGGGGCTACTGATGTGGGTATACCTTGCAGGTACCTACGATTAGCCTATACGGTTCAGCCCAAGAAGAAGTACACGGTGTAATCGAAGCCCAACAAAGATTCGGGTGGCCCGCTGGACATTCGACTTCTTGGAGGACACGGCGAAGTATAGATAGAAACTTAAAGGAAAACAATAACTTGTAACTGACTCGATATTCTACCCCGAGACCTAGCCTCCCTGTATAAAGGCTAGGAGGGGGCGGCGAGGCAAAACAACGCATACACCCCCGCATACACATCGCCAGATTGCAGCTGCACACCATTGTAATCTTCGACTCGCTCATAATCAAGAGCAGACAAGCAGAAGTAGGGTCCTCTACGAGGCCTGAACCTGGGTAAACCTCGTGTCACCTGGGTGCTTGTTTGCTAGACGATCGATGCCTCCAGCGCTCCCTACTTCCTCGAACCTAAGTCCATCAACAATGGGCATTGATGATTTAACCCCTCGTTAGTTAGTATCTAAGTATCGCGTTTGCCTCTATGGCTTGATATTCAAAAGTTGTTTTAGAATCAAGGTTATCTAGGAGCTAAAAGAATTGTTTCAGAAACCGTCATGTGTGGCAGATATTGTGATATCTGAAACAATGTTTGGTTGTGATGTGATAGAAGTATAATATTAGTGAAATACATGTTCTCATATTGTATGAGAATTTGCGAAGGTTGGATACGCTAGGCATCCTAATCTCCCAAAAGGTTTTGGGAACTAACGTTATACTCACGATTCACCTTTATAATCTACAGTAGCCTGATCATAAAAGTTGTCATGATAAGGATGAATAGAAGATGTAGGTAAAATGTTTACTACACTAAAAGATTACTAAAGAATGGATTTTGAAAGAATGCCAAACATTTGATGATGGTGATCCACTTCAAAGTGTGAGTCTAAGGGTATTAGTATTTAACTAAACATGCTTTGGACTATGTCTCATGTGTATGGTGCTGCTATTGATGTTGATAGATTATTTTAAAGGGATTTCTATTTTCATGCCCCTGGTTCGTTAGTTGTACTAAGTTTTCCCCAGCCACTTAGTTTTTCCTCACTTTTGCCCTCCCTCCATTCCGAAACCCTCACATGCGCTCGGATGGGGGTTGCCGCCAGGTCAAAGGGTCGACGGTTACAAGCTCACCGGTGGGACCACGTTGGGGTGGGTCGTGCGTTGAGCGTTATGTCACATCGCCTCAACCGTTACATGCTGACGGGTGAGGACAAGATACACAGCGGACCGGCCATCCATCTCTCGCGGATTATGGGGGACATGGTGTGGGACCATGTGGGGCGCGTTTGGTGGTTACATGCACCCTATTTCCTAAATTGGAAGTTTTCTTTTTTGTTATTTTTATGATTGGCCTTTCTAAGAGTGCCTTTTCCCCTCTCTCTCTTGCTAAAAGTTGTGTTTTTTGCCCAAAAAGGTACCGAATCTAGAACAACTTCTCTCTTCATTCATTGTTCCTTTGCCCTTGTTTTTCCCCAATCTGGTAACAAATCTAAAGCAGCAAATCTAACCAGCACCATAAATAAATTCAGTAAACAGAGCAGATGTAGATAAAGCAGCTAATATAGATTATATAGTACGGTACTTAACGAGGTTCGACAATTACGCTGCTCAGCAGAAGTGAACAAGTTCAACACAGACAAGACAAAAGAAGCTGCTTTACGGCAGCAGCAGCATTAGCAGATCAATGGCCCCTCATGGCCTTTGCTAGGAGGGCCTCCGCCTCTTCCCTCTGGCGCCACCTCCAATTCTTTCTGCCCAGCCCCTTGACCTTGGGCGCCTTGGGCTTGATCAGGGCATGCGACCCTCCTCAATAGCCACCTTCTGGAGGTTGCGAAGGTGAAGACCGAGCGCCTGGTGCTTGGCTATGAAGCCGTGGACATTCACGGACTCGCTGCAGGTCCTCACGTCCTCGGCATGCTTCACGAGGGAGTTGAAGTCCGTGGCGTGGAGCCTCCTGGTGGGGCAGAAGGGGCACATGTAAACGTCAGAGGCGAAGAAGTTGTTGTACTGGCCGCAATTCAGCCTCCTTAGCACATGATGATTCTTGGTGTCCTTAGACTCGTCGTCGCTGTGGACGTCGCTGCTATCCTCCTGTTGGAAAAACAGTAGAGTGTAATAAGGACATGATTGAGATATTTTGATTATCAGGATTGATTATTTGCATAAATTAACCGATTGAGATCTCCTGATTATTCCCCAAATCTCAAACCAAATTGAATATTGATCCCAACTACGAACATGGGGGTTCAAATATGAACAGGGAGATTCATTGAAATACAAGATCTAACACAAGAGGACTACCTACTTTAAAATACGAACAATCGAGCCCTAATAACATACGATCTAGCATCCAACGATGGGAATGGGGGAAGAACAAGGGAAGGGGAGAAAACCCCGGCTACCTCCGACCATGGGTCAATGATGCTGGTGTTATAGGGGTTCTTCAGCCTTATGTAATCAACCTCCTCGTAGGGGTCCTAGCCGAGAAGGATCTGCTCGAGACCGGTGGGGCCTCCTCTCCGACAGCTACGGTGGATGCGGGGATGGGGACAACGGTTGCTTTTGATGCCTAGACGGGGATTTGTACAGGGACGGGGCCTCCTCGCCGATGGCCTTCGAGGCACCAATGGCCATCACGCCGTTCTTCTCCATCATCGGCGTGGTTGGGGTTTTCTTGGGGGTTTGCAGAAGGCGATGGGATAGTGGAGACGGTTGAGTGAGCGAGTGTGTGATGAGTGAGAGTGAGGAGGCCTCTATTAAAGGAGAAGGGAAGCGATTTTTCGTTGAACCACCGTGCATGGCGTAACTGTGTACGCTACTACACCATGCACAGCCACACATATCCGCTACCGCACCGTGCACCGCACACGCATACCGTGAGTCACGTTTTTCCCTCGTGTCGAACCCTGGTGACTTAGTTGTGCTTAGTTTTGCCCTCGAGTGTAACACTGGCAGTTTGGTTATACTCAGTTTTTCCCTCCAGTACTAACACTGTTGTGTGCAATATACTTAGTGTTACCCTCCGGTGGCTGGTCAACAGAGAGTCAATGAATAGGTTTTAGCTAGCTAATCGAGTCATTTTATGCACAAGAAATTCAAAAAGAGCAAAACATAGTAGCATCTACCCAGGGAGTCTTATTATGTGACCTGCGACCATAAGAAATGTATAAACCAAGTTTTAACCTAAATCACCACTTCTGAAATCACCTACTATCTATGAAGGTTCATGGCTTTCTAGTCAAGCCTCTTCCCAAAACATCCCTCCCCAAAACATAGTTTGTCTAAATAGGCAATAATTGTCAAACTGGTGTATATTTGAATTGCAAATAGTTTGATGTATACCAAGATGTATTTTATTGTATTAAAGACGCATTTCCATTTTTAAATCTTTTTCTATTTTCTATTTGAATCCCTTTGACAGTCTTGCCCTTGGTTTTTAATTTCTACTCAGTTTTACCCTTGGTTCTTAAGTGATACTTAGTTTTCCCCTCTCTAAGTATCAATCTCTC
This sequence comes from Avena eriantha, assembly GCA_910589775.1. NCBI lineage: Eukaryota > Viridiplantae > Streptophyta > Magnoliopsida > Poales > Poaceae > Avena > Avena eriantha. Next base: position 243,677,172 of record OU342745.1, read on the forward strand.
GCACCTATGCCCATCTTCGCTTCTACACTCTGATTGGTTGAGATAGTTGTCACGTAGATCGTGCCCACCAATCGTTGATTAATACATCGTAAACGTATCTATAATTTTTGATGCTCCATGCTTGTTTTATATCATTTGTCCTATGTTTTGTCTACACTTTGAGATATTTTTATACACTTTTTGGAACTAACCAATTGAAAAGATGCCGCAAGTTGCATGTTTTCTGCTTTTTTCGGTTTCAGAAAAGCTAAAAAATGAATATTCTCGGAATTGGACGGGACAAAAGACAATATGCCTATTTTTCCCGGAGCAACATGGAAACACGAAGCAGAGACGGAGTAGGACACTAGGGTGGGCACACCCTATGGTGGCGCGGGCCAGCCCTGGTGGCGCCACCAGGGGGTGTGGGCCCCCTGGTTGTCTCCTCGCCTCGTCTCTTCGCCTATAAGAAGCCTCCCAATGAGAAAACCCTAAATAATCCAAGAGAAAGCCATGAAAACCTCCACAGTGCCGCCGCCACGGAAGAGGAGATTCGGGGGACAGAAGTCTCTATTCTGGTACCCTTCCGGGACGGGGAAGTGCCCCCAGATCCATCTCCATCGACTCGAGCGCCATCTCCATTGTCGTTGCTAACCCCCCTGTGTGGTTTTGGTAATTAACGATAATCTTTATGGACTTCTGTTTGCATTGAATTTTACCTGTAGGATTTGTCCATAGGCAATGCTTGAACCATATGTTGGCTTCAATGTTGGGAGAAGAAGAAAGTGAAGAAAATTAAGTGTTGACCAAGGTTTGAATGAGTGATCCGGAGATTGGTCAAGTGAGAGTTGATCCTATAGCAAGTGTGTCTTGAAGAGTAAAGTTGTAGTGATATATCTTATGTACCTTCAGGACACCAACATAATGAAGAAAGAAGAAATGATGTGCAAGTTCAAGATGTGCCATCTCGAAGAGATGATTTGCTTGAAGCTTGTCGTTCTATGGTTATCATGGATATGGAAAGATGATATGCCCAAGAGAGAAGCTCTACCATAGTCGAGTATGGGAGAGCAATTTGCAAGTCTTCACCAAGCTAGTGCAATCAAGAAAGGTGTTCCATCTTGAGGTGGACAAAATCGCTATCGTCAAGATCAAGTGTAATATGCTCAAGGCAAAGGTATGTTCTTCATAGGGTTTGTTTCTTACCGGTATCATGATGTTAGTTGGGGAGACCGGTGAAAGAACATTTCATGTTATCCTATGTTTTGCGTGTTAGATAACAATACTATGGAGACTTTTCATGTGAGTGTGCAGGAAGTTTTGAGGGGGGCGGATAATCCGCCCCACCAAGGGCCGGATAATCCGGCCTACCTCATCTCTCAAGGAAGCCAAGGCGCGTCGTTCGGGGTCCAGTCGGATTTTCTCCCGGAAAATCTGAACTGGGGCGGTTTTTCCTCCCTAGGCCGGATAATCCGGGTGTCGCATGGGCCGGAAAATCCGGCCCCCAGTTTTCGAGCAAAACGAGCCAAGGCGCGTCGCTCGGTATCCGGTCAGATTTTCTACCGGAAAATCCGAACTGGGGCGGTTTTTATTCCCCAGGCCGGATAATCCAGCCTCCACATAGGGCCGGATAATCCGGCCCCTAGAAGTTGATCAAGGGCAAGCTCGGCGCGACGCTCTGAGAGGGGGGCAGATTATCTGCCGGATATTCCGAGTCTAGGGCGGTGTTTCCCCAGACCGGATAATCCGGCCCTCACTTGGGCCGGATAATCCAGGCCCCAAAGGCTGCAACAACCGATTTCTGAAGGGGGCTATAAATACCCCTTCTTCCCCAACGTTCAGAACTCTTGAGTCATTCGAAATTGACGAGACCTTGTGGAAGAGCTCTAATTCTCGATCTCCCACTTCAACCACCCGAAGGTCTTGATCTTTGGTGGAATTGAAGGAGGAGAAGTTCATCATCATCAAGAATCGAGCACTTCAACTCCTCTCCATTCACTTGGTGAAATCCTTGATCTATTATTCTTGTCAATACCTAGATCTTGTTTATTGTACTTGATAAGTTTGTTTTTGTGGCAACTTGTTGTCATTTCGGGATCCTCCAAGTTGTTGTGGAGTTGTTGCCCCGCTAGTTGTGTAAAGGCGCGGGTGCCTGCCTCGAAGGGTACCTATAGTGGAAGGTGGATCAGGCATGTTGTGGCGAGATCCATCGGAGAACAGGGTGTGGCCTTTTGTGGTGTGGTGGTCTTAGTACCGCCCACCCCTCCAACGCAGACGTACTTTCCTTAACAAGGAAGGAACTGCGGTCAAACAAATCATGTGTCACGGCGTGCTTCACTTCGGTTTACTGGTTCCTCTTCCACTCGCTCTTTACTCGCTAGTAGATAGGTTTGCATATAGGGAAATTCCACCTAATAGTTTATCTAGGGAATTTACCCTTTGTGCTAAGCCTAAAATTGAAAAAGAATTAAAAATTGGTGTAGAACCTATTCACCCCCCCCCCCCTCTAGGTGCCCATACGATCCATTTCAATTGGTATCAGAGCCCCGGCTCTTATTTCGGGCTTAACCTCCTAAGAGTAGTATGGGTACCAAGGATGATGGAAATGAGGCTGTGGATAAGGTCACAATGGATGATCTCAAGTCGTTGGAAACAACCTTGTTGAAATCCTTTGAAGCCAAGATGGAGGAGATGAATCAAATGATTGCTCGCCTCACATCATCCATAGCCCCATGTCCATCCTCCTCTGAGGCTCCCACACCATCATCTAAGGAAAAGGGTAACACCAGATCCAAGGATGATGATGTGGAAGGTGAAAAACTAAATGGCTCCACCTCCAAAAAGGGAAATGGTAAGGATGAATATAGTGAGGTTCGCCACGTATATTCCCCCAACCCACCTATCCCTCATCCCCATATAAACAATAGGGGTGATCCACCCAAACTCACTGCATCCTCTTTTAACCAATGGCAATTCCTAATGAAATCTCATGTTTGCAGCTCCTCTATTGAATTGTGGAGGATTATTGAAGAAGGTCTTCCTATTGGAGATCAAACCAATCTAACGAGAAGGGAAGTTGTGGATAGCTAGTTGAATGCCACCGCTCTCTACATGATATAGCTGGGTGTGGGTCCCAAGGACATGCCACACATTGAACATCCCACGGACCATTTCGTTGGAAATGAAAGCATGAGAAGAAACAGGTATGATGCCCTTAGTAATGAAGCTGAGGGATTCTACATGTTGGATGGTGAAAACCATGAGGACATGTATAGAAGACTCAAGGGAATCGCAACAACATTTCGAAAGCATGGGGCCACTCACATTAATGATGCTTGGATAAAAAGAAAATATGTGAGTGCCTTAATGCCTTTCGAGCCAACGGATTTGAAGAGCCTACAAGGTAGACACAACTATCATCAAATGACATCCAATGAAGTCATGCAAGAAATGGCGTCATTCAAAGTGGCGGCAAAGAATGCTGAAGATGCCCATGCTCGGGCCATTGGAATGCAAAAGGGTGTCAATGTGGCTCTCAAAGCCAATGTTGTTGAGCAAGAGGAAGATGAAGGAGCTTTTGAGGGGGTATCCATGGACTGCCCCGATGAGGTCAAACGTGCTCATGGTGAGTACATGGCATTCTATGCAAGGAACTTTTGGAAGGACCCTGCCAAAGCCAAGTCTGACCTTGAGCGCAAGAACGGGTCAAATGGAAGAAGAGAAAGTGGCCCAAGATTGAGAACTTGCTTCAACTGTGGAGATAGAATGCACTTTGCCGAGTGTCCTTATCAAAATAGAGAAGACAATGGTGGCAGGCTCATTCTTAAAGAGAAATCTAAAGCTCCTCAGAAGAAGCCATTTATTAAGAAGAATGGCCCTTTCAAGAAATAACCCAAGATTGTCCTTGTAGCTCAAGAGGAATAGTCCTCCCCAATTGAAGATGAAGAGGATGATGATAGTTCCTGCAAAGTGGCTACTATAGCCACCACATCGACTCCCTCCTCTCTCTTCGACTCGCCGAATGAGAACGCCATCAACAACAACGCCACTTGCCTAATGGCAAGAGGATCCGAGGTATCAACTTCTAGCTCTTCATATCCTAAGACTAACATAATTTTGGATATGGATGATCATGACAATCTTGAAATGAAAGAAGAAGTTGTTGCCTTGGATACTTTTTTCACTAACCTACAAGGTGAGCACAAACTCCATTTTGATGCTCTTATGAGTCAACTTGCTCAAGCCGAAGATCTCCTTGAAGAAAAGGGCAGAATTGAAAGAGAAGATGCCTTGGAGATAGCTTCTTTGAAGAATGCCTTAGAAGAGGAAGAGGAAGCTCGAGTTTCTTTGGAAGAAAGACTCGAATCCCTTGAGGGGTCACAAGAAGAAGCTGTAGCTCAGCTCATTAAAGAACGTGACCATGCTCTTGCCAAGGTAAAGAAACTAAAGAAAGAAAAAGATTGATTTTGGGGCTGTTCATGCTAGACTTTTGGAGAAGTTTGATAATCTGGAAAGTGCTCACAAGGCATTGAAGAGTGATCATTCTACTCTAAATGAGTCTCATTACCAGCTCCAAACTCAATTGAAAAGGTATGATATGCCAAGTACCTCCTCTTCATCCTTTGGAAAAGAAGATCTTGCAAGAAGTTCTCAACACAAAGGTAAAGGGGTTATTGATGAGATACTGAGCAGGCAAAGGACAAACAATAGTAAAGAAGGTCTTGGTTACATACCCAAGATAAAGAGCAAGAAAAACAAGAAGAACAAGAAGAAGAAGAAGAAGAAGATTGCTCAACCGAAGACTAGCAACATTACCAATAACAAGAGTAATCATGATGGTTTTGCAGGGATCAACAATCCTAACTTTGAACTATATTGTGATTGTTATGGTGATGTTTATGCTAGTTATGTAGGGCCTTATGATTGTTACATTCCTTGGTCTATTTGGGTTCCCAAGACCCTTGTTACTAACATGAGAGGACCCATTGAAAAATGGGTACCTAAAACCAAGAAGTAATTTTCTTGCAGGGTAATGCTTCCGGTGGTTCTAAATGGGTACTCGATAGCGGTTGTACGAGTCATATGACCGGAAGCAAGGAGATCATCACGGAGATGCGGCCAAACCTTGATCACATTACCGTCTCCTATGGTGACAAGTCAAAATCTGAGGTATTGGGTCTCGGCAAAGTTGTGGTGGCTCACGATATCTCTCTCGTGGACTTCATGCTTGTTGAGACCCTCGGGTATAACTTACTTTTAGTTTGTGCCCTTGGTAAGATGGGATTTGCAGTTTACATTGATGCTGATTTAGTGGTACTCTTGTGGAGCAAGTCTCTAAAAGTCGCTTTCGTGGGATATGTCGAAAACGACCTGTACGTGGTGGACTTTTCGGGGAAAACCACTAGAGGCCCGATGTGTCTTTTCGGAAAAGATGACGCGGGTTGGCTATGGCATCGCCGACTAGCCCATGTCAATATGAGAACTTTGCAAAGTCTCCACAAGGGTGGCCACATTCTTGGACTAAAAGAAAATGTCTCTTTTGCCAAAGATCGTGTTTGTAGGGCGTGTGTTGAAGGGAAAATGCATGATTCACCTCATCGAAGGAAAACCATTATCTCTTCAAAAAGGATTTTGGAGCTCCTTCATGTGAACCTCTTTGGACCTCCATCTCATGCAAGCCTCGGTGGGAAGAAGTATTGTCTAGTGATTGTTGATGATTACTCAAGATACACTTGGGTTTATTTCTTCAAGTTGAAGAGTGAAACTCAGCAAACTGTCATCGACTTTGCCAACGAGGTTCAACGTCAACACAACGTCCCCATTCTGTCTATAAGGAGTGATAACGGCTTGGAGACCTTAAATGAGTTCCTAAGTGAAGAGGGGATAAGACATCAATATTCCGCTGCGTACACCCCTCAACAAAATGGTGTAGCCGAGAGGAAGAATCGAACTCTAATGGACATGGCAAGATCAATGTTAGCCAAATTTAAATCTCCATATAACCTCTGGGCTAAAGCAATCTCTACTGCTTGTCATTCATCCAACCGTTTATACCTCTGCAAGATCTTGGACAAGACTCAGTATGAAATACTTACTGGTAACAAGCCAAACATCTCATACTTTTGGGTATTCGGGTGTAAGTGTTTCTTTCTTATTAAAGGAGTTCGTTTATCTAAGTTTGAATCTAAGGCGTTAGAAGGTATTTTTGTTGGTTATGGTGCTGAATCCCACACTTATAGAGTCTACAATAAGCTCTCCGGAACTGTTGTAGAATCTTGTAGTGTGGTGTTCGAGGAAAATGACGGTTCCCATGCGGAGCAAGTTGGTGTTTGTGATGCAGATGTTGAAATACCCCAAGATGCCATAAGAAGAATGGGCGTGGGATTCTTCCGCCCCATTAAGGAACCCCTTGTGGCGGACCGGGAAGGACAATGCTCTACTCATATAGAGCCCTCATCGACACATACTCAACATGCTCCAACCACGGGGGAAACTTCTACACCATCTCCATCAACTGCTGAAGGTCAAGATGTTCCACAAAGCTCCAAGCCGGATTTTCCGGTTGACACCGGATTATCCGGCCACCACGCTACAGCTGACCATGTTGCTCCTGCTGGTGAAGATTGCAACGCAAGCTCCAGGCTGGATTTTCCGGCTAGCCCCGGATTATCCGGCCCCACACCAGTTCAAGCAAGTCCCAGGCCTCCTGAAGAAGCTGCCACAAGTACTCCTAGGCACTCTCCAGTTCTGCAGCCTCCTGTTATGGCTACGGATTCACCTCAAGGGCATGCGTCTCCACCACCTGCTACTGATGTTCCAGTTACTGATCAAGGCAGAGAAAATGCTTCCAATGAAGACTCAAGTGATGAATCTCCTCCTCCAAGAGACAACAAACTTATAGAACTTCGTCGCAAGGCTCGGGCTGATCGTAACCTTGAGTTGACGGGTCACACTCTCGATAAGGTTGTTGGTGATCTTCGATGAAGGGTTTCTACAAGAAGAGAATTGACCAGTTTTGGTGAGCATCAAGCTCATATCTCCATGGTGGAACCTAAGAAGGTCTTTGAAGCTCTAGAAGACCCAGACTAGGTTGTTTCTATGCATGAAGAATTGAATAATTTCGAGCGCAACAAAGTCTGGAAACTCGTGCAGAAACCCAAAGAGTGCCGCAATGTTATTGGCACCAAGTGGATTTTCAAGAACAAGCCACATGAGAATGGCATTGTTGTGAGGAACAAGGCAAGACTTGTGGCACAAGGTTACTCCCAAGTTGAGGGCATAGACTTCAGCGAGACCTATGCTCCAGTGGCTCGCCATGAGTCCATCCATATCCTACTTGCTTTTGCTGCTCATAACAATTTTAAGTTGCAGCAAATGGATGTCAAGAGTGCCTTCCTTAACGGTCCTCTACATGAGTTGGTATACGTAAAGCAACCCCCGGGGTTTGAGGATCCTAACTATCCGAACCATGTCTACTAACTCGATAAGGCACTCTATGGCCTTAAACAAGCCCCACGTGCGTGGTATGAGCACCTTAAAGAGCTTTTGTTAGATCGTGGCTTCGAAGTTGGGCAAATCGACCCCACTCTTTTTACTAAGAAGGTTAAGGGGGAGCTCTTCGTATGCCAACTATATGTAGACGATATCATCTTTGGTTCTACTAACAAAACTTTTAATGATTAATTTTCAAAGCTTATGACTGACAGGTTTGAGATGTCTATGATGGGGGAATTATGATTCTTTCTTGGATTCGAGATCAAGCAACTTAGAGAAGGAACCTTTATTAATCAAGCAAAGTACATCCAAGACATGCTCAAGAGATTCAAGATGACGGATTTAAATGGTGTCGCCACTCCGATGCAAACAAAGTGTCATCTTGAACTTAACCCTCATGGTAAAGATGTGGACCAAAAGGTATACCGGTCCATGATCTGCTCTCTACTTTACCTCTTCGCATCTAGACCCGATATTGTGTTGAGTGTGGGAGTGTTTGCAAGGTATCAAGCAGCTCCTAAAGAAAGCCACTTAGTGGCGGTCAAGAGGATCTTTCAATATTTGGTTCATTCCCCCAACTTTGGTCTCTGGTATCCCAAGGGCTCCAATTTCTCTTTATGTGGTTATACTGACTCAGATTAGGCTGGTGATAAGGATGATCGGAAATCCACTTCTGGAGATTGTCAATTCTTGGGAGGATCTTTTGTATGTTGGTCCTCCAAAAAGCAGAATTGTATATCTCTCTCCACCGCCGAAGCTGAATATGTTGCTGCTGCCAGCGCTTGTACTCAATTATTGTGGATGAGGCAAACTTTAAAGGAATACGGTGTCAATTGTGACAAAGTGCCTCTTTTATGTGATAATGAAAGTGCAATCAAAATTGCGTACAATCCCGTTTAGCACACAAGGACAAAGCATATTGAGATTCGGAATCATTTTATTCGAGACCATGTTGCCCGCGGCGATATTGATCTATCCTTTGTGAGCACGAAGAACCAACTGGCGGATATTTTTACAAAGCCACTTGATGAAGCAAGATTCTGCTATTTGAGGAATGAGCTAAATATCATTGATTCCGGGAGCTTGTCTTGATTACCCATGCACTCACTCGTACATCTCAATCCTTGTCTGGTCTAGGTGTGGGCATGGATATAGGGGGAGTGTGGTCCTAACTCATTGGGCTAACCCTCCCCCCATAATGCCAAAAGCAAGATAAAGCATTTCTCTTAATATCATTTTGTGATATGTGAGCTTATTGATGAGTATTGGTCGTGAACCCAAGATATATCTTCACGGTGTCACACCATACACTCCAACAAGGTGGCTTCGGCCACCGCCCTCTCCCTTGAGGAGAATTGGATCTTTTTGGATGTTATTTGCTCTATCATGTTCTTATGGGAATCACACTCAATCTTGGCTTTTATTTGATTTGGATGTTGCTATTTTGAGTGTCTAGTACCATCTCAGTTTGGCTCTCTTAATCCTAAGCCTTCCCTACCCCTAAGCCATCTATTCTTGCACACAAGTCCCTTGTACACCTTGTGGGGGTGTTGTTTGGGGTCGTGCGGGCCTGGTTCTGTGTATAACAGAATCCCAGAATTTAGGCCAAATAATCCGGGCCAAGTGTTGGCCGGATAATCCGGCCCTGGCGGATTTCATCTTAAAGGGTAGGGCTCGGGGGGAAGGGCTCATATCGAGCAGCACTTCTACCCCAGCCCTCTCCTCCTCCACAGCCGCCGCCTGCAGCCCCTCACCCTCCCCGGAGCCTCTCCGACCACCGGATTTTCCGGGCCTCCCCGGATCTTCTTCTCTGTGCCTCCGCGTACCTTCTGCTCTGCGTTCTTCCTCCAATGAGTGAGGGTAACTCCCTCTCTCCCCATATTTGGCTAGATGTGTATCTTTTTGGGTGGAACGTTGTCTAGAAGGATGTGTTTTCGCATAGAAATCGTAGTCTTGAAGTTTCTAGGCCTGATCTACCTTTTTGCATGCAATCTAGGTGAAATCGAAAATTTCTGCTAGGGCCGGATTATCCGCCCTGGCCAGGCCGGATAATCCGGCCTGACAGATTCAATTCTGCTTCAGTTTCACTATGTGTATGCATTGAGTAGTTTTGTCCTATGAACTTTTTGACTACTTTTTCCATGCTCTCTCCTGGACTTGTGTGTATGCTTATCCCCTTGCTATCGCCCTTATTCTCCTCACAGGTGGTTCCGGTGTTTCCAAGACCTACAAGCGCCTTCCTCGCGCCAAATACTTTCGGGACGACGGACAGGGTAACTTATTGGACGAAGTTGAGTTGAGGAGAAGAAAGAACGAAGAGAGGCGCATGGCTGAACAATCCAAGAGGACTAGAAAGGGGGTGTCCAAGAGGAAGGGCAAGGAGCCCAAGATCAACTACAGGACTTTGGATGTGGTCTCCTTTTCCGCCATCCGTCACCGTGACTTGTTTGCTGAGCTGCCTTGTGATGATGAGCTGGGGGATACCCGTTTTTGGTGTGCAGAACAGAAGGGGATTTATGAAGACATCTATGCCAGGCTGAACATTAGGCCTATGCACCCACTGGTACTTGCTGATGCTTTGGAGAAGGCGCATCTTGTGGATGCGATGTATGTGGCTGAGAGGATGGGGTTGCACCATCTCATGTCTCTCCAGTGCTCCTTTGACTCTGAGGTGGTGAAGCAATTCTTCTCCACTTTGGTGATTTGTGGGGATGAGCGTCGCACTATGAAGTGGATGACTCATGATAGGCCAATGACTGCTGATTTTCACGTGTTTGCTGAGGTTCTGGGGTACTCCTTCCACAGCAGGGATAGAGCCAGCGGCCACCACATCATCACCCAGCTGAAGCCCAACAAGGATGCAACTCTCTCTCCGTGCACTATGGACAATGGCGTTGTGGGTACTGTGGCTGGTCTTGCTCCCATCTATGCTGCATTGGTGGGTCTCTTCCGTGACTCCATTACACCGCGTGGGGGCAACAATGACAACATCCATGGTCACCTTGTTCATCTACTTCAATTTTCTCATGAGGTTGCCTCCTGCGAGGACGAGTCAGTGTAGTATAGGCTGGATGTCATGGACTACATCTACCATGAGCTGTGTGATGCTATGTTCAACCGTCTGTCCATTCCCTATGTGCCCTACATTATGATGCTCGCCCGTGAGATCAAGCAGCTAAACTGGTTCCAGCGTCACATTCTCTACATGGGCGTGGACATGCTCAAGGGTCGGTACGAGGCATACAGGCAGCGCCATGAGTTGGCTCACTCCCAGCAGCTCATTCTCCACCACGTGTCCGGCGCTTCGGGTGCTCCTCCGGCTCCTACACCTCCCACTCCGTATGCTCGGTGGAACTCTTCCTTCGGGCTGAACTATGGTGAGCTGGAGCGTCACTTGTTCCCCTCTGCGCCCGCTGCTGATGATGAAGATGAGGAAGGTGACACTGAGCAACTTGAATATGAGGATGAGGTAGAGAATGAAGAAGAGGACGAGGACGAGGACTACGATGAGTGATCCCATGGGGCGCTAGCATCGCTCTTCTCCCTTTTTGGTGCCTCGATGCCAAAGGGGGAGAAGTAGTTCTATTAGGTTGTCCGTGGATTTTCATGGGTCGGGCATAAGGCACTTGCACTTTTCTATTCGTTATTTCTTGCTTATTCCCATTTAGCGTTGAACTTTAAATTCGTGATTTGGTTGTTTGAGACGATTTGGTTGTTTGAGACTCTTTATGGTTGTCTGGATTATGCTATGCCTATGGACTTCATATCATGGATTATGCTTATGGATCTATCTATTCATATCCTATTGCTGGAGGTATATCACGGAAGGCGCGCTCATATTGGTTATCCAGTAATAATTGTGATTTATGTCAAGGATGCCTATTCTCTAATTCGGTGGTATTTGTTTTTGCTCATATGTCTATGGAATAGATTCACCTATTTGTGTGCATTTGTATTCCAATGCAAAACTCTATTATGCACACATTGAGGGGGAGTCTCTTTCATCAGTTATCTCTGTCTGTCTTGTCTCTTTCTCCTACAAATCCTGGTATTGCCATCTAACACCAAAAAGGGGGAGATTGAAAGAACATTTCATGTTTTCCTATGTTTTGCGTGTTAGGTAACAATACTATGGAGACATTTCATGTGTGCTAAGTGTGCAGGAAGTTTTGAGGGGGGCCGGATAATCTGCCCCACCAAGGGCCGGATAATCCGGCCTACCTCATCTCTCGAGGAAGCCAAGGCGCATCATTCGGGGTCCAGTCGGATTTTCTCCAGGAAAATCCGAACTGGGGCGGTTTTTCCTCCCAAGGCTGGATAATCCGGGTGACCCATGGGCTGGATAATCCGGCCCCCAGTTTTCGAGCAAAACGAGCCAAGGCGCGTCGCTCCGTATCCGGTCGGATTTTCTACCGGAAAATCCGAACTGGGGCTGTTTTTCTTCCCCAGGCCGGATAATCCGGCCCCCAGAGGTTGATCAAGGGAAAGCTCGGTGCGACGCTCTGAGAGGGGGGCGGATTATCTGCCGGATATTCCGAGTCTGGGGCGGTGTTTCCCTAGACCGGATAATCCGGCCCTCACTTGGGCCGGATAATCCGGGCCCCAAAGGCTGCAACAGCTGGTTTCTGAAGGGGGGTATAAATACCCCTTCTTCCCCAACGTTCAGAACTCTTGATTCATTCGAAATTGACCAGAACTTGTGCAAGAGCTCTAATTCTCGATCTCCCACTTCAACCACCCGAAGGTCTTGATCTTTGGTGGAATTGAAGCAGGAGAAGTTCATCATCATCTTCAAGAATCAAGCGCTTCAACTCCTCTCCATTCACTTGGAGAAATCCTTGATCTAGTATTCTTGTCAATACTTAGATCTTGTTTATTGTACTTGATAAGTTTGTTTTTGTGGCAGCTTGTTGTTATTTAGGGAGCCTCCAAGTTGTTGTGGAGTTGTTGCCCTGCTAGTTGTGTAAAGGCGCCGGTGCCCGCCTCGAAGGGTACCTATAGTGGAAGGTGGATCAGGCCTGTTGTGGCGAGATCCATCGGAGAACAGAGTGAGGCCTTTTGTGGCATGGTGGTCTTAGTACTGCCCACCCCTCCAACACAGACGTACTTCCCTTAACAAGGAAGGAACTGCGGTCAAACAAATCATGTGCCTCCGCGTGCTTCACTTTGGTTTACTCGTTCCTCTTCCACTCGCTCTTTACTCGCTAGTAGATAGGTTTGCATATAGCGAAATTCCACCTAATAGTTTATCTAGAGAATTTACCCTTTGTGCTAAGCCTTAAATTGAAAAAGAATTAAAAATTGGTGTAGCACCTATTCACCCCCCCCCCTCTAGGTGCCCATACGACCCATTTCAACCGGTTTATAGGATAGATAGTCGTACTATCAAGAGGGGCTCTCGAGTGAGTAACTTGATCATATCCTTCGTGAGAGCTCAAATTGTTGCATACTTGACATAATCTTTCTTGGTTTTTATTTGGATATTATCCATGCGAGGTTCTTGAGCTTGTTCTAATATTCATAACAAGCTCTAGTTCATCGAAAACGGATTTCATATACATTCTCTATTGCGTTTTCGATATTGGAGGTTTTACCGAGTTTGTCTTTTAGATATTGGTAAAACCTTCCATTATTTGGTTCTTATCCATGAGAGGATATAGAGCTTGTCTTAATCTTCATGACAAGCCCAAGTTCATCGAAAACGGATTTCATATGCATTCTCTATTGCGTTTTCGATGTTGGAGGTTTTACCGGTTCGTCTTTTTGAGAGGGGTCAAACCTTTCGTCATTTGGTTCTAGCCTCCCTGGATGGACTATGATGTTTTTCTGTATGATCTTGTAGAGCTTATTGTCCTCTTTAAAACGACCCCAAGATCATCAAAATCGGAGTTCAGATGCAAAAGTTATGGTTCTTTTCGTATTGGTCGGTCTGCCAGTTTTTGTAAGACCGGAGACTCCAGACTAAATCTCCGGTCTATCTCCGGACCGCGTACAGATTGTCCCCCAGTTTGACCCCATTTGGCCTGGATACACTGGAGACTCCGGTCCTAGTCCGGAGACTCCGTACCGGGCGATTCCTAGGCCTAACAGTTGGATTTCTAGGGACCTATTTAAGGGGCCCTTCTTCCCCATTGGTTCCTCGATCTTCCTTGCAAGTTCTCCCCTCCGTTGCTGACCTTCTTGAGCTTTCTATCTCTCAATCACTCCATTGATTCTTTCATATTCTTTAGGGATTTGAAAGAGGAGATCTAGATCTACAATCCCACCAATCAATCTCTCCTCTAAGTGAGGGGAATATCTTCGGATCTAGATCTTGGAGTCTTTTGTGGATTTCCTCCATTGTTCTTCCTATTTTATTCCCCCATAAGATTTTGTAGCTTTGGTGGAATTTGGGAGAGAAGGACTTGAGCACTTCGTGTGTTCTTGCCATTGCATTTGGTGCATCGGTTTGAGTTCTTGGTGAGGATTCGATTGGGTGAAAGGTGAGAAGCTTTTTACTCTTGGGTTCATTGGAACCCTAGACGGTTTGGTGGTTTTGAAGGATTGTGGATTTCTTGGGGCCTCCAATTAAGTTGTGGAGCTTTCCCCAAGCTTGTTTGTTGGGAACCTCCAATTGAGTTGTGGAGAAGTGCCCCAACCTTGTGAGAGGTTCCGGATTGCCACCGACAAGTGCACCGATAGTGGAAGTGTGGATCGATCCCATTGGGGTGAGATTCATAGGAGAACAAGGGAGGCCTTTTGTGGCGTTGGTGGTTTGATACCACCCCCTCTCCAAACGAGACGTACTCCATGTTGGGAGGAACTCGGTAAAATATCGTCGCCTCCGCATGCCTCGGTTATCTCTATATCCGAGCTCTTACTTATGCACTTTACTTTGTGATAGCCTTCATGCTTGAAGTACATATCTAGCTATCACATAGTTGCTTGTCTTGCTTAGCATAAGTTTTTGGTGCAAATAGGTGAACCCTAGTTGTTCTAGGTTTTGTGCTTAACAAAGTAAACGCTACTTTATTTCTGCCTTTGTTGAGCCACTCTCTGAAAAGTTTTTAAACCGCCTATTCACCCCCCCCCCTCTAGGCAGCATCTATATCCTTTCAATTGGTATCGGAGCCTGGTCTCTCATTTTAGGCTTCACCGCCTTGAGAGTAAAGATGTCGGCTAGGGGATTTGTGCACAATGAAATGTTTATATTCGATGGTACAAATTATAATATCTGGAAAACTCGCATGCTTATTCATTTTTGGGACATGGACCCAAATTTCGAGCGTATTTTAGATATAGGTTTTTCTCCTCCTATGGATTTCGAAAATCTATCTTGTGAGGATGAGCAAAACTTATATCTCGATGCTCAAGCTTCTAATGTGCGTGTTAATGCTTTAAGCTTTACAGTTACTTCTTCAATCATACCTTTTTGGAGCGCTCATGAGCTATGCACAAAACTTCAAGATAAATATGATGTGTCCAACATTATTGAGGATGATTGTATTGCTTCCACTTCCGGCCGTGATGAGTTCTCATATTCTTCCACTTCACCAAAGTGTGGCAAGACACAAGGTAATGATATCGTGAGTGGTGATGAATATTGCAATGGTAATAGTAAGCTTACTCTTGATGATCCTTCATCTCTATCTCATTGCAATGCTTCATCTTTGGACTTAAACACGTCTAGCACTATATATGATTTACATGCCACTGTTGATAGTCCTTGCATATCATGTATAAATTGCCTCAATAGATCACATGATGATATGCTCTCTTTACCTTGTTGTCATAATATAAATGCTTCTATTTCCTCTAGTTGTTGTGTGTCTAACAATGTAGAGGAAACCAAATATTATATTGGTAAAGACATGAATTTGAATGGAGCTTCAAGTAATTCATCATCATCATCATCTCACGGTTCCCACCTATGCCTTATGGCTCGGGATTCAAAGGTAACTCGTACTTTGGAACCCAATACCTCTTGTGATGATGAGGATGAGGATAATGAGGAAAAAGAGATTAATGTTGATGATTTATATGAAAAGGGTGAGGTGGTTTATCATGCTCTTATTCAGGATAATATTGCTTGCTCTAACTTCGTTGAAATCTTGGACTTTGCTATTAAGAGCAAAGAACATATTGATAAGTTAGAAGCAAAAATTGAGGAGCATGAGAACACCATTGATAAAATGAGTAGCCTTGAGCATGAGTATGCTAATCATATTGCACATCTAAATGAAGCTCTTGAAGAGGAACAAACCACTAAGGAATCTCTTGAGGAGACCTTTGCTCTAGAGTTATCTAGAGTAAAGGAATCTCATGATATAGGTCCTAAGGTGGCTAGTGGGCTCAAAAGTAAAAATGGCTCTAGGGTCATCTCTACACTTTTCAAGTTGCTTATGCTAAACTTCTTGAGGATTTTGAGCACCTCAAAAATGGCTCTAGGGTCATCAAGGGTGAGCTCATCAAACTCACCAAGTCACATGAGCAACTTAAAGCCTCTTACTCAAAAGATCTTTCGAAGTTCCCCTCACCTCTTGCAATTAATTATGATGCTTGTGCTACTAACTCTATTTCTTGTGAAGCATCTATTTTGCAGGAGAATGTTGAGCTAGAGACTCAAGTTGCTTTGCTAACTAGCAAGTATGGGATCTTGGAAGAAAGTCATGGTAATCTATCAAGCTCCCATGGGGATCTTCTAGCCTCCCATGATAGGCTAAAATTAGCTCATGAGGCTATTATGTCAAAGGTAACATCTAATGAGCCTCATGTGGACATTAGCACTACTTCTACTCAAAATGTCATATTCTCATGTGCTAGTCCTTGTAATTCATCCACTCATGCCATTGATACATCTTGTGATGAATTACTTTCCATCCCTTGTTGCTCTAACAATGTAGAATCCACTTCCTCTAGTATTTTTGTTCACACTAACCATCTTGAGGAAATTAAAGAGCTCAAGGCTCAAGTCACTTCTTTGAATAATGACTTGAAAAACGGTCATAAAGGGAAGGCCACACTTGACAATATCTTGAGTATGCAAAAATTCCCCAATGACAAGAGTGGGCTTGGATACAATTCCAATGTCAAGAACAAGTCCACTATCAAGATGAAGCACAAGGGAAACAAGAATAATGGCCAATATCAAGTCAAGAATCCGGCCAACATTGTTTGCTTCAAGTGCAAGGAAGAAGGGCATCATGTTAGATCTTGCCCATTGAAGACGAAGCCTCTTAGTGTGAAGCAACAAGGGAAGCAGCCTCAAGCTCTACCACAAGATAGTGATGGGAATCTTTCTAAGAGGACTACTCAAGCTCTTCCTCGAGTTGTGGCTTCACCTAAGAAGAAATATGGCAAGAGAAGAACTTGCTACATATGCCGTGAGAAGGGGCACATTTCTTCCTCATGCACTATTGGTATCTCCTCATCCAACCCTATCATTATTGATCATGCATATTCTCTTTGTAAGGATGAGGTTGGAAATGTGTTTGCCAAATTTGTTGGTTCTCAATGTGGGTTCATGAAAAGAACCATTTGGGTTGCCAAGCCTATTGTGACTAACCTCTTAGGACCCAACTTGGTTGGGGACCAACAAGCCAAAACTTGATCAATAGGTATTGTTTGAGGGAATTGGAGACTTGGTTACATTATGAAGAATTGAGGGATCTTCATCATTTATTCTTCTCAAGTCAATCCATTTGGACTATCATGCTTCTATCATATATCCAATGTCCCTCCTTGCGGTAACATGCACTTAACTCATTTACATTGAAAGTTACTTGCTCCCTTATGCATGTGTTGGTTATGTACCTTTGTATGTGTTTGTACATGTTGTGCTTCCCTCGTACTTATATTGAGTTATCAAGTATACTTGTGTATGTTGGTTGTCACACCATGTATTTGTGTCTCTTGGGTTGGAGCCTTTGTTGAATTTATTTGGTATCTTTCTTGGCTCTTGTGAGAGATTAATGGACTATCCCATTTTGGGGGAGTGTTATGCTTGGGCATTCCACAATCCTAAAATGTGTGTACATGAGGAATACCACTTAGTATGTATATTTCAAGTTTATCTAGTCTCTATGTCGTATGTCTTTATCATGAAAAATTGAAGTTCCATAATGTTCATTAATCATCTCTATTTGAATGTTTTTACCTCTTGTTGAGTATTCTTGGTTTATCACATTATGGGGGAGTCATACGCTTTGTGCATATTACAAACCTAGAAAATGTGGACATTTGAGGTAGTGTCACTTAGAATTGATATTGATAATTATCTAGCTCCTAAGTGGCACATTTAGCTCAAACAAGTTCCAATTCCCTTGGATTGATTTTATTGCTCATCTTTTGGATCTTGGTTGTGAGAGTTTTATTGGTATGTGTTTCCCCATATTTGGACCTCCATATCCTCCATGGAAACCATTTGCTTCAAGTTACTTTAATCTTTTATGATTGTGTGACTATTTGGAGCTATCAAGAATCTCTATCTAAGCATCAAGCTTAATTTTTATATTTCGTCATATGCTTATTGTTGTGAATATGATCATGATATCCTTCAAAACTACCTTGTGAAATGTTTCCCCATAATTCTTGTCATTGGACAAGTGTTACTCCATATATGGTAGAATTTATTGATCATATTCATTTTGGCCTTTGCTTAAATTTTGTTCTACCTCTTTCCAACAAAATGTTTTGTGTTTTCTCCCAAGCTTTCCTTGCATCTTGTTGATCTGCTTATTTTTCGTATCCTCGTGTGTTTTATTTAATGTAGGTACTAGCGATGATCACATTTGTGTGCATTTTGCATTCAAAAGGAAAATCCTACATAATGCACTATCCATGGGGGAGCTCTCCTATATTATCTAGAACACTCATATGTATGCTTCTTGTTTTGTTCCATATCATGTTTTATGTGCTTGGAAGTTTGGTCTTTTCTTTTGGTACTTTGTGCCATCATGAAAAGTGTAGAGAGTTTGGTTTGTGTGTTGGAACCTTGCTTTTTGGGAGTTGGTTGTGTCTCATTCCTTGTTACTTGTTTGATCCCTTTGGATGAGATAAATCCTTGAGCATTGGTGTTTTTGTCTATGTTTTGCTCTTTGGCTATTGCCTTGTTCATTTGTTAAATTTGTGTCCTTTCATGTGTTGATTTGGCTCTTAGATACAATTTGGACACCCTTTTTCCATGTCACACTCTTGTGTGTGACTTCTTGGTTTACTTGGTGTTTTTTTTCAAATTGTATCTCCTTTTTTTGGTTCTTGAAATCTTGTGCATGCATATTTACTACATGTTCTATATTATGGCATGCTTTCTTTCTTGATCCAATATATAGGGGATTCTCCACCAAATCCTATCGGCTAAGATGTGCATGAAATTCAATTTCATATCAATATGCACATATTTATGTGGAGTCTCTCCTATGTATTGTAGTGTATCTAACTACTTTGGACCCAATGAGTTTTGGGACCATTGTGTACTTGAGATACATTGGATGCTTGTCTCAATAATAAGAGGATGTGGGGACTAAATGATAATTGGAGTCAAGCTAGGATAATCAACAAACTCATATCTACTTCATCCTACCAATGGTATCTCGGTAACAAGTATCCCTATAATGCATACTTTTCTAGCATCCAACCTTTGTGGTTGCATCATGGGATGATTTCCTTCAGTTGCTTTTATTGTGGTTCTTGCAAGATTTTATTGTATCATCCTTATTGTTATATGACTAAGTTGAGATGAATGCATATTTTGGGGAGTATATAAAATTCGTGTTTATGATTCACCAATCCCACATATGCCAATCTAGCAATTCTTGCCAATCATTTCCTCAATTTCTCTCATGTGCAATATGGATGAATTTGCAAGGTTTATTTGTTCTTTATGATACTTGTTGCTTTTTCCAATGCATTCCAACTATCTCTTGTTCCCTTGTGATAGTTGTGATGTATTGTTGGTGTTTGAAGGTCATTGATGATCAATAAGATAAATTTGAGCCTTTGTCCATGCTTTCTAGCAAAAATCTTACTGGTATTATCTATGACTTTATTTTGGATATCTTGTTCATTCTTGAGTATCCATTTTGTGTGTACATGTTTCTTTGTGGATGTATATCTTGGTGATTGTTGTCTACCTAGAAACTTATACACATAATTATGGCTGAATCTCTAGTTGATATCCGTTTGCTTTGGAGTCTACACCTTGTGCTCCTTTTTATTCTTTGGTGGCTCCAAATGTTTTGCTTTGAGTGCTTGACCTTTTCATTTGCATCTTTTGGCACTCATTGGTGTTAAGAAAGTTGATCTCTCATGCCTTTGTGTTGTTATGTAAGTTTGGGGGAGCAAGAATACCATGTTTATGCACTTTGCATTTAAAGCAATTATTATATTTGGTGCATAAACCTTGGGGAGCTTTCCTAATCTACCTAAGAACACATATTTTCTTTCTTGTTCTTGTTTGGTGTTTTGTTTGATTATGGGGAGTTAGGATTCCATAATTGTGCACTTTGTTGTGCATGAACCTTGGGGAGCTTCCTATTTTCATCTAAACACACATTTTCTCTCATCATAATATCTTCTCAGTTGCTCGTGCTCGTGGATTAAATGATGTAGAGGGAGTGAGGATGCCATGTTTGTGCATATTGTATTCAAACGCAAATTATAAGTTGTTCACAAACCTTGGGGAGTCTCCTCATACTATTTAGATCACTCTCTTTTGAACCTTGTCATAATATCTATCTTTTTTGGTATCTTCCTTTTGTGAAGTGCTTTTTTCGATCTTTTGATTGCTTTCTTCATTCGTTGATGCTTTTTCACCATTTTATTTCTTTGCAATCTTTGGATCCTCAGTTTAGTTTGATTTCCTCATGGTATTCTTCATTGGATACGTGCATTTCATTCCACTCATATTATGTGAAATGCACACCATATGGAGGAACTCTCCCTAAATTGTCCTTCTAAAGTTTTTCACCCATTTCGGCAATCGATGCCAATGGGGGAGAAGTTTTAGAGGGTTTTAAGGGAATTTGGTTTTGTGTTTTTAGTTTTGTACTTAAACATTTTCCTTGTGTGCTTGGCATCTTAGCGTATTGCTTTACATGTTGAATATATCGAGGAAACTCCACTACTAGTAATGGTTGGCAATATATGCAATGAAATTCAAGTTCATCCACACGTGCATAGATTGTGGGGGAGTTTGCTCGATATTGTGGTTGTACTAACATCACATACTTATGTAGTATTTGATGTTAGCACAAATTTTTGTTCAGTTAATTCCTTATATAAACCCTCTCAAAGGGATTGTCATCAATTACCAAAATGGGGGAGATTGAAAGTGATGTGTGCCCCCATGTGTGGTTTTGGTAATTAACGACAATCTTTATGGACTTATGTTTGCATTGAGTTTTACCTGTAGGATTTGTACATAGGCAATGCTTGAACCATATGTTGGCTTCAATGTTGGGAGAAGAAGAAAGTGAAGAAAATTAAGTGTTGACCAAGG
Organism: Avena eriantha; assembly: GCA_910589775.1. Classification (NCBI taxonomy): domain Eukaryota; kingdom Viridiplantae; phylum Streptophyta; class Magnoliopsida; order Poales; family Poaceae; genus Avena; species Avena eriantha. Next base: position 243,698,122 of record OU342745.1, read on the forward strand.
TTTGAATGAGTGATCCGGAGATTGGTCAAGTGAGAGTTGATCCTATAGCAAGTGTGTCTTGAAGACTAAAGTTGTAGTGATATATCTTATGTACCTTCAAGACACCAACATAATGAAGAAAGAAGAAATGATGTGCAAGTTCAAGATGTGCCATCTCGAAGAGATTATTTGCTTGAAGCTTGTCGTTCTATGGTTATCATGGATATGGAAAGATGATATGCCCAAGAGAGAAGCTCTACCATAGTCGAGTATGGGAGAGCAATTTGCAAGTCTTCACCAAGCTAGTGCAATCAAGAAAGGTGTTCCATCTTGAGGTGGACAAGATCGCTATCGTCAAGCTCAAGTGTAATATGCTCAAGGCAAAGGTATGTTCTTGATAGGGTTTCTTTCTTACCGGTCTCATGGTGTTAGTTGGGGAGACCGGTTTATAAGATAGATAGCCGTACTATCAAGAGGGGCTCTCGAGTGAGTAACTTGATCATATCCTTCGTGAGAGCTCAAACCGTTGCATACTTGGCATAATCTTTCTTGGTTGTTATTTGGATCTTATCCATATTAGGTTCTTGAGCTTGTTGTAATATTCATAACAAGCTCTAGTTCATCGAAACAGATTTCATATACATTCTCTATTAGGTTTTTGATATTGGAGGTTTTACCGGTTTGTCTTTTAGATATTGGTAAAACCTTCCATTATTTGGTTCTTATCCATGATAGGATTTAGAGCTTGTGTTAATCTTCATGACAAGCCCAAGTTCATCGAAAACGGATATCATATGCATTCTCTATTACGTTTTCGATGTTGGAGGTTTTACCAGTTCGTCTTTTTGAGAGGGGTCAAACCTTTCGTCATTTGGTTCTATCCTCCCTGGCTGGACTATAATGTTTTTATGTATGATCTTTTAAAGCTTATTGTCCTCTTTAAAACGAGCCCAAGATCATCAAAATCAGAGTCCAGATGCAAAAGTTATGGTTGTTTTCGTATTGGTCTGTCTGCCAGTTTTCGTAAGACCGGAGACTCCAGACTAAATCTTCGGTCTATCTCCGGACCGTGTACAGATTGTCCCCCAGTTTGACCCCGTTTTTAAATCTTCGTATTGCCCTTCTTCCCCAATGGTTCCCCAACCTTCCTTGCAAGTTCTCCCCTCCATTGCTGACCTTCTTGAGCTTGCTATCCCTCCATTGATTCTTGCATATTCTTTAGGGATTTGAAAGAGGAGATCTAGATCTACAACCCCACCAATCAATCTCTCCTCTAAGTGAGGGGAACATCTTGGGATCTAGATCTTAGAGTCTTTTGTGGATTTCCTCCATTGTTCTTCCTCTCTTATTCCCCCATAAGCTTTTGTAGCTTTGGTGGAATTTGGGAGAGAAGACTTGAGCACTTCGTGTGTCATTGTCATTGCATTTGGTGCATCGGTTTGAGTTCTCGGTGAGGATTCGATTGGGTGAAAGGTGAGAAGCTTTTTACTCTTGGGTTCATTGGAACCCTAGACGGTTTGGTGGTTTTGCAGGTTTGTGGACTTCTTGGGGCCTCCAATTAAGTTGTGGAGCTTTCCCCAAGCTTGTTTGTTGGGAGCCTCCAATTGAGTTGTGGATAAGTGCCCCAACCTTGTGAGAGGTTCCGAATTGCCATCGACAAGTGCACCGATAGTGGAAGTGTGGATCGATCCCGTTGGGGTGAGATTCACAGGAGAACAAGGGAGGCCTTTTGTGGCATTGGTGGTTTGATACCACCCCCTCTCCAAACGAGACGTACTCCATGTTGGGAGGAACTCGGTAAAATATCGTTGTCTCCGCGTGCCTCGGTTATCTCTATATCTGAGCTCTTACTTATGTACTTTACTTTGTGATAGCCTTCGTGCTTGAAGTACATATCTAGCTATCACATAGTTGCTTGTCTTGCTTAGCATAAGTTGTTGGTGCAAATAGGTGAACCCTAGTTGTTCTAGGTTTTGTGCTTAACAAAGTAAACACTAGTTTATTTCCGCCTTTGTTGAGCCACTCTCGGAAAAGTTTTTAAACCGCCTATTCACCCCCCTCCCTCTAGGCGGCATCTATATCCTTTCAATAAATACTCGTCATGAGTATAATTTGAGTTGGATGTCTCTATGAGATTGTGGTGTTTGTTGGAACCATCTAGCGCTCAAGGTGATAGTGAGGGGTTATCTAGATGGAGAAAGCGAACTTTGAGGTGTGCTGTTATAGCCCTACCTTGGATTAGAGTTATCTAACCGGAGCGTAGTTCAGAGTAGTATCATAAAGAGAAGATATTTATATGAGAGTGTTCACTAGTGAAAGTATGATCCCTAGGCCTTGTTTCTAATCATTGAAACACTGTTTGCAACTAGATCTGTTACATGTTTGCTTGCTTCCATCTTTATTTCAGATTGCCTTTAGTCTCTTCCTACCCGTCAAGCTCTTTTCTCGCACCATTACCACTTATAATTATCCATACCACTTGTATTTCACTATCTCTTCGCCAAACTAGTGAACCTATACACCTGACAAGTGTATTGGGTGTGTTGGGAGCACAAGAGACTTCTTGTATCTTGATTGCAGGGTTGCTTGAGAGGGATACCTTTGACAACTTCCTCCCAGAGTTTGATAAACCTTGGTTAATCCACTTCAGGGAAACTTGGTGCTGTTCTACAAACCTCTGCACTTGGAGTCCCAACAACTGTCTACAAGAATAGAAGTGCGTAGACATCAAGCTATTTTCTGGCGCCGTTGCCGGGGAGGTAAGGTAAAAGGTACTCACATCTTCTGGCTACTAAGCTATCTTCTAGTATTGTTGTTGGTGTGTGAGTTTTCGAAGTTATTTCCTTTAGATTCTGCAATTATATCTTTTTGTTTCTTGTTTTTATTTTCAGTAGTTAGGCTTAATGGAAAACAACAACAAAATTAGAGAGCTTTATAGTATTAATCTTGAGTTAGGACATGAAGTGTTTGAAGAGAAAATTAAAAAACTTATGGAACTTTGTTTGCATGCTAATAGCAATGTTATTAGTATGAATTCTTTGAACATCATTATTGCTAATTCTATGGAAAAGTCTAAGCTTGGGGAAGCTGGTTTTGATGAGTATGATATTTTTAGTCCCCCAAGCACGGAGGAGAAAATTTACTTTGATGATACTATACATCCAATATATGATGATTACAATGATGAATATGATATTTTCAGTCCACCTACTATTGAGGAGAAAATTAATTATGATTACAATATACCTCCTATATTTGATAATTATATGGTGATGAGAATAATAATGATAGCTATTTTGTTGAATTTGCTCCCACTACAATTAATAAGAATGACTATGTTTATGTGGGGAGTATTAATTCTTTTTTATGCATGTGGCTCATGATAAGAATGTTTTATGTGATAGTTATATTGTTAATTTTATTCATGATGCTACTTAAAGTTAATATGAGAGACAACAACATGGTTTTATGTGTCTCAACAATATTAAGTTTCCCCTCTTTATGTTGAAAGTTTTGAAGTTGCACTTGTTTTGCCTTCCTATGCTTGTTGCTTTGTGCTTTCATGACTTGTTTCTTTACAAGATTATTTTTCATAAAAGTGGGTTAGACTTAAATTTATTCCATATTTGATTCTTGATGCTCTCTTTTACTTCAATTCATATTTCTTTTGTGTGCATCATCGAATTTCTTATGCCTAGCTCAAAGGCGTTAAAGAAACGCACTTATTGGGAGATAACCCAAATTTCTATTCAGTAGGTTTTTTGTTTTGTTCAGTCTTGGAAGTTATTGCCTCCGTAATAACCTCTCCTTATCCTTTTTTTTTGGTTTTTGTGCCAAGAATAACCTCTAATGAGAGAGAAGTAAGATATGGGAAATTTGCTGTCTCAAAACAGATTTTTGTGCTTCACTATAAAAATTCGTGAAAAATCTCTGTACCTCAGATTGAGCTGTAATTTTTTGTGCTTCCGCCCCAGGTTGTTATCTAACTTTCGTTAGTTTATCACTTTTCGATTTGAGCAACAGAAGGTCTTCTAAAAAATTGGTTGTTACCCGCTGGTCTGTTTTGACAGATTTCTGCCATTATTTGCATTTGCCTCTTAATCTCTTACTCTTTGAGTTTTCTTTGATCACTTGAACTTTTTAAAGGAAGTGCTACAGTATCTTGTGTTTTAATGGAAGTTTTACTTGTGTTGAAACTGAACCAAAAGACTTATTATCTTGAATACACTAATGTTGCTAATGAAGATTGTGTGAAGTTTTGTATGAAGGAACTTTTAAAGTGTAGGGAAGAACAATGTGATAAGATGAAGTATGGAAAAAAGTTCAAGCTTGGGGATGCCACCCGTGTCACCGCAAGAAATATTCAAGAAGTACAAGCGTCAAAGCTTGGGGATGCCCAAGACATCACCTTCTTCATCAATAAAAATCTCAAGGTTTCTTCCAAACACTTCATTTCTATTGTTTCATGCATAATTGTGTTGTTCTTGGAGCGTCTTTGTTTTTTTTTTAGTTTACTTTTCTTTGGTTTGCTTAAATAAGTTGGTTGGATCCCAACACACTTCTTTTGGAGAGAGACACACCCTGTTATTCATTGCCTACAACACTCTAGTTTTCACTCTTATTGTTCTGCGAGTGTTCTCCTTTGCTAGCACTGCGTTTAGCTTTACTTTTTGATTGGTGTTGCAAAAGAGTAGGAAGTTTCATACTTAAGTGGTATAAAAGGAGCTTGTTTTTTACTTTGACTTAGACTTTATCATGTCATGCTTGATATTGTTTTAGCTTTATGCTTAGTGATTTTTTTTGTAGCATGACATGTTATAAAACAATTGAGATTGGTTAATGTGCCTTGAAAGAAGCATGCGTTGTTTTAGCATATTAAAAGCATAATATTGTGGTATTCTCCTTTAAATGCTTTATTTGGGTTGACTTGGCGCATGCTCACATCATGTTAAGACTATACCAAGTCACCATAGCCTCTATGATCATTTAGTTTTTATCTTGTAGTATCGCTTTATGCTTTAATTAATGATGGTTGGTCGCTTTGAATGATTATGGCCATTATTGCTCTCTTAGTTGGTCGCTCCCAGTCTTTTGCTAGCCTCCATACCAAGTATGAGTTCCACTCATGCATCCAACTCCAAATAAAACCAAGTTATTCCAAAGAGTCCACCATACCTACCTATTAACATTATTGCTATTCCAAGTATATTCATGTTTTTATCTACCTTACGAATTAAACTTGTTATGTGAAAATTAGTGATTAAAGCTCTCATGAACATGATGGCACACTTTACTTTTATTTCCCCTAATAAACTTGAATCATTGTGTCGTCTATGTTGTATATGCTTGCACTTATATGTTAGGATTAGTAGAACCATGTTGTCATGGGGAACGCTTTCAACATTGCACTTGTACATTGTACCGAGTTGATATCATGCTCTTTTGTTTATGCATGTCGTTGGTGTGAAATGAAAGGGGAGCTTGTAAGTCCATGGAGTTATGTATGTGTGTTAGAGAAACGCATGGGCCGCTAGCCTAAGCCACGCCTAATCATAGTGGAAACTTGCAGCATCACCATAGTGAGCAATCTATGAAGCATTCTTCTTATAAAAAAGAGAGATAGAAAAAAAGAGATTGAGAAAAAGAAAAAAAAGATGAGAAAAGAGGAAAGAAAGAAAAAAGCACCATTTTCCCATGGTACATAAGAAGATTGCTGAGATGCTCATTGTCTTCTTTCCTTGTCATTTTGATATGGGATAGCTCATGTATCATGGGGCAAGGGGTACCCCATTGGCGGATCTCTGTGATACACATGTCCTTACTATGACAAGAACTTATCGGTAACTAAAGTTGAGTAGCATGAGGAGCGGCCCTCATACTCAAGGGATATGAGATTGTCAACTTATACTTTGTCAAGCATATACTCCATATTTTGTTCACTTTAACATTAATCACTTCAAGATGCTTATTATAGGGGCAATGAGAGCTGAAAGCTAACAAGTACCATAATTTTTGGAAGCTCTTTATGAGACTTGAAATCCCTGCTTCCCTTTGAAGGGCCTTTCTTCCACTTTTATATTGAGTCTCCACCTTCTATCTTTATGCAGCAATTAAGAGAGCATAGTTGTCATTCTTAGTTTTATGTGCACTGTCCCAAAACTTATTGATTGATTCATAATTTTGATATTGCTTGTTCTTGAACTATTTGTATCTAGTCGCCCTTATGAACTTTGAAGGTGTCCTTTGCATTTATATTTTGCTACTCCATGAGGGACAAGCTGAATGCCACTATGCTATGTTTTCTATATGTGAAACAAACAAACGTCTTTCAATGCATTGTTATTCATGATCTTTGGTTGTATCCTTTCATGTTGCATGCATAGTTACTATGTCTTATTGTTAGAACTTCATCTTTCATGCTCATGTTTAGAGTACTTTGATCCCAGCTTTCATGCTTTGCAAATGGTTTCATCAAGATTGTGATGGTGCATGTCACCTCAAAAATTATTCTTTTTATCACTTACCTACTCGAGGACGAGCAGGAGTTAAGCTTGGGGATGCTTGATACGTCGTAAACGTATCTATAATTTTTGATGATCCATGCTTGTTTTATATCATTTGTCATATGCTTTGTCTACACTTTGAGTTATTTTTATACACTTTCTGGAACTAACCTATTGACAAGATGCCGCAGTGCCAGTTGCTTGATTTCTACTGTTTTTGGTTTCAAAAAGCTAAAAAATGAATATTCTCGGAATTGGACGGGACAAAAGCCAATATGCCTATTTTTCCCGGAGCAACACGGAAACACGAAACAGAGACGGAGTAGGGCACCAGGGTGGGCACACCCTATGGTTGCACGGACCAGCCCTGGTGGCACCACCAGGGGGTGTGGGCCCCCTAGCTGCCTCCTCGTCTTGCCTCTTTGCCTATAAGAAGTCTCCCGATGAGAAAACCCTAAATAATCTAGGAGAAAGCCACGAAAACCTCCACAGCGCCGCCACCACCAAATAGGAGATTTGGGGGACATAAGTCTCTGTTCCGGTACCCTGCCAGGACAGGGAAGTGCCCCGGATCCATCTCCATCGACTCCACTGCCATCTCCATCGTCGTTGCTGACTCCCATGATGGGGGGGAGTAGTTCTCTCTCGAGGCTAAGGGCTCTACCAGTAGCTATGTCTTCATCTCTCTCTCTATGCGTGATCTTATTGAGATCATGAGCTTTGTAATTTAATAGATCTATTCTGATGCTCAAGTACTTTAATGAATCTCTGCTTATCCCCACATGTGTGAAGTTGATAGTGTGCACACCGTTTGGCACTTTGGCTAAGGTTACATAAATACTTGTCATGAGTATAATTTGAGGTGGATCTCTCTATGAGATTGTGGTGTTCGTTGGAACCATCTAGCGCTCAAGGTGATAGTGAGGGGTTATCCAGCTGGGGAAAGCAAACTTTGAGGTGTGCTGTTATAGCCCTACCGTGTATTAGACTTATCCAACCGAAGAGTAGTTCAGAGTAGTATCATAAAGAGAAGATATTTATATGAGAGTGTTCACTAGTGAAAGTATGATCCCTAGGCCTTGTTTCTAAGCATTGAAACACCGTTTGCAACTAGTTCTGTTACATGTTTGCTTGCTTCCATCTTTATTTTAGATTGCCTTTAGTCTCTTCCTACCCGTCAAGCTCTTTTCTGGCACCATTACCACTTATAATTATCCATACCACTTGTATTTCACTATCTCTTTGCCGAACTAGTGCACCTATACACCTAATAAGTGTATTAGGTGTGTTGGGGACACAAGAGACTTCTTGTATCTTGATTGCAGGATTGCTTGAGAGGGATACCTTTGACCACTTCCTCCCTGAGTTCGATAAACCCTGGGTAATCCACTTAAGGGAAACTTGCTGCTATTCTACAAACCTCTGCACTTGAAGGCCCAACAACTGTCTACAAGAATAGAAGTGCGTAGACATCATTGATCCTCTGTGATCTAGCGGACAGGATAACCCCTATATCTGTCGGGGGCACCCCTCTATCCATGCAAAATAACGAGTTTGCCACCGGTACTTTAACTCCATAAACAAATGAACTTGAATATAATTTGAAGGGAACGTGTTCACATGTGTATAATTTATGCATTATATTCCACTCTATGAAAATGATAATCTCTCAAGATTTTCTTAGAACAATATTATCACATATTAAGTGCGATTTCAAAGAGTTCAAGTGTGTATAATTTCCGTATATGCAAGTTTATGCATTACATTCCACTCTATGAAAATGGGGGAGAAAATGGTAATCTCTCAAAATTTTGCTATACGCAGGTTTAAAATCATTATCTCGTTATTGAGTGCGATTTCACAGTGTTCAAAGGTTTAAAATTTTCTTATACGTAAGTTTATGCATTATATTTCAGTCCATGGAAATGATAAATGATAAGGATTTTATTAGCACAGCATTATCATGACCTAAGTGCGATTTTACAGAGTCCAAAGGTGTATAATTTTCTTATATGCCAGTTTATGCATTACATTTCGCTATATGAAAATGATAATCTCTCAAGATTTTCTTAGCACAATATTATCACGTATTAACTGCGATTTCAAAGAGTTCAAAGGTGTATAATTTTGCTATATGCAAATTTATGCATCACATTCCACTATATGAAAATGATAATCTCTTAAGATTTTCTTAGCACAACATCATCACGTATTAAGTGCGATTTCAAAGAGTTCAAATGTGTATAAACTTCGTATATGCAAGTTTATGCATTACATTCCACTCTATGAAAATGGGGGAGAAAATAATAATCTCTCAAAATTTTGTTAGCACATCATTATCACGTATTAAGTGTGATTTAAAAGTGTTCAAAGGTTTATAATTTTTGCATATGCAAGTTTGTGCATTACATTCTACTCTATGAAAATGATAATCTCTCAAGATTTTCTTAGCACGACATTATCACGTATTAAGTGCGATTTCAAAGAGTTCAAAGGTGTATAATTTTTGTATACGCAAGTTTATGCATTATATTTCACTCCATGGAAATGATAAATGATCGGGATTTTATTAGCACAACATTATCATGTCCTAAGTGCGATTTAAAAGAGTTCAAAGGTGTATAATTTTAGTATAATTTTTGTATATGCATTACATTTCACTATATAAAAATGAAGCTAGACAAAGAGCGCGGCCGCAGGGCTAGCTCGGGGTCCCATCTTGCAGCGCCAACCTGGGTAAGTTGTGGGTCCGGCGCTCACGTGGATAAGTTGTGGGTCGTGGATAAGCTCTGGGTTCGATGCTGATCTGGATAAGTTGAGAGAGGTGTCCATTACGGGTATCGACTGAATGCGGCCCCAGTTGTTAGCATGTAACGGCAAGGGTACACTACAGGACCCGACAGAACGCGGCCCTACTCGTCAGCACATAACGGCAAGGGTCCACTACGGGACCCAACTGAACGCGGCCCACTTGTCAGCACGTAACAGCAAGGCTGACGGGCGGCGAGTTTCAGACCATGTGAGAGTTTCGTACAAGTAGATGGGCAAAAGTGAGGAAAAACTAAGCAGTTGGGGAATACTGAGTACAACTAACGAACCAAGGGCACGAAAATAGAAATCTCTATTTTAAAATGAAAAGGAAATGTTGAAAGGAAATCTAGAAAATATTTGTCAAAAAAGGAAAAGACTGGAAATGTCTAGCTTAGGTATATAGATAATATACATTTTATGGGACTTTTGTTTGCTTGTTAAATAATGTGGTTCTTAGGTATTTGTCATAGTATGTGAAACGGTGGTGCCTAAACAGGCTAGATAGAGGTGTGGGAACTAGCAGCGGTGTCCGCAAGCGGGATTGGATACGAGCAAGCGTAGCATGATGCAGGAAGTACCTAGGTTCGAGGCCCTTATGAGGAGGTAACACCCTACTCCTGCCGATCTGACTATGAGGTGATCGATACAAGAACTACAGAATGCTCCTCAAGCTATATGCGAGCTATTAGACTACTAGTTGCCAACCATCTGAATGTATGTGTGTGCTCGTGAGAGAGTGGGAGAGCTAGCTAGCCAAGAGCTAGCGATCGATCAGAATGCCCATGTGCTAGTGCGTGTGAGCCTGAGAAAAATGAGACTGGCCATCGATGGGTATCCTTGGTGCCTTATATTGGTAGCCCAGGGAACACAAGAGGGCCCACGTAGACTAACTTTACTATTGCATGTGTCATCTGATAAAGTGTACATAGTGTCATGTATAGTGCTCCCTATTTCCTACATAGGCAGCATGGCCTCATTTCTCTTGGTCTTGTTGTTGTATGTCTCCTCGCTTTTAGTCTTGCTGCACGTCTGCCTGCTCCTCGCGTATGTGCCCTAGCGATGGGATCTAATGTACCCTTCCTTGATCGATAGCTGGAGCGACCGATTGGGGGGGAGGGTGCCGGTCAGGACCGAAGGATCGATCTGGACAACAGCAATCGACCTAGCCAGGGACCACCGCGATCGAGAGGTAGCTGTGGATACTAGAGTGAGCTGGGAGGCGAGATGGCCCATCCGGGCGGTATGCGCTGAGGCCCATCCGGGCGAGGAGGACGTGGCCCAGTCGGGGGGTGATACGTCCATAGCGTATCTATAATTTTTGATGGTTTTAAGCTAATATTATGCTTTTGACACTTTTTTATATAAAGTTTATGATTTATTTTGACTAACCTACTAATGGTTGCAAAAGTGCACAATATTCTTGTTTTACACTTTGATGTGTAGGAATTACCAAAAATACAAGTGGAAACCTTGTTGGAGTCAATTGGGATTTTGTAGAAATCTGTCTCAGAACTCTTTTTGAAGATGCTCACGTTGTGGGTGGAAGAAGGTATGAAACAGAAAACTCTTCAACTACAAAGTTGTTCAAAATTTTGCGACAAACATTCTGGACATAACATTTAGTTGATTCTAAGTCCGTATGGGCCCGCTAGGTCCAATATACTGCATCCCAAGATGGGGTGACGGGAATCCAAGAAGCTATATAAAGGAAGAAAACTTAATTCATGGGAACACCTCCACCCACGAATTTGCAGACACCAAAGCCACGTTTTTTCCTCCCCCATGCATCCCATCTCCATGGGGGGAGGGCTCCCAAGAAGCCATGAAGGAAGGGGGCTAAGGGGTGGTGCTCCCCCATGATACCGGCGGCGGGAAAGGAGTCCCCCGCGCCACTTGCCGGCACCGCCACCGCCCTCTTCACCATCTTCACCACCATCTCCAACACCTAATCCTCCTAGTATGCAGTGGTTCATCCTCCCACACACCTCTATACCGTCCTATGTAAACATGGTATTTGATGCTATAAGTTATAATCCTATGATCTATGACATGCTTGTGTAGTTTCTTTGTTCTTAGATTGAATGGTTGAACGTCTTTGATTTATTAGAGTTGTATGTTGATATGGTACAGTCCTTTGGTGTCCATTATATTTGTGCGTGCATCGATTAAACATCATAGGGTTTGTAGTATGTGTAAGAGGAAGGGGGAAGTTCTGCCGGAGTGACAGAAACCTGAGAACGCAAACTAGAATGTTGCATGTATGGGAGTAAGAGGACCATTAAACTTAAGGCTATGGTTGGGGAAACCTTAATGCATTGTTAGTAGTTATGGATGTTTGCTAACAATCCAATCATATAGTAGATGTAATTCCAAGTAGTGAAGCGCATGTATATTTAACCTCTCCCATATTACAAAACTGTATCAAAGACAATGAACTTGATTTATTCACTAATTAAACTTGGACAAAGCCACCACAATTACCACAACTATTATACACTCATGGTTCTGTTAGTTTAGTGTATTTTATTGCTGTAGCAACTAACTTTACTTTCTTGTTATTTATTATTATGCAAAGCTATCTCTAGTACTCGTATTGTTGCTCTAGTTTTATTTCCTAGGTAATGCAAACGTTTATTGTGCGTAGAGTTGTATCAGTGGTTGATAGAACTTGAGAGAACATTTATCCTACCTTTAGCTCCTCGTTGGGTTCGACACTCTTAGTTATCGAAAAGGCTACACACGATCCCCTGTACTTGTGGGACATCAAGACCTTTTCTGGCACCTTTGCTGACGAGCAATAGCGTGTGGGTGAATATTCTTGTGTGCTTTTGTTTGATTTATCTCTAAGTAGTTTTTACTTTCAGTTTTAAGTTTTTCTCTATCTTAGTATGGATAGGGAATGTGAATTACAAAAAAATAGTTGTACTTATTACCTAAAAAAACATTTTCAAAAAGGAAAGTGATTAGAAAGATGAGTAATGGTTAAGTGGGGGTCGACCTTGAACACTTGTGTTCATGCCTATGAAACCAAAAAATTCTTCCCATGGAAGATTTTCAGTTAAAAACTTGTAGGATTGCATGAAGCCTTGGAAAAGAAAAATACTTGAATCTTACTCATATGCCTAGCTGAAAGGCGTTAAAGAAAAGCACTATTGGGAGATAACCCAAATTATTTTTATTTTCGGTAAGTTTTTATTTTGTTGAGTCTTGGAAGTTATTGTTTCAGTAATAACCTCTCATTATCCTTTTTGTGTGGTTTTTTTGTGAATAATAACCTTTAATGAGAGAGAAGTAAGACTTGAGAAAGTTGTTGTCCCGAAACAATTTTTTGTGCTTCACTATAAAAAATCGCGAAAAAATCCCTCTACATCGGATTGCGTTGTAATGTTTTATGCTGATGCCCCAGGCTATTATCCAACTTTTGTTAGTTTAACACTTTTCTATTTGAGCAACAAAAGGTTTTCGAAAAAATCGATTTTTACCTGTTGGTCTGTTTTGACAGATTTCTGCCGTTATTTGCATTTGCCTCTTAATCACTTTTTCTTTGAGTTCTCGCCAATCACTTGAGCTTTTAGAAGGAATTGCTACAGTATCTTGTGTTTTAATGAAAGTTTTACTTGTGTTGAAACTAAACCCAAAGACTTATTATCTTGAATACACTAATGTTGCTAATGAAGATTGTGTGAAGTTTTGAATGGAGGAAATTTTCAAGTGTAGGGAAGAACAATGTGATGAGATGAAGTATGGACAAAAGCTCAAGCTTGGGGATGCCACCCGTGTCACCCCAAGAAATATTCAAGAAGTACAAGTGTCAGAGCTTGGGGATGCCCAAGGCATGCCCTTCTTCATCAATAAAAATATCAGGTTTTCTTCCAAACACTTCATTTTTATCGTTTCATCCACAATTGTGTTGTTCTTGGAGCTTCTTTGTTTTTGTGTTTAGTTTTATTTAGTTTGGTTTGCTTAAATAAATTGGTTAGACCCCAGCATTCATACGTGGTTTCAAATAAGTTGATTGGTGATTGGAAAAGAGTAGGAAGCTTCATGCTTATAAGTGGTACAAAAGGAGCTTGTTTAGACTGTGGCCTAGACTTTATCATGTCATGTTTGATATTGTTTTGACCTTATGCTTAGTGATTATTTCTATAGCATGACTTGTCCCAAATAATTGAGATTTCTTAATGTGCCTTGAGAGAATCATCCGTTGTTTTAGCATACAAAAGCATAATATTGTGGTATTCTCCTTTGATGCTTTATTTGGGTTGACTTAGCACATGCTTACACCATGTTAAGACTATGAACCAGTCACCTTAGCCTCTATGATCATTTATTTTTTGACTTGTAATATCACTTTATGGTTTAATTAATTATGTTTTGTCGCTTTACATGATTATGGCCATTATTGCTCTCTTAGTTAGTCGCTCCGAGTCTTTTGCTAGCCTTCACATGTACCAAGTGTGAGTTCCACTTATGCATCCAACCTCCAAGAAAACCAAGTTATTCCAAAGAGTCCACTATAAATTCCTATGCATGGTGTGTTACACCATTCCAAGTATATTCATGGTTTTATCTACCTTCGAAATTAAACTTGTTATGTGAAAATTAGTGATTAAAGCTCTCACAAACTTGATGGCACAATTTACTTTATTGCACTTAATTAACTTGAACCATTGTGTCCATCTATGTTGCTTATATGCTTGCGCTTTATAACTTGTAAATTAGCAGAACCATGTATCACGGGGAACGCTTTCAACATTGCACTTATTATTCAGTTGATATCATGTTCTTTTGTTTATGGATCCCGGCTGTGTGAAATAAAAGGGGAGCTTATAAGCTCATGAAGTTTGTATGTGTGTTAGAGAAACGCCTGGGCGGCTAGCCTAATCCATGCCTAATCATGGTGGAAACTTGCAGCATAACCATAGTGAGCATTCTGTGAAGTATCCTCAATAAAAACATCTGCAAATAGCAAATAAAAAGATCGCTGAGATGCTCATTGTCCGTTGCTTGTCATTTTGATATGGGATAGCTCCTGTTTCATGGGGCAAGGGGTACCCTGTTGGCGGTTCTCCATATACACATGTACTTACAATGACAAGAACTTACTCGTGACTAAAGTTGAGTAGCATGAGGTTCAGTACTCGTAAGCTAGATGCATGAGATTTTCAACTTATAACTTGTCAAGCATATCCTCATATTTCTGTCATTTTATCCTTAATCACCTCAAGATGCTTATGATAGGGGCAATGAGAGCTGAAAGCTAATAAGTACCATAATTTTTAGAATCTCTTTATGAGACTTGAATCCCTGCTTCCCTTTGTGAATGGCCTTTCTTTTTACTTTTATGTTGAGTCTCCATATTCTACCATTATGCACCTATTGAGAGAGCATAGTGGTCATTCTTAGTTTAATGTGCATTGTCCCAAAACTTGTTGATTGATTCATCACTTTTATATTGCTTGTTCTTAAATTAATTGTATCTAGTCACCCTTATGAACTTTGAAGGTGTCCTATGCATTTATGTTTTGCTATACCATGAGGGACAAGCTGAATACCACTCTTATTATATTTTCTATATGTGAAACAAACAAATGTCTTTCAATGCATTGTTATTCATGATCTTTTGTTTGTACCTTTTCATGTTACAACATAGTTTCTATGTCTTATTGTTAGAACTCTATCTTTCATGCTTATGTTTAGAGTACTTTGATCCCAGCTGCAATGCTTTTACAATAATGATGATCAAGATTGTGTTGGCTGCATGTCACCTCAAAAATTATACTGTTTTTATCGTTTACCTACTCGAGGACGAGCTGGAACTAAGCTTGGGGATGTTGATACGTCCATAACGTATCTATAATTTTTGATGGTTTTATGCTAATATTGTGCTTTTGACGCTTATTTTTATATAAAGTTTATGATTTAGTTGGACTAACCTACTAATGGTTGCAAAAGTGCACAACATTCTTATTTTACACTTTGATGTGTAGGAATTACCAAGAATACAAGTGGAAACCTTTTCGGAGTGAAATTGGGATTTTCTAAAAATCTGTCTCAGAACTCTTTTTGAAGATGGTCATGTTTCGGGTCAAAGACAACGTCAAACGGAAAACTCTTCTACTACAAAGTTGTTGAAAATTTCGTGAAAAACATGTTGGACATAAATTTTAGCTGAATCCGAGTCCGGACGGGCCCGCTAGACCCGATTTACTGCACCCCAAGATGGGGTGACGGGAATCCGAGAAGCTATATAAAGGGAGGAAACCTAATTCGTGGGAGACACCTCCACCCACGAATTTGGAGCCACTAAAGCCATGTTTTTGCCTCCCCCATGGATCCCATACCCATGGGGGATAACTCCCAAGAATCCATGAAGGAAGAGGGCTAAGGGGCGGTGCTCCCCCATGATACCGGCGGCAGGGAAGGAGTCCCCCGCGCCACCGTCGGTGCCGCCTCTGACTTCTTCACCATCTTCACCGCCATATCCATCACATAATCCTCTTAGTATGTAGTGGTTCATCCTCCCACAAACCTCTGTACTGTCCTATGTAAACATGGTATTTGATGCTATAAGTTATAATCCTATGATCTATGCCATGCTTGTGTAGTTTCTTTATTCTTAGATTCAATGGTTGAAGTCTTTGGTTTATTAGAGTTGTATGTTGATATGGTATAGTCCTTTGGTGTCTATTATATTTGTGCGCGCATGGATTAAATATCATAGGATTTCTAGTATGTGTAAGAGGAAGGGCGAAGTTTTGCCGGAGTGACGGAAACATGAGAACGTGAACCGGAACGTTGCATGTATGGGACTAAGTGGACCATTAAACTTACGGCTATGGTTGGAGAAACCTTAATGCATTGTTAGTAGTTACAGATGTTTGCTGACAATCCAATCATATAGTACATGTAATTCCAAGTAGTAAAGCGCATGCATATTTAGCCTCTCCCACATAGAAAACTGCATCGAAGACAATGAACCCGATTTATTCGCTAATTAAACTTGGACAAAGCCACCACAATTACCACCAATATTCCACACTCGTGGTTATGTTAGTTTAGTGTATTTTATTGCTGCAGCAACAAACTTTACTTTCTTGTTATTTATTATCATGCAAAGCTATCTCTAGTACTCGTATTGTTGCCCTAGTTTTATTTCCTAGATAATGCAAACGTTTAGTATGCGTAGAGTTGTATCAGTGGTGGATAGAATTTGATAGAACATTTATCCTACCTTTAGCTCCTCGTTGGGTTCGACACTCTTACTTATCGAAAAGGCTACACATGATCCCCTATACTTGTGGGACATCATGGGGCACGGAGGATGTGGCCAAGTTAGGTGCTTGGCAGGCACGAGTGGCCCATTATGCGGAGTGGCCCAACCGGGAGCGAGGCAGCCGAGCCGCAGCCGGGTGGGGAGCCGACCTAGGAAGAGCCAAGGGGAGAGTCAGCCCAGCCAGGGTTTATCCCAGTCGGAAATAGGAAGTGGCACAACGGTGGGCCGGTAGGGAGGCTCCAGTCGGCCCAGGCTACATCTGATGCTATTTTTCTTTTACCTTTTGCCTTTTTAACTGTCTTGGAGCATCTCTTTGAGGTACTCATGGACAATCCCCCTGACAGTATTGGATACCGAATTGGTTGGTGTGAAATTTCATACAGAACAACACAATTCATGAACAACAATAACATAAGTAACTAGCAAGAGAATATGTGACGATGTTCATCGAAAACAAATGAATTATTGTTGCATTTTTGTTAACATCAAACCTAGCCTTCAAGGTTTGTTTTAATAATTGTTATTTTGTTCCGGTATTATGAGAACAATGGTTGTTCAAATAATTACCTTATTTCGTAGAAGATGGATGAACTTTTACAAGTCTAGTTGGAGAAATCACTTCCATAAAAACTAAAACTAAAATGTCGCAAGACAAATGATTAAAAGATCACTTATGAGTGACATTGCTATTTAAATTATATTGGAAAGAAAACCTGAAGAAACTCCATGTTGATGGAATTTTGACTCTGTGATCAATTGACGCTTGTGAGACTTTTCTAGAGATAATTGAAACTCCGTTCATAGACCAAAGAGGAATAGATGACTAACTTAGTGGACATTGTGCATGTTGATGTATATAGTCCATTATGTGTAGACATGTGCGGTGGATCTTTCAACTTCATATACATTCTCTAGAAATTTGAGTGAATATATGTGTATATTTACTTAATAAGCAAGAAGTATCAAACATTTTAAAATTGTTCAAAGACTTTCAAGATAAAGTAAAAAAATCATTGTAACGAGAAAATCAAGAATTTATGATTGGATCACAAAGGAAGATATTTGAGCTACAAATTTGGAAAAACATCTAAGATTTGAGGAATCGTTCCATGTATTTGTGTTTCCTGATAAACCATAGGAGTATGGAGTGTTCGAGAGATCAAACCAAACCTTGTTTGACATGGTAAGATAAAAGGTGTCATTTATAAAACTACCATTATGTTTTAAGGATTAAAGCTTTAGAGACTACCGCTTTTACACTGAAAAGAGCACCACCATGATTCGTTGAAATGACACCATATGAGTTATGGCTTGGGATAACACCCAAGTTGTCTTTTCTTAAAACTTGGTATGCTAGGCATAAGTAAAATGTTTACAACCAAAGTCAGATAAGCATGTCTTTGTAGGTTATCCCAAAGCAACAGTTGGGTATTCCTCCATAACACCAAAGACAAAAGAGTTTGTCGCTTAGAATGTCAAGTTTCATAAGAATTTTTTTTCACAAAAGTTAAGTGAGAGGATAATAGAACTTTGATTAGGTTGATGAACCTAAGCAACATGTGCTAACAAGCATAGAGTCGGGAAGTGTCCTGGAGGCAGCCACAATGCTCATGGCTCCCATGATTACAAAGGTTGTGATATCGGAGATTAGAGTTCCTATTTGAACCGTATGGGTCGGGTAACAATCAAATAGTAAGATTTTAAAAACAAGTCGTTATTGTTTTGAGAATGATGAATCGATTGCATGCAAAGAAGCGATGATGGGCCTTGACTCCATAAAGTGACTAGAAGTCATAAAATCCATGATAGTTCCCATACACAAGAAATCAAGCTTCTGAACTTGGAAGACCCTCCGGAAAGGCATGAAGCCTATCGGTCGTATTTGGATCTATAAAATAATAGACATGAATGTTTCACATCTATGAAATAGTCGACATGTCGGAAAATAGTGTAAGACAATGTTCACAGAGTTGACTACGTTAAGATTTTTTCTTTGATAGATATATTTATTTTGGACGTATTATTGTAGCAACCACTACATATGTCAATTTTGTTATATGGTAGTTTAACAAACAAAACAAAGTTCTTCTAATAAAATGGCTACCTAAGACGTGTACATGACACAATCTAAAGTGTTTTGTTAGATCAAAGGATGCTAAAAGAGCGTGCAAACTTCAATGGTTGAAGTAAGCATATCGGAGTTGGAAACTTCACCATGTTGAAACACTTAAAATGTTTAATTTCATCAGAGGCGATGAAGATGCTTGCATTTTCAAGAAATTAAGTCGGAGCATTGAGACATATTTCTAATGTATTATGTAGAAGACATATTGTTGTTGGAAATGATGTATCTTTTATTGACACAGGTTAAGAATTTCATTAAAATTAGATTTCGATGAAAGACAAGGGAAAAACTAGAATATTAGGCATCAATGTCTATATGGATAGACTAAGGTGCTAATATGTTTGTGTCAAACCTAATAGATGAGATATTGAATGATTTCAATATGGAAACAACAAGAAAGGTTCTTGCCACACGGAAATGTTTGAATCAAGATTCAAGTGTATCGACACTTGGTAAGTGAAACCCGTTTAAGTGTTTTGACACTTGGTGAGTGAAATCACATGAATATTTTGATCAATCATATATACTGTGATATGTACATATCTAGATATGGCATGTGCTCTAAATGTTATGAGCATACACCGGGATGACTCATAATATGATCATTGGATGATAGTAAGGACATTATTATGATCTTTGGAAGAACTAAGAATATGTTATGAGGTGACAAATAGTTCATTGTAAAGTGTTACATTGATACTAGTTTTTTTTAGAAGATACAACTTATCTCAATTTAGACTATGGGTGGCACAATGTAATGAAAAGGAGGTTCCATGATATATTTGGACAAGTTCCAAAGTTAAGACATTGTGACGGATACTACAACAAAAGGTTGAGTATATGACTGTTATAGTAGCAGCAAAGAAGGGAATTTGTGTTACGTAGTTTGTTATCAAACTAGGTGTGGTTCATAGTGGACTACTACTATGAAAATATATTCTACGACAATAATATCAACATGTTTCAACCCAAAGGAACTAAAGGTCTCAGCAAATGACTAAATTTATACAATGCCATCTCATTTTGAGAATGAGTGATGCGTAGAGGGCAGAGACATGCAAATACACACGAAACAGAAATTGTCAGATCTGGAGATTATGTTTACCACTAGCAAACGCATATATACAATACCAGAAATCCATATTTGTTGAATGCACAAGTTTTTCAAACTAGATTATTGAATCTAGTGCAAGTGGGGGACTGAAGGTAATATGCATGAGAAGGAATAATAAAGTGGTTGTTATCTTATTCCATGTTTATGATAAATTTTTATTTCTCTTGTTATAATTGTGTTAATTTGAAATGTTAATACATGTGTGTTTAATAAACAAATAAGAGCTCCTAGTTATGCCTCTCAGTTAAAATAGCTCATTGATTAACAAGATGATCAAGGTTTCCTGATTATGGACATTGGATGTTGTTAATAACGATGTCACAACTTCATGGAATGATGTGATGAACATTCACCCAAAGGATAGTAATACAATCAAAGTCATTATGTTTACATCGCTATAACATCATACAAAGTAACCCTAATACTTATACCATGAGATCATGATAATTGCTAACACCAGAAGAGTACTTCGATAACATCAAACGTCACACCGTAATAGGGTGACTATAAAGTTGGGTTTGGGTACTCTAAAAGTGTTATGTTGAGGCTCATGGATAAAGAGTGGGATTTGTCCATCCCGATGATGGAGAGCTATACTTAGGGCCCTCTCGGTGGTATCGCATTCACATATCTTGCAAGCAAGTGATAGGATCACTAACATTGTTATATCACGGGAACGAGAAAAGAGTACTTGTCGGTAATTAGATCAAACTAGGTATGGGGATACCTATGATTGAATCTCGGACATGTAATATATCACGATACCAAGGGCTTTAGTTACGATGTTAAAGATTCTCACGATCACTAGAGTCATCGTTCAATGTGTGGGAGTTAGTTCGGATCTCCTGGTCCCGCTGCTGATTATTGATCGGAGAGGGGTCTCCATCATGTCTGCATTATTCATGAACCGTAGGGTGACACACTTAAGGTATACCGCCACTAACTGGAGAAAATATAATACCAGATAAAGGATTTGAAAGCGCTGGGATTATTTTGATGGACACCGGAATTGTTTCGGGTCAAATTGCTGAAATTGGTTTCAGATATAATATTGAAGTATTGTAAGGGGTTTTACGCAGTTGTTTGTTAATAAAGTAATTAAGAAAATTCTTAATAAAATAAATAAAAGTGTTTTATTTAAATAGAAAAATGCGTTTAAACTAGTGGGTATTAAATGCAAAGTGAGTGGAGTTGAAATTGATGTGAGTGAGCTTAGTGGAAGCTCCACCCACATGAATGAGGGAGAGATGGCGGCACCCACCATGGCCAGCTAGCCATGGATATGGGACTGCACCCCTCCCCTATAAAAGGATACCTAGACCTCCTCTCTATTTGCACCACCTCCTCGTGAAGGTTCACTTCCTCCTCTAGTAAATTTCCCATGGCTTCAGATTAGCGAAGTACATACTCTCAGTGGTTTTCTGGAAGGATCTACTATTTTCGCTGCTTTGATGGAGCGAGGACTCAGAGGTTTCCGGAGTGCTAGATGTGTGTGCGATCACGAATGAGCTGCTAATTTGCGGCGCTAGAGTTCAAATCGATCTTGAGATTGGCAAGTGTACAACTACATCATCCACGAAATCAGATTTCGTTAACAAAGTTTTTCGGTCTTGGAGGGTAAGATCTCTATGGATGTATATCCACCTGTTGATCGTATCTAGGTAGATAGATGTTGGTGCTTAGTTTTTCATATCGTACAATTTTTTTCTATGCTGCGACAACAACACATATTACACTGGATTTGAGCCCCTCTCTAATTATTTAATGATTAGAGGCATCATCTGCTGCAAAGTAGGTCTTGAGCCCATATCTATTCAGTAGAGGTACCTATAAAACCTAAAACTACACCTAATAAGGATAAAAACCTATCTAATCATAGACTTATTGAGTGCATATCTATTTCAATAGACATAAACATCATGTCGGCGCTGAAGAGTCTATGCTCGCCAACATCATCAAAACATATCTAACTTTGAGCACACGCCATACGCTGGCAACTTCGCTTGGAACTGAAAGAAGAACAAGAAAGATGATTAAGAGGAGAAAGACCAAAGCAATGGATCTAAAAGAGCAAGCCAACGAAGATGTCTAAAGAAGATGAGGACCAAACCTGCGGATCGAACAAGCTAATAGCAGGCCCGCGCAAGATCCGACGCAGTAGGGCTGAGCAAGATCCAACGTGGCAGTCCAGCGCAAGATTCGACGCTGCAGGGACGAGCAAGATCCAGCGCGACTGGGCTATGCAAGATCCGGCGAGCCAACGGCCACGCTAGATCATGCGCTACCCGGTTGAGATGCTGTGCGTGGAGTTCTTGAGTTGGAGGTGTCTATGCAAGGTGGGACTAATAATGGGATTAGTTGCTAGGGTTCATCTATATCGAGCTACCGCGGCATTCAGTGCCGTTGGGCATGCCAATCACGTACCACAACACCATAATCCGCCGGTATCGAGTGTGCCACAAACATTTAAGTGGCCACCGCAACAAAATTGTGCCGTGATAGCCCATCCACCACACATCCAACTATTGCAGGTACTTCTCGCTTGTGCCACCCCAAAAATTCACCGGGTATGAGGGTATTTTTGTAGTGTTAGTCGAAGGTCTGCACAAGAGCAACGCAACTCTATCATGTTGCCATGAAGGAAGACCGATTAAAGGTAATAGTTGAGGGCTTGTCAGATATGGGTGTACCAACACATGTAATTATGATAACGCTAGCCTTGACCCAGTTCTCTAACCACAATGACCTCAACGTCCATGACTTGGAGGTCTGTATCGAGAAACTCTCAACCGACCGATATGCGTACTAAAAGAAGACTTCCTAGAGGATCCCGAAGCCAAGACGTAAATTGAAGGTAGATCGAAGATCAACTTGACGTGCAAGACAAGATGGAGATCGGGTTTGACCTATAGAGGCTCTTACACCACTACAATATATATACTAAATTGCAATATATATATATACCGAAGATCATTCAACTAAAGAGGATACGCCATTTACGCCTACACCGTAACTTTAGTCGCTGTAGTCATAAACTCTAGATTCATATACTATCACTAGATGTTTATATAAACCCGTAGAAATCCATCTAGTAAACACTTGTACAGTCTTCCAATCGCACCATGAATAAAGTTTGAGAGAACTTCATCACCATTACCTTTGTCTTTTGATCCAAACCTGCTGGCCCAAGCCGTTTGCTGAATAAATAAACCATCTTTTGATCTTTTGAAAAAAAATAAACCAACTTTTTTTCAACAATGGTGGGGGCAAGAAGGATGTGAGATTTTTTTGGAGGGTGGATCTAGTGGGGCCCACAGGAGCCACAAACGGAGACTTGTGAGAGAATTTTTTCTAGCCACCGACCTATGTGCTTGTGGATGTGAAAGAGAGATATGGTGATCAAAGAAGAGATCAAGTGACAAATAGAAGACTAGATCCCATATGGCATTTTTGTTGGTGGAATTAAATCAAATATATGCCACTTTGCGGGAGTGTTTGGTTCACATAAAATAAAGGATTAGGATCAATCATATGAAATCCTACAAGAACTGTAAATGCATGAATCTCTATAAGTGGTTGTCTGGTTCCATAACATGAAACACTAAGCAATTTGTGTGAAGAAATATGTGCACGTTGTAAGGAAAATTTCCATAAGATTGGATCTAAGGAAAAAATTCTATAGGATTACATATAAATTAGCCCATAGGAAAATTCCTATGGGCTATTTTCTGTTGGGGTTAGCACATGCAAAAATATATAAAACACCATGTACAAACAAATAAGATCTATCCATGTAGACACTAACGGGATTGGATTTAGATATCATACCAATGTTGATGCGGAAGAGAACATCGGTTGGTGTAGATGTTGAAGAAGAACGAGTTGATCCCTATAGCTAGTTGTATCCCTCCCAGCCGCGAGGAGAATGTCCGCTCGATGCTACGATCGATTCGGTGATCCCTCCATGGATTGCGCGCGCTTGGTCCAACGATCTGTCAGCGTTTCGCCTCTAGAGCTTGACTTGATGGAGCAAGTCTCGCATCCTCCCGATGTTTCTACTATGGTGTAGACAGATGATGCATGGACACGATTGGTGTGGTGTGTGGAGAAGATCCCCATGGGGTATATATAGGAGGGAGGGAGAGAGGTGTGCTACCTAGGGATCCTCCCCTAGGTCAACGACCAAGGTGGGGCCTTCCCCCTTTTGCAAGTGTCTGATCTCCCAATCAATGGTAGATCATCCCCTTCCCTAATTACAAGATTCTCCAACATGACAATCAACACTAGTAGAAACTAGATCTTTGGTCCAGGGGTATTAGCCTCGGTTTTGCTACAAGCAGGGACTAATGTCCCGGTCCAGCGGCTAGAACTGGCCCTAGGGGGGTGGCAGGCACTAGCCCCGGTTCGAACAGGACCTTTAGCCCCGGGCGTGTAACAAACCGGGACTAAAGGGTTTCAGGCAGGCCGGGTCGGGCGCCAGACCTTTAGCCCTGGTTCTAGACACGAACCGGGGCTAAAGGTCTAGCTATATCTTCTTCCCCTGCCCGAGCCACCATTTAAGTTGGTGGCTCTCCTCTCTCTCTTTCTTGCTTCAAGCTCGAGTTCATGCCCTTTTTTTCCTCAAGATTTGTCTATATTTTGTGGTGCCCCATCTATCCAAAGGTTCTAAAAGGTGAGCAATTTCATCCTTTGAACTCTCATTGCTATATTAGCTCATTGCATGCTCTATCTTATAGATGGATTTGTGGATTTAGTTTGGTAGTAATTTTTGCAATGTTAGCATGAGATCAATGTTTAGATTCTATCTATCTTGTATTAATGTAAGGAACTCTAAGGTAAATATCACAATATGTGGATTCTATCTATATATATCTTGTTTTGACACATAGTCTCGAAATTTGATTTTAGAAGCACACACATCCGTGAGTTCATCATTCTAACTAGCTAGCTGGGCAAAATATCCTTCTTCGTCTACCTGCGT
Organism: Avena eriantha; assembly: GCA_910589775.1. NCBI lineage: Eukaryota > Viridiplantae > Streptophyta > Magnoliopsida > Poales > Poaceae > Avena > Avena eriantha. The sequence continues at coordinate 243,722,911 of OU342745.1, forward strand.
TTAACAAACTGAAAAAATTGTAACAAAGATAGGGTTAATTCATAAAAGCTTGATAAGAAGACATCATAGTACATCTTCGAGAAGCTCCTCTATGGCGAGCTCCTCGAAGATGTCTGAGGATAGGATCCTAAGACATCTTCGAGAGAAGCTCCGCCATAGTGGTGTCCCTCTGGCACCATCTTGGAGTTAATAACTTCTCTAGCTATAGATTAATACGCCGGGTAACTAAAACAATTCACATATTAGGGAGTGCCTCTATCGCGAGCTCCTCGAAGATGTCTGAGGATAGGATCCTAAGACATCTTCGAGAAGCTCTGTCGTAGTGGTGTCCCTGCTCTCGCACACCATCTTTCAGTTTATATCTTCTCTAGCTAGATCAGTATGCTGGTGGAGCTAACTAATTTCACATATTATAGAGTGCCTCTACGGCAAGCTCCTCGAAGATGTCTGAGGACGAGGTCCTAAGACATCTTCGAGAAGCTCCGCCATAGTGGTGTCCCTGGTCTCGCACACCATCTTGCAGTTCTTCACAAGAATGCATACCTATTTATATATTAAGCAGCACAACATAGTGTCGGGCACTGATGACATAATGTCGACACACTCACCGTGGCATAGTGTTGCCACCCACCCAAAATAGTGTCGTCATTTAATTTATTGGCTTAGTGCTGCCCACTGAGGACATAGTGTCGAGATGTTGTCTCCACATCCACATTTAGTCCTGGTTGGTGCCTCCAACCGGGACTAAAGGTTCATCATATCTTTAGTCCTGGTTGCTGGTTTTAATTTTGTTTTTTAGATTAGTACTAATTAATTATGAGTATGCTGCCACCCACCCAAAATAGTGTCGTCATTTAATTTACTGGCTTAGTGCTGCCCACTGAGGACATAGTGTCGACATGTTGTCTCCACATCCACATTTAGTCCCGGTTGGTGCCTCCAACCGGGACTAAAGGTTCATCATATCTTTAGTCCTGGTTGTTGGCTTAATTTTGTTTTTTACATTAGTACTAATTAATTATGATTATGTTTGATGTACTTAATTAATTATATAATGTAGATGAGCCGGCAATGGATGTACGCTGACCGACTCTCTAACGAGTTCATTAAACGCGTGCATTCTTTTCTTCTTGTGGCCGAGGCAAACAAGCGGAATGGTTTTATGTCTTGTCCATGTGGTGTCTGTTGGAATCATAAGAAATACTCTTCCTCAAGAGTCCTTCACAGCCACCTGTTTCGGTCCGGTTCCATGAACGGCTATAATTGTTGGACCAAGCACGAAGAAAGAGGGGTTATGATGGAAGACAACGAAGAAGAAGAGAATGACAACAACTACCCTGAATACGATGGTAATACAATGGAAGACATTGATGAAGAAAAAGATGAAGAACGGGCATCAGATCTGCCCGATGATGATCTTAGTCGGGCCATTGCTGATGCCCAGGAAGAATGCGTAACTGAAAGGGAGAGGTTAAAGTTCAAGAAGATGTTAGAGGATCACAACAAATTGTTGTACCCAAATTGTGAAGATGGGCACAAAAAACTAGGTAGCACACTGGAATTGCTGCAATGGAAGGCAGAGAATGGTGTGACTGACAAAGGATTTGAAAAGTTGCTGAAAATAATGAAGAAGTTGTTTCCAAAGGATAACAAACTGCCCCCCAGTACCTACGAAGCAAAGAAGGTTGTCTACCCTCTAGGATTAGAGGTGCATAAGATACATGCATGCATTAATGACTGCATCCTCTACCACGGCGAGGAGTACGAGAAGTTGGATGCATGCCCAGTATGCACTGCATTGCGGTATAAGATAAGACGAGATGACCCTGGTGATGTTGAGGGCGAGCACCGCATGAAGAGGGTTCCTGGCAAGGTGATGTGGTATGCTCCTATAATACCACGGTTGAAATGTTTATTTAGGAACAAAGAGCATGCCAAGTTGTTGCGATGGCACATGGAAGACCGTAAGAAAGACGAGATGTTGAGACACCCCGCTGATGGGTCGCAGTGCAGAAAAATCGAGAGAGAGTTTCTGGACTTTGCAGGTGATGCGAGGAACTTATGGTTTGGTCTAAGTACAGATGGCATGAATCCTTTTGGGGAGCAGAGCTATAGTCATAGCACCTGGCTTGTGACTCTATGTATCTATAACCTTTCTCCTTGGTTGTGCATGAAGCGGAAGTTCATTATGATGTCAGTGCTCATCCAAGGCCTGAAGCAACCCGGCAACGACATTGATGTGTACCTAAGGCCATTAGTTGAAGAACTCTTACAGTTGTGGTACGGACAAGGTGTACGTGTGTGGGATGAGAACAAGCAGGAGGAATTTGACCTACAAACGTTGTTGTTCATTACAATTAATGATTGGCCTTCTCTTAGTAGCATTTTAGGACAGATAAACAAGGGATACAATGCGTGCACACATTGTTTAAATGAGACTGAAAGTATATATTTGGATAAATGTAAGAAGAATTTGTACCCGCGGAATCGTCGTTTTCTTCCGCCCACGCACACCCTAAGAAAGAAAGGTAAGCATTTCAATGGTGAGGCAGATAGCCGGTGTAAGCCTATCCGCCGTACTGGTGATGATGTATTTGATATGGTGAAGGATTTAAAAGTAATCTTTGGAAAGGGTCCTAGTAGACAATCTGTTCCGAAGGATGATGTCGGACACGCACCCATGTGGAAAAAGAAATCTATATTTTGGGAGCTACCCTATTGAAAAGTCTTAGAGGTCCGCTCTGCAATTGACGTGATGCACCTGACGAAGAATCTTTGTGTGACGCTGCTAGGCTTCTTGGGCGTGTATGGGAAGAGCAAAGATACACCTGAAGCACGGCAGGATCAACAACGTATAAAAGACCGAGACGACATGCATCCAGAGCTGTTTGAAGGTACTGCTGGCTATGCTCTTACCAAATAAGAGAAGGAAATCTTTTTTGAAGTCCTTTACAGTATCAAGGTCACGTATGGTTTCTCGTCAAACATAAAGGGAATAATAAATATGGCAGAGAAAAAATTTCAAAACCTAAAGTCTCATGACTGCCACGTGCTTATGACCTAGCTTCTTCCGATTGCATTGAGAGGACTCCTGCCAGAAAATGTTTGAGTACCCATTGTGAAGCTATGTGTGTTTCTCAATGCAATTTCTCAGAAGGTAATCAATCTAGATAGTCTACCAAGGTTACAGAAATATGTGGTCCAATGTCTTGTGAGCTTCAAGTTGGTGTTCGCACCATCCTTCTTCAATATTATGACTCACCTCCTAGTTCACCTAGTCAAAGAGATTAACATTCTTGGTCCTGTATTTCTACACAATATGTTCCCCTTTGAGAGGTTCATGGGAGTGTTAAAGAAATATGTTCATAACCGTGCTAGGCCAGAAGGAAGCATCTCAAAGGGATATGGAATAGAGGAGGTCATTGAGTTTTGTGTTGACTTTATTCCTGACCTTAAGCCCATCGGTGTTCCTGAATCACGACATGAGGGTAGACTTAGTGGAAAAGGCACGCTAGGAAAGAAATCAAGGATATGTATGGACGGACATTCTCTCACTAAAGCACACTACACAGTTCTGCAAAGTTCCACCTTGGTGGCTCCGTATATCGAGGAACACAAGAATATTGTACACTCCAACAACCCGGGGAAGCCTGGCTCCTGGATTAGAGATGAACATATGAGGACTTTCGGCAGTTGGTTGCAGACACATCTCATGAATGACATAAATGTTGGAGAGCAGTTGTACTTGTTGGCCAGGTCACCATCTTCAACCATATTGACTTTCCAAGGGTACGAGATAAATGGGAATACATTTTACACGATCGCCCAAGATAAAAAGAGCACCAATCAAAACAGTGGTGTCCGATTTGATGCAACAAACGAGAATGGGAAAAAGGATACATATTATGGTTACATAGAGGAGATATGGGAACTTGACTATGGACCTTTTTTTAAGGTTCCTTTGTTTCGGTGCAAATGGGTCAATCTGACAGGAGGCGGGGTTGAGGTACACAATAAATATGGAATGACAATAGTGGATCTCAACAACCTTGCGTATAGAAATGAACCATTTGTCTTAGCCAATGATGTGGCTCAGGTTTTTTATTTGAAGGACATGTCTACCAAACAGAGAAAAAGGAAAGATAAGCAAAAGAATACAGCATCCGATGAGCCAAAGCGCCACATACTTCTTTCAAGAAAAAGAAACATCATGGGGGTGGAGGATAAGACAGACATGTCAGAAGATTATGATAAGTTTCATGAAATTCCGCCCTTCGCTGTGAAGGATGACCCAAGCATCCCGTTATGTAAGGAATATGCTCCATGGTTACGGATTAGAAGAAAACCCTAACATGTGTGGATGATGGTGATGTGCCATATTATTAAACCTTTATTTTTAATGATCTTCTTATATGTATATGGATATGAACTATATCGATCTCAATAGGTAGTATTGCAACTTGCTGTGGCCAGACATTTATTAATATTAAAACGTAAAAATTAGCCATAATCATATCTAGCCCTATAGTACACAGCTTCAGGGTTGTCTTCGGAATCGTCATCGTCATCGTCGTCGCTCGTAGCACGCGGATGGATCCTCAACCCTTCCTCGTAGCATGTGGATGGGTCCTCCGGCCTCGGATTCACGACGCGCAGGGGAGGGGGCTCCCGGATGACGACCCCAGTACGCCCTAGGCCTTCACCACTGCCACCATTCTTGTGGCTATGCGGCTGGTGAAAGTGCGGGTACCTCAGGCGAGGATGGTCTCCCATGGCGATGTAGCGCATCACGCCGGCGATAGTCCGGTTCACCCACCACAGGCGGCGACCAGCCTCGTTGTGGTTCACTGGGGGCGGGCCGTCACCCTCGTACCTGGCGAGCTCCCTTTCCCGCCGGTTTGCGAAGAAGGCATTCCAGGTGTCGAGGTTTATTGGGATCCATCTGCTGCTCCGACGTGAGCTCGAGATAGAAGTGGTTCGTGATGGCCGCCTGGCGGGCCGAACCTTGAGGCACAGGAGGAACAGGAACCCCTCCAGCGCTCAGCATCTAGCCAGCGGGCAGCCGGTACCCTGGCGGGGATGGGTAACTGGAGGCGCACAGCGCCTCGGTCTCCTCGAGCGTCAGAAAGGCCCAGTAAGTGGTGTCCATTGTTGTGAGAGAGAAGGTGTGGATGTGTGGATGGACATGGCGGTCGGCCTAGATATAGAGGGACATGGCGGGAGAATATGGCAGGAAGCGAGGGAAATGGCGGGGGAAATGGCGAGAAAACATGGCGGGAAGCAAGGGAAATGGCGGGAAAATATGTTTTAGTCCTAGTTACTAGTTTTAGTAATAAATATTATATTTCTAATGAGTCTATTATTTTTTGTCAATATTTTGGTATATTATATGTATTTTTCTGTTTTTAAATAATAAATTATATTTTTCTAACATTTGTATTAAATATAATACTTGTTAAACAATAGATAATTTCATTTAAGTTGTATAATCAAGTATGACAATAGATTTAAATTATAGATCTTCTTTTTCTGAAAATTTTGATATATAATACATAATTTTCTGAAAACTATAAAGCATTTTTGGTTTTTGTATTACAAACCGGGGCTAAAGGGGGTGTGGCGCGCGGGAATTGCGGTGGTCGAAAACACCTTTAGCCCTGGATTGTAATACAAACCGGGGCTAAAGGGTGACATTGGTTGTATAAATAGCCCACCCCCACCCCGGGTCGTGCCACGACCTGGAGAGCCCCAGATCACTTCTTCCCCAAAGGATCACGCGCCCACGCCGTCCCGCCACCCCGTGAGAAGAGCCCGGCGCCGCCCCACCGTCCCGTCTCCGCCCTGTGCCGAGCTGTCCCGCCGCGTCTCCGCGCCGCGCCGCCCCGCCCCGAGCCGCCACGCCACCGCGACGCGCCGCCGCGACGCACCTTCTCCGCCCCGCGCCGCCTCGCTGTCTTCAGGTGATCGCCGTTAGTATTGGTTAATTAGGGTTAGTTTTGGTTAGTAGTAGTGTTAGTGTTGTAAATTAGTAGTATTAGTATTTTGGTTAGTGTTAGTTAGTAGTATTAATATTTTAGTTAGTGTTAATTAGTAGTATTAGTATTTTAGTTAGTGTTAATTGTATTAGTATTTAGTTAGTGTTAGTGTTAGTGTTATTAGTAGTATTAGTATTTAGTTAGTGTTAGTGTTAGTGTTATTAGTATTATTAGTATTTAGTTAGTGTTAGTGTTAGTGTTAGTATATTAGTATTTAGATAGTATTAGTAGTATCAGTATTTTAGTTAGTTAGTGTTAGTACTATTAGTATTTAGTTGTGTTAGTAGTATTAGTATTTTGGTTAGTTAGTGTTAGTAGTATTAGTATTAAGTTAGTGTTAGTAGTATTAGTATTTAGTTAGTATTAATATTAGTATTTATCTAGGGTTAGTTAGAATACTTAGTTAATTAGGTTTAGTTTAGTTAGTGTAAGGTTTAGGGTTAGTGTTAGTAGTATTAGTGTTTAGATAGTATTAGTATTAATATTAGTATTTATCTAGGGTTAGTTAGAATACTTAGTTAATTAGGTTTAGTTTAGTTAGTGTCATTAGGGAAATACTTAGTGATTTAGTTACTATTTATGTTTTATGATTGTTTATTGCTATTATTTAGTTATGCTGCGTCCATCTCGTCCGAGCCTACTGGACTCCGTCGAGGATGTCCGAGTCTGGGTTCCGCCGGGTTGGCACTGGGAGGTGCTACCTGTCGGGACTCGTACCTTGGTGAGGAATCCGGGTATCATCGTCGACCCGGAGCTTCTTTGGTGGCGTCCACGAGGTCTAGGAGCAGTGCAGAGGGAGCCGGCCTCGAGGAGGTGGTACGTCGTCGTATCAGGGAGGAGGACGAGCATGTATGATGATACATGTATCTTTTGGAGACTAGGTTCTCTAATATCTGGCAGGTTCACAGATCTCACCCGAGCTATTCTCTGGTGATGGTTCCTCTTCTGTGGCTGCAGAGCTCCCGTAGCACAGAACGCGGCAGCCGCGTTCGCTAGTTTGATATGAGCGAGATGTATTAATAATGTACTTTATATTATGAGCGAGATATGAGCGAGATGTATTAATAATGTACTTTATCTTATATTATTGTACTTTATATTAATCACTAAGTATTGTATTCGAGTTGTCGCAATTGTAATATATTTTACTTAATGCAATATTCTTTTTATGTATTAGTTAATCTATGGACGGTAGACAGAATGAAGAGGAACTTCTCAACATGATAGATGAGGGTACTGGGGGGTCTTATTACGATGGCTTCGAATATCTTGATTTGTCTGGAGGAGAAGATGGTGGAGACGATGGTGCTGACCATGGTGGAGACCATGGTGAAGACACCATAATAATAACAAACTCCATCGAGTTATATAAAGCCTCTATCGATCGTTCACTAGTATCACTAATTGATTCGTATATATGTACTGACGAATGTTTCTTCTCATAGACCTCCACTTCTGGCCAATCTTCTACAAGGACAAGAGGCCCGACACACAAGTTGCCCGCTGATGTCCGTTTCAGCATTGACTTAGTCTCTCCACAGGGTCAACTGCTGGATCCCAAAGAATCTGCGAATGCATTTACAAGTCAATGCGGAGTGATTGTTAGAGACGTCGTCCCGATCACCACGCGAAATTGGAACAAGTGAGGAAAGAAAAAGGATCCAGTTGGGGCTAGTTTTGTAGATGACAGAGCAAGAGATACGATGTGGAATTCTCTCATGACACATTTCACCCTACCAGTCTTGGAGACTGATGACATCACACAGCAAATGACGAGGAAATTCAAGAACTTTACTCTTAAGAAGATGGCCGAACTATTCAAGGAATGGAAAAAAGATTGTACCACAGGTATGTCTTGAAGAAAAAAACTCCTCCATTCACTGGCTCACTAGAGTTGCAACAGGATAACTGGGCCGCATTTGTGGAATACAAGACCTCGGCACCAGCTAAGGCAATGTCAGCAAAGAATAAGTTAAATGCAGCCAAAAAGAAATATCACCATCATATGGGCACAGGTGGCTACAAGAGTGCCATGTCTAAGTGGGATAAAGCTGAGGCTGACCTGGAGGCTAAAGGGGTCACTCCAGCTACGTCTTGTTGGCCCAGGAGGTCAAGAAATTAGGTACTCGGGCATGGGGCATCGTTAGACCCAAAAACAGGCGAGATTGTTGTAGCCGAAGAAATTTCTTCACCCAAGAATGAACTTATTAAAGTGATAAAAGAGGTTGAAGAGGGAACGTTTGTTCCCGACAGAGAGAACGATGAGCTGACAAAGGCTCTCAGGAATTCTGAAAAGGCTGGACGAATAAGAGGGTTCGGACCTTCTTATCCAAGGGTTATCGGGTTTCCCGAGCACCTTGACACGTACAGAAGCTGATCGATAAAAACAAAGCGGCAAAAAGAGGAGGATACAGAGCAGTTCACGAGGTTTGAAGCCATGCTGCAGGAGCATCGCCAGGAGCTTAATGAACTTAAAGGACTCTGACAGCAAGATCCTACACCAGAAAGTACGGTCGGCCCATCGCAACGGAAAAGAGTGTGGCTTCCACGGAGGGCCACGGTAATGATGCAACCATGGATGTGTACCCCGTGGATGCAATTAAGGAGAAGACTAGTTGTGAGCTGCATGTTGAACTGAAGAATATATCCATGAAGGTGGCGGTCGGCTTTGCTTTACCTTCTGCACCGGGAGCGACCTACCATTGCAATCCGATTCCAGCTGGCTATGCTCGTGTTGGTGTGGATGAAATTCAACCTATGTGTCAGTCACTACAGCTTGACATCCCTGGAGGTGAAGGGGAGACGACACTGGGAGAAGTCACGAGCGGCTTCATTCTTTGGAAAAAAGAATACATCAAGTTTCCAGGCTCGACACCAAGGCCACCTTCTCTACCGAGAAACAATCCATCACCTCCAAGGCAACCGTCTCCTCCTAGTAAAAGTGCACCTCCAAGTCCACCTCCAAGTGCACCGTCTCCTCCCAGTAAAAGTCCACCACCTCCAAGTCCAATCCATGACCCCAACATGAGTCCATCTTAATCTACGCAGCCGCCTCCACCCACTAAGGGCCAAAAGCGGAAGAATGTCACCGCTCCGTCAAGCGATAACCGATGCCCAAAGCGAAAGTTGTCGCCCCTCCCAAGAGTACCGCCGGTTCCTCCCAAGAGGGCTTACGACCTGACCAATGAGGAGACCGATGCGGTCGTACGGGCCGAAGTGGATGCTTATTTTTTTTTAAAACAACCTGAGCCAGAGGTCCAAATAAAACCGGAAACCAAGGAGCACTTTAGGAAATTACTGACGCAGCCATCCCAGGCTCAGTTAAATGCGCCAGATGACTATACACGATGTCTTTAGAAGACACTGAAACATAAGAGATTAAGCGGTAGAGGAAGCATCACAAAAGAGGTTCCCTAGCAGGGGGAATAAGCAAAACAATCGAGTGGTAGCGGAAGCATCAGAACGGACGTCCCCCAGCTAGGGAAACAAGCAAAACAATCGAGTGGTAGCCGAAGAACCAAAAGAGAAGTTCCCCAGCTAGGGAAACAAGCAAATCAATCGCTCCCCCCACTCCAGGTGAACATACCCGAACCTCAACTATATGAGGTTGAACCTATGGATCCGGAAACGGCAAAGATATTGTCTGAGCAATGTAATATGTCTATTCATGACATTATTCACGGCGATATGCCCAAGGCTAAGGTAACACCCAAATTTTTCACGGGGAGCCTTTGGTCAGTTCTGAGAGGCTTCGGGATATGCCAACACAAATGCGACGATTCCATAAATGGTACATGAAAGCATCAAAAGAACAACAATATTGGCTCCTACTGAAAGTTCGAAAATCGCATTACTTCACTGAAGACGAGGTCCCTGTTGAATTTACAGAATTATTTCAGTTATTCAATCTAAAGGAACTCGACAAAACTATCCTCAGTTCTTATTGTCTGTAAGTGATTACTTTATTTATGTAATTAAGTCTCTATCTCAGCTTGTTCAATTCATTGCCGGTAAGTATGCTCACTATATTCTTTTGTACGCTATATACAATGATGCAGAATGAAGATGCTCGATTGTAAAAGAAAGGCTATCAATGGATTTGGGTTCATTGACCCACATCGAGTTCATAGAGCTATACTAAAGGATAAACCACTAGAGACCGAGCACAACTTGTTGCGGTTTCTCACGAAACAACATTTCTTTAATGAAATATTATTTCCTTACCACGACGGCAAGTGAGTTTTTGTACACATTAAATTTTGCTTACTCGATGTTCAGTGTAAATGATGAGTTACTAACGTATATAAACCTTGCGTAGGTACCACTGGATTCTTCTAAGTATTTCAGTTGACTTGGAAAGAGTTCACATCATGGACTCACTAAACAAAGACATTAAAAACTACCGCAGCATTATCGATGCGCTCCAGAGGTAATTTCAACCATTATCGCACTATATCGGTTTCTTTCGTTTATTTTCTGGGATATCAAGTAGTTATTAACTCATACATTAATTTTCTTTGTCGGGTAGGGTTTGGACACAGTTTTAGAACCATGTCCACGGTCAATGGCGTGAGGAGCTATTTTTTAAATCACTCTTGGTAAGTAGTACGAGCTAAGTCCGCGCATCTATTTAATTCTAGTTTATGTGCATTTATCATGCTAGAGTTATTATTTGATAGAATTCTATCCTTGTAAAGTGCGCGAGGCAGCCACAGGGGACTAATCTATGTGGATTCAATGTGTGTGAGTTCATTCGCATCAGTATTGAGAAGCCCTCGAAAAATGTTCGAGTAAGTAATATAGTTGGACGCGATGCGGGACAAGCTCCTACCAGAGGACCGCCTAATAGCAATCCAAGAGGAATTTGCTGGATTTTTTGTCGACGAGGTCATAGACCCACGCGAAGAATACTCTATACGTAGACCCTAAAGCATCCATGTAATAATCTCCATGTAATCAAATAGACATGTTCTGGATCCGGTTGGGACTCCATGTATGCTTGTAAGAGAAATTATATTATATATTGCATCAATGTGTACAAGTACTGTGTAGTAGCATTCTGTATGTATACGAAAACTTGTTTCTAATGAAAACACAGAATTAAAAATAATTGAACACAAAACACAAAATAAAAAGAAAAACACAAAACCCTAAAACCTCATCTCCTACCGTGGCAGCCAAACGGCCCAAAATACTGCCGCAATAGGGAACCTTTAGTCCCGGTTCGTAACACACGAACCAGGACTAAATGTCCTGCCATCCAGCGCACCTCACAGGGCCACGTGGTTGGACCTCTAGGCCCGGTTCGTAACAGAACCGGGACTAAAGCTTCGACCTTTAGTCCCGCTTTGGCGGTCCCAGTTCACAAAAGGCTCTTACGAACCGGGGCTAATTGCCTGGTTTCTACTAGTGCAAGTAAGTTTGGTACTTTCCTCGATTAAAAGATGTGATCGGAACCTTCAATAAATAGAGATATGATTAGATCACTTCCATATTAGGCAAGTGCACCAATATGGAAAATGTAGGTGGCAGCCGCTGGCCCCATGTGCTAGCACTAGGGAGGCCAAGGCGTCATCCATTTGTGGGCGCAGAGGCCCCATGCGCCACCCCTAGGTTGGGCCTGCCCCCTCTTGTCCAATCTTCCACCTCCTTCTATGATGCTCTATTTCTCATCTGGTTCTTCTCTGACAAATTAGGTACCTCGAATCTATATATATATTTTGAAACCTTTCTGAAAGCTTTTTGACACATTTACTGTCTTGGGATGATTACGATAAACCTCAGAATCAACACTGACGACTTCGGAGCAACTTTTCCGAATTAGATTAGGTCGCCGGAACTATTTCGATTCCTCTCCTGAGTGACTTAATGAATCTCGGAACTATTCTGGTGTGTCCGGGTACCATTCCGGACAACTCTCTCAACTACCTACCATGTAGGAGACAAGCACAACATGATGGTTAGACCTTAAGCGTGTGACTTGTTGGGGTTCGGTAGTAAGCAACATTATACTGAAGACCTGCGGACCAATAACCAACAGTGGAGCCTGAACGCCAATGTGGTTCCCACTTCACTATGCGACATCGAGTGAACCCGTTCATTATATACACATTATCCTTCCGCCGAGGCGAGATATTGGCATCCTCGTCAATCAACTCTTGATCACTTAGGGATTATCCTTGTTGTGATTTCACTCTCTTTAACTTGTATATGTATTTTGCTGTCCTTTATGATCTCATCATAACTATGTATGTGTGGACGATTGGGTGACATCGTAATACCGAGTGGGCCCAGGGAATATCTCTCCATCGCTAGGAGGAGCGAGATCCCACTTATTGAACTATCAAATTCTCTAGACATACTTTCGTGCTTATCTCGAACCGTCGGTATGGCCACACCTTTGTAGGTGGGGTTGGGACAAAACCAAGGACAAACCTTTCGGTATGAGGATTTTTTATATCTCACGATCATAAGGATTTAGGCATAAGATAATGATCTCATAGGTGGCGGCAACGGGGCGGCGTGGTCGTAGGTGACGGGGACTAGGGACGGTTGGGCTACGCGTGCGGGTTTTTTTTTTTTTTGCCACGCGCGGCAGTTCGTGCCGCATCGCGTTGTACTGGGCTTTCTAGGCATGCAAAAAAAATTTGAGGAGCATCCTACAATTAGATATCCGTTGAGCACGTTTTTAACCCTTCGACGGATATTAAAAACAGTTTCTTAGGCACCGTCTATTAATGCCCTATGTTTGAGATGCTCTGAGCCTCTGACTTACTACAACTTTAATAAAACAAAAAATGGTAGCAATCCAATTAAAGTGAACGACGTGACAATACAGGCCGACCTTGACGGCCGCAGCAGCAATTCAGCTAGCCTAGCCTTCGCTCCTATTCGCGCAGCGTGCGCCGCGCCTGCATCATGCGATATTCCACCTCGGGAGCCACCACAGCTGCCTGACTCGCCCGAAAAGCTGTCCTGCCGTATGCCAGTACATTTCTGCGAGGGGCACCGGCAACACAACAGATCTACTGTACCTCACGGTACCGAGAACAAGGTACTACTAGTATACAATTTCGCCTTGCAAAAAGGGGCAGAAAGCCAAAAACTGCTCCGTTCAACGTTCCCTGCGCTTGATTCCTGTTACTGAAACCGCCCATGGATGGTCTCGAGGAGGCAGCCGTTCGCTCGTAGCCCCTGCGCCTCTGTCTGCTGCGTTGTTGAACAACGTGTCCTATCAGTGTACTTGTGTGTTCCATTGCGTTGCCCAACCCCGAGCCTCGCCTAGCTTGCTGCATTGTGTTGCCCAATCCATCAGAGACAGGGCAAGCAACGAACTGACCCTGATTAGACCCGTGCATCATCACGATCATGAACAAATAAAGGATTTTTTTACAAATATGCCTATCTGTAAATTGGCATCGCTAAAATTGCCCGCATCGCGAATCTAATGATAAAAATACCCTGGCGGGAGGTGCGGAAGGCGACACGTGTCTTTCCCGCCACTGCACACGGCGAAGTAGGCATCCGGTCGCCGGGACTGGCGGAAAGTACATCCCGCCCTTGTCACCGGCGGAAAGAGAGTGGGCGTGTCAATATGCTGGCGGAAGGAACTAGTGGCCGTTGGACTTGGCGGGATGAACAACGTGCTGGCAGCTAGGATTTTCCACAGGACGCTGAGGTTCTGCATGATTGAGGCGCGTCCCGTTGTCTCTAATAGCAAGTGCGTCACCTTTTTAAAAGCAACTACTAATAACACATCGTTCCTAGGAGTATTACAATTAATAATTAAATACACCTGCTAATATTTAACTTAACGTATTTAAACTTTATCAAATTTGACCATTGTTTTACTTTCTACGGTTCATATTAATGTTTTTAATTTTTTTAGATTAGTATGTTTCTAGTTAAATATTTAGACTAGATACATCCTTATCAAAACAAAATTGAGAACAATAATATATACCGATAAATATAGCAATATATATTACTATATCAAATTGACATATTATGAAAAAGAGCTGAGGAGGCTGCTTCTACGCTCCTGCTAAAGGAGCCAGGCTTGATCACTCACATGGAGCTAATTAAGCTGTCAGGGGTCAGCAGCGGGCCAGGATACCAGACATGTGGAACTGAGAATCTGCACCTGCATGTTCATACCGCCAAGTCCAAAGGCGGAAAGTTCTGTCCGCATGGCCCACACCCTTTCCGCCAATGACAAGGACGGGATGTCCTTTCCACCTGTACTTGTGGTGGGATGTGTACTCCGTCATGCACACCGGTGTGAGGAGACACGTGTCGCCTTTCTGCACCTCCCACTAGGGTATTTTTGCCATTAGATTCGCGATGCGGGCAATTTTAGCGATGCCGATTTGCAGATAGGTATATTTGTAAAAAAATCCAAATAAAGGCAGCACACCATTGGTCCATTCAACGCTAGGGGTGTTCTTTTAGAGCGTGTTTGGTAGCCTGCACGAAGCCCAGACAGGTCCGACGGAGCAGAAAATAGGCCGTTTGGTTTCCTGCAGAGCCGGTTGGGTTGCGCTAGCGTGAGCATTAAAGCAGCCCACAGCCAGGTCCAACAACTACGGTCGATTTGGCCATTTCCAGTGAGTCACGCTCGTCGTGTGTCACGCAGATGCAAAACCGCTCCTCCCCGCACGAGCGCGGCCAAGGACGGCGATGAGGCGAGCTTTTCGGCTGCATTGAAAATCTGGCGCGGGAGGTGAGCTCATCTCTCCCGTCGAAACCCCCTATTTCTACCACATCGCCCCCTCCCCCCAGATCGAGCTTCGTTTACCGCTCCGTCCACGCCAGGTAAGCAACAGCTTCTTCTCCGGTGAGCGACGATGGCCACAACGGCGTGAAGGGCACCTCATCCTCCTCCTCCTCCTCCCGCTCTACGGGTGCTGCGTCGGCCACCTCCTGCGATGACGATAAGCATCTCCACTTTCAGCTAGTATTAGCTTAGATCTGCACAGCTTCTAGGGTTAGGAGGTGTAGTTCGTAGCTTCATTCAAGTATATGGTAAATTGTTGTGCAAACAGCAGGTGTAGGTTTCAACCAGATTTGTAGGATTTTTCGGTACGATCTGATAGTTCGGTTGTGTTCAGCTCGATCTTGTGGATGAACAATTGTTGTTGATAGATTGATATGAATTTCATGCACATACTAGTTTCCTCCATATATACACATTTTTGCACCTTGATTCATGTGCGTCATTATTGCGTCCTTATTATAGGACTCGTTCTACGACCATTTCAGCCATGCTTTGATCCCCATTGGGTACACCCAGATCCTCTGTTCTTATGTGGATGATAGTCAGCCTCTCACTTAGAACCAGGTAGTTTCGTCGATGTCACCCACTCTAGAGGGTGGCATCATTTCTGCTCCCACTTCTGTCCAGACCTATGTGTCCTCCATCGAGGCTAAGGTTGTGGCTAAGCTCAAGAAGGCGCAGATGAAGGGGACCATGAAATGACTCCCTTACATGTCCACCTTCGTGCTCAACAAGATGTGCGACATAGTGAAGAGCGACGTCCGTACTGAGAAGGGGTTCGAGGAGATCTATCACAATGCATGCGCTAAAGGTTTGTTCGAGCATTGTGGTGTTGAGGTGTCAGGCACTCAGGTGTACAACCACCTGAGGAAGTGGAGGGTGTGTTGGATCCAAATCAACAAGTTGAGAGACCTTAGCGGCGCGCAATGGGATGAGGACACCTTCACCATTTTTCTTGCCACTGAGCACTTCCAGGGGCATGTTCAGGTTTGCAACTATGATCACTACAGACCTGTCATCATAAATAACACTGTCACCGCTAACACACTCTTTCTTGCAACTTGTAGGCGCATGCAAGGGACGCAGAGTACCTGAACAAGCTCATCGAGAACTATGTCGAGATGCACACCATCTTCTCCTATAGCCTTGCCACCGGGAGGTATTCCATGGGGCCAGGCGAGCCCCTTGGCACTCCTGAAGACCCTGACACCTAAGAGCCCGACACCATGAACCCTGATACCTCAGAGAAGTCGATCGATGCTCGAGCTGTGGCAGCATATGCAAGATCTATTGATGTTGCCATTAACGGCAAGAGGAAGACGGGCGTGTTTGCTTACGACAAGATCCACGCCTTCAGTAGCATGACCGACGTCGTGAAGGATGTTGCATATGCCATCAGGGACAACAAGCCCACTGACATGCACCCTGGCCTCAACGTGGGCAGTGATGGACATTGCTGGCTTTGTGAAGTGCCATCTCATGGCGGCTCTCAGCCACCTCGTCGACAACAAGGCACAGGGCACCAACTTCGTAGGCATGCGTAAGCCGCATAGGATCCTGTGGATCAGGACATTCCTGGCAAAGTACTTCGATTAGAGCTTCGAATCATGTTGAAGTACGAGGTGGTGTGCATGATGGTGGCAGTGTTGCTGGTGGTGATGATGAACTTACGACCTTTGTGATGTACATTTTGGCAGTAGCTAGGACCCAAAAACTTCTATGGCTTATATGAATTGATGAGGTGGTATATACTAACCCCTCATGCGATTCTGAACCTGATTGCGGTGGTAGGACGACATCCCCTTTTGATGTGGTGTTAGGTTAACACCATGCAGTGTAGGATGAATCTATGATCCCCTTTTATGTATGATCATGCACACACCTGTTAGTACGTACTTGCCTGCATTATGAACCCGTGATGCTAGTTATGGATGGTACATGCATATGAGTTTCTTGTGCTGTTACACATTGATATTTTACTCTTCTACCTTGTATAGAAACTACTATGCGGTGTTCGGAGGAAGGAAACCAAGGGTTTACTCCAAATGGAGACACTTCTAGGATCAAGTTCCAGGTTACTCCAACTACATCTATGAATGGTTTGACACCGCCGAGGAGGCATTTGAGGCAAAACGCACGTGCATATGTGAGAACAATAACAACAACCTTGTTCATGGCAACTACATCAACCAAGGAGAACATCAGTTGGACGATGCAGCCCATGAAGAACAGTAGCATGTGCAACTTGCAGCTGGGGAAGAACACCATCTGCACATTGTTGGTTCTGAAGAACAACAACATGTCCAACATGATAGCCTTAAGCACTTCATCATCGTCGTTCTTCTTATGGTGATCGTCAAGCCGATCTTCTTCTAGGGTGGTGTGTCAACACCCGGATTTTTAATCCCAGATGCCTGTTATGCCATACATCGCAATCCCAGGATTACCATTTTTGCGAGACATAACAGATTGGATATCACAGTACATCATCCATTACAAACCATAATAAGGTCTTACATAAATAAAGGACCCCATGATCCAGTCTTAATACAAACAAGCAGCGGAAATAATAAGCGTGGTAGTGGGCTCCATCTTCAGTGTCACAGGAAATGCTGATGATAGGAGATAATTCTAGTTGTCCTAGCCGTCCTGCTGTCCATCTTCTTGATAGTCCTCCTCATAGTCTGGCCACGGGAATATCCAGGGACAAAGCCATGAGTACTCTTTAAGTACTCGCAAACTATCAGTAACAAGTAAGGTAGTTCTAGTAGGAATCCTAAGCTCTAAGTTTATTTGCAAAAAGCCAAATTTATCTAAACTGAGTTCATAAGTAAAGAAAACTAAATAAATATTCTAAATCACTTTAAGTGGGAACCTAGTTTTCATATTCAAAACCCTGTTGTGGTCAAGTCAAAATCATAGTGCACTTCACAAGTCATTTTGAAAACATCTGACGATGGAACAGTATCGCCACTCCAACTGTCCATGACCACGGACGCGGCTATTCGAATAGTTTGACACTCTGTAGAGCTGGTACACTTTCACCACAAAATTCGATACATCCGTCAGGGATAACCCTGAATCATCATACTTAGTATGCGGATAATCAATCATAACCTTTCAATTAAACACTCTAGTATATGCACCTCCCCTATGAGCTTGGCCTCCCAGCCATGGCCATCTGCCATCCTGGGCACTGCATAGGTGGACATCATCAAGAGGTAGCCTCAGCTCAAACCTCTTTCGCTTGGGAACCCATACTAATGCATATAAACTTCCGGCTAAGACTTACCCAATTCAGGTATTGTGGTTGTACGATAAAATTGGAATGGTATCGCATCCGAACCCAACCATCAGTTTTTGTAAACAGGCTAAGGCTCATGCCTCAACATTTTCATCATCAAATCCATTTGTGTTTCTCAACACAGGTCAAAACATTTCAATAGAATGAAGCATCATTCCAAGGTTTTCATAATCATTTTCACCAAGTATTCCCATCTAAAGTGATCAAGTTTTATGCTTAGCACTAGCCACTAAGGTTAAGAGGGTTCACTAATGAGGGGTACTAACCTTCAATCTCATGGCATAGAATGACATCAAGTATAGGCCTAGTTTTATACTCTTTATGCTATCTATACTATCTTTCCAAACTTGACAAAGCGCTAACTAATAGTAAAGAACTTTTGTAAAGTAAAGAGTAAAGCTTGCAAGTAAAACTTTAGATGGGTATAAATCAAAGGTATATAACCAAAGCATGCCTAATGCATCTTGCTTGGGTTATCTTACAATTAGTGATGGCTTGCATAGGTATAAGACTTGCAAGTGTTAGCTTTCCTATAATAGCTTGCCTTGATTGGTGCAGCGATTAAAGTTTTCCTCCTCTTCTTCGGGGTAGAACTCCTCCTCCTCGTAGCTTGGGTCGTTACTATTGTCTATAAATAAATACGGGGTACACAATTACCAAACAATACTTAGCTAATTCTATTTAGCACACTAAGGCTCACACTTGATGATCTAGTATCATCACATGAAATAAAGAACTAGTTTTACTTAGTTTATTTGAGAAAAGTAATTTCTACTCATTGAAATTTATTAAGATTTAATATTCTCCAATTAAAATATGGGATCATGTTGACACATGTCATCACCACATATTCTAATACATGGGAATGTGATTTAAAGGGTTGGTCACATTTTATAAAGTTTAAGATTATCATTTAATAGATTTAAAGTGACTAGAAATTCCCTAATAGCATTCTTTTTTACTAGTCCAATGTTACTGCATGCAAACCTAGATATTTTTACATATTCAGATAGATATTATCAAATGTGATATTTGAGAATTGGAATCAACTCAAAAGCTATTATGGTTGATCTTTGAAAAATGTTTGAAGTTGCAAAATTCTCTGTCTTGTTATTTTTACTAAAGATTATCTCTAATCCAAATGATTTAAATCCAACGGGCTTGCATAGATAATTTAAATACCTTTCTAGAAAAATTTGAATCATGCAATTTGGTTCAGTGAGACTCTCGGAATTGAGTTTTGAATTGGTGGAAAAAATAGTGTTTTAACTAAAAAGGAAACTTCAATATTTGAATTTCTAGGCCAACGTGGGAAGTTAAACGGGCCGGCCCAGCTACACTACGCGGCGTAGCGGGCTACTAACAAATGGGGTCCACCAGTCAGCGGGACTAGTTACGTGAAACGGTATCTAAGCATATGGGTCGTGCGATCCTATTCTAATACAACAACTAGGAGTCGTCATCGACGATGAATTGCTCCGGCAAGGAACTAAACCTAGCGTGGTGGTGGGGGTCTGGCGACAGGGGCAATCGACGTGGTAGACGACGGCGAGGCGAGACGCGGTCACGGCAGGGCTTGGGGTGGTCGGAATCGACGGCGCCCTTCTCCTCCAGCAGTGGCGGGCTCCGGCCAAATTCCGGCGAGGAAGAGCTCGCCTTGCTCCGGGAAGAAGTGGGGGAGGGTCAGTGAGAGGTGGTGAGTGGAATGGTGTGGAGAAGAGAGGCAGGGGTGGCCTCCTTTTATACTGGGGCGAGGGGACCGAGCAGTGCAGGCGCGAGCTCGTCGATGATGAGGCTACAGGCGGCTAGCGGTGCGGCTGAGGCTAGTGGGCAGTGCTGTGTTCCCTGGCGGTTCTTATGGGCGTAATGGCGAGGTGTGGGGCGGCGTGGTTCGGTTGGGGCGTGTGGTGCTCCGCGCGGAGGCAAAGGTGTTTGCGGCGGCGTGCGGCAGTTGCGGGTCGTTCGGCGGTGAACGGGGTTGTCTGCTGGGGTGCTGTGATCATGGCGGTCATGCGCGTGCACGGTGAGGGCAAGGCACGGTCTGCGCGAGCTGGTCGGGTGCGGCGAGCTGGCGCGCTCTAGACATGGTGCAGAGAGGCGAGGCGCGGCGTAGCTAGAGTGGTCCAGGGCTCGGCTGGGATCGTGGCCTGGACAAGGGGTGGTGGTTGAGTGCGGCGTGTCTTGTGCGCGTCGTGGGTGAGGCTGGCAAGGCTCCTGGCGTGTTGCCCACTGTCGGTCGGCGACGACCAGAAACGGGCGACGCTCCACTGTGCATACGGCGAAGGGGGGCTTGTCTAGGTGCTGGCTAGGCTCAGGGGAGACAGGGGAGTGAAGTGGAGACCAATTGGTCGAGGATTACTGTGCATAGTAGTGAAGTTAGGCAGAGGGTTAATTAGTGCAGCTCAGGTGTTTGTGTAAGTGGCCGCATGAAACTTGGTTTGGAATTTTTGATTCAAATTTTTTGAGTGATCTTTAATTAAGCTTGAGAGTCTATGTTTGATTGGAGAGGTCAAGGGGAATTGATTTGATGGGTTTTTGAAAAAGTGGGATCTTAACATATGAACTAGATTAAATTTTGAACTGTCCATTTAATTGCTTTGGAAAATGTTTTTGTAAGTTTGTAAAGTGGGCCGTGGTACACTTTTACTTGGTCTAGCAAGGGGTGAAAAGAATTAGAAAGGTTTCTGCTAGAATTTATCTTCTAGGAACACTCAAAGTGACCTAGTGGTTTACTTTTGTCAAAATGACCATTTACTTTATTTATTCATATTTGATTTCTTTTTCTTTTGATTTAGTTTGTAAATGGCCTAAATGATGTAGTATTCATATTTAAACCATTTCACATCATTTAGAACACTCAAGCATGGCATAAGCACTCAAATCTACACTAATGCAAACACACATGCATTCATATTCATTTTTCTTAACAATTTTTTTGTTAACCCTAAATTGGGTGATTAGACTTTGATAATCTTGATTAGAAGATTTGGGGTGTTACATGGTGCACATGATGTGTTTGTAGGGATGGTAAGCACACCTAAATTTGAAATGGGTAACCGTAAGGGCCAGCCTATGTGCAACCAAACACTTGTTTTTTTGCATCTAATGGGCCAAAAGTCACTGATGCAGGCAACCAAACACATGGGACAAAAAGTCCCAAGCCATACCTAGGTAGCCCATGCAGGCTACCAAACGGGCTGCAAAAACAGGTCTGGTGCCTATATGAGGCAGGCAGTGCTGTCTGTGGCACTGCCGGATTGGGCCAAGAAATCGATGCAGGCTACCAAATATGCCCTTAGAGCATCTCCCACCGGCGCCCAACGGGTGGCAAGTGCGCCGGCTGTTGGTTTGATACGATGCCTAAACTACCGACAGTTTGGGAACACCGCACCACACCAGCGCTCCAACGATCATGGATCGAAAAATAAAACATAAGCATACTTCATTCAAATTTAGGAAAATCTACAATATTTTAATGAAATTTGGGCAAAAATAAATAAATACAAACTAAAAACATAAAAATACTCTTACTCGTGGTAGCGCTAGAGTTTGTGTCGCCGCGTCCTACTCCTCATCGTCTATCAGGGAAAAGCCCCTCACCCATGGTGGTGTTGGTCAGCGGCGGTGGTCGCAAAGACGGCGCCACTTGCGCCGACGGCGGTGGAGGCGAGGCCGCGACCACAGAGGCTTGCAGCGCCTGGAAGGTGCCAGTGTTGGGAATATGCCGTGCAGACAATCATGGTTGATGATATTTCCCAAAGTATTCATAAAGTAAAGTTGTCCTTGTATGAACATCAGATATGTATCACTAAATACGTGATTTAGTTGTGGAACCATATATTCATGATTGTTCATATTAGATTGTCCTTGGTCATTGAGGTTGCGCCGGACACACAACTTATATCAATGTGCAAGTCGGCTGATCACACGGTTCCACTTGTCATGGGCATGGTGATGCTATTCCGACTTACACTGATTCGGCTAAAGAGTTTAGCGAGTCGGACAGACCCACAGTTGAGATGCAACGAGCATGTTGTCATTTGCAGTCTCAAGCAATGGAGTCCTTTGACATGAAGTGATTGTGTGATCCAAGTTGTGGATCGCCAACTGTCAACACCTGGATTTTTAAGTCCAGATGCATGTTATGTCGTACATCGCAATCCCAGGATTACCATTTTGGCAAGACATAACAGGAGTGGTACCACAATACATCATCCATTACAAACCATAATAGTCTTACAAGCAGTTGATCTCATGATCAAGTCTTAATACAATTCAGAGCAGTGGAAATAAACGTAGTAGACTCCATCTTCATGGTCACAGGCAATGCTGACGATGGGAGATAATCCTAGTTATCATAGACCTCCTGCTATCCATCTTAAGTGTAGTCCTCCTCATAGTCCGGCCATAGGAATGGCCAGGGAAAAAGCCATGAGTACTCTTTAAGTACATGCAAATTACCACTAACATAAGTAAAGTAAAGCTAGTAGGAATCTTAAGCTCTAGGTTTTGTTTGCAAAAAGCCAGGTTTATCCCAGAAAGACTTAAAGAGTAAAGACCTAATTTAGTTCTCTAGATTACTTAAGTGGGAATCTAGTTTTCATGTTCACATTCCTGTTGTGGTCAAGTCAAAGTCATTGTTCAAGTCACAAGTATTTTTGGAAACATCTGACAACGGAACAGTATGGCCACTCCAACTGTCCATAACCGCGGACGCGGCTATTCGAATAGTTTGACACTCTGCAGAGGTGGTACACTTTCACTACAAGATTCAATACATACGTCCGAGATAACCCTGAATCATCATACTTGGTATGCGGATAATCAATCCTAACCTTTCAATTACACACCCTAGTATATGCACCTCCCCTATGAGTTTGGCCTCCCAACCATGACCATCTGCCATCCTGGGCATTGCGTAGGTGGACATTCATATTCTCGGGGTAGCCTCAGCTCAACCTCTTCCACAAGGTAACCCATACTAAGACATATGAACTTCCAGTTAAGCCCTACCCAACTCAGGTATTGTGGTTGTACGGTAAAATTGGAATGGTATCGCATCTGAACCCAATCATCAGTTTTTATCAAAGTCAAGGCTCATGCCTCAATCAGTTTCATCATCAAACCATTGTGTTTCATAACACATCTCGACACATTTCAATAGAATGAATCATCGTTCCAAGGTTTTTATACTCATTTTCTCCAAGTGTTCCCATCTAAAGTGATCAAGTTTTAGCTTAGCACTAGCCACTAGTATTGAGGGTTTCACTATTGAGGGGTGCTAATCAAGTATAAGTATGCAAGACTAGTTCTATGATCTTGATAGCATCCATCCTATTTTCCATTAGTCACCATTCATTAACTAAGCAAGAAACTTTAGTAAAAGGAAAAGTAAAGCTTGCAAGTAAAACTTGGGATGGGTATAATCAAAGTTGCATAACCAAGCATGCCTAGTGCATATTGCATAGGTTAGCTTGCATTAGCTAGCTTGCACTGATAGTTTGCCTTGTTGGGTGTAGTCGTTGAAGTTCTCTTCTTCTTCCTCGAAGTACTCCTCATCGTAGCTCGGGTCGGTACTAGCATCTATAAATACATACGAGGTACAGAATCACCGAACAACACTTCAATATTTCTATTTAGCACCCAAAGGCTCACACTAGATGATCTAGCATCATCTCAATCATCACATGAAATAATGACACATTCTTATTTATCTTATTTTGGGAAAAGTAATTTCTACTCATTGAAAATACTTAAGATTTTATATTCTCCAATTAAAATATGGGATCATATTGACACATGTCATCACCACATATTCTAATACTTGGGAATGTGATTTAAAGTGGTGGTCATATATTACAATATTTAATATTACTATTTAATAATAATAAAGTGACTAGAAATGCCTAAATAGCATTCTTTTAATACTAATCCATGTTTAATATATGTAAAACAAACTATTTTAACATATTCATGTAGAGCATGGAAAATATGATTTTTAGAGTTGGAATCAACTCAAAAGCATTTATGGTTGATTTTATAAAAATGTTTGAAGTGGTAAAACTCTCTGTCTTGTTATTTTTAGTATAGGTGATCTATCATTTCAAATGGTTTGAATCCAACGGGAGTGACTATATATATACCTTTCTAACAAAATTGGAATCATGCAATTTGGTTCAGTACAACTCTTTGAATTCAATTTTGAATACAGTTACAGAATAGGGTTTTTAACTAAATGGCAAAATTTTATATGAATAGCTGGGCTCTGCGCGGGAACGAAACTAGGCCGGCCCAACTGCACAACGCGGGTGCAGCGGGCTGCTGATAGGTTGGTCCCATGCGTCAGCGATTCTATCTAACCAAAACGGTATCAGCAATTCTCAGCTCTACGATTAGAACAAGATCTACGGCTGAGGTTCATCGTCTACGTCGCAGAGGTCTCGCGGGATTCTAAACCTAGCGGCATGGTGGGGGTCGTTGGAGGCTTACCAGGGCTGCATCTAGGTTCGGCGATGGGGTCGAATGGGCTGGTAGACGATGGTGAGTCGAACGGTGGTTGTGGCGGCTCCTGGGGTGGCTCTAATTGACGGCGCCCTTCCTTCACTGCAGCTGCGGGCTCCGGCCAAATTCCGGCGACGTGGTGCTCGCCTTGTTCCGGGGAAGGGTCTAGGAGGTTTCTGAGAGAGAGAGAGGAGTGTAATGGTGTGCCGTTTGAGGTCTGAGGAGGGTCCTATTTATACACCGGCGAGAGAGGCAGGGCGGCATGGCTCGGGCTCATCGGCGACACTGCTACAGGTCGCGATAGGCATGGCAGATGTCATGGGTCGACGCAGTGGACTGCGGCGATCATCACGTGTGTGATGGCACGACAAGGCGCAGTCTCAGTCGGTCGAGAGAGGTCCGTGCTCTGTGCGGGTATGGAGGTGTTCGGCATCGAGTATGGTGGTCACGGGTCGCGCAACGGCGAATGGTCGTGTCTGGGAGGTGGCTGGTGATGCGGCGAGTGCGTGTACGCACGGAGAGATCGAGGCGCGGTATGGTTGTGGGTTAAATGGGTGCGGCTGCGCTGGCTTCTCCACCGCTCGCCGTTGGTCCAGGGGTGGACAGAGAGGTGCGGTGAGGTCACGCCTGTCTTCTCGTGGTCGTGGGAGAGGGCGACGCAGTGTGTGGCGTCATTTCCATGGTCGATCGGCATGGACATGCTCGGGTACGACATGGCACTGGTGCAACAACGAAGGAGAGCTACTCCATTGCACGGCCAGGTACTGGGGTGATCGTGGGTGAGTTACTGAGGCTGATTGCAGTACAATTGGTGAGCAATTGAGTGATCACAAACAGTAGATAGTTGGTAATCTGTACTCTGTCTGCTAGGTGTTCGACTAAATGGCCGCATGATATAAAGATTCAAATTTTTGAATGAATTTTGGTGGGTGTGTTGGTCACATGCTTGAGTATCTTCTGGTTGCTAGGGATTTCCAAATGGTGTTGGTTTGAGTGGTTTTTGCAAAATGGTGATCTATGCACCTATACTTGACTCAATTTTGAATTGCCTCTCAAATAGGTTTGACACTGGTTTCTGTAGATTTGTAAAGTTTGCTTGAGTTCATTTTTACTTGGTCTAGCAAGGGGGAAAAGAAATAGAATTGTTTCTGTTGGAAATCTTTTACTAGAGATTCCCAAAGTGGGCTAGTGGCTAATTTTGGCCAAAGTGACCATTTGATCATATGCTTCATATTTAATTTTATTTTTATTTGATTTTATTTGGAATTGATCTAGATGATGTGGTGTTCATCTTTAAACTAATCCTTATTATTTATAGCAATCAAACATGACAGGGTTTAAGAAATAAAGTTTTTGTTAAACCTAATCTTGGGTGATTAGAACTTGATAAGCTTGTTTAATATTTTTGACATGTTACAAACCTTCCCTCCTTAAAAAGAATCTCGTCCCGAGATTCAAGAAAAACTAGGAACTAAAGAAATTGGGAAACTCTATCCTAATATAATCTTCTCCCTCCCAAGTGGCTTCTTCTTCAGTATGGTTACTCCACTGGATCTTGAGAAACTTGATACTTCTGGTCCGGGTGGTTCTCAAGGCTTCTTCCAAAATACGAATGTGCACTTCATGATAAGTTAGATCCTTGTTGATATCTATGGCTCTGTGATCGATGTTCTTGAAAACTTTGGTCTTCTCCGGAACTTCTAGGCATTTCCTAAGTAATGAGATATGGAACACATCATGTACGGCTGGCATCTCCTCAGGCAGTTCCAATTGATATGACACTTCTCCTCTGCGGCTTAAAATGTTGAAAGGTCCAATATATCTGGGTGCAAGCTTCCGTTTCAGTCGAAAACGTTGCATTCCTTTCAAGGGTGATACTTTGAGATACACAAAATCTCTGACATTGAAGGTCAGGTCTCGACGTCTTTTATCAGCATAACTCTTCTGTCTGGATTGGGAGGTCTTGAGGTGTTCACGGACTTTGTGAACATTCTCTTTGGCTTTTCGTAGGATGTTGGGTCCGAATATCTGACTCTCTCCTACTTGTGACCAATTCAGGGGGGTACGACACTTCCTTCCATACAAAAACTCAAATAGGGCCATTTGCAAACTGGCTTGATAACTATTGTTGTAGGAGAATTGTGCGAAAGGCAGACAATCTTCCCATTTAGATCCATATTCCAACACATAGGCTCTCAACATATATTCTGGTATCTGGTTTACTCTTTCTGTTTGTCCGTCGGTTTGCGGGTGATAAGCTATGCTGAAGTTCAGTTTGGTTCCTAATCCTTCTTGGACTTTCTTCCAGAACCTTGTGGTAAACTAGGTTCCTCGATCTGACACTATGGTCTTGGGGGTTCCATGCAGACTGACTATTCTAGCAATGTATAACTCTGCTAGCTTCGAGCTTTGATAAGTAGTCTTGACGGGTATGAAATTAGCTACTTTGGACAGTCTATCTACTATGACCCAAATAGAATCATTTCCCCTACTAGATATAGGCAAACATGTGATAAAATCCATTCCAACAGAATCCCATTTCCATTTTGGAATCTGCAATGGTTGCAAAAGTCCTACGGGTCGCTGATGTTCCGCTTTGACTCTCTGATAGATGTCACACTTGGCTATATAGATTCCAACTTCTCTCTTCATTTTATGCCACCAAAATTGCTCGTTTAAATCCCGATACATCTTGGTTCCTCCCGGGTGAATAGAATAAAGAGTATCGTGGGCTTCCTACATAATGACTTGTTTCAACTCTGAATTTGCTAGAACACAGATACATCCTTTATAACACAGAACTCCTTCTTCATCTTCTGTGAATCCCGGTACCTTCCCTTTACCTATATGACGCTTGATTCCATCAATACTGGCATTTCCTTTCTGGGCTTCCTTTATCTGTCTGATCAGAGTGGGTTGAAGTGCAATACTGCCTAGAAATCCTTCGCTAACTAGCTCCATTCTAAAGTTCTCCAACTCCTCATGCAAACTTGGCTGGTCTTCCTTAATCATGGTGTTTAGTCTACATGGCAATCTACTAAGAGCATCCGCTGCCACATTGGCCTTGCCGGGGTGATAGTGAATGTCAAGGTCATAATCCTTGATTAACTCTATCCATCTCCTTTGCCTCATATTCAACTCCTTCTGGGTGAAAATATACTTCAGACTCTTGTGATCCGAATAAAACTCACAGCGGTTACCCATGAGTTAATGACGCCATGTCTTCAAGGCTAAAACGATGGCTGCCAGCTCTAAGTCATGGGTAGGATAGTTATGCTCATGTTGCTTCAATTGTCTGGACAGATAGGATATAACTTTACCTTCTTGGATCAACACACATCTGAGACCAATCTTGGATGCATCACAATATACATGAAAACACTTCATGATATCTGGCATGATCAAAATTGGGTCTGAAATCAATCTCTTCTTAAGATCTTGAAAACTTGCTTCACATTTGTCGGTCCATTCAAACTTCTTATCTTTTTTCAACAGCTGGGTCATCGGCCTTGCGATGCTCGAAAATCCTTTAACAAACTTGCGGTAATATCCGGCTAATCCAAGAAATGCGTGGACTTCGGTTTGAGTGGTTGGGGCTTTCCATTCTTCAACATCCTTAATCTTGGCGGGATCGACAACAACTCCTCCCACTGACAAGATATGGCCTAGGAATACTACTTCCCTTAACCAGAACTCACATTTGCTAAACTGGGCATACAACTGATGCTCTCTAAGGGTTTCAAGGATGGTTCTTAGGTGCTGCTCATGGTCTTCTTCCGACTTGGAGTAGATTAGAATGTCATCGATAAAAACAACGAAAAACTTATCCAGGAAGTTCATAAAAATCTTATTCATGAGGTTCATGAAATAAGCAGGGGCATTGGTTAATCCAAAAGACATGACATTGTACTCATACAATCCATATCTAGTGGTGAAGGCGGTCTTTGGAATATCCGTTGAGCGGATCTTCAATTGATGATAACCAGTTCTAAGATCAATCTTAGAAAACACTTTGGCACCAGTGAGTTGGTCAAACGAATCTTCTATCTTTGGCCGTGGGTACTTGTTCTTGATGGTGACATCGTTCAGGGTTGGCACCATCCTTATTATCCACAAACAAAACAGGTGATCTCCATGGCGATGCACTTTGTTGTATCAAACCTTTTCCCAACATATCATCAAGTTGCTTATTTAGCTCCACTAATTTAGATGGGTTCATACTATAAGGCCTCTCTATGGGTCAAGTTCCAAGAACTAGTTCAATGATAAACTCGATATCCCGATCTGGGGGCATACCGGGCAATTCATCTGGGAACACATCGGGGTATTCAAAGACTACTCTGACTTGGTCTAGGGTTGATTTGGCTAAACTCTTGTTGCACTTGAATTGATGAGGCAACATCTCAGATATATGTTCTACTGATACTCTAGTGCTACTGGTCATGGTTATGGCTTTCTTGGCATAGTCGATTAATCCTTGATGTTTTGATATCCAATCCATTCCTAGTACTACTTCCAAACCTTTGGTTCCAAGTACTATTAGATTGGCATAAAAATCTATCCCATGGATTCTGATAGGCACGGCCTTGCAAATTTTTCTAGCTTTGGTGGTTGAACCAGGTATTTGGACTATCATAACATGCTTCAAATTTGTTGGTTGAATCTTACTAGTGCATGCAAATTCTTCTGTAACAAACGAGTGTGATGCTCCAGAATCAAACAACACTCTGGCAAGTACTGAGTTAATAGAAACATACCCAACACGACATCTGGCGCTTCCTAGGCTTCTTCAGCATTCATGTGGAATAGACGGCCGGTACGGTTGTGCGGGTTTCCTGGGGAATACCTCTTTCCAGGATGGACACGACGTTGCTGCTGGGCAGGTGCAGTGACATTGGTTGCTGCAACAAGCTTCTTGGGCCCCTCATTGGAGTAGTGACCCGTGAATCCACATTCAAAGCATGTTATCATTGACTTGTCTTTCCCTGTGATATGCACAACATTGCTTCCAGTCCTTGGGGCAGTATTGTTGTTGTTGTTGTGGTTGGACCTTTACGGTGCATGGTTGAAGTTATTGGGGTTGCCAGGGTTGTTGTTGTTTCCTCTGGGCCTCGGGTTTCCTCCGCCACAATTGGGATAGTTCGGACGGGACATAGGGGGTCTGTTGTTTCTTGGTGCATATCCTGTAGACAGGTTGGGGCGATACTTATGGTCTGGTGGGGTCCAGGTTGGGGCATCATACGACGCTTGTGGTTCTCACTGGCTTGGTTGATCTTTCTTTCCATCTGGATCGCGGAATCCACTAAAGCTTCTAGGTCATCAAAGGGAATGATGACTAACACTGTGTGCATCTCATCATGCAGGCCATTCATGAATCTCTTCTTCTTCTTCGCTTCAGTGTCAATCTCATTAGGGGCATACCTAGCTAGAGACAGAAATTTGTCACGGTACTCTACCACAATCATTCTTCCCTGCTTTAGCTCCCTAAATTCATCTCTCATCCTCTTGATCAAACCTAGGGGCACATGGGTCCTGCTAAACTTGAGTTTGAATTCTTCCCAAGTCATCATCTGACCTCCGTTCATGGTACACGTGTTGTTCCACCAAGATCTTGCATAGCCTCCCAGATAGTGGGTGGCAAACAGTACCTTCTCACTGGCATCTACTCCTGCCACTTCTAAGTTGTTTTCCATGGTCTCCAGCCAGTCATCAACATCTAAGGGCTCTTCTGATTTGCTAAACATGGGCGGGTTGGTGCTTTGGAAGTTCTTGAGTTTGGATCCATGGTGATCTTGGTTTCCATGGCCTTTATTGTTATGTGCCATCTGGGCTATTTTTTGAAGAGTGGCTAGATTGGCTTGATGTTCAGCTCTAACGGCTTCACGGTCAGAAACTAACATCTGTAGAATCTGCAGCATTGGATCCTGGGATGAGCTACTCCCACCGGGGTTTCCGCGAGTCATCTGAAGATTGAGATAGATCATAAGACAAGAGGGAAATTTTCTATGGTTTATTGGTATGGTTCAAAAGCTTTTAAAACTTTTAGTATGACTAAGGTTTGGACACTAAAAACTCCTTCTCATTCATTCATTCCAAGCACACAATACAAACACACACCACAACTATGAAAGCAGATGGTATTAAGAACCATTCTGTGAAGCTACGATACAGTGGGACCGGCTACAACTCATACCTACGATGGTGCTCATGTGCGACTACTCATCATCAGGACTGTCGGGCTCCGTGATGATAGCCCAAAATATACCAAGCTCGTTGGGGAACCCCAAGAGGAAGGTATGATGAGCACAACAGCAAGCTTTCCCTCAGTATGAAACCAAGGTTATCAATCCAGTAGGAGCAAGGAAACACCCCAAAGGTGTAGCAAGCTGAACGTTGGCAGGGTGCACTACCGGTGCCAGCAGCAACATGGAGACCTGCACAACACAACCACAGAAGTTTGCCCCCAACTTGCGATGAGGTTGTCAATCTCACCGGTTTTGCTGAAAACAAAGGATTAAACGTATCGAATGGAAGAAAGTAATAGTTTGCAGAAAGTAAACACAAATCAGTAAACAGTTTGTAGATTGAATGTAAAAGAAAGGACCGGGGTACATAGTTCACTAGAGGTAGCTCTCCTTAAGATAGATAACATGCTGGGTGAACAAATTATAGCGGGGCAATTGACAAACATCGAGAAAGCATACAAGCATATACTAATCATCTTGACTCCTTTGAGGCTTCATTGGGCATTACAACATTAGACATAGACCACCATCCAACTGCATCTATGACTAATAATCCACCTTTAGGTTATCATCCGAACCCCCTCCAGTATTAAGTTGCAAGCAACAGATTATTGCTTTACGAAATGTGTGTAAAGTAAACAATACAATTGTTCTATGAACAAAGGATTGTTGTTTTCTCCCTAGTAGCAACATCACATCTAGTACCTTAGAGATTGTTGTCACTTACCCAGATTACCAGAGGCATGAACCCACTATCGAGCATAAATACTAACTCTTGGAGTTGCTAGCATCTACTTGGCCAAGATAGCTACTAACAACGGAAAGCATGCAAGATCACAAATAACAAAGACATGATAAAATCAATAATCAATCTGAAATAGCATCTCAATATCCATCGGATCCCCGCAAACACAACATGTATGGATTACAAATAGATGATCTTGATCATGAACGGAGCTCAAAAGATCTAAACATGAAAGCACAAAGGAGGAGAACCAGCCATCTAGCTACTACATGAACCCGTAGTCTAGAGATGAACTACTCACGCATCACACCGGAGGCTTGCATGGTGATGAAGAAGGCCTCCAGGGTGAATTCCCCTCTTCGGCAGGGTGCCGGGAAGAGCTTCAGATCCCTCCCGATCTAGGGATGGAGATGACGGCGGCTACATACTCTTTCATGGATTTTTGATCGGGTACTTAGGGTTTTGGTATCGGTGGCAATATATAGGTAGAAGGAGAGGCCGGGGGGGTGCTAGGGTTGGCCAGACCACCCCCTGGCGTGGGCCAGGCCTGGCTGCACGGCCAGGTGGTGTGGCCGGGCCCCAGCCCTTCTCCGTCTCATATTCTAGCTCCAGATGTCTTCCGGTAAAATAACAACTTTGGCTTTTGTCCCGTCCAATTCCGAGAATATTCATTTTCTGACTTTCTAGAACCAAAAATAGCAGAAAACAGGCAGCTGGCACTGTGGCTCTTGTTAATAGGTTAATCCAAGAAATCATATGAAAAGTACTCCAAAGTGTGGACAAAACACAAGAAAGTAGATAAAACCAAGCATGGAACATCAAAAATTATAGATACATTTGCAATGTATCACTCCTCGTCATCAATGAAGTCTGCGTCATCCTCGTCAGTGTGGTCCTCCATGGAAACATCCTCCAGGTAGTCATCATCATCACTGAGGTAAGAGTGGATATCACCGCGGATATCTTCACCTTCCTCCTCCTTCTCCTCCAGCTGGATCTCCTAGTCGTGGATAGTCTCCTCCAAGGTGGCTATCTTCTGACGAAGGTGGGCCATGATGCGATCCTTCTTGTCATGCTGGCGACGAAGTGACTTGCACTCCTTGGCGAGAATTTCGAGGTTTTGCTTCCTCTTAGTGGCTTCATCATGATTCTGGTTGGCGTAGGCACGGGCATTGTCCAACTCCTTCTGAGTCTCGTGCAGCATGAAGTCCATGTGGTCCACGTGATGGTTCAACTTCGGATGTGCTAGCATGGCCAAAGGCTGTCCATTAGAATCACGTCTTGCATAGTGGGCAAAACGGATGCCATTGATCTAGTTGATGTTTTGTGCAGATAGACGAGCAAATGCCTCCTGCATTGCCCTGGCTAGACCGTCTAACCAGTTGTTCGCCCTGACGCTGAACTGAATCTTCTCCAAATGAGGTGGCTCCATTTTACCTCTCAGATCCGCAACTATCAACCACTGTAGTTCCCCTCCTTGTTGGTCATTGAGCTGTGCTCCGAAGAACTCCAGGTGCGACCGTCCAAGATACTCTAAGAGCTAATCCAAATCCCTCTCAAAGATGAGTTGCCCTCCATTGCCCAGCTAGTAAAACTTGCTATATTTTACCTCCATCTATAAGCAATTAGGATGAGTAAGTTAGTGAGGTGATCAAGTGTGTCAAATTTTAGGTAGAATTGCAAGAATTTTCAGGAACAAGCGACTTCTTTTTGAAAGAATCTCAAGGGTAAGAGTGAGAATAGGTTTTCATAAATACTCAATTAATTTGTTTCGAAACTAGGGTTTTCAGACGTCCATTCTAACTAGGGTCTCCTATGGTCAGGATGGCTCTGATACCAACTTGTCAACACCCGGATTTTTAAGTCCAGATGCCTGTTATGCTGTACATCGCAATCCTAGGATTACTATTTTTGCGAGACATAACTATTTACTGATAAAAATTGGACGAGGATCATCAGTTGTACCAACATTTATTTCTTCTAGGTCATCAACTGTTGGCTAGTTGCCATCTTCCATTTGTGGAGATGCTTCAGCCATGTCTATATATTCAGCCGACGCCATACAAACTTCATATCCCAACCCATACTTCTTTTCCTTTAAAACTCGGTCTTCATGTAGAGCTTCAAGTTGTTCCAAAGACAACACCTTTTGAAATGGCGCAAGTTGCCCCTGGCCGTCGCACAAAGACGGGCCGGTGAAAATATCATATCCCATTTCTGCATCATATACAAAACTCTATTATCATATATGGAAATAGGAAACGACTCGTCATCTTTATTTGATAAGGTAATTTGTGCTACATGATTGTTTTTATTTTTCTTATACCGATGTGACTCCTTAGCTGATTCAATTTTGCGTTGAACCAAAGGAGGTAGAGGCGTAGGAAATTTTGTACCTCTTTTAGTGGACGACTTATTCACGATGCGGAATATTGGGCCGCCCTTTTTCCTTTGATTACTTGGTATATACTGATAAAATTTTGTCCTGCTGGAGATTCAGCAATATTATCCTCTATAATATTTGTTTCAGGCATTACAATTGACTTTGGCTTGTACACTTTCTCAACAGGCTCAAAGTAAAATTTGGCACCAGCGTAGAAGGATTCAGCCGTTGTGAATGGTCTCTTATCTGCAAATATTCTTACAGTCTCCCCCGATTGATCCATATACTGCATTGATGGAGTGTAGATGGTACAACCTGATTATCATGTAACCACGGTCGACCTAACAAAGCATTGTATGATATAGCTGCATCTATTACATGGAACATCACTCGTGTGTGTAAAGTCTCCAATTTCAGAACTAAGGATACGGTACCCATGGCTTCTTGACCTGACTGATTAAAACCATGAATCACTACATTAGACTGACTCAAATCTCTAGTAGTGTACCCTATTCTTTTCAGAGTACGCAGAGGTAACAAGTTTATGGCAGATCCTCCGTCTATCATTATGCGATTTGTTGGCGATTCATCAATCTCACAAAACATAAGAAGATGCCTGTTGTGTTTCTTTGAGCCTAACAGTCTGTCCTCATCACTAAATGTAATATTTAGTACATCATTTGGTTCAGTTTCAGTCTGCGAAACTTCCACTCGATAATCTTCTGGAAATGATAATGTAGTGACCAAAGCTTTCCGCAAATCAGAAGAAAGGGACAAAGCATCGTACACAGAAAGCATGACTGGTATTTTCTTCAAGTGCGAGATTACATCATATTTGATAGTCACCTTAACAGAAGGGTCAGTCGTTTCATTCTCAACCCTATGCTCCTTTCTAGGTGGAGGATGTGGGTCAGCTAGCTGGCGTCCTGATCTAAGATGGACTTGATCCACTTCAGGCGCCTCTTCATCTTCAGGGAAGTGAAGAGACTCGCTATCATCCTCGAAAACACCAATGGCCAAAACATCAAATTCTTGGGGAAGTCCTTTTAGACGCTTCGCCAGGCTCTCTGATATTCCTGGCCTAGAGCGAGGAACATTGATTTCTTTCTTTACTTGATGGTGGACGATGAGCCCACATCGCTCTCGCCCTCGCCCTCGATCTTGATATTCTCGGGGCTCGACGGAGTATAATCCTTGGGGCTCGACGGCGTGTAATCCTTCTCCTCGTCGGTGATTGTCTCTTTCGAGCTGACATTTGCATCGCCCTCCATATCCGAAGTGCGGTTCAGCTCCTGACATTATCATAGGATTAAATTGGCCATTTGATATCAACACATTTTTATGTTGAGCTGGTCTCATGTTTGAAGAGGCACAACTCACCATATCATCTTGGAGGGTAGCCACATTTGCTGCAGCGACTTTCTTTCCTTTCTTTAAACTTGTAAGGAGGTCTGCATTCATAGTCCCTTCATCTATCATTTTCTGAATTATGTTCTTCACCACAAAGCAGTCCTTGAGCGTATGACCCAAGATTCGATGGTAGCCGCAAAAGTTTGGATCGTGAACTTGTTAGCTTCTTCTGGTCTTTTTGGATTCGGAAGCTCAATAAGTTTCAACTGAAGTAGACCAGCAAACAAGTCGCCGATTTCTTCAACGGGGAAGGAATATTCTCTATTTTGACGCTGAAAGAGGGTTGGTCTCCTTTGAGTTGGTGCACCCACATGCTCTGCATCTCTCGCGGCGGGTTCCCCGGAATGAAACTGTGGCCTCATTGCGGTTGTCTCCATGACTTGTGTCGGCTTCGTCTTGGCGGGCAACTTATCGCGCTGACCACTCTTGTCAACCGGATTATATACCGTCTTTGTACGGCGTGCTATAAGCCGATTGTAATTTTCAATATCCGTGGCTTTTGAGGACAATTCTTCAAAAGTATCAGGCCGCATACCTTGTAGATACACGGCCATGTCACGAAGCAGATTATTCATGCACATACGCACAACTTCAGTTTCTGTGATCCGTTGCGGACAGTGGAGGCTTAAGTATCTCCATCTGTTAATAAAATCCGCAGCCTTCTCATTGACCCTTTGCTCAGTTTGAGTTAGCTCGGTGATACCAACGGTCCTCTGAGTGTTGTAAAAGCGCTCGAGAAAAGCGTCTTGCATTTGTTCCCATGTCTTTATTGAACTTGGTGGTAACTTGCTATACCAAGTGAAAGCCGGGACCGACAATGTTTGCACGAATTGGCGGAGAAGAAGCGCACCATTTTGAGCTGTATCTTGACAAGCTGCCAAAAAATGAGCTATGTGTTCATGTGGAGATCCGCCTCCACTGAATTTGCTGAACTGCGGCTACCGGTAATTTGCCGGGAATGGAACAAGGTCAACATCCGGTGGGTACGGCTTGACATACCCTGGCCGCATGGATTAATGAGTCTGCATGTATTGGGCCTTGACTCCCTCGGCTATCATTTTCTGAATAGCTTCCAGGTTAATTCCCAGACCTCCTTGATCATTGTTACGGCTGCTCGGAGCATTTCTCTCGGCTTCACCATTCGTATTACTTGCCACACGATTGCGCAAAGCAACCAACTCATCTTCTTTCTATTGGAGAGCAGCTGTGAGTTGTGCTAGCTGTTCTTCAACGGAACGACCTGTATTTGCAGTGAGGACTTGCTCCACACGGGTTGTACCACCATGAGGTTGATGTTCTTCATTAGATCTTAACTCATCCTCGGAATCATCATGTGGAGCATTATGAGACTCCACACAATCTGCATCTTGTTCTTCATTACTCAAACCCATTTGGCTACGAGTTACAGGACGATGGCCCGGTATAACATTTTTCTTTGCCTTCTTTCTCTTGAAGTGAACTGATGACGTTTCACTGTTGCTCTCTGCAGCCTCTATGATACTAATCGGCAATGAGTTGAACACTTCAAATGAATTTTTTGAAGCTCTCTTGCGGGATAGCCATGGAGTGAGAACCGTGGGAGCCTTCTTCAGTGTATTTTTTAACTCCTTGGTCAAATGATTTTCATTATCTGGACTTGACAACGGGCGATTTCTTCCTTCTACCCTACTGTATCCAGAGTCAGTAGGTATCGACATCTCTCTTCTCTTGAGAGCAGCACGTCTTGCACCTGCCCGACCTGCTTGGGTGACATACTCTCTTCTCTTGGGTTCTTCCTTTACAAACTCTGCATACTCCGGCCATTTGGCAAGAGCATGTGCTTGGCGCATGATGTTGCCACCAACATCATCCGCGGACATGGAGTGACCTGGTAACATATCTTTCAATGTTTGACATATATTCCGTATCATCATTGCATAAAAGTCCGTATGAGGCCTTCTGCGAATTCTTGCGTTTGCATTCCCATCCCTATTTCGGATGGGGTAAGCAACTTGCTTTCACTGACGCCTTGTTTGATTACACTCGATTGGTGCTGGAAGATCGACCCATGCTTGATGAGCCCTCTGTCGCCGGCGTTGGTGACGGACCGGGTCAAATGAACCTTCACGTGATGGACGTGGCATTGGCGCTGATGATGACAAGGGGTCCGAAATTGTGGTTGTCGGATCAACATGACCTATTCTAATGTCATCCGGACTGAGTTAAACCCCTCGCCACATGAGCGAGCGCTTGTTACTTGGCTCAGTACATGTGGGGAAGAACTTGGGCGCATCGATCCGAAGTTCACCAAGTGGTCGACGAGATTTAGCCTCTTCCACCATCACCGCTTTCCCTTTCTCCGCCGCGGAAGCTTTATGAGCTGCCCTCGGCATGTTCGAAGTAGGCTTGTATGAGCATTCTTTAGATTCATCATGGAGAACCTTGCCCGGTGCGCCTGCCGTCAATTTGGAAGGGGTGAGTGGCACCGCGATCTTGGTCGACGTGGTCGATGAAGATGGTTCACGTCTTGTTGGAGTAGCCGGCGCTGAAACAGACCGTGCCGGTGAAGCTATCTTCAGTGGGGCCGCTCTTTTTGCAAGAGCGGGCCACTCATGTGTGTCTTGGAACCACATCGGTGCTTCCTAACTTGCAAGCTTGGCATATGCTGCCTTTTCAAAGCCAGGAGGAATCGAGTTGGATGAAGTGTCCTTGTGTACACTCATGTTTGGCTCACGTACAGCAGCTCTTGATGCTTGTGCTGTAGCACGCATCCTTCTTTTGGCAGACTTGGACATCACAGGAACAAATCCATCTTTTGGTGCCGATGAAACTTCTTTTTCCTTCTTCGATTCAGCTCGTGATGCAGCTGTAGTCTTCCAGCTCTCACTTGCCGCAGTCACAAGCTGGCCGTATGGCACATCTAGCCATAGGTCGCCGAAACGGAGAGTCACAAACTGCTGAACTTGACCCTCCATACCTTCATATAAATCAAGAAAACCGCATATTAATTTTCTTGCTCTTTTTTTGATACATTTATTATGCAAAGTATGATATATATGTTATATGAAGTCATATGGTGTAATCCTATGTTGGAATTCAGAGATGAGGGGAGAAATATGTCCCACCGGGCGTGCCAGAATCTGATGATGGGAAAATGGGGCGACAGAAATACTCGCGTCCGCGTCATAGAGACAGATAGAATATAAATTTAAAAGGTGCGTGTATGTAAATGAAAAATATCTAAGATTGCGGTTCATACTTCCGGAACTCATACATTTATATAAAAATTCCGTTAATTACATCTCCGAAGAGAAAACCCCTTATTAAGAATTCCAACATTTCTATTACATAGGATTACAGCAACATGAATATTATAAAAAAAGAAAACTACGAAGTCCTCCTCGTGGTCTTCGATGAAATCCTGCTCGGCGAACTTGGAGTTTATCTTTGATTTTTTTAACATATACTCCTAGCATACTTCATTTACTACTGGAATATGCGCAACATATAATGAAGTTTTGATTTGGCTAGACATGGTATTTTATTTGATCCTACATTTGCTATGTAGGATAAATGCGCATATATCATAATTTGTTCTTACACTAGTATTAGCCGTACAAGAAGTATATGCAATTTTAGCTATGGAACATGCACGAGATTTTTCTACATGCATGGAGCGACGTCTACATGTGTTTGGGTTTTCCCGTTTACTTTTTTAGTACTAGTGAATGTAGTACCAATTTGCCTTATCAGATTTTGATTTATTTGCACACCCCCGGGATATGTATATTTTAATATCTTACTTGTATTACTACTAACATCGCGTAACACTAATATGATATCGGCGAGCAGTGTAACCAAGGGGAATTGTATGACATGATTTGGTGATTTTGAAACTAGCCTACAATGTGATATGAGACGATTTCAAGGAATTATATGCACACTATATGGGTATGCATGTTTGATACCTCACTTGTATTACTACTAACATCATGTAGTACCAATATGATACCCATCCGTAGTGTAAACAAGGGAATTTTGTATGACATTATTTAATGATTTAGCCTATAATATGATGTGAGGCAGATTTTATCATGGTTTATTTTACTTGTATTACTACTAACACCGCATAGCAATGAATGCCTGCAAGAAGTGTAACCCAAGATGAAGTTTTATTTTCTTCATGTTTGTATTACTACTATCATAGCATAAAATGCCGGTAGCGTAAGCGAACGAGAAGTATATATCTCATAATTTTGTTAGCATTTTCATATGCATATTTTCCGCAAGCAGAACGCTATGCTGATTTCTACTTATATCCTACTCAAAGGAATGGTATCTTTTTTTATTTGCACTTGTTCATATCCATTTTTAGAACTGACCAAAGAGGATTTTTATGGGATCTTCGTACCCATATAATTCTCTAGATTTGTTTCCACCAAACCTAGGAACGAGGCTTATGCCCACGTTTCGTCCTGGTTTGTATCGCTAAAGGGACCAAATCAAGAGATGAATATCATGACGAAAATATATGCAAATATGCTCTTTAGTCTGTATCATAATGGCCGAACCAAGAGTGTCAATTTTAGAGCAGATGAAGCAATCCCATGGTTTGTACCACAATGGCCGAACCAAGTACATGAGATTTAGTAGATATAAGAAGGCTCTTCGATCTGTACTCATGGACAAATCAAAAGCTAAGAAAGAAGATAAAGAGGGAGGCCATTTTGGTTTGCACGCACGGCCAAACCAAAGGCTAAGAGAAAGTCATTAATCCCACCTTGCCTTGAACACCAAAGTGTTCCTTGTTTTCTTCTTCTATTTGCCTCTTGATTGCCTTGAGTATTTGTTGTTCTATGAATAGATGAAAGGGATGTCTGGGCGGGATGTGCGTGTGCGCACGATGATGGAGAGCGGCGATCTTAAAACGATGAGCTAACCTTTTTTGCTTGGAATGGTCTCTTATTTATAGAGGCTGGGGCCTCGTCTACTTGCGAGGAGCACCTCCTGGGACGTGCAGATCGTGGGACATGGCCTCTCCTAGTTAGTCTGCGCATGCGGACTTGGTCCCAGATGACCTCTTTTTGAATTTGAAGCGTACGCAGTAACCATGGGCTCATATTATTAGCCCAATGTCCTTTTTATTTAATCTGTCACGCATGCATGTGGGCCACATGGGCTGTATATTACACCACTATTATATGTTACTCATGGCACGGTGCCGGCTAATCCATGCATGATGCATGCATGGTGAGTAGTTTCACGTAGTTCTTGCGTGATGCATATAGCTCGATCACATATGAGCCAGCTAGCTCACAAACTCTCGGCAATCATGCCTAGCAAAGATCAATTTCTATATGCATTGTAATATTTATTTCGAAATCTTTTGTATGAATATTTTTATTTATTTTA
Source organism: Avena eriantha (assembly GCA_910589775.1). Taxonomy (NCBI): domain Eukaryota; kingdom Viridiplantae; phylum Streptophyta; class Magnoliopsida; order Poales; family Poaceae; genus Avena; species Avena eriantha. The sequence goes on from OU342745.1 coordinate 243,763,701, forward strand.
AAACAATACGACCGTATTTCATAGGGTTATTGTGATGATGTTAATATTTTTTTATTCCGCTGTTGAATATTTAAGGACTCGCGACTTTGTAAATTTGGTTGATATTAGACCACCGCCGTTGGTGGCGGCACATTGTCTAATTTGTTTTATTTTATTATTATTTTTAATTTTAGTCTTTTATAATCAAGGCTTCTCTTTTTTGGTTTTATTTGATTACCATATTTTCTATTCGCCTATCTTATTTTAAATTAGAGACAAAATCGGTGTCAACAATAACAGAAGTGGTACCACAGTACATCATCCATTACAAATCATAATAATCCTACAAGTAGTTAATCTCATGATCAAGTCTTAATACAATTCAGAGTAGTGGAAATAAACATAGTAGACTCCATCTTCATGGTCACAGGCAATGCTGACGATGGGAGATGATCCTAGTTATCATAGACCCCCTGTTGTCCATCATCCGTGTAGTCCTCCTCATAGTCTGGCCATGGCAATAGCCAGAGACAAAGCCATGAGTACTCTTTAAGTACTCGCAAACTACCACTAACATAAGTAAAGTAAAGCTAGTAGGAATCCTAAGCTCTAGGTTTTCTTTGCAAAAAGCCATGTTTATTCCAGAAAGACTTAAAGAGTAAAGACCTAATTTAGTTCTCTAGATTACTTAAGTGGGAAACTTGTTTTCATGTTCACAACCCTGTTATGGTCAAGTCAGTCATTGTTTAAGTAACAAGTATTTTTGGAAACATCTACCAACGGAACAGTATGGCCACTCCAACTGTCCATAACCATGGACACGTCTATTCGAATAGCTTGACACTCTGCAGAGGTGGTACACTTTCACCACAAGATTCGATATATCCGTCAGGGATAACCCTAAATCTACTTGGTATGCGGATAATCGATCCTAACCTTTCAATTACACACCCTAGTATAGGCACCTCCCCTATGAGTTTAGCCTCCTAGCCATGGCCATCTGCCATCCTGTGCACTGCATAGGTTGACATTCATATTCTCGAGGTAGCCTCAGCTCAACCTCTTCCGCAAGGGAACCCATACTAAGACATATAACCTTCCAGTTAAGCCCTATCCAACTCAGGTATTGTGGTTGTACGGTAAAATTGGAATGGTATCGCATCTGAACCCAATCATCAGTTTTTATCAATGTCAAGGTTCATGCCTCATTCAGTTTCATCATCAAACCATTGTGTTTCATAACACATGTCAAAACATTTCAATAGAATGAATCATCATTCCAAGGTTTTCATAATCATTTTCTCCAAGTGTTCCCATATAAAGTGATCAAGTTTTAGCTTAGCACTAGCCACTAGTATTGAGGGTATCACTATTGAGGGGTGCTAATCAAGTATAAGTATCCAAGACTTGTTCTATGATCTTGATGGCATCCATCCTATTTTGCATTAATCACAATTCATTAACTAAGTAAGAAACTTTAGTAAAAGGAAATGTAAAGCTTGCAAGTAAAACTTGGGATGGGTATAATCAAAGTTGCATAACCAAGCATGCCTAGTGCATCATGCCTAGGTTAGCTTGCATTAGTTAGCTTGCACTGATAGCTTGCCTTGTTGGGTGCAGTCATTGAAGTTCTCTTCTTCTTCCTCGAAGTACTCCTCCTCGTCGTAGCCCGGGTCGATACTAGCGTCTATAAATATATACGAGGTACACAATCACCAAACAACACTTCCCAATTTCTATTTAGCATCCAAAGGCTCACACTAGATGATCTAGAATCATCTCAATTATTACATGAAATAATGACAAATTCTTATTTATCTCATTTTGGGAGAAGTAATTTCTACTCATTGAAAATACTTAAGATTTAATATTCTCCAATTAAAATATGGGATCATATTGACACATGTCATCACCACATATTCTAATACTTGGGAATGTGATTTAAAGTGGTTGTCCAATATTACAATATTTAATATTACTATTTAATAATATTAAAGTGACTAGAAATGCCTAAGTAGCATTCTTTTAATACTAATCCATGTTTAGTATCTGTAAAACGAAATCTTCTTACATATTCATGTAGAGCATGGCAAATGTGATTTCTGAGAGTTGGAATCAACTCAAAACCATTTATGGTTGATTTTATAAAAATGTTTGAAGTGGTAAAAGTCTCTGTCTTGTTGTTTTTAGTATAGCTGATCTATCATTTCAAATGGTTAGAATCCAACGGGAGTGACTAGATATTTTCAATACCTTTCTAACAAAATTGGAATCATGCAATTTGGTTCAGTACAAATCTTTGAAATCAATTTTGAATATAGCTACAGAATAGGGTTTTTAACTAAATGGCAAAATTTTATTTGAATCGTTGGGCTCTACGCGGGAACAAAACTAGCCCAGCCCAACTGCACAACACGCACGCAGCGGGCTACTGACAGGTTAGTCCCATGTGTCAGCGGCTCTATTCAACTAAAACGGTATCAGCAATTCTCAGCGCTACGATTAGAGCAAGATCTAAGGCTGAGGTTCATTGTCTACGGCGCAGAGGTCTCGTGGGATTCTAAACCTAGCGGAACAGTGGGGGTCGTTGGAGGTTACCAGGGCTCTAGATAGGTCCGGTGATGGGGGTGAATGGGCTGGTAGACGACAGCGAGTCGAACGGTGGTCGCGGCGGCTCCTGGGGTGGCTCTAATCGATCGCGCCCTTCCTTCACTGTAGCGGCGGGCTCCGGCCAAATTCCGGAGACGTGGTGCTCGCCTTGATCCGGGGAAGGGTCTGGGAGGTTTCTGAGAGAGAGGAGTGGAATGGTGTGCCGTCTGAGGTCTGAGGAGGATCCTATTTATACACCGGCGAGAGAGGCAGGGCGGCATGGCACAGGCTCATCGGCGACGCTGCTACAGGTCACGATAGGCATCAGGGATGGCATGGGTCGACGTGGTGGACTGCAGTGATCATCACACGCGTGATGGCGTGACAAGGTGCAGTCTTAGTCGGTCGGGAGAGGTCCATGCTCTACGCGGGTATGGCGGTGTTTGTCATTGAGTACGGTGGTCACGGGGTGCGCGGCGGCGAATGGTTATGTCTGGGAGGTGGCTGGTGACGCGGCGAGTGCAGGTACGCACGGAGAAAGGGAGGCGCAGCGTGGCTGCGCGAGGCAGCTTCTGCGCTCTGGCGTGCTCTCGGCATGGCTGTGGGTTAAATGGGCGTGACTGCGCTGGCTTCTCCACTACCCGCGGTTGGTCCAGGGGTGGACAGAGAGGTGCTGTGAGGTCACACCTATCTTCTCGTGGTCGCGGGAGAGGGCGGCACGGCGTGTGGCGTCGTGTCCATGGTCGACCGGCATGGACTTGCTCGGGTACGACATGGCACTAGTGCAACAACGAAGGAGAGCTACTCCATTGCACGGCCAGGTACTGGGGTGATCGTGGGTGAGTTACTGAGGCTGATTGAAGTACAATTGGTGAGCAATTGAGTGATCACAAACAGTAGATAGTTGGTAATCTGTACTCTGTCTGCTAGGTTTTCGACTAAATGGCTGCATGAGATAAAGATTCAAATTTTTGAATGAATTTTGGTGGGTGTGTTGGTCACATGCTTGAGTATCGCTGGTTGCTAGGGATTTCCAAATGGTGTTGGTTTGAGTGGTTTTTGCAAAATGGTGATTTATGCACCTATACTTGATTCAAGTTTGAATTGCCTCTCAAATAGGTTTGACATTGGTTTCTGTAGAATTGTAAAGTTTGCTTGGGTTCATTTTTACTTGGTCTAGCAAGGGGTGAAAAGAAATGGAATTGTTTCTATTGGAAATCTTTTACTAGAGATTCCCACGGTGGGCTAGTGGCTAATTTTGGCCAAAGTGACCATTTGATCATATGCTTCATATTTGATTTTCTTTTTATTTGATTTTGTTTGGAATTGACCTAGATGATGTGGTATTAATCTTTAAACTAATCCTTATTATTTATACCAATCAAACATGACAAAGGCAAGCATTCATGCATTAGTAGAAATCACACATGCACTCATATGGGTTTAAGAAATAAAGTTTTTGTTAACCCTAATCTTGGGTGATTAGAACTTGATAAGCTTGTTTAATATTTTTGAGATGTCACACCAACTTAGATTCTATCAAACGATGTTCTGTAAATGGGCATTTATAAAGGTAGAGTTCAGGTTGGTTGTGAAGCAAGCTGCGTGACGTGGATTACCAAGATGGGATTTACCCCTCTGTAATGGAGATATATTCTCTGGGCCCTCTTGTGTGATATGATTCAGAAGCATGGCCATGCTGTACTCAGTTAAGTGTTAATTGAGGAGTCGAACTAAGAGTTAGTCTAGTGAATCACATATCATGGTACGGGAAGAGAGTTAAGTTATTAAAGGGATGGCAACTACTCGCCTATAGCTTAATAGGTATATCGTGAGACAAAGGGACTTGGATGAAAGTCACATTGAAGGTTCTTCTTCTGACTTTACGGCACTTGGGAGTTGGCACATCTTACTAGAGGCTGCTACCATCTAATGACTTGAGACCGAGTGTTCATGGGAGTGAGTTGGACTCAAAGCCATGACGGGATACTTGGAGGAGTTGCTCATGTCGTGTCTAGGTGTACGTGAACCTACAGGGTCACACACTTAAGGGTAAGGAGCCCATGTGGATTAGATCCTTGTGGAGATTGGAGTACGGCCTAGATGGGCCTCAAGCGTTGAGCCCAGCTAGGAGTATATATAAGTGGAGTGGCAAGGGATTGTCTCTGACCTAGCCGTCACTTTCTCGACTTCCATTTCGGGCTAGATAGGATCTACCAATCCTCTGTCTGAAGCTCCTTCCTATGGATACCAGTAGAGGCATTGCACGGGCGTAGGAGCTCGTGGGGATCTAGTAAAGGAGTTCATGGGATTCGGAGGAGCTGTCCGTGAGATCGCTCGACACTACTTCGATGCGCTACATCAACTTCTGCATCTGCGCGTCTAGCGGTAATCTCGTGGCCTATAACCTGAGTTGGATCTTGGGTGTACCGCGTAGGGGAAAAGGTTTTGTTTATCTCTGCGTGGCCCAATAGCTAGCCCATGGCGCCTCCCCCTCCAACAACCAATTTGCATGTGAATCGCGCATGGAAAGCTCAAATACCTCCTCCTCGGTGAGGCCCGGCGGCACGAGGGGCACATCGTCCTCCTCCTCCTTCACCTCCTGGTCAGCATCGGTGGCCGCTAGCTCCTCCGCCCAGGCATTGAGGCCCTCCTGGTACATTCGCTCATTGGGCCTCACCGGTGGCAGTGCCGCCACGGGGCGGAAGAAGACACCACGAGCTTGGCACGGTGGCTGCATCCGTGTCGCAGCATGATACCTTCGATCCGGATTACAGATGTAGTATAGCTCTTTTCCCTAGTAGACTTAGTTTTATCGAATCCTCGGGAAGCAGAAGTGTAGTGAAGTTACTTTAACGGACCTTCGGGAGTTTTAGAACTCCTTTTGTGTTTTTACCGGAACAAGAGTATGCGTCTTTTTGTTGTTGTCGATGATGGAGAGAGAGGGCCTAGGGCGTTCGGTTTCACCTGTAGCTGTGCAAAACATCTGATGGGAATAAAAGATAGAAATAAAGTATGCATGTAATTGTTAGAGCAAGATAAATTATATGTGGGTAGTGCATCCATAATTGCTATTGCCTCCAGAACCACTAATAGCAATAACCTACTAGTCTCATCCATAGAAAAAAGAGAAATAATGATATGCATAGTGATGAGTGCATATTTGCATCATGTTTTACATTATTATTTTGCATTGTAGATGTAGGATCTTGGTATTTTATGGTGCTCGCACGCACATTTTATGTCTGTTTTCACCAGGATCAGGATAGATCATGGATCCAATGGATACAATTCTTGGAGCAGATTAGTCATTACTCATACTCCCTATACCTGGCTCAATCCTTGGGGTCTTGGGTACCTGACAAGTCCTTAGATTGAGGCAAGAGAGGATACAATAATCATCATGTCATACAAACTAATACATGGTCCCATTTATGATAAATATCATGCATAAAAAGCTACATGGATAGGCCGAAGCCCTTAGCCCAAGGAGAATTACTCACACATAGAGATGAGATCAAAGATCATAAACATTGTAGGGGAAATCATGAGATTGATAGCAAATAGTCTTACAATGTCGCCAATCGAAGAAGAGATCTACTATTACAAGTGGTGGAATATGGCTATGGTGGTGGAGACATTAGATCTAAGTCTATTCCTCTGGCGGCTCGTCGGTGTTGTGGATGGAGATCTAGGGGTGGCTGATGGTTTCTACGAGCGCCTGTTTCTCGTCGCCTGAGGCCTCTTTATATAGGGGTCCCTTCACGAAAGTTGTTCTGTTTGACCTAGCAGTGTCATTGGCAACTATACGGCTGAACTATACGGCCAGAATTTTATTCTGGTCGTATAGTTCGTCGTTAACGCATCTACCTCCGACCCACAACTCCTGGTTTCTACTGGTTGTTGGAAATCTCGTATCTTTGACTTTAAGATAGTGATTCCCATCATAAAACGTCATTATCTCTGCAGGAAAAAATAGAAAGAAAGGATTGCATACCCCTTTGAATATTAGGCATTAGTGGCAGGGTCTAGAGAGATATTTCATCAAAAATATGAATATTACCTAGTTTAAATATGGATGTAGATGGCTATATTTCAGATCCATCACAGCACGGCGCCATGGGGATATGGCGGTGGTGCTAGCCCGGTCAGCCGTGGTCGTGATGAAGGCGGAGGCCACACTGTGCGAGGATGTTGTGGGTGTCAAGGCCCGTCCGACCTGGCTTGCGTTGCCGGCAGCCTCAACCCGGCCCTAGTTTCCAGGGGCGGAAAGATTGTGCTAGACAGTTTAGTTTGACACCCAAACTACCGACACCGGTTGGGGTTCACCGGTGTGGGCCTTTTTTGGCCACCACCACCCAAATCGGTTCGGGGCCGGTTTGGAGGGCGTCGGTGGATATGCTCCTATATAAATACTCCCTTTGTTCCAAAGTATAATGCACCTAAGGGTTAGAACGTTTTCTAAGTTTGACCAAGTTAATACACAAAATTATGAAAAAATACAATACTAAATTAATATCAATAGATTCATCGTGAAATATATACTTTCTTAATGTGTCCATTCAATAGTGTAGATGTGAATATTTTGTCCTAAATATTTGGTCATAGTTAGTAAGATTTAAGTTTTGACAAATCCTTAGATGCCTTATAATTTGGGATGGAGAGAGTACTAGGTGGACATGAGCGCTTCTACATGCTGCTATAGTCTATTTCTCAGTGTGGTAGGTGTGTTTTACTCACTGCTGGTAACACATTTTGTTTTTTGTGTTACTATAAATTAAATATCTCAGCATGTGCGGGATTGAGTCTTTTAGTTGGTAGACAAATATGTCATTTACATGTTAGGCATGTCTGAAACTAAGAGATATGACCTTAGACGCAAGAAGTGGGCTCTTATTTCATATTGAGGCTCATAAGCAACATAGGGGTACCAGTGTTTCTTCAAGTAAACAAAAAGGTACATCGAGAAAAATTCAAACAAAATACATCAAGCAATAGACCAAGTTTAGTACCAGAAGAAAATGGTATGTTACATGATCAAGGTAAAAAACTAATGATCTCAAAACAAGCTAACTTATGAAGATCACACAGTAACCTTGTTCCACTACCTCAAAATCGATGCTTGCAACTATTTTGATTACAAAGCTCCAAGAGAAGGAACACCTTTGTATTCAACTCTTATAAGTGGCTAGATTATTAAATTATTTGTTTAGTCAATATAGAGAACCAGATTACATATATGCAAAATAGCCAGCTACCCACGGGTATAGCTGCGCATACCAATTCGTACATTGAATATCACAGAACAAGATTTAGAGAGCACACAGGATGAAAGCATGGACGCGTGCAAAGAATAACAGCGTCATATAGAGAGCATGGTATGCCAACCAAAAAGGTCATCCCACTCCCTAGTATATATCCAAAAATCCATGGACAACGTTAGCTAGGCTGCTTTTTCTCACATAGGGTGAGAGCTCTTTTTGCATGCTATTTGGCTATGGTTTTAATTTGTTTCTTCTCCTGCACCAGAGGAATGTTTCTTTTGCACCTTATTTTTCTTAGTTTTTTGGTAGCCGAACTATCCTTCCATCCACAACAAATTGTTGTTGGTGAAGTCTCCTTTTTTAGATGCTACTTGGCTATGGGTTTTGCATGCTGAGATAACCATCCAAATTAGCATACAAAGAGGTTATCTATCCACATTAGCATGCAAAGAAGGTAGTCATCCACATTAACATGCAAGAAATGTAGCCATCTACATTAGCATGCAAATAGGTTAGTCATCCATATTAGCATGCAATAAGGGTAGCAATCCACATTAGCATGCCAAAAAGTTCGTAGCAGAGGTGTCTCACATGCATGCGTGATTTGCAAACGGTGTTTGGACGATGTGGTCAGCCGTTAGTGTGCATCATGTTCAAAATTATATCATCACATGCAGGTAAGCATCTGATCTCTATATCCAACGGTTAGCTGCCTATGCGCAGCTATACTCTTGAGTAGCAAATCCGCGTTGTTACATATATACTAATTCTATGCAGGAGTTATACTTGATATATTCCAAATTATTCACTGGTTAATTAAAATTTAAAAGAGAAGGTATGGCTAGAAATTGCCATGAATCTTTACATAAAAGCAAGATCTAATATATAATCAAGTTTGATAATTTCAGTACATAAAAATGAAAAATAGAAGTTATGAAATTGCTTTCGGACCCACTTAGTCGAGACTCAGGAGCTCGGGTGGAGGGGAACGAGATAGAGATGGGCGCGGGGGGTGGCAGCTGGGACGGGAGGGACCAACTCGTAAGACTTTTATCAACACTCGAAACTACACAGTTGAGATGACTCACAATGAAAATTAGATGGCTAGAAACAAGCCGAAACCAGAATAGTTAGTCGGATGGAGCTAGTTTCCTATCATAAGAATTCCATCTATGCTTCTATTGAAATGAGCGGCAGAACATAATCCAGCTTCAGCATCCTAAATGATTCGATTGTATTGAAAATCAGGGATATGTGACCAACTATTATATGAGAATTTTACCTTATGCACGCGCGCGGGTAGATGGCCTCAGATGGCTCGCTTTTGTGCAGGCTTAAGCTATACTATAATACTCCAAATAGGAGGCATGTAGATTAATAAAGGCCAATGTTTTAAGTATTTATAAATATGAAGATTATCAAATAGTGTCAATAGATCACCATAAAATATATCAGGACTAATAATAGCGCTAGATTGATTCGTTTTAAACTGCTATCCACGTTGCCCCGATTCTTTTCGGCCAAGGATAACGCCAAAAAGGACACGCGTCAGAGCCCTACTATCCTGTGTGGGGGTCTGCTGTGGGTCAGGGCGAAAGATTCTAGACCGCCGACGGGTGTCGTGCACGCCGTCATACCCCGCGTCACCGGATAGTCGACCCCGCGCACGACATGGGCCCACTGTTAGCGTACTCGGGCAGTACCGTGCTCCGTGAGAGGCATTTACGGCTTGACACGCCTCCGCACCCAATGGTTTCAGGGCCCGTTGAAAGCCAACATGGCACCGTGAGCCCATGCCGGTTGCGGACTCTCGCGGTCATGAGCCCCACCGAGAGCCGACATGGCGCCGTGAGCCCATGCCGGCTGTGTACTCTCCCTATCATGGGCCTCACCAAGAGCCGACGTGGCGCAATGAGCCCATGCCGACTGTGGGTTCTCGCGTGAAAGAACATTTCATGATCTCTAGTGTTTTGTGTGTTAGATAACAATGCCAATGATTATTTAATTGTGTGTTTAGTGGTGCAGAAAACACTCACATCCAAATGCAGCTAAACCAATGTTTTGGAGGCGGATTATCCGCCCCTATGAAGGGCCAGATTATCCACCCCACCAGGTTCATCAATGCCCCAAGGCGCATCAGGCAGAATAGGGGTGGAGTTTTCCCCGGATTAACCGTCCAAGGCCGGAGCTTTTGCCTGGGCCGGATAATCCGCCCCTCTAGGTGGCAGGATAATCTGCCCCTAGGGCATTTTCTAAAGTCTGCCAAGGCACGTCACGCAGAAGGGGTGGAGTTTCCCCGGATTAACTGGCCAGGGCCGGAGCTTTTGCCCGGCCAGATAATCCGCCCCATCACGGGGTCAGATAATCTGCCCCCGGGAGTTTCCTAAAGGCGACCAAGGTGTGTCATGCAGAAAGGGGGCAGACATTTGGTCTAGATTGTCCAACTCCGGGCCGGATGTTTGCCTAGGCCAGATAATCCGGCCCCCGATTCATCCAACGCCAACTTTTTGGATGGGCTATAAATAGCCCTTCAGATCCCCATTTCAGATCTCTTGGATCCTACAAAAAACTCTGCCCTGTTCATATCGATTCAAGCGTGATCTCCATCTTCAACCACTCAAAGGCTCCGGGATTTGGGGAATCGAAGGAGGATACTTTGATCTACACCAACATCCATCAAGATCTTCACTTCCCCTCCATTCACTTGGAGGATTCTTGATCTAGTATTTCTTACAAATATCTAGATCTCTATTTCGGTTATTAATTAACTTGTTATTGTGGCAGCTTGTTGTCATCATGGGAGACTCCAATTCAGTTGTGGATGTGTGCCCCGCTAGTGTTGTAAAGGCATTGGTTCCCGCCTAGAAGGGTACCAAATAGTGGAAGGCATATCAGGCCTTTGGTAGCGAGATCCATCAAAGAACAGGGTGAGGCCTATTATGCTGTGGTGGTCTTAGTACCGCCCACCCCTCCAACACAGACGCACTTCCCTTAACAAGTAAGGAACTACGGTAAAACAAATCTTGTGTCTCTACGTGCTTCACTACAGTTACCTCGTTCCCTCCCTTTGCCTTTAGTTGCTTAGTTGTTAGGTTTACATATAGGGAAATTCCTCTTAGTTGCATATCTAGATAATTTACCTTTGTGTTAAGCCTAAAATTGAAAAAGAATTAAAAATTGGTGTAGCACCTATTCACCCCCCCTCTAGGTGCCCATACGATCCATTTCATCACGGTCATGGGACCCGATTAAAGCCAACGTGATGTTGAGATCCCATGTCGATCAAAGTTTTTCATGGGCATGGATCCTGTTCATTATTGAGCTGGAAGCATGGACAATAGACGTGGGATTGCCACTTCTCGCGTACATCATGTTCATAGTTGAAGTGACAACATAGACTCTAGATGTAAGTGGGTTGTCGCAGCCACTAGCTCGGTGGATCCCATTAACGCGAGGTTTTAGTGAGAGATGCGTCCGGTATAAAACTGTTCCCTCTGTTATTTTCATACACATTCTGTTAGCTAGGTCATCTCCTCCCACACATATGTCCTGCTTCCCCACATCCCTGTGGTCATCTCCATCCATTAGTACGGTGAAAACACTCATAGCTGGCGAGGCAACTGCCCACAGCGGTGAGGCAAAACGAACTTGCGATGCTGGGAAATGGTGGATGAATGGAATAATCGGCGCTAGCGATGTACAGTGTGATACCTGGGCGGCAAAGTAGCCTAACCTGGCCCTGGCGCCTCGGGCTTCGGTGTGGTTGTAGGCTAGGGCTTGGTCTCACTTCATTCATTTGGATTACATCATCGACGGTGGAGGTTAGAGATAGAGGTAAGTATCCTCTTCAGTTTTAGTGTCTCCTTCCTCATGCTCTTCGAGAGACAGTGCCATAGGTAGATGCTTCTTCATCTCCGGTGGAGCTCATATATCGTTCCTCACATGGTAAGCCATCTTATTTATTATTATCTACTAGTGTGCTCTTTCTTAATATTTCAGATAGCGGAGGACGCGGCGGGTGGTGGACAAGGACACGGCGAGACGGTTATGTTAGGAGCTTTGGTGATGTTTCCAACTCTCATGTATGTTCGCGTCCTCGGTTCCACTGTCTTCATTTTTCAAAGAGTTTTTCTACTGCGCTAGGTTAGCTTTTTTCGAAATGGGAAGGGAATCCCTGGCCTCTACATCAAGCGACGCACACAACCTTTATTCATTATTAGAACCATAGTGTCTGGCAAAATCCATTACAAATATCATGCAAACCGGATCCGCCAAATCAAAACAATGAGAAAAAAGATAGTTGTATCGCCAGCTCCCTGACGAGTTCTAGAAAACACCACGTTGCCTCTTTCGATCTTGCCCCACAGTCACTCGTAGTGGCTCACCAAGAGAAGCCGAAGTGCCTGAGTGCAGCGTCTCTAACTCATGCAAAAAGAGCCCCAGATCGGCCCAACCTATCCACGGAGCAGCACCCATGCACACGCTTCAGATGTTGCCGCCTTCACTATCTTCCACCAAACCATATTTAGCTTGTAGATCGATGCGCAGACTCTTGCCACACCAGCCACCGACATCACTGTGGTGCCAAGTAGCACCACCTCCCTGCGCCCTAGCCGCTCCACCTCTGCCGCCTCTTCCATCCACTGCCGCTCCACAAACAATGCTCCCAAGAGAGAACGCGACACCGCAGTGCCGCCATCACTAGACCGGAATATTTTAGGGTTTCTCCATTGGGATCGCAGCATAGAAAACAAAAAAAGTCCTACGATGTGAACATCTAAGCACCAAGATCTATCTACCTAGATACAATCAATAGGTGGATATAAATTCATAGAGAACATACCCTTGAAGAGCGACAAAGAATTGTTAATGAAACTGATTTTGTGGTTGATGTAGTCGTACACTTGCCGATCTCAAGACCGTGATGAAGTCCAGCGAGTCCAGCATGTCCAACACTAGCAAGTCCAGCAGGTCTAGCACCAGCAAGTCCAGCACCACAAAGCAGTGGTGCATCCGTGATCGCACACACATCCAGTACCCCAGCAACCTCCATCCCTCGCTCTAGCAAAGCAGCGGAAGAAGCAACTCTTTTCCAGATAAAGCCATAGGGAACATGTATCTCGCTAATCCGAGACCATGGGCAATAATTTTCAGAGGGGGAGAGAGATCCTTCACGAGGAGGTGTAAGATGAGAGGAGGGAGTGTGGGCCTTTTATAGGGATAGGGGAAGCCCCCTCCCATGGCCGGCGGCCATGGAGGTTCCCCCACCTCTTCCACATTCATGTGGGTGGAGCTCCCACTCACATAATTAGCATCCCACTCAAAATACCACTCACCTCCATTAAATTTCCACCAAATTTAATGCAAGCTCTCATTTAATAAAACTCTTTTATTTATTTTATTAAGAATTTTGTTAATTACTTTAATTAACAAACATTCACATGAAACCCCCTGCAACATTTCAATATCCCATGCAAAACCAGTTTCTGCAATTTCACCCGAAACAATTCCGGTTTCCATCAAAATGATTCCAGCGCTTTCTTAAATCTTTATCTTAAACATATTTGCTCCAAATGGTGTCGGTATACCTTAAGTGTGTCACCCTATGATTCGCGAATAAGCAGACATGATAGACACCCCTCTCCGATCAATAATCAATAGCGGTACCTAGAGATCCGTATTGACGCCTACACATTCAACAAAGACTCTCGTGATCGTGTGAACCTTTAACATTGAAACCAAATCCCTTTATCTCACGATTTATTACATGTCCAAGATTCAATTATTGGTATCCCCATACCTAGTTTGATCTTGTTACCAACATGCACTCTTTTCTCGTTCCCGTGATATAACATTCTAGTGATCACATCACTTGCTTGCAAGCTATCTCAATGTGATATCACCGAGAGGACCGTGAGTATATCTATCCATCATCGGTATGGAAAAATCCCACTCTTGATCCATGAGCCTCTACATAACACCTTCGTAGCACTAGACCCACCTTTATAGTCACCCTGTCATGGTGTGACGTTTGATGTTATCAAGATACTCTTCTAGTGTTAATGATTGACATGATGTTATGGTCTAAGGACTAGGATTACTTCGTATGATGTTATAGCAATATAAACATAATGAATTTGATCGTAATGCTATACTTCAGATGAATGTTCATCACTCCATTCAACAAATGTTGTGACCTTGTTATTAACAACATCCAATGTCCATGATCAGGAAACCTTGATCATCTTGTTAATCAACGAGCTAGTTTATAAGAGTCATAAACAGGAACTCTTTATTTGTTTATTAAACACACATGTATTAATGTTTCCAATTAATACAATTATAGCATGCAAAATAAACATTTATCATAAACAAGCAATAAGATAATAACCACTTGATTATTGCCTCTCGGGCATATTCTCTTCAGTCTCGCACTTGCACTAGAGTGAATAATCTAGTCTGTAAACTTGCACATTCAACACCTATGGCTTTCTGGTGTTGTACATACGCGTTTTCTAGTGGTTAACATAATCTCCGGATCTGATATTTTTAGGTTCGTGTGTATTTGCATGTCTTTGCGTCTCTACGCATCACTCATTCTCAAATGAGATGTCATTGTATAAATTTAGTCCTTTGGTGAGACCTTTAGTTCCTTTGGGTTAAAACATGTTGATAGTATTGTCGTACAATATGTATTCATAGTACTAGCCCACTGTGAACCACAACTAGTTTGATAACAAACTACTTGACCAAATTCCCTCCTTCGCTGCTACTATAGCAGTCATATACTTAGCCTTTTGTTGTAGTATCCGTCACAATGTATCCACTTTGGAACTCATCCAAATCCATCATGGAACCTTCTTTCCATTACATTGTGCCACCCATTGTTTAAACTGAGATAAATTTAATTTGTATCTTGTGACAAACAAGTGTCACTATAACACTTTACAATGAACTACTTTGACTATTTGTCACTTATACATGATATATTCTTAGTTCTTCCAAAGCTCATAAGAATATCTTTACTATCGCCCAGTGATCATCTTATGAATCATTCTGGTATATGCTCACAACATTTAGAGCATAGGACATATCTGGATATGTACATATCACGGTATTATTGATCAAAATATTCATGTGATTTCACTCACCAAGTGCCGATACACTTGAATCTTGATTCAATCATTTCCATGCAGCAAGAACCTTTCTTGTCATTTCCATATTGAACCGTTTCAATATCTCATATATGTACGTCTGTCACAACCATATTAGCGCCTCAATCTATCCATATAGACATTGTTGCCTAATATTCTGGTTTTGCCCAAGTATTTCACCGAAATCAAATTTTAATGAAATTCTTAACTTGTGTCAATAAAAGATACATCATTTCCAATCAACACCATGTCTTCTACATAATGTATTAGAAATATGTCTCAGGACTCCCACTTAATTTCTTGCAAATGCAAGCATCTTCATCATCTCTGATGAAATTAAACCAGTTAAAAGTTTTATCATGGTGAAGATACCAACTCCCTTATTCTTAATTCAACCAATGAAGTTTGCATGCCCTTTCAGCATCCTTTGAATTAACAAAAACCCTTTGGACCGTGTCATGTACACGTCCTAGGTAACCATTCTATTAGAAGAAATTTTTTTGTTTGTTCAACTACCATATACCAAATTATATGTAGTGGTTGCTACATTAATCTGTCAAGACTAAATATCACTATTAAAGATCAAATCTTGCCATAGTCAACTCCTTGAACATTGTCGTAAACTCCTTTCCAACATGTCAACTATTTCATAGATGTCAAACATCCATGTCTAATTCTTTATAGATCCAATTACGACAGATATACTTCATGCCTTTCCGAAGGGTCTTCCAAGTTCAGAAACTTGATTTCTCGTGTATGGATACTATCACGGATTTTATGACTTCTAGTCATTTTATGGAGTCAGGGCCCGTCATCGCTTCTTTGCATGAAGTCGGTTCATCATTTTCAAAACAATAATGACTTTATTATCAAATCTTGCTATTTGATTGTTACCTAACACATACGGTTCAAATAGAACTCTAATCTCCAAGATCACAACCTTTGTAATCATGGGCCATGAGCATTGTGGCCACCACCAAGAAACTTTCCGGTGTTGCGCTACTTCGCACATATAGCTAAGGCTCAATAACCTTATCAAAGTTATATTGTCCTGCCACTTAATTTTTCGCAAAAAATTCCTTCTCAAGAAACTTCACGTTGCAAGTGACAAATTATTTTATCCTCGGTTATATGGAGGAATAACCAACAAATTCTTTGGGATAACCTACAAATACATGCTTATCCGACTTTGGTTGTAAACATTTTAGTTATGCATAGCATACCAAAATTTAAGAAAATACAACTTGGGTTTTATCCCAAACCATAACTCATATGGTGTCATTTCAATGGATTATGATGGTGCTCTTTTCAGTGTAAAAGCGGTAGTCTCTAAAGATTTAATCCATAGAACATAATGAAAGTTTTATAAATGACACCTTTGATCTTACCATCTCAAACTAGGTTCGATTTGATCTCTCGAACATACCATACTCCTATGGTTTATTGGGAAATGCAAATCCATGGTACAATTCCTCAAATCTTAGGTATTTTGCTAAACATGTAACTCAAATATATTCCTTTATGATCGAATCATAAACTCTTTATTTTCTTGTTGCAATGATTTTCCACTTCATCTTGAAAGTCTTTGAACAATTTTCAAATGATTCATACTTCTTCCTTACTAAGTAAATATACAGATATATTCACTGAAATTTTCAGAGAAAGCATATGAAGCTGAAAGATGCACTGCACATGGCTACACATAATGGACTATATACATCAATATGCACAATTTCCAATAAGTTAGTCATCCTGTCCTCTTTGGCCTATGAACGGAGTTTCAATTATCTCGAGGAAAGTCTCACAATCGTCATTTGATCAAAATCAAAGACTCCAAAAATCCATCAACATGGAGTTTCTTCATGTTTTCTTTCCAATATAATTTAAGCAGCGATGTCACTTCATAAGTGATATTTCAATCATTTGTCTTGTGACATTGTAGCATTATTGTTCGTGGACGTGATTTCTCCAACTCGACTCGTAAAAGTACATCCATCTTCTATTTGAACAACCATTGTTCTCATAATACCGGAACAAAATAACAATTATTTAAACAAATCTTGAAGACAAGCTTTGATGTTAATGAGAAACATAATAACATTTTATTTATTTTCGATGAACATCATCACTAATTCTCTTGCTAGTTACTTAGGCCATTGAAGTTCATGAATTGGGTTGTTCTTGTATGACACTTCACACCAACCAATTCGGTATCCAATACCCAAGAACCACATTGTTTAACAAGCAAAGAATACAACCATAACATGTATATCATCTATATACCTCAGCTGGACATTTCCAGTCTTTTCTTTTCTGCCAAATGTTTTATAGATTCTCTTTCAGCATTTCCTTTTCCTTTTAAAAGAATCTGTCAACATCAACCATGGCACCATACATATACCACATAGTCCAAAGCATGTATAGTCAAATACTAATACCTTTGGACTTGCACTTTGAAGTTGATCACCATCATCAAATGTTTGGTGTTCTTACAAAAATCATTCTTTAGTAATCTTTTAGTGTAGTAAACAGTTTACCTACATCTTCTATTCATCCTTATCATGACAACTTTCATGATCAAGATAGTATAGCCTATAAGGATGAATCGCGAGTATAATGTCAGTTCCCAAAATCTTTTTGGGAGATTAGGACGCCCAGCGTCTCCAACCTTCGCAAATTCTCATACAATATGAGAACATGTATTTTGCCAAATTATACTCTATCATGTTACAACCTAAACATTTTTTCATATATCTCAATATCTTTCACACAGGATGGTTTCCAAAAAAAATCTTTCAGCTGCAAGATAACCTCAATATTAAAACAACTTTTGAATATCAAGAATCATGGAGGCAAACATGATACTTTAGATACTAACACTGGAATTGTTACTCTTGATTTAATACTACTAATTAAACTTCATGGAGTAAATAGAGTTTGTTGAAAGTTTGCAATAGGACTTCTAAACTTTAAATTGACATTTAAAACAATACGATACCAGTTCGTAAAGTAAATATCCAAAAATCTATAGTCCTATTATCTCAATTGAAACTAAGCGCAAGGTAGTAAACGGATGCCAATGACTACAACAAATTATGAAAATTCACTTTGATTTTAGTTTATGATAAATTGAGTTCGACTAATCCAAATTACAAATGAACTCCTACTCAAAATCAGCATTCCTCGAGTTATTTTATTGATTACATGAACCAAAGCCACTACACCAAGTCTGATCATCACATGAGTCGGTGTAGCTTCAAAGGCGAGCATCTGTATGGGCATTGATAGTTGTGAGATTCGACATATTTTTGATGGCTTTTATTGATGGTTTTCTTTTGGATTTGATCGTTTTATAGCTTTACCTAATGCTAATACTTCGGTAGCAAAGAAAACTTGGTTTTTAATGTGTGTTTCAGGTTCTGAACATCAATAGAGGGTTTTAACAAGAGAAACACAATATTCAGGCGAAA
Organism: Avena eriantha; assembly: GCA_910589775.1. Lineage (NCBI taxonomy): Eukaryota > Viridiplantae > Streptophyta > Magnoliopsida > Poales > Poaceae > Avena > Avena eriantha. Next base: position 243,782,157 of record OU342745.1, read on the forward strand.
ACAAGCAAGTCTCTTTTTGGAAGCAATCAAGGGAGGCAGACATAAGTTTTAACGAGCAAATTTACGGCGGGAATATTTTTCTCATCGTATAGTTCCCGCTGTATAGCTGCCGCCGTCTCCGTCTTATCAAAAGGGGCAACTTTCGTGAATAGGCCGAATGCGAAAGCATAACACAGCAGCCACCATCCCATCCAGAAAGGAGAAAGAAGAGATCTGGAGAAGAAGGGGAAGATGTTCTTCATCTTGCTCCACGATCTTCGACCTCCTAGCCATCACACCCTCATAGCCATTACTTGTACTTGAGAGAGAGAGAGAGATCTTCACTTTGCAAGATTATGGTTTGAGATTGTTTCTCCCTATCTTGAATTGTGTTGGATTACTTTTCCACTCTTATTGTGGATCTCCATGATAATATCGAGAAGAACTCCCTTTATTTAATTATATCGATGATGCTTTGTTCTCTCATTTGTGAGTAAGTTCCTTGGGTGTGGGAGATGTAAGGGATTGGTGAGATGTGATGTGCCTCCATATATTTTCCATTAGTTTGCGATTGATTTTAATTATTATATTATGTGTGCTTGACTATCTATGGGATGCCTAATGCTTGATGTCCAATTAAGGGCTGAGACAACATGATGCTTTGTTCTACATAGATAGGATCTTGTTCGCTAGCAGACCGGTGACCCCCGAGTGACACGAGGATATCAATGGGAAACTAGTTTGACTTGAGGCTCATGAGGAACCACTATGCTTATTGCATTAGTCTGATCCAAGGAGCTTAATTGCTAAGCAACTTGAAGGATCTTAATCGTCTAGTGACTGACCATGGTTTTGGTAACAGGCTAGTAGGATTATTGAAGTTGGGATGAAATCTACCAAGAGGAGTTCTGGCTAATTATGAGTTTCCCGCCTACACATATATTTATTAGATTATAATTGTTACACTTATCATTCGTCCACTTGGCACAATCACTATCACCATGAACTGTATCTCCCCGCGCCATGTTTGATATCTGTAGAAAACAACAAACGACCGAATCGTTCTTTACTTTTATGCTTTTTTATTCCTAAAGTTTACATTTTAGTTTTACTTAAATACATCTAGTTTAATCCAAATTTGATTCTTATTTCCACACTTGCAGTCAATTCACTCGAATACCTGTGACAACTTTGAGTGTGACAGAGACTTCATTCATAAACACTTACCTTTCGGCTCCCTATGGGTTGCTATCTATACTTTGAAACTAGCTACAAACGATCTATACACTTGCAGACATCAAGCTATTTTCTGGCACCGTTGCCGGGGAGCTAAGCGCTAAGTGTTTGTCTCTTGACATTTCAGGTGTTACTACTACAAAATGGTCTCCCTAGGATACAAAGGGTCTACACGCTCTGGTAGGACCTATTTACCAGATTATTTTGAGCGCGTGCCTATTCAAAGGCGCGAGGAAATTATTGAAAAACTTTTAAGATCAGATAAGGCTGAAGTTGAAAACCTGGGTGATTATATGGAAATCATGTCCATTTACAGGACAACTCCGAAGAAACCCGAGAAAACTCTCAGAGAATACAGTGCTCCAAACTCTACTTTCCTTAAACAACCAATATAATTTGCTAATCGTGGAGTTAGAGAATATCGATTTGATGGTGGAATTATTAAAAAATGCAGGAAAAAGCTTTCAGTGGAAGGGAAGATGAAGACCCAGGAAGACATATTAGAGAGTTTGATGATGTGATGACAACACTTGAACCAAAAGGTTTTCCAAGAGACTTATCTCGTCTAATTTTTTTGTTAGTCTCTTAAAGGTAGGGCTCTAGACTGGTTATATTTTTTTCCCTCATCATTCCATTAAATGTTGGGAAAACTGTATTGTTAAATTCATAAACATGTTTAATCCTTTTAAAAAGGTAACTGAAACTAGAAAGAATATAGGCAACTTTAGTCAGAACGTGGGAGAAAACTACCCACAAGCCTGGCATAGATTCTTTGGAATGATCAATAGTATTCCTAATCATGGCTATTCTGAATCAACTATTTGCCATTTATTTTATCATGGTCTTAATACTCAATGCAGAGAGTTGCTTGACCTATTAGCAGGAGGATCTATAAATACTTTAACTAATAAAGCATGTTCGGAATTGATGACTACTAGGGATAAGAATGATTCTTTATATAATCCTGATTTCAGCACTAAGCTGGAAAAAGGGATACTTCGTATAACTCTAGAGCTTATGCCTAAAGTACGCAAATCAATGAAAGAAAAAGGTACACCTTCTAAACTTGTTAAGGAAAACAAAGTAGACTTGTTACAAGTTTTTACTGAAGAAGATGAAACTAGAAAAGTTTTTCAAGAATTAAAACATCGACAAGCAAAATCTCATAATAACCTACATAAGCATTTTCAAAGACATAAAAAGATTTTGGCAGAACTCACAGAAAATTATGATGAGATTGGCCAAGAAATAAAATTATTTCACAAGTATCTTAGTATGATTGAAAACCAATGTGAACATATAGCATCTGGATATCAAATTTTTCTTCAAGATGATATAGATATTCCTGTTTCTACTAATGTTATTACAAGGAGAGGTGTAGCTATTACATGAACATTAGGACCACCAGTGTGGCACCCCGCTAAAACCACTACTAGAAAATCGATGTGTGTTTGTGCATTGCATCATCATGCTCATATTTATCATGCCACATTGCATGGAACATAATTTAAATTATTACATTTAATTGTTTCACTTGTATTTGGTTCTTCATATTTGTATTTGACATAGTATTTGCATTGCTCTATTTCATCATCCCTATCTATTCTATCTCGTGTTGGTTCCATACTTACATGGAACCATAATGTCCAAATTTTATTTACTTGAGTCTTGCTGTTCTTATATTGTTAAAATACCCAAATCGAGGTGGGGAACCATCTTTTGATTCTATTATGTCTCTACCTTGTGGTCTCGTGCTTGTCCATATGATCTCCTCTCAAAATCTATCATATGTTCTCAAGTGGGTTTCCTTTTATTTTTTCCTTCAGGTTTGAACTCATGCCCATTTGATAAGTATGTTGAATCTACTTGATCTTTTTTTTATATGGCCACCTTTCTATTCTATCAATGTGATCATGTGGTTCGAGTTGTTTTCTATCGTGTGTGTATGGGACCCTATAATCCATGCTCACATGATCTTATGTCCTCGCAAACTTAATCCTCTATCTATTCTATATGTGCTCATGCTATCCTTTCTTCCGCCTAAACACGTACTCTTACCTATCCATCCCTCCTACACCATATACACATGCCATCTTCCTCCCTATTATGCAAAACTCCAATTTGGAATTATTCGTTGTTTTTATTCTTGCTTCATCATGAAACCATCATGCATATTTTATTTTATTTTCGAGCACAAAATTATTTTATTAAACACCATGGTTTTGTTAAAAATATCTGCACGGTATAATATATAAAGCCGGTCCCATCCTTTTTCTTATTTTAAATTAAAAATAATAATTATCTTCGGTTCGTTATGTGACCACAAAAGGTTTTGTTATTTTTTTCTAAAAATAAAAATAGGCAAAAGTCCGTCTAAAATTTTGGCCCAAAACTAGTCCCATCTAGTCTACTTTGAACTATATAAATATCCCGTTTTCCTCCTTTCTTCTCAAACACTAGCCCCAAATTACCAAATCTGAGATCTGATTTTTCCTCTCCATCTTCCCCGCCGCCGGCGTGCTTCTATAGTTTCGCCGCCGACAGCAGCTCCATCACACGCATGCGATCCTTCGGCCGCTATGCTATTTTTTTTCCTTTGCTTGATCTAATCAACGCCCAATTCAAATCCTGCTTGGGTCTCGTGCACTACAGCACCAGCAGATTCCAATTCCTGTAGCTCTATTGGTTGTCCCTTCACACTCCGTCTGAAGTCAACTTGCTTCTCTGCTTGCGCGTCTGTGCGTGTTCATGCCTAGTCCAGTCCGTCGACCGGCTCTAGGGAGCCCCACCGCCGAGACCTCTTGGAGCTCTCCCGTTGCAGGCAGCTACATGCCAACCAGCCTGCCTCGGTGTCCAGCTAATGCCGTCAAGCATGCCAGAGACAGCAGCCCAACCTCGGGGGCCTCGTCGTCCCGTTGCCATGTGCGCCTGCAGAGACACCGTGCGGGTGTGTTCGCGCCTGCCGGACGATTGCAGTCAGGCGTTCAAGGCAGGGGCCTGCCCGCTCCAATCTAGCCTCGGTGCTCTTCTACCGCCTTGCACCTCGTCAATTTTTGTGCAGCACACCAGGTAGACGCGACCATTAGCGAAACAATAGTGACTACTTTCCTATGTGCTCGCTGTTTCCTGTAACCTATTCGTCAAATTGCCTCAGGAAGTTCGACCATGATATCTTCTTACCGGCGTCCCTTTTTGTGGGAAATATCAGGACAGTGTCAAACTACTTCTGGGGAACACTACTTCCACTATCTTGTCTACAATCCGAGGTAATTTCTTCGCCTCTCCGATCCAAACCGTGAGATCCCAACTCAATCTATATCTATTTATATAGATGCATATAACTTGTTGCACTAAATCATGACATGCTTGCATACATATTTTTTATGTGGTCTTGGGCTAAATAGCAATTCACCTAAATTAAAAATGGAATATGTGGGACTGCAATTTGTCTTGTTCCAGTTACATTTAATATTGTGTAGCTCACCGATGCCATGTTTGCCTTGTTAATTCAACATTAAATTTGTGGGATAGTTCAACAATTTGAACCTCCTATTTAATTGTCGGGACCCCGGTTTCGCTTAATATTGCCTAATTGCACCGCATCTGTGTCATGCCATGCATCATATCATAATCATGCCGGATATTTTCCCTAGTATTAAATAGTGCATCCGGTGTTTCTTTTAGTGCTTTGCTTCTTCACGGATTAGGCCGTTGAGTGGATACGAGTATCGACAAGTTCTCCGGCTATGTACCTTCGGCTCTGTTCCTAGGCGAGCATTCTCCCCCTTTTTACCTATTTTGCATTTATAGTCTTTATTTCCTCCTGTTGATCTATTGCTATCCGTGTCGCGATGCTTTAGTTTCCGTACACCAGTTATACCCCGTGCAGCCTCTATATTGCCTTGGACACCTCCTATTACCTGTGTTTGGTAGATAGCTGGCCTTGCGAGTCGTAGTTGCTTGCTCAGGTGCGATCTCGTGTTGTCAAGTACCACAGTTGTTGGAAGGCTGGCAGATGTTTATGGTGGAGTTGATCATGGCTTTACTTACAACTTGATATTAAATTGCTATATATAACTAATGCAGAGGCATCGGTGGGCAATAGATGTTATTTGGTTCTTCCACGCTCACTTGTGTCCCGTAGGACCCCGAGTACTTGATACCTGTTCCTTGACTATCGCACTATCCGCATGTGGGACCATGAATCCCCTTAGCCAGAACTTGATTCATTTCTTATTTCTTGGGGCCACAAACAAGTTTGGGGTTTTATTACTATCCTGTACCTATGCCATGCTTTACTTCTTTATTTAAGATTGTGCGTGGAGCACCTGTACTATTTTGGATCGTGCAACGTTTTCGCGGTATCGACAAGCTCATTCACACTTTCGGGTTCCCAGTCGTTTACAACCGTCGTCACAAAACCTGGGTCTGTTCCAGAGCCGGCCAACTTCGTTGCGGGTAGCTTAGTGGGGTGGCCCCCTGAAATGATTTATGAATCATGTGAATGCTTTGTCGTGAAAGCCTCGTTGGGTTTGGATTTGGTTTATCCGAGGTTGATCGTGTGTGTGTTGCTATTTGTGCACCCCTGCAGGGTAAATCTTTCTGAAATCCGTGTCCGCGGTTATGGACGACTTGGAGCACAGTATCTCGATCATAGACAAGCATAACTAAAGTAGTGCTATAAATTTGACTTAATATGTGACTAGTAATCAGCTTCACTACAATGGAATGGATAATAAATGTGCCAACAATTGGTGGAACTAGTGTGTATCGTGTCATCTTATACCTGCCTAGTAAGTATCGCAACTCCAATGGAATGAAATAAAAGTGCCAACAACTGCTGGGTTTGGGATGTCACATGCTAATTGTATCTGACTAGTAAGTACTACAACCACACTGAATGGTTAATTAAAACTGCCCACTACTTATGCTATCAGGATGACTCATGCTATCTATATCTGACTAGTAAGTGCTTCAACTATAATGGAATGAATAAAACTGCCAACCATGTGAGTTCCTCGGTTTTGACTTCCTCGTGTGGTATCGAGGGGGGGATGCCAGGATGGGTATGTTTGGTGTTAGTATCAGGTTGGATCTGAATAGGTCTTTCTTATCTCTCTCTAATAGCCCACAGTTGTACTGAGTCTCTATAGGTTGTTTAGTGCTGCTGCGCTGCCGCTTCAGTCCACCATACCTATGTAGGCGAGGACCGCCGAATTCTAGCCTCGCCGTGTACTGGCCTCAGTACTGACGCTCCTCTTTTTCCTTTGCCCTTTGTCAGCACTACTTTTGTTTAGCAGGTTTGAGATCGACGTCGTTAGCAGGGTTACCCTTCCGGCTTGGCCTGGGCAGGGTTATGGACACCGTTGGTTATTCTTCAGGGCTCTTAGCCCCATTTGCATCTTGTCCGTACTCGGACGCTATAGCGATTTCAAGGTGATTTGGATCTTTGTACTGTATATCGGTATTCTTGACTCATGGAGTCGTGTTGTATATATATGTGTTCTGTGGGTCCCATTAAGGACTATTGTGTAATGGTATTACTTCATTTTCCACCCGCACGAAAGTGCCTGGTGGGCGTCCTTGAATCGTTTCTATGCGGGTTTGGCGAAAAAGGGCTAAAACTTGCCTAGGGACGATTCCAGGGTGTTACAACTAGAGACGATGCACCTGCATCCAGAGATCTACTTCCGCACTCCCGGCAGGGATCAAGGAGTCGGAGGTCGTCATCGTACATCGTATGTGTACGAAACCACGAGGGGCCTCACTTGAGGCACCTTGGATGTTGTGAGCCGGAGCTGCTGCACGATGAAGAAGGAGCAAGGGGTGACCTGCGAGAAGCTTCGCGACCTTGAGGTCGGCTACGAGTTCGACTACCTCAACCATCTTCTCCTCGGAACGTTAACTGCGTACCATCTACAAGGGTATAAATTCTATATGCTCCGGTCATTACTACATTACTACATAGATAGATCTTGGGCGTTAGGGAGTTCCAACGTAGGAAATGTTTTGTTTTCAGCTATGGAACCCTTCAGTATCTACCTAGATACAATCAACGGGTGGATATACATCCATAGAGAACATACCCTTGAAGAGTGACAAAGCATTTTTAACGAAACCGATTTTGTGGTTGATGTAGTCGTACACTTGTCGATACTAAGATCGTGATGAAGTTCAGCGAGTCTAGCAGGTCCAGAACCAGCAAGTCCAGCAGGTCCAGAACCAGCAAGTCCAGCAGGTCTAGCACCAGCAAGTCCAGCACCACAAAGCAGTGGTGCATCCCGTGATCGCACACACATCCGGTACCCCAACAACCTCCGTCCCTCGCTTATCAAAGTAGAGGAAGCAGCAACTCCTTTCTAGATCAAGTCACCGGGAACACGTATCTCGCTAATCTGAGATTAACATGGGTATACCCTGTAGGTACTCGAGTTTGGTATATACGGTCTAGATACGGTGGAAGCCCACGGCGTTGCCACGGCCCGATGAAGACTTCGAGTGGCCCATGGACTATTGATTACTTGTGAGACAAGAAGAAGCTTAAAGACAGAAAGTTTGAAAGGGAAAACCCTAATCTGTAACCGACTCGACCTGCTAACCGAGACCTTGCCTATCTATATAAAGGCTAGGAGGGGGCGGCGAGGAGGACACACGCAACCCTAGTTTCCACAACTCTCGCCAGATTGCATCTGCCTGCCCCCTGTAATCTTCGATTCCTTCGTCAATTCCAAGAGCAGACAAGCAGGAGTAGGGACCTCTACGAGGCTTGAACCTAGGTAAACCTTGCGTCCCTTTGTGCTTGTTTGCTAGCCGACTGATGCCTCTAGCGCTCCCTCCTTCTACAAAACCCAAGTCCATAACAATGGGCATTGATGAGTTAAACCCTCGTTAATTGGCATCGTTTGTGGGAATTGGGAGTGCTGATGTTGCGGCTTCTTCAGCCCCATCAACCGCGATCTACAACTCCGCAATAGCGGAGATTCGCTAGCTCTTCGGCGCGTTCGACTTCACCGTCCACACGCCGGACACTCGCCCGGCTTTCGAGTCCGTGGGCGATGGAATCAGCCTGGCAATCGGGAGCTTCCGCTTCCAAGTTGGTCAGATGGGCACGCTTCGCATGCCTAACCAGCCAACAGCATCCGCGATTGCTCTAGCATCGTGGTTCCCACCACCAATCGGTACCCTCAGCAAAGTCAACACCTCAGCAACAGCTGAGATCACGGACAACGATAGCAGTCGCGGATCTGATCTGGGTGTCCTGGCGACGGAAGATGGATTCTACGGCTCCGGATCCGAAAGTTGCAGAAGCAATAGCTTCCCCAACCACTTCATGTGCGCCGTCATCAACTCCGGCGAAACCAGCGCCAATCACGAAAACAGCAGCAATGGTTCTGATCCACCCAATGGTGGCATACCTAATAGCGGACCACCCAATGGTGGCAATGGCTCACTCGTCAACAATGGAGGGGCAGCCGAACCTCCAACCATGGTGAACGAGCACACTGGTGAATGTGTCGTGATTAGACTCAACCACAACGAGTGGGCCGCTGCCGAGAAGCTTTGCGGGGCAACCCTCTACCTCCCGGCACACCGCAGGACATGCTGATGGGCTACCAATGGCTGCTAAAGGAGGAGTACAGATGCCAGCTACAGGCAATCGCGCAACTCGAAGCGCCTAAAAAGGCGGCGAATGAGTCAAGTCTTCATCGAGCTGGGCTCTCCTCCCACGGAGGATCCTCCTCCAAGGGCAACGTGTACGTGGCCAACAAGAGACAATCTCGGATGGCCCATCTAACCGAGCAGGAACGCATAGAAGCCGCGAAAGTCCTCGACTTCAGCTCTATGACAGTCGACTCGCGGGGCAACATGGTCCCAAAGATACCGCAAGCCGCGGTGACAGCGGCCACCATGTACCTCCTCAACAACCAGCCACCAGCTGGAGATCCACGAGCCTCCATGCAGCGGTCTACGATCGCGGGCTTGGGATTAGTCGAGGCCGCTCTCGACAAAGAGCCAACGCCGGAGCCGAAGAAGGGCAAAGCTCTGGCAAAACGCTATTTCTCACCTTCATCCAGCAACGACAGTCATGATCTGTCTCGACGTCACCGCTCACGGTGGCATGATCGCGATTATGATGCGCATGATGACCTCACGCAGCGCAAAATTGACAAATCAAGGGCAAGACGCGCTCGTTCGACTGACTCCAAAGAGGACGAGACTGAACTCTGTGGTTCCAGGTGCTTCAGCAGATCCATCAGGAAGAAGAGAATGCCTAAAGGGTTCAAACTCCCGTCGGAGAATCCAAAATTAGATGGCCTACAAGACCCAAAGATCTGTTTGGAGGACCGCATCTCCTTCGTCAGGTTACATGGCGGGAGTCGAAGCACGGCCATGCAATGCCTGCAGCTACAGCTGCAGGGCGCCGCCCGCGCATGGCTCAACAACCACCCATGCGGATCCATTCACAGCTAGGAAGAGCTGGTTTACAGCTTTGTACGCAACTTCAAGGGCACTTACAAAAGGCCCGCATCAATTGAAGAGCTGAGGAGCTGCCAACAACGGTCGGGCGAGTCGCTACGCTCGTACATCCAGAGGTGGTCCATCATCAAGAACTCCGCAAAAAACATCTCGGAGGACCGCGCAATAGATGCATTCAACGGCGGTGTTCGCCGCATAGAGCTCAGGGAGGAGCTGGGCTGCTTGAAGCCCAAGACAATCGACCACCTGATGGAAATTGCGAATTGGTGGGCAGATGGAGAAGACTCGGTGAAAAACCGCGTTCACTCCGGCGACGAAGCGGAACTCGAGCACAGACGCGATCGCCAAAGCAAGTGTCGAATGCGCATCTATGATGATCGCGACGATGTCAACATGGTCGCAGCTGGCTACGCCGACAAACGCGACGACAACCGCAACAGCGGCTATTGCAGCGGTAGATACCGCGACTCCGGGAAAACCACGCAAGTATGGCAACGCCGCACTCGCGAAGAGGCACCCGCAACAACCATCGAGGAGAAACTGTCCGGACCATGCAACATGCACTTCTACATCGACAAGCACGACGAAAAAATCCATCCACCTTCTCAAAGACTGCTGCGAGTTTCTCAAGCTCCACGAAGGTCTGGCTCGGATGAATCGCGACGCAGTCAATAGGGGTTATGCAGTCGCCCTAGGCCCCGTGGCACACGGAGCTCCTCCACCACCTCTCGGAATAACACCACCCGCGACCGCACCGGTCCAGAATCACTGTGGCGAACCATACCCATGACCCGTGGGAAACATGGGGATGATCCAAAAGGGGCGTCCTCAAATCGAGTACAGAAGGCCATCACTCGCCAAGTCAACTTGGCGTCCACCTTCCACCACTGAGTACAGAAGGCCATCAGTGGAAGCGAGTCCTGCATCACTTTCGATAGGCATGACCACCCGCACCAAGTCCCTCGTCAAGGCCACTGTCTCCTCGTACTCGAGGCGCAGATTGGGTCTTCAACATGAGCCGCGTCTTCATGGATGGCGGTAGTGGCATCAACCTAATGTTCACGAGTACCTTGGGTGTAATGAGGATCCCTCTGACGTGTCTGGAAGTATCAGACACAACGTTCAACGGCATCGCCCCAGGGAAAGGGGTATATCCCCTGGGCAAAATCAACCTCGAAGTCATCTTCGGCACCCCGCAAAATTTTCAGTGGGAGCGCATCGACTTCGAGGTCGTCGATTGGCCTTCACAATATCACTGCATCCTCGGATGTGTCGTGTTTGCAAGGTTCATGGCGGTGCCACACTACGCCTACCTGCAGATGAAGATGCTAGGCCCAAACGGCGTAATCACAATCAACGGTAAATTCGAGAGGTCCGACAGTTGCGATAGGGAATTTAGCAGAATCTCCCAGTCCTTCGGTATGTAGGAGGAACTCGCAAGATTAAAGGAGTCGACAGACAACAGTCTGCCTCCTCCAAGCCAGCCAAGTTCATCCGACCTGTCCTTCAACTCGTCGGTGCACACGAAGAAAGTCCAGGTCCACCCAACGGACCCGACCAAGACGGTCCTCATCGCCAACAACCCGAGTTCCACATAGGAACTTGCGCTCATCGAATTCCACCGTGAGCACTGGGAAATCTTCGCCTGGTGTCCAGCGGACATGCCAGGGGTTCCCAGGAAATTCGCCGAGCATGCACTCAACGTTAACCCAGATGCAAGGCCAGTCAAGCAGACAATTCGGCGACTTTCTGAACCAACGGCAAAAGTGGTCGGAATGGAGATCAATAGACGCGACGCTAAATTCATACGCGAGATCAAGGAAAGCACTTGGCTCGCCAACATGGTGCTGGTACCTAAAAAAGACACGGATATCCTATGGATGTGCGTGGACTTCACCTTCCTGAATAAGCAATGCCCAAAGGATCACTTCCCGCTGCCGCGAATCGACCAAATCATCGACTCCACCGCGGGATGTGAGCGTCTATGCTTCCTCGACGCCTACTCAGGCTACAACCAGATTCGAATGAAGGAGGAAGACCAAGAGAAAATGGCGTTTACGGTGCCTTTTGGTATGTTCTGCTACAACACAATGCCCTTTGGGCTCAGAAATGCAAGAGCCACCTATCAGCGATGCATGCAAGCTTGCCTCAAGAACCAACTTGGTCGCAACATCCAAGACTACGTTGATGACATCGTCATCAAAACAAAAGAGGAAGCCTCACTAATCGATGATTTACGCGAGACCTTCGCCAACCTCGACCGCTACCGGATCAAGCTCAATCTGGACAAATGCGCCTTCGGCATACCATCCGGGCAACTACTCGGATATCTCATCTCCGTGCGAGGGATTGAGGCGAAGCCGAAGAAAATAAAAGCCATACTGGCCATGAAGAAGCCGAAAAACGTAAGAGGCGTCTAGCAGCTGGCTGGGCGAATCGCGACACTCAGTCGATTCATCAGTCGAATGGACGAAAAGGCACTGCCCTTATACCAACTTCTCTGCAAAACTGATAAGTTCGAGTGGACCGATGAGGCGCAAGAAGCATTCGAAGACCTCAAGCGTCTACTATCTACCTCGCTAGTATTGGTGACCACGCGAAAAAGAACCATTGCTGCTATACATCTCTGCCACCAACCAGGAGGTCAGCACACTGCTCGTGGAACGAGCCGAAGAAAACAAAGTCCACGGGGTGCACCGCCCTGTCTACTACCTTAGCGAGGTGCTCACACCAACAAAGCAGCGGTACACGCACTATCAGAAGCTGGCATACGACGTCTTCATGACAGCCAGGCGACTGCGCCATTACTTCCAAGAGCACCCAATCGTGGTGGTCAACGACGCCCCGCTTGGTCATATACTCAACAAACCCGATGCCACCGGACGAGTCGCACTTTGGGGAATCGAGCTGTCTCCACGAGACATTACATACGAAAAACGCGATGCAATCAAATCGCAAGTCCTCCCTGACTTCCTCGTGCACTGGATGGAAAACCAGCTCCCCGAAAAGCCAGATATGTCTTACCTCTGGACGATGCACTTCGTTGGATCCAAGCGTAAGGACGGGGCTGGCGCAGATGTCATACTGACATCGCCCCAGGGAGACAAGCTAAAATACATTCTGCAAATGCAGTTCACTTCCTCCAACAACGAAGCTGAATACGAGGCCCTGTTGCACGAGATGCGAATGGCGAAAGCCTGCGGTGCCAAGAGACTCATCATCTACGGTGACTCCAAATTGGTGGTGAACCAAACGATGCACGAGTGCGACGCATTGAACGATAACATGATTGCCTACCGCGACCTCTACGACACACTCGAAGGGGAGTTCGACGGCTGCGAACTACGGCGCGTAGGGCGGGAAAGCAATGAAGAGGCAGATGCACTCGCCAACATTGGCTCCACCTGCGCCCCCATACCACCTAGGGTATTTCTTGAGCGTATCTGCGAACGCTCCATCAAGCCAAAGGCCGCAGAGAAGAAAACAAGCGCAACAACGGACTCGGGGGCTACGCCACCCAATGAGCCAATGGCAATCAACGACCTGGAGCTTGACACAGGACTCGAGGGACCAATGGGGGTCATGATGATCGAGCCATCTTGGACTCAACCCTACATCACATATCTTCTCAGTAAGAGGCTGCCAGATGACCCGACTGACGCGCAAGATATCGCACGGCGATCCAAGGCATTTGCCATCATCAACGGCGAACTATACAAGCGCAGCATCACAGGTATACTCCAATGGTGCGTCTCCAACGCGGACGGAAGGGCCGTCCTCCTCGACATCCACGAAGCGACTTGAGAGCACCATGCCGGCAGTCGCGCCCTCGTGTTAAAGCTCTACGAGCTGGATTCTACTGGCCCACGGCCATGCACGATGCCAAGGACATCGTCCATCGATGCAACACTTGTCAGCGATTCACAGACAAACCGCACACACCTGGTGCGGAACTACAGCCAATACCATTGGCCTGTCCCTTTGCGCAATGGGGACTCGACATGGTCGGCAAATTCCCAAAGTCCTCACGAGGGGGCTACGTCTACCTCCTGGTCGCAGTCGACAAATTCACCATGTGGATAGAGGCCATTCCAGTGAAAAACCAGTCAGGAGCCATCACCGTCAAGTTCTTCGAATCCATTTTCTACCGCTTCGGAGTGCCGCATAGCATCATCACGGACAATGGGACGAACTTGACCTCCAAGGAGTTCCAGGGTTTCTGCGAAAACCTGGGAATCATCATAATCTATGCCTCCGTAGCTCATCCACAGACCAACGGTCAAGTCGAAAAGGCCAACGGCCTCATCTGCGGTGGAATCAAGAAGCGACTCCTCCGGCCACTCGAGCTGCAATCCTTACTTTGGAGCCTGCGGACAACCCCAAACAACGCCACGGGATACACCTTGTTCTTTATGGTGCACGGTGCTGAAGCGATACTACCCGCAGAAGTATGCTTTAAAGCCCCACGGGTGGTCGCGTACAACGAGCAGGAGTCCACACTCGCACTCGAAGATTCCGTCGATCTCCTTGATGAGGCACGGGACATCGTAGTAGAAAGATCGACAATCTACCAGCAGAACCTACGCAACTACCACAGCAGAAGGCTACACCCCAGATCCTTCATCGAAGGAGACCTGGTCCTGCGACTGAAGCAGCAAGGGCACCTCAAGCTCGAGTCCCCTTGGGAAGGACCATACATGATTACAGAAGTAATCTCAGGTGGGGCCTATCGCCTTAAAGATTTTGAGACACGAGTCGCATACTCCAACCCCTGGAATGTCGCGCAGCTGCGACGATTCTACCCCTAGTTGTTTTCCTCTTTCTTTTCATTACAAATAAGTCTATTCAGCCAGGCTACTTAGCCACAAATTGTACCTCATACTGATTCTATGAATAAATAAAGCTAAGTACCCTGAAACTCTGTAGTTTCCTCATTCTTCTAGAAATTTTATCACTCGGGGGCTACGCCACCCTTTACACCCTCGTTCTACAAACAAAACGCAATATCCCGAGTAGCTGACACAACAATAATCGAACTCTTGATACAACACCAACCCAGTTGCAACGCACCTGACAGGTTGGCAAGGTGCTGAGATAAAATAAGTTAGGCTAACGAAACGGGACTGCAGAGTAAAAATACACTCGCAAAACATATAAGCTAGCAAGCTCTTTACATATCAATATAAATCAATTACATCTAGCATATACATACGAACTTTACAACACTGGTACACTTATGTGCAGGACACTGGTTAAACTCCTGCTGCAGCAGAAGAATGTTTGTCTGTTCCTCAAAGAAGTCGACAATTTCTTCTGCTGGACGATCCACCGTCTGATAGTGTGGAACCATGTTCTAGGTCGAACCTGCCAGCAGAGTCGGCGGCCCGGCCGCAACAGCCGCAACATCTACATCAGGCTTGTGCAATCGCACCAGCGACAAAGAAGCCTTGGCACCAGCCAGTAACTGCTGCAGCACGCACTCGCGAACTGCACTCAAATCCTGAAACTTAGCCAAGAGAGCCAGAAAGCTCGAAGGGGCGGCATCCAGCAGAAACATTGTCTGATAGACATTCCTCAGGCATGATTGTGCCTTCTTCATAAAATGGAGCACTCGAGAGGCACGATCATGCAGGGTCGCAAGTGCAATCGCGTGATCGTGGTCCACCCAAAATAACCCACTTGCCTAAAGTTGTTCCTGGTTTAGGTCGTTCATTCGGATGGTGATCCTGTCTTTCTCATCCTGCGAATTACGAACACTAACAACAACAGCAAGCAAAAAAGGCAACCCATGAAGATAAGGAACTATCACGACTGTCTACAAGAAAAGATAAGATGGCAGAAAGCTAACACTAGAACTGATCGCCCAACCGTGTCACCTCCTCCAACAGATATTGCTCTCGGGCGGTAGCCTTCTCCACCCTTGACTTCCACACATCTGCGTTACCGCGAAGGACGGGCAGCTCACGTTCCAGCTGCTTAACGCGATCGCGCAGTCGCGAAAGTAGGGATAACTCATCCACCCTTGAACGCGACTGCGCCAAGGTCTCATCAGCGGATGGAGGGTCCCAAGGATCACCCGAAGGACCACTTGACGTACCATATCACAAGCCAAGCAAGAGCGAATAAGGGACCAAGCAATACATGGACAAAAATCTCATGTGCATTCAAACATGAAAAAAGTATCAACAGAGACACTCGGCCATTGGCATGTTTTCAACAAAACGAGTCGAACTATTAACTATTACAATATAACTATTGAGGAGCAGCCTGCTTCTTCGACTTGGACTTCGGCTTCGGGGGCCTCATTGAGTCCGTGGCAGTATCAGACGCCACAGACTTCCCGTTAGCCCCTGACGCCGCAGCCTTCGCCGCCTTCTTGGCTCGCTGCAGCTCCTCGGAATACTTGGCGACTATGTTGATGAGTTATGGCCCGTACGTGCCGCAGACAGTTGCAAAAGGAGCAAAAACTACCTGTTGACCATCTGCGCCGACGGGCATCGCCTTGGAGACCGCAGCAGGATCCACCTCCACGCCATGGGCTTGCACCATTGCGAGTGCCATGGAAGCGCCAACCACACGATGCGATTTCCTGAAGTCCGCGGGGATACCTCCAGTGAGGGACTCCACCGGGTCCTCCAAGTTCTCAATTATCTCAGCCTTGGGCGTCAGCTCCTCGCGGACGCGACTGAGCACAACCTTGGCGTTAGTCAGTGTCCCCTGAATGGAAGCGATGCGGTCCTCGACTGCCGCGATGGAGCCTGCCAAAGCATCATCGCGATGAAGTTCTTGGGCGTCGAAGCTCAGACCGCCAGCATCTACACAGAGCGAAGCGTCAGCACAACAACAAGATATCGAAGAAAGAAACAATCAAAATCCAGATGAAAGAATACCTGAAAGAGACTTGGCAATCGAGAAGAGCTGTTCTTCGAACAACTTTTCCCTCGCGGCGATGGAGGTGCGCAAATCCTCTTCGCGTTTCCGTGATTCATCCAGCGCAGCGACTGCCTCGTAGCGACTCTTCACCGCCGCGGCAAGTGACTTTTCAAGAGAAGCAACATCACGAAGAAGTTTGTTTTGCTCGGCCTCAAAAATACAAGATGGACCATCAGTCAAATGTATAAATCTCACAAGAATAAAGAAGAAGAAGCAAATACTAACCTTCGACGACGCGATCGCGATTGTCTAGCATTGCGTGCTGACGACCCATCACAAGTACCTGCTCCGCCAAACGAGCAACCTCCTTCACAATGAGCTGCCTCGGAAGAAAAAGAAAAGATCAGTAGATAGCATGGACCACAAATTCGATTGCAAAACAAAATCACACTTACATGCTCCTCCAGAGACTCCAAAGAGGATTGTCGCGCAGTCGTCCGGGCAACCATCTGGTGCTCCCTGGCGTGTGGAGAACTCGATGAGTTGTGCCCGGAGTGGGCCGCCAGTGGAGGAGAGGAAGATCGTTTAGCCACTTCCTTGGCCTTGGAGTCCGCGACTCCGAATTCCTTCACAAATCGGACGTCGCCAGAAGAGGACGACGCCTCTTGACTACGAAACAAAAGCCAGCATCAGGAAATGCAACTCCAAAAGGAACCAAAATGAGAGTTGTAGACTTACCAATCAAATTTATCAAAGTCGAAGGTTTGCTCCTCCGACCCTGATGACTCCTTCGGCAGCCGCATCTTCTTGCGAGCAGATGGCGCCATGGAGCTTACAGGAACATTGGGAATCGGCTCTTCTGTACCAATGAATGGGCCCTCTGGAGTCGACGGAGATGAAGCATCTGAATCCTCGTTGCGAGAACGCTTGCGACTGTCCGGACCGTTGGACTCGGGGGCTTCCTCCTCCTCTTCAAGTGGGACGGTCTATTCCGACTTATCCTCTTCATCTACTTTGCGAGGAATAACCCCCTCAGGAAGAGGGGGCAAACTGGGAGACACCTTCCAATCCTGCATATAGAAAACAATTCAGTGTACGTCAAGAAGTCAGAAGCAATCGACAAATAAAGCTACTTCGTAGCACAAGTCTACCTCAGGAGGAGGGTTAGCGGCATCGAAGGGAGGCACGACTGCCTCGCCTGGGAGAACCTCCTTGGTGGTATACTTTGTCACCAGTCGCAACCTCTTGTCTACTTCACCCCTGGAATTGCCATCGACAGATACGCGAGTGACATTGTCCGCACCAGCCCATTAGAACATGGGGTGGACTCTGGCCTGCAGAGGCTGGATGCGACGGCGCAACCATGTGCGAATGAGGGCGGCGCCTCCCTCTTCTTTACCCATGTGACTCTCAAGGTCGTAGACATGCTTGTACAGCACTTCCGTCTCCTCGGACTCTCCAGGCATCACCATGTTCTTCCAAGAACGCCTCCTCCTACACGGCGTCGCGGGATCGAAGGGCGCGAGTCCGTAGTGATCTCCATCGGCTTTCTGTTCGCGGATGTAGAACCACTTGTCTCTCCACCCTTGGACGGACGCCATGAGCTTGATATCGAAATATGTGGCAGAGGAATCGACATGGATCTCGCAACCTCCTATGTCGTAGACTACGGAACCAGAAGCCGACTGGCGCTTCAGCTTGAAAATCCTATTAAAGAGGCCAAAGTGTGGCTCGATTCCGAGCCAGCACTCGCAAAGTGTAATGTAATAGGCGGTGTGGAGAATTGATGGGTTCGTAGCATGGAAAACAAAAAATTTCTACCGCAAGAATGAACAAAACCCAAATCTAATCTAGATAAAAGCCAAGATCTAATCTATTAGACATGTGCAACGAGATAGATCTGTACTAACCCTTGTAGATCCGAAAGCGTTATGAGATTTGGATCTCGTGGTTGATGTAGTCGATCACTTGTTGATCTCAAGATCGAGTGGACGATCCTTCCGGTGCCGCATTCTGGCAGCGCTTCCACAGTCGGTCACACGTGTGGAGTCGAAGCAGACCTTCCTCTCCCCGTTCCAGCGAGCAGCGGAGGTAGTAGATCTTCTCCACGGAATCCCAGCAGCACGACGGCGTGGTGGTGGTGGTGGTGGAGTAGAGAATTCTGCAGGGCTTCGCCTAAGCCTGAGTAGAAGAAAGGAGGAGGAGAGAGGCGGCTAGGGTTTGGAGTGGAAGGGGGCAAGGGGGGTGGCGCCTCCACCCCCTCTATTTATGGGAGGGAGGCACCATGGGGAGGTGGAGTCCTTGTAGGACTCCACTCTCCCTTGGCCGGCGGATCAAGGAGGTGGGGGGAGAGTCCTACTCCCCCACGAATCCTTGTCTTACCCCACAAGGATTCCTTGATCCTTTCTTGGTTCTCAAGTAAACTCCAAGAAATCTTCTAGAACCTTTCGGAACATTCCGAAACCTTCTAGAATCCCCATACAAATACTCCGGAACATTTCCTAACTTAGAAAATGATCCCCAATATATGAATCTTATTCTCCGGACAATTCCGGAGCTCCTCGTGACGTCCCGAATCCAATCCGAAACTCCGAACAACATTCGGTCTCCAACGCACATTCCATATCTACTTAAAACAACTTTGAACCTTAAGTGTGTCACCCTACGGTTCGTGAATATGCAGACATGATGGAGACACCTCTCCGATCAATAACCATCAGCGGGATCTAGAGATCCATAACGGCTCCCACATACTCAACGATGACTTCGTGATCGATAGAACCATTAACATACGAAACCAATTCCCTTTGTCAAGCGATACTCTACTTATCCGAGGTTTGATCGTCGGTATCTCCATACCTAGTTCTACCTCGTTACTGATAAGTACTCTTTACTCATTCCATGATATGTCATCCCTTGTGACCTAGTCACATGCTTGCAAGCTAACTAGATGACATTCCACCGAGAGGGCCCAGAGCATATCTATCCGTCATATGGATGGACAAATCCCAATCTTGGTCCATGCGCTTCAACACATACTTTCAGAATACCCAATGACACCTTTATGACCACCCAGTTATGAAGCGGTGTTTGATGTCATCAAAGTACCCATCCGGTGATGGTGATTAACATAACCTCATGGTCGAAGGATTAGGTTACTATGTATTTTAAAGCTTATAGCAAACGAACTTAATGACTTGATCTTATGCTATGCTTACTACGGGTGTGTGTCCATCACATCATTCTCCTAATGATATGATCTTGTTATTAACGACATCCAATGTCCATGATCAGGAAACCATGATCATCCATTAATCAACAAGCTAGTTTAACAAGAGGCTTACTAGGGACTCTTTTATGTTTACAAAACACACAAGTATTAATGTTTCCGGTTAATACAATTATAGCATGGGATGTAAACATTTATCATAAACATAAAGATATAATAATAACCACTTTATTATTGCCTCTTGGGCATATGTCCAACAGGCTCCCACTTGCACTAGAGTCAATAATCTAGTTAAAAAAACATCTGTGCATTCAACACCTATGGCTTTTTGGTGTTGTATAGACACTATTGCTAGTGGTAAACATAATCTTCGGATCTGACACTTCCAGGTCCATGTGTATTTGCATGTCCTTGCGTCTCTACGCATTACTCATTCTCCAATGAGATGGCATTGTATAAATTTGGTCCTTTGGTGAGACCTTTAGTTCCTTGGGATTAAATCATGTTGATACAATTGTCGTACAATGTATCTTCATAGTATTATCCCGCTATGAACCACGCCTAGTTTGATAACAAACTACTTAACACAAATGCCCTCCTTTGCTGCTACTATAGCAGTTATATACTTAACCTTTTGTTGTAGTATCCGTCACAATATCTCAACTTTGGAACTCATCCAAATCCATCATGGAACATCCTTTCCATTATATTGTGCCACCCATAGTCTAAATTGAGATAAATTTAATTTGTATCTTGTGACAAAACTAGTATCAATTTAACACTTTACAATGAACTACCTTTAACTATTTGTCACTTATACATGATATATTCTTAGTTCTTCCAAAGCTCATAAGAATATCTTTACTATTGTCCAATGATCATCTTATGAATCATTCTGGTATATGCTCATAACATTTAGAGCATAGGACATATCTGGATGTGTACATCTCAAAGAATGATTGATCAAAATATTCTTGTGATTTCACCAAGTGTCAAAACACTTGAATCTTGTGTCAACACACTTGAATCTTGATTTAGTCCTTTCCATGCGTCAAGAACCTTTCTTGTTGTTTCCATACTGAACTCATTCAACATCTTATCTATGTACATTTGGCAAAACCATATTAGCGCCTGAATCTATCCATATAGACATTGATGCCTAATTCTTGAGTTATGCCTAAGTCTTTCATCGAAATGAAATTCTTAACCTGTGTCAATAAAAGATAAATTATTTCTAATCAACAATATGTCTTTCACATAATGTATTAGAAATATTTCTTAGCTCTCCCACTTAATTTCTTGCAAAATGCAAACATCTTCATCGTCTCTGAAGATTCCAACTCCGCGATGCTCACTTCAACCATTGAAGTTTTGCATACTCTTTTAGCATCCTTTGAATTAACAAAACCCTTTAGATCGTGTCATGTAAACGTCCTAGGTAACCATTCTATTAGAAGAACTTGTTTTGTTTGTTCAACTACCATATACCAAAATATATGTAGTGGTTGCTACATTAATCCGTCCAGACTAAATATCGCTATGAGAGATCAAATCTTATCATAGTCAATTCCTTGAAAATTGTCGTAAACTCTTTCCGACATGTCGACTATTTCATAGATTTGAGAACATCCATGTCTATTTCTTTATAGATCCACACACGACCGATAGGCTTCACGCCTTTCCGGAGGGTCTTCTAAGTTCAGAAACTTGATTTCTCGTGTATGGATACTATCACGGATTCCATGACTTCTAGTCATTTTATGGAGTCAGGGCCCATCATCGCTTCTTTGCATGTAGTCGGTTCATTATTGTCAAAACAATAACCACTTGCTTATAAAATCTTACTATTTGATTCTTACCGACCCACGCGGTTCTATAGGAACTCTAATCTCCAAGATCACACCTTTTGTAATCACGAGAGCCATGAGCATTGTGGCCGCCACCGAGACACTTTCCGGCGCTGCGCTACTTAGCACATATAGCTAAGGTTCAACAACCTTATCAAAGTTCTATTGTCCTCCCACTTAACTTTTCACGAAAAATTCCTTCTCAAGAAACTTGACGTTCCAAGCGACAAACTCTTTTGTCCTTGGCGTTATGGAGAAATTCCCAACAAATTCTTTGGAATAACCTACAAATACGTGCTTATCCGACTTTGGTTGTAAACATTTTACTTATGCATAGCATACCAAAATTTAAGAAAAGACAATTCGGGTTTTATCCCAAACCATAACTCATATGGTGTCATTTCAACGGATCACGATGGAGCTCTTTTCAGTGTAAAAGCGGTAGTCACTAAAGCTTTAATCTTTAAAATATAATGGCAGTTTTATAAATGACACCTTTGATCTTACCATGTAAAACAAGGTTTCATTACATATCTCGAACACTCCATACTCCTATGGTGTTTTGGGAAATGCAAATCCATGGAACGATTCCTCAAATCTTAGTTGTTTTGCTAAACTTGTAACTCAAACATCTTTCTTTATGATCTAATCATAAACTCTTTTATTTTCTTGTTACAATGATTTTCCACTTCATCTTGAAAGTCTTTGAACATTTTTGAAATGTTTCATACTTCTTCCTTATTGAGTAAGTATATACATATACTCACTCAAATCTTCGGAGAAAGCATATGAAGTTGAAATCCATCGCCCACGACTACACATAATGGACTATATACATCAATATGTACAAATTCCAATCAGTTAGTCATCCGTTCCTCTTTTGGCCTACGAACGGAGTTTTAATTATCTCCAGGAAAGTATCACAAGCGTCATTTGATCTAAATCAAAGACTCCAAAAATCCATCAACATGGAGTTTCTTCATATATCCTTTCAATATAATTTAGACGACGATGTCACTTCGCAAGTGATCTTTCAATCATTTGTCTTGCGACATTTTAGCATTAGTTTTATGGTCGTTATTTCTCCTACCAGACTTGTATATTATCCATCTATTATGGAATACGGTAATTATTTGAACAACCTTTTGTCGTCATAATACCTGATCAAAAAATTGAAATAAATCTTGAAGGCAAGCTTTGATGTTAACGAGCAACACAACAACCCTTTGTTTGTTTTCGATGAACATCATCACATTTTCTCTTGCTAGTTACCTAGGCCATTATAGTTCATGAATTGTGTTGTCCTGTATGACACTTCATACCAACCAATTCGGTATCCAATACCGAAGAACCACATTGTTTAACAAGCAAGGAATACAACCATAACATGTATATCTTCTATATGCCTAAGTTGGACATCTCCAACCTTTTATTTTCTGCCAAATATTTTATAGATTCTCTTTCAGCAATTCCTTTTCTTTTAAAAGAATCTATCAACATCAATAGTGGTGTCATCAACATGACACATGGTACAAAGCATATATAGTCAACTACTAATACCTTTGGACTTGCACTTTGAGGTGGATCACCATCATCAAATGTTTGGTGTTCTTTCAAAAATCCATTCTTTAGTAATCTTTTAGTGTAGTAAACATTTTATTTACATCTTCTATTCATCCTTATCATGACAACTTTCATGATCAAGATACTATAGCCTATAAGGAAGAATCGCGAATATAATATCAATTCCCAAAACCTTTTTGGTAGATTCGGATGCCTAGCATCTCCATCCTTCACAAATTCTCATACATTATGAGAACGTGTATTTTGCTAAATTATACTCTATCATAATGCAACCAAAAACATTGTTTCAGATATCACAATATCTTTCACACATGATGGTTTCTGAAACAATTTTCAGCTCCAATATAATCTTGATATTAAAACAACCTTTTGAATATCAATAATCATGGAGGCAAACATGATACTTTAGATACTAACATTGGAATTCTTACTCTTGATGTAATACTACTTATTAAACTTCATGGAGTAAATAGAGTTTGCTGAAAGTTTGCAATAGGACTTATAAACTTTAAATTGACATTCAAAACAATACGATACCAGTTCGTAAAGTAAATATCCAGAATTTCTATAGTTCCACTATCTCAACTATAACTAAGCGTAAGGCGGTGAACGGATGCCAATGACTACAACAAACTATGCAAATTCACTTTGATTGTGTTTATGATAAATTGAGTTCGACTAATCCAAATTACAAATGAACTCCCACTCAAAACAACATCCCTCGAGTTGTTTTAGTGATTACACGAACCAAATCCACTACACCAAGTCCGATCATCACGTGAGATGATGTAGCTTTAAAGGCGAACAATCAACATGTTCATCCTATCATCCATATGACTCATGCTTTACCTTTCGGTATTCCGTGTTCCGAGACCATGTCTGTACATGCTAGGCTCGTCAAGGTTAGCCTTAGTTTCCGCATGTGCAAATCTGGCTTGCACCCGTTGTATGCACACGTAGAGTCTGTCACACCCGATCATCACGAGATGCTTCGAAACGACGAGTCTTAGCAACGGTGCCAACTAAGGACGAACACTTTATTACTTGATATTTAGTGAGAGGGATCATCTTATAATGCTACCGTCGCGATCTAAGCAATACAAGATGCATAAAGGATTAACATCACAGGCAATTCATAATTAGTGTGATATGATATGGCCCTTTCTTCTTGTGCCTTTGATCTCCATCTCCAAAGCACGGACATGATCTCCATCATCACCAGCATGGCGTCAAGGTCAGTGGCGCCGCTTCATGGTTGTCCATCATCACTAGCAACTATTACAACTACTTGGAACAAAGCTATTACAAGATGAATAGACACGCAGGTCTTAACAGAATTGAAAACAACCATTAGGCTCCTGCCGGTTGCCATATTACAACAAGGATCATTGCATACATCAAATATAATCACAATCACATGATGGCCATATCACATCACAAAACCCCTGCAAAAACAAGTTAGACGCCTCTAATTTTCTTTGCATGTTTTACGTGGCTTGAGGCTTTCGAATAAGAACGGATCTTACCTACGAAACTGAACCACAACGTTGATACAAGTGCTATCAAGTTGCAAAGTGTAAATTGGATCTATACTATGGTGAGAGAGACAGACACCCGCAAAGCCACTTGTGCAAAGCAAGTTACACGTCAAGCGTGGAGCAAGTCTCATGTGCGATGACATGTAAGGTTAACCCGAGCCGCTTCATCCCACCATACCGCAAGATGCAAAGTACACAAAGCAAAAGACGGCACGAGCACCAACGCCCACAAAACCATTGTGTTCTACTCGTGCAACAGATCTACGCATAGATACGGCTCTGATACCACTGATGGGTTCGTAGCATGGAAAACAAAAAAATTCTACCGCAAGAACGAACAAAACCCAGATCTAATCTAGATAAAAGCCAAGATCTAATCTATTAGACATGTGCAACGAGATAGATCTGTACTAACACTTGTAGATCCGAAAGGGTTACGAGATTCGGATCTCGTGGTTGATGTAGTCGATCACTTACCGATCTCAAGATCGAGTGGACGATCCTTCTGGCGCCGCGTTCCGGCAGCGCTTCCGTAGTCGGTCACACGTGCGGAGTCGAAGCAGACCTTCCTCTCCCTGTTCCAGCGAGCAGCGGAGGTAGTAGATCTTCTCCACGGAATCCCAGCAGCACGACGGTGTGGTGGTGGTGGTGGAGTAGAGAATTCTGCAGGGGCTTCGCCTAAGCCTAAGCAGAAGAAAGGAGGAGGAGAGAGGCGGCTAGGGTTTGGAGTGGAAGGGGGCAAGGGGGTGGCGCCTCCACCCCCTCTATTTATGGGAGGGAGGCGCCATGGGGAGGTGGAGTCCTTGTAGGACTCCCCTCTCCCTTGGCCGGCGGATCAAGGAGGTGGGGGAGAGTCCTACTCCCCCACGAATCCTTGTCTTACCCCACAAGGATTCCTTGATCCTTTCTTGGTTTTCAAGTAAACTCCAAGAAATCTTCTAGAACCTTCCGGAACATTCCGAAACCTTCTAGAATCCCCATACAAATACTCTGGAACATTTCCTAACTTAGAAAATGATCCCCAATATATGAATCTTATTCTCCGAACAATTCCAGAGCTCCCCGTGACGTCCCGAATCCAATCCGAAACTCCGAACAACATTCGGTCTCCAACGCACATTCCATATCTACTTAAAACAACTTCGAACCTTAAGTGTGTCACCCTACGGTTCGTGAATATGCAGACATGATGGAGACACCTCTCCGATCAATAACCATCAGCAGGATCTGGAGATCCATAACGGCTCCCGCATACTCAACGATGACTTCGTGATCGATAGAACCATTAACATACGAAACCAATTCCCTTTGTCACGCGATACTCTACTTATCCGAGGTTTGATCGTCGGTATCTCCATACCTAGTTCTACCTCGTTACTGATAAGTACTCTTTACTCGTTCCATGATATGTCATCCCTTGTGACCTAGTCACATGCTTGCAAGCTAACTAGATAACATTCCACCGAGAGGGCCCAGAGCATATCTATCCGTCATATGGATGGACAAATCCCAATCTTGGTCCATGCGCTTCAACACATACTTTCAGAATACCCAATGACACCTTTATGACCACCAAGTTACGAAGTGGTGTTTGATGTCATCAAAGTACCCATCCGGTGATGGTGATTAACATAACCTCATGGTTGAAGGATTATGTTACTATGTATTTTAAAGCTTATAGCAAACGATCTTAATGACTTGATCTTATGCTATGCTTACTACGGGTGTGTCTCCATCACATCATTCTCCTAATGATATGATCTTGTTATTAACGACATCCAATGTCCATGATCAGGAAACCATGATCATCCATTAATCAACAAGCTAGTTTAACAAGAGGCTTACTAGGGACTCTTTTATGTTTACAAAACACACAAGTATTAATGTTTCCGGTTAATACAATTATAGCATGATATGTAAACATTTATCATAAACATAAAGATATAATAATAACCACTTTATTATTGCCTCTTGGGCATATCTCCAACAAGAATAGAGTTGGGCGACAGCTGATGCAGCTGGAGCCCGTAGAAGCAAAGGAGGCCCCTAAAGAAAGGATGCAGGGGTAGAGAAAGACCACGGATGATGAACGCTAGGAACATCACCTGGAAACCAGCAGGAGGACAAGGAGTTACCTCGTCGCCTGGCAATCGCGAGTCATTCGCCATGGGTGACAGAACTCCATCTTGACAAAGGAGATGGAGCTCGGAGGATTTGATGATGGACGCATGCCATGCACCATTGGTGACGTGGGTACCCACGCCTACCTTCTACTTTACGGTGCCGGCGGCGCTGGTGCCTACAGTGGTGGAGCCGCCCTTCTTCTTGGCAGCAGCAATGGTGGCGGCGGACTCAGCGGCGGAAGAAGTAGCTCGGGAACACGCAGAGTTGGTCCAGTGCCACGAAAAGGACAATCTCTAGGAAGCAGAGAGCAGCGGCAATGGCGATGGAAGCACAAGCAGAGAAAGGGCAGATGGGAAAATTACCGCAGTTGCGCTGCTACTTAACCCCCTTGCGGATGCCATCCAACGGCCAACAGAAACCCTACTGGACGCGTGGCGCACATCGCGGTCGACACGTGGAGAAGCCAAAACACGAACCGTCCCCCACTATCTCCATTACGCGCAGAAATCGAGGAGACGCAGTTAAAATCAGAAAGTGGGATGCACCGCTCGTCACGTCCCGTCAAAGCCGCTAACACGGGAAACTGAGGTCATCACATCGTCAGCACTTATGTCATCAAGATGAGCACTAGAAGACTTCGACTACTTTAATCCTTGCTCGAGCCTTCGACTCCACCAAGCACTCGGGGGCTACTCCCATAGGGAGCGCTGGTCGCGCACCCTACGATTTTCATTTTATGCAGGAACATTCAAAGCATACCCAACCACTCGAATCTACGATGCGACTATGGATCATGGGTTACACCCATAGGGAGCGCCGGAAGAAAATTCGACTGAAACAAGCAACAAAAGGCGATAGTAGTCGCAAAATTTTTAGTCCCTTCCTGAGTCTTCGACTCAACCAGGCACTCGGGGGCTACTCCCATAGGGAGCGCTGGTCACGCACCCTATGATTATTTGTACGTCGTACTATGTGTTGATAACATCCACACTCGAAGTCTATGGCGACACCGCCTCATATTTTTCCCTACAAAGAGACTGCATCTCCTGGGCCACCCGAATCATCTCCGCGATGACAAAAAATTCGGATGCCGCGCTTGCAGCGTGAAGATAAGACCTGAATAAGGCCTGGCAATACATTTGCTGCGCACTACCAGAAATATATCCGTGCCTACTGGTACGATGAACATGCCTTGATGGACGCGTCGAGTGCTCACACCCATATACTGGAATTCGACTCCTGTAAGACCTCCGCGGCTTGAGACGAATTACACCAGCACTTTTCTGGATTCGAGTCCGGGGACTCGAGATTGAGTAGATTGCGTTGTTTTGCCCTAAGGCAGTTAACTGATACCGATACATCGATTAAAACAGGCACGCATATAAATAATCCCTATGACATAAACAGAACACTCGAAAAAAAATACTCAGTCATGCACTCGAAAGGCTTCATAAAGTCCCTAGTCGAATCTACGATTCCACTGGACACTCGGGGGCTACTGACATGGGTATACCCTGCAGGTACTCGAGTTTGGCATATACGGTCCAGATACGGTGGAAGCCCACGGTGTTGCCACGGCCCGATGAAGACTTCGAGTGGCCCACGGACTCTCGATTACTTGTGAGACAAGAAAAAGCTTAAAGATAGAAGGTTTGAAAGGGAAAACCCTAATCTGTAACCGACTCGACCTGCTACCTGAGACTTAGGCTATCTATATAAAGGCTAGGAGGAGGCGGCGAGAAGGACACACGCAACCCTAGTTTCCACAACTCTCGCCAAATTGCATCTACGCGCCCCCTGTAATCGTCGATTCCTTCGTTAATTCCAAGAGTAGACAAGCAGGAGTAGGGACCTCTACAAGGCCTGAACCTGGGTAAACCTTGCGTCCCTGTGTGCTTATTTGCTAGCCGACTGATGCCCCCAGTGCTCCCTCCTTCTCCAAAACCCAAGTCCATAACAATGGGCATTGATGAGTTAAACCCTCGTTAGAGACCATGGGGAATAATTTCTGGAGGGGGAGAGAGATCCTTCACGAGGAGGTCTAAGATTAGAGGAGGGGGTTGGGGGGCCATGGAGGTGCCCCCACCTCTTCCACATTCATGTGGGTGGAGCTCCCACTCACATAATTAGCCTCCCACTCAAAATTCCACTCACCTCCATTATATTTCCACCAAATTTAATGCAAGCTCTCATTTAATAAAACTCTTTTATTTATTTTATTCAGAATTTTGTTAATTACATTAATTAACAAACATTCACATAATATCCCCTACAACATATCAATATCACATGCAAACCAAGTTTTCGCAATTTCACCCGAAACAATTCTGGTTTCCATCGAAATGATTCCAACGCTTTCTTAAATATTTATCTGAGACATATTTGCTCCAAATGGTGTTGATTTCCCTTAAGTGTGTCACCCTATGGTTCGCGAATAATGCAGACATGATAGACCCCTCTCCGATCAATAATCAGCAGCGGGACCTGGAGATCCGTACTGACTCCCACACATTCAACGATGAGTCTAGTGATCGTGTGAACCTTTAATGTTGTTACCACACCCCTTTGTCTCGCGATATATTACATGTCCGAGATTTTATCATTGGTATCCCCATACCTAGTTTGATCTCATTACCGACATGCACTCTTTTCTCGTTCCCGTGATATAACATTCTAGTGATCACATCACTTGCTTGCAAGCTATCTCAATGTGATATCACAGAGAGGGCCCTGAGTATATATATCCTTCATCGGGATGGACAAATCCCACTCCTGATCCATGAGCCCTGATAACCCACAAGTATAGGGGGTGTATCGCAGTATTTTCGAGGGAAGTGAAACCCAATTTATTGATTCAACACAAGGGGAGCCAAAGAATATTTATAAGCCTTAACAACTGAGTTTTCAATCCAGCTGCACCTGGAAACAATCTTGCTCACAGCAGTTTATTAGTAGCAACAGTTTTGTAGTAGCAATAGTAAAGTAACAGCAATAGTAAAAGTAAAGGCAGTAGTAACAATTGCAGTAACAGTATGATTAGAGCGCGATAGGCATAGGGATGGATGGACGGGCGTTGCATGGACAAGACAATTCACATGGCAATCAAAACATAGGGCATTTGCAGATAAATATGATAAAGCATCCAAGTACTAAATAATCATAGGTATGTGTTCCATATATAGTCATACATGCTCGCAATGAAAACTTGCACAACATCTTTTGTCCTGCCAACCCGTTTGCAGCAGGGCCTCAAGGGAACTACTGGCAATTAAGGTGTTTCTTTTAATTGAGCATCGGAGCAAAGCATTAACACTCCGTGAACACATGTGATCCTCACATCAAAGCCATTCCCTCCGGTTATCCTGATTTCTGTCACTTCAGGGCCTTTGGTTCCAGACAACAACGTGTGTATACAACTTGCAGGTAAGACCATAAACAATACTATCATAATGAATCAATAACATGTTCAGATCTGAAATCATGGCACTCGGGCCCTAGTGACGAGCATTAAGCATAAAAATTTGCAACAAAGTCAAAAGGCACTAATAGTAGATACTAGGCACCATGCCCTAACAATCTGACGCCATTACACTAACGATCTCATCCAATCCCTACCATCCCCATAGCCTACAGCGGGGGAATTACTCACTCATAGATGGGGGAAACATGGATGGTCGATGGAGAAGCGATGGTGATGATGATGGTGATGATCTCCTCCAATTCCCCGTCCCGGCAGGATGCCAGAACGAAGTTTCTGGTTCCGAATCACAAAATCTGGTGGTGGCGGCAGAGCGGAACTCTTTCTGGAAAAATGTCGAACCCCCCTGAGTTTTTAGGTCAGAAGGTAACTTATAGGCGAAGAGGGAGACCGAGGGGGTGTCTGGGATGGCTAGACCACCCCCTGGCGCGGCTAGGACTAGCCAGTGTGGCCAGGTGGTGTGGCCTGGGCCCTGCCCCACTCCGTCTCATATTCTGGCTCCATGAGTCTTCTAGCGAAATAGGATTTTTGGCATATTTTCCGGGATTTTTCCTGATAGTTGATTTTCTGCACAAAAACTAGACAACAAAGTAATTCTGCTAAAAACAGCATCAGTCCGTGTTAGTTGTATCCAATTCACACAAGTTTAGAGGAAAAACAATAGCAAAAGTGTTCTGGAAAGTAGATACATTTTGGACGTGTCAACTCCCCCCCCCAAGCTTAGCTTATTGCTTGTCCTCAAGCAATTCAGTTGAAAACTGAGTGCGATAAAAGAAACTTACACGAACACATTTGCTTCATATGATGTATATATTCTGAGCATGTGATCAACTACTTAGGCAATTCATAATAAGGAGTATGCAACTAAGTTTACTTAATAGTCATTGCAAGCTATGAAGAGATTCCAACTCAAAAATAGTAAGTAGCATGAAACATAAACATAATCAACATTGTACTGCTCATAAAAAGGTATGATAGAGTGGTATCTCGCTTGTCTTTGATTGTAGAGCAAACATAAATGCCAAGGAACCTCTAAACTTCAAGTGAAGACTAGAAGTAAAAATATCACAGATACAAGCATCAAAGTCATAACACAAATAATCAAGTTTTGAGACAAGCATATTACACTAAGAATGACAACTATGCTCTCAAGCAAGTGCTCATAGAATATGTGGAGACTCAACAAAGAAATGAAAAGGTTTTGAATAGTCTGAAAGGCTTCCAAATGCTGAAAGTATGGTACTCATTATCTTTGAGCTCTCATTGCCCCTATCATAAGCATCTTTTAAACGGTTAAGGTTAAAGTGACACAACTAAGAGGATATGCTTGACAAGTTATAAGCTAAAGTCTCATGCCCCTTACTTACGAGTACCGGACCTCATGCTACTCAACTTCAGTCACAAGTAAGCTCTTGTCATTGTAAGTACACATGTATCATAGAGAACCTCCAATGGGGTACCCCTTGCACATGATACATGAGCTATCCCATAATCAAAATGACAAGGCAAGCAGACAATGAGCATCTCAACGATCTTTTTATTTGCTATTTGCATAGGTTTTTATTGAGGCTGCTTCATAGAATTCTCATTATGGTTATGCTGCAAGTTTCCACCATGATTAGGCATGGCTTAGGCTAGCGGCCCAGGCGTTTCTCTAACACATATACAAACTCCATGATCTTACAAGTTCCCCTTTTATTTCACACCACTGGGATCCATAAGCAAAAGAATCATGATATCAATGGGGTACAAAGTGCCCGTGAAATGTTGAAAGAGTTCCCCATGATACATGGTTCTGCTAACTTCAACTTATAAAGCGCAAGCATATACGCAACAAAGATGGACGCAATGGTTCAAGATTATTAAGTGCAAGAAAGTAAAGTGTGCCATCAAGTTCGTGGGAGCTTTACTAACTAACTTTCTCATAACAAGCAAACATTTTATTCGGAAGAAAACAAGGCATACTAAATATGCACGAAACAACAAATAATGCTAATAGGTAGGTATGGTGGACACTTTTGGCAATATTGGTTTTAGGGACTTGGAAACACGAGCAAAACTTATACTCAGTGCAAGTGAAGGCTAGCAATAGTAAGGGAGCGACAAACGAGAGAGCAGTAATTTTCATAATCATGCTTGCAACAAAACAAGACTAATCATGGCATGAAAGTGATTCAAGACCCCTGAGGCAAAATAGTTCATCGAGGATTAACTAATTATTGATTCAGCATCTGCATGCTTGAGCATGTGCCAAGTCGATTCAAGTGAAACACTCAGAGGGAGATACCACAGTGTCATACCAAATTATGAATAGAGCAATGCAAACAAACATTCATAAGGCATGCTACAAATTATTAGCGAGCTGGAGCTAATCATAAGAAGACAAGAACTACTAAGCATCCATAAATAACATACACCCTACACAAACAAACTGAGCATGCCCACAATGATGAGTATATGTACAAAAATGAAAACAAATAGAGTTCGTTACCAGCCTCTTAGCACACCTCAAGTTGTCCTTAATCCTCATTATTGCCCTTCACTTGTGTGGCTTGAATAATATCATGAAACCGAATTCCACTGAGGACTGTTGAACCCTACAACAAACTCACAAAACCAAAGAAGAACAACAAATATTTTTTGTGTTTTCGATTTTTAAAAACAAGAACCAAAAAGGAAGAAGAAGCAAAGCAATATCTTTTGGGGTTTTTCGAATAATTAAGACAAAGCCAAAAGGAAGAAGCAAAGCAAGGCAAAAAGAAGCAAACAAAGAGAAAAAAAAATATTTTTGGTCTTTTTGTGTTTTAGAAAGAAATAGCAAAGAAAGAACAACAACTAACAAGAGAACGAAACATGAATATACAAAGTACCGATGAAACATGATATGGAGATGAGTGTGATGTCAGTGTACCTCCCCCCAAGCTTAGGCTTTTGGCCTAAGTGGGTGTCAATCCCAAGCTGGCCAAGATGGAGCGCCTCCGTAGTACGGTGAGGAGGTACCCTTGTCCTGGTGCGAGCTCGAGGACGCCCCAGCGTAGTGCGCAGAGTTTTTTTTGACAAAAACAGTAGGGAAATCCCCTATTGTGTCATTTTATAAATTTTATAATGTACAGAAGATTGAGCCAGGCTCAATCAATAAAGCTATTACAGATGTTTACATTCATAGTGTGTCAAGCCACTCTTGCATACCTTCCTTGAGACTAGGTTTAGCTCTATGCATAGTCAAGGTAAAAGTTTCTTTAAAAGAAGAAATACATCTAGTGATTGAGGGATTTAGGTCCCTAAAAATATAACCATTTCTTTGCTCCCATATACTCCAGCATCCAGTGATGATAATTTAAATAAGAAAATTGGGACTGAATCTACTTCTAGCATCATTAATCATCTGATGAATCTCCATATCTGTGTTCCATTCAAGTCCCAAGGCCCACCAGAACCCTTGGCTGAAACTACATTCAAAAAATAGATGCAGCAGAGTTTCCTGAGGACAGTTGTCACATATAACACAATCATTGAATTCCACAAAGAAGTTTTTTCTTGTCATTAGATCCTTGGTGTTCAGCCTCTTATTCAGTAGCAGCCAAGCAAAAAAATTGTGTCTTGGAAGACAACATGATTTCCAAATATCCAGAATGGGTTTTGGTGTTGGGTGTGCCCCAATGAGTGCTCTGTAGATATTTCTGGTTTTGAAAGACCCTCCCTAGGAAAAGTACCATGAATCATGGTCGTCTGTGTGGTTTATGCTTCTGATATTTTCCAACATAACAGTAAACTCCTCATGAGCAATGATGGATAAGGGGAGTTGAAAAAGTTCATAGAAATCATTTTCAGCTGCAGTGATTGCCTTGGCCATGGTCAGAGTATCATTGTGGCAGAAAGAGTGTAAGTGTGGGTATCTATCTTCAGAGCATTCACCTTTCCATAGATCTTTCCATAGTAGCATAGATTTTCCATTACCAATTTTGCAGTGAGTCAAATCTCTGTAAATATCCACATAATTCATACAATCTCTCCACCAGAAAGAACCAATATGATTCATTGAATGTGGGGCAGAGTCAACTTGATAGTAAGCTTTCCATATAAGATCAACCCATGGTATATCAGCCCTGTTGTAGAATTTTATGAATATTCTTCAATAAGAGAGCTTGGTTCTGTACTCTGAGGTTTATGACTCCTAAACCTCCTTGATCTTTTGGTCTACATATCAAGTCCCATTTAGCAAGACATTTGCCATGTTTGTGGATATCTTTTCCTGCCCAGAGGAACTGTCTGCCACCCTTTTCAAAATGGGTAAAAATTGTTAATGGGACTTTGAAAGCGCACATGGCATGGATGGGCATAGAATTTAATACAGAATTCAGTAATGTGAGTCTTCCTGTATATGACATGAGAGAAGATAGTCCAGATATTCTTCTGTCAAATTTGGAAACAATGGGCATCAGGCTATCAATAGATGGTCTTGTGGTACCAAGAGGGAGACCCAGGTAGGTGAAAGGCAATTTCTCCAATTTACATCCAAAATCAGAAGCCAGTTGGGATGAAAATTCCACAGTTATATTGATAGGCACCAGAGTAGATTTGTTATAATTTACCTTAAGCCCTGTCATGTTGCTAAATTGTTGTAGTCTGATCTTGAGGTTATTAAGTTGTAGACTATCAGCAGGCATAATCAGCAGGGTGTCATCAGCATATTGAATAATTGGAAATTTCTGCCCATAGTCATTATCAAGAGGTAGGCTGATTTCATTTCTGTGTCAGGCATCATTGACAATTTCCTGAAGTAATTCAGCAGTGCAAACAAATAGAAGGGGGACAGGGGATCTCCTTGTCTGACCCCTCTTTTACAGCAAATTTTTTTCCCTGGGACACCGTTCAGTAGTACTGAGGTGGATGCAGAGTACAGTATGGATCTTACCAGGGAGATCCATTTGGGGCCAAAACCTTTGGCGTTCAGCATATTAATAATTGCATTATATTCAATCTTATCAAATGCTTTCTCATAATCGATCTTCAGAATAATAATTGGCTTCTTTGACACATGGCAGATGTGGAGATATTCAAAAGCCCATCCCAGGCAATCATGAATATTTTTCCCTTTAATGAATCCATATTGATTATTATGTATAATGGGTTTGATAACCTTCTCGAGTCTATTAGCCATTATCTTGGTGATGAATTTTAGAGGAAGACTAACCAGAGATATGGGTCTATAGTCATTCATGGTCTCAGGATCATTTATCTTGGGGATGAGAGTAATAAAAGCAGTGTTGATGGCACTCAAATTTACAGATTCAGCATAGAACTCCTGTACCAGTTTTACAAAATCATCTTTGATAATATGCCAGCATTTCTTGAGGAATTTACCATTGAATACATCAGGACCAGGTGCTTTATCGGAGGGAAAGTCTTTGATCACAGATTCAATCTCATCATTTGTGAATGGATCATCCAGGTGAAGAAGGTTACTTCCAGGTGCAATCAATTCATCAAGGTTGATGTCATTAGTAATATTTTCACTTGTGCCAAGTCTGAGTTTGTAAGATTGCCATATTGCTGCAGCTTTAAGTTCATGCTCAGTCAGAATCAAATTATCATCAGATTTGATATGGGTGATGAGATTTCTTCTGAAGCTCTGAGTAGCCATAGCATGGAAAAATTTGGTGTTTTCATCTCCCAATTTGGCCCATTTGATTTTGGCTCTGCTTTTCCAATATATTCTTTTAGCCTCCGGGAGCTTATTGGTATGATCCATTAAAATCTTTTTAAAATTCTTCTCATGTAGAGCAAGTGGTCTCTGATCCTCAATTCCTTCAAGTAATGCCAAGATAAATGTGCAGTTTTCAATAGTCTGATTTAAATTTGAAAACTTCTTGCACCATTTTTTTAAGTCCAGCTCTGAGATGTTTGAATTTGCAGTTGATAGCAAGGGCAGAATCACTTAAATGTGGAGCTGAGTTCCAGAGGGTATTCACAGTATCATAAAAACCATCAAATTCCAGCCAGTGGTTCTCAAATCTGAATAATTGAGCTTTAGGTATGGAAGTGCCCACTTGGATACTGAGGGGAGTATGATCAGATCCATTTCTGGAGAGTGGGTGAGCCATAGTGTTGGGGAAAGTTGTGGTCCATAAAGGACATGTAAAAATCCAATCCAGCTTTTCAAGAAGAGGGGGGTCTTGCATGTTGCTCCAGGTGAATGTTCTTCCTTTAAGTGGGACTTCCATAAGATCATTAGATTGAATCATATTATTGAAAAGCATCATATTATGGGCATCACCACCCTCTCTGTTTCTATCTTCAGGGCTTCTAATGAGGTTGAAATCACCCACTAGCATCCAGAAAGGGTAATTGGAGGTATCAATATTATGCATCCAATTGAGAAATTCAGCTCTGTGTTCATTGTGTGCAGGCCCATAAATATTGGTCAAGATCCAGGTGATACCAGAGTGTTTACATGCGATGGCGATGCGAGCGGAGGAAGTAGCTCGGGAACACGCGGAGTTGGTCCAGTGCCACGAAAAGGAAAAGCTCTAGGAAGCAGAGAGCAGCGGCAATGGCGATGGAAGCACAAGCAGAGAAAGGGCAGATGGGAAAATTACCGCAGTTGCGCTGCTACTTAACCCCCTTGCGGATGCCATCCAACGGCCAACAGAAACCCTACTGGACGCGTGGCGCACATCGCGGTCGACACGTGGAGAAGCCAAAACACGAACCGTCCCCCACTATCTCCATTACGCGCAGAAATCGAGGAGACGCAGTTAAAATCAGAAAGTGGGATGCACCGCTCGTCACGTCCCGTCAAAGCCGCTAACACGGGAAACTGAGGTCATCACATCGTCAGCACTTATGTCATCAAGATGAGCACTAGAAGACTTCGACTACTTTAATCCTTGCTCGAACCTTCGACTCCACCAAGCACTCGGGGGCTACTCCCATAGGGAGCGCTGGTCGCGCACCCTACGATTTTCATTTTATGCAGGAACATTCATAGCATACCCAACCACTCGAATCTAGGATGCGACTATGGATCATGGGTTACTCCCATAGGGAGCGCCGGAAGAAAATTCGACTGAAACAAGCAACAAAAGGCGATAGCAGTCGCAAAATTTTAGTCCCTTCCTGAGTCTTCGACTCAACCAGGCACTCGGGGGCTACTCCCATAGGGAGCGCTGGTCACGCACCCTATGATTATTTGTATGTAGTACTATGTGTTGATAACATCCACACTCGAAGTCTATGGCGACACCTCCTCATATTTTTCCCTACAAAGAGACTGCATCTCCTGGGCCACCCGAATCATCTCCGCGATGACAAAAAATTCGGATGCTGCGCTTGCAGCGTGAAGATAAGACCTGAATAAGGCCTGGCAATGCATTTGCTGCGCACTACCAGAAATATATCTGTGCCTACAGGTACGATGAACATGCGTTGATGGACGCGTCGAGTGCTCACACCCATATACTGGAATTCGACTCCTGTAAGACCTCCGCGGCTTGAGACGAATTACACCAGCACTTTTCCGAATTCGAGTCCGGGGACTCGAGATTGAGTAGATTGCGTTGTTTTGCCCTAAGGCAGTTAACTGATACCGATACATCGATTAAAACAGGCACGCATATAAATAATCCCTATGACATAAACAGAACACTCGAAAAAAAATACTCAGTCATGCACTCGAAAGGCTTCATAAAGTCCCTAGTCGAATCTACGATTCCACTGGACACTCGGGGGCTACTGACATGGGTATACCCTGCAGGTACTCGAGTTTGGCATATACGGTCCAGATACGGTGGAAGCCCACGGTGTTGCCACGGCCCGATGAAGACTTCGAGTGGCCCACGGACTCTCGATTACTTGTGAGACAAGAAAAAGCTTAAAGATAGAAGGTTTGAAAGGGAAAACCCTAATCTGTAACCGACTCGACCTGCTACCTGAGACTTAGGCTATCTATATAAAGGCTAGGAGGAGGCGGCGAGAAGGACACACGCAACCCTAGTTTCCACAACTCTCGCCAAATTGCATCTACGCGCCCCCTGTAATCGTCGATTCCTTCGTTAATTCCAAGAGTAGACAAGCAGGAGTAGGGACCTCTACAAGGCCTGAACCTGGGTAAACCTTGCGTCCCTGTGTGCTTATTTGCTAGCCGACTGATGCCCCCAGTGCTCCCTCCTTCTCCAAAACCCAAGTCCATAACAATGGGCATTGATGAGTTAAACCCTCGTTAGAGACCATGGGGAATAATTTCTGGAGGGGGAGAGAGATCCTTCACGAGGAGGTCTAAGATTAGAGGAGGGGGTTGGGGGGCCATGGAGGTGCCCCCACCTCTTCCACATTCATGTGGGTGGAGCTCCCACTCACATAATTAGCCTCCCACTCAAAATTCCACTCACCTCCATTATATTTCCACCAAATTTAATGCAAGCTCTCATTTAATAAAACTCTTTTATTTATTTTATTCAGAATTTT
This sequence comes from Avena eriantha, assembly GCA_910589775.1. Classification (NCBI taxonomy): domain Eukaryota; kingdom Viridiplantae; phylum Streptophyta; class Magnoliopsida; order Poales; family Poaceae; genus Avena; species Avena eriantha. The sequence continues at coordinate 243,820,989 of OU342745.1, forward strand.
GTTAATTACATTAATTAACAAACATTCACATAATATCCCCTACAACATATCAATATCACATGCAAACCAAGTTTTCGCAATTTCACCCGAAACAATTCTGGTTTCCATCGAAATGATTCCAACGCTTTCTTAAATATTTATCTGAGACATATTTGCTCCAAATGGTGTTGATTTCCCTTAAGTGTGTCACCCTATGGTTCGCGAATAATGCAGACATGATAGACCCCTCTCCGATCAATAATCAGCAGCGGGACCTGGAGATCCGTACTGACTCCCACACATTCAACGATGAGTCTAGTGATCGTGTGAACCTTTAATGTTGTTACCACACCCCTTTGTCTCGCGATATATTACATGTCCAAGATTTTATCATTGGTATCCCCATACCTAGTTTGATCTCATTACCGACATGCACTCTTTTCTCGTTCCCGTGATATAACATTCTAGTGATCACATCACTTGCTTGCAAGCTATCTCAATGTGATATCACAGAGAGGGCCCTGAGTATATATATCCTTCATCGGGATGGACAAATCCCACTCCTGATCCATGAGCCCTGATAACCCACAAGTATAGGGGGTGTATCGCAGTATTTTCGAGGGAAGTGAAACCCAATTTATTGATTCAACACAAGGGGAGCCAAAGAATATTTATAAGCCTTAACAACTGAGTTTTCAATCCAGCTGCACCTGGAAACAATCTTGCTCACAGCAGTTTATTAGTAGCAACAGTTTTGTAGTAGCAATAGTAAAGTAACAGCAATAGTAAAAGTAAAGGCAGTAGTAACAATTGCAGTAACAGTATGATTAGAGCGCGATAGGCATAGGGATGGATGGACGGGCGTTGCATGGACAAGACAATTCACATGGCAATCAAAACATAGGGCATTTGCAGATAAATATGATAAAGCATCCAAGTACTAAATAATCATAGGTATGTGTTCCATATATAGTCATACATGCTCGCAATGAAAACTTGCACAACATCTTTTGTCCTGCCAACCCGTTTGCAGCAGGGCCTCAAGGGAACTACTGGCAATTAAGGTGTTTCTTTTAATTGAGCATCGGAGCAAAGCATTAACACTCCGTGAACACATGTGATCCTCACATCAAAGCCATTCCCTCCGGTTATCCTGATTTCTGTCACTTCAGGGCCTTTGGTTCCAGACAACAACGTGTGTATACAACTTGCAGGTAAGACCATAAACAATACTATCATAATGAATCAATAACATGTTCAGATCTGAAATCATGGCACTCGGGCCCTAGTGACAAGCATTAAGCATAAAAATTTGCAACAAAGTCAAAAGGCACTAATAGTAGATACTAGGCACCATGCCCTAACAATCTGACGCCATTACACTAACGATCTCATCCAATCCCTACCATCCCCATAGCCTACAGCGGGGGAATTACTCACTGATAGATGGGGGAAACATGGATGGTCGATGGAGAAGCGATGGTGATGATGATGGTGATGATCTCCTCCAATTCCCCGTCCCGGCAGGGTGCCAGAACGAAGTTTCTGGTTCCGAATCACAAAATCTGGTGGTGCCGACAGAGCGGAACTCTTTCTAGAAAAATGTCGAACCCCCCTGAGTTTTTAGGTCAGAAGGTAACTTATAGGCGAAGAGGGAGACCGAGGGGGTGTCTGGGATGGCTAGACCACCCCCTAGCGCGGCTAGGACTAGCCAGTGTGGCCAGGTGGTGTGGCCTGGGCCCTGCCCCACTCCGTCTCATATTCTGGCTCCATGAGTCTTCTAGCGAAATAGGATTTTTGGCATATTTTCCGGGATTTTTCCTGATAGTTGATTTTCTACACAAAAACTAGACAACAAAGTAATTCTGCTAAAAACAGCATCAGTCCGTGTTAGTTGTATCCAATTCACACAAGTTTAGAGGAAAAACAATAGCAAAAGTGTTCTGGAAAGTAGATACATTTTGGACGTGTCAACTCCCCCCCAAGCTTAGCTTATTGCTTGTCCTCAAGCAATTCAGTTGAAAACTGAGTGCGATAAAAGAAACTTACACGAACACATTTGCTTCATATGATGTATATATTCTCAGCATGTGATCAACTACTTAGGCAATTCATAATAAGGAGTATGCAACTAAGTTTACTTAATAGTCATTGCAAGCTATGAAGAGATTCCAACTCAAAAATAGTAAGTAGCATGAAACATAAACATAATCAACATTGTACTGCTCATAAAAAGGTATGATAGAGTGGTATCTCGCTTGTCTTTGATTGTAGAGCAAACATAAATGCCAAGGAACCTCTAAACTTCAAGTGAAGACTAGAAGTAAAAATATCAAAGACTAAATGATAGAAGTGATGAAGTGATGTCATTGGGATCCACCGAAAGTGATGAAGTGATGTGTTTTCATGACAGCAAGGTCAAGCCTTTGTGGTGCCAATATAGTGTCATTGGGATCCACCGAAAGCTCTAATGCATTGACCATACGTGAAGCGATGATGCCCCCATACATAGGTCCCCTAGCAGCTAGGCGGCGAGCAATAAGAGAGCCAAGATTGTACCGAGTATCATTGTTAAGCGCATCAGCAAGGAAGGCTAAATGATAGTTGGAGATATTACTCGTATTCTCCCTACCAAGAATGCTAGTAGCAAGATAATAGGCAAAGTATCTAAGAGCAGGGACTTGGATGTTTCTTATCTTCCCGCGCTGAGCTACGCGGTCATCGTCATTGGTCACCCCTCGATAGAGCTCCAGCAAATCAGCGGGTTGCCCTTGAATCTTCTTCACGGTCCCTGCCATGCCTACACCTATAATGCTGCAAAATCTTTCTAATGGCATGGTAAAAGGCAGATTATAGATTCTGAAAGAGACAGTTGACTGGTAGGGGGTGTTAGTGAAAACGAAACTCTCAACAAAAGTTTTGGTGAGCATACAATATTGCTCACTCTCATCTTGCATGTATGAGGTCAAACCAACCCTCTGAAACAATAGCAAGAAATCATCGAGAATCCCTGCAGCTTGTAAGAAAGTATAACAACGAAAAGTAGATGGGTGAGCATCCCCATCATCTCTTTCATTACCAATGCAAGGTGCAATGATATCTTCGTTGTATGAAGGCCTAAACTGAGAGGCTGAAATTGAGGGCCTTGACCTCCTAGGTGCATCCCTCTCAAATATTTCTCCAAAGGTATGGTTGTTCATCTTTGATATTATGAAATTTAAACATATATTGAACAAGTGATTGCAAAGTGAATATATAATGGAGAGCACTACTCATAGGGACTTGTAGAGGCCTAAACATGCATCAAAACTATATCTCTAAGCATTGAACAAGCTTACAAACTCTCATAACCTGTCACCTACAGCAGCAAAATACTCAAGATATAAACCACTAAACACAAATCTACTTGGACAAGCGGAGGAGTCACATACCGGACAACAATTGCTCCAAATTTTAGCAGCAAAGATGGGTTGAGCAAGGAGATCAAAAATCGAGGGCAAGAGTAGCAAGAACGCGATTTTGAGCAATGAACTGGTTTTTTCTCGGGAGAGAGAAGAAAGTAGCAAGTGAGAGAGTGAGTGGAGGGCCAGGGGTGGCCCACACCATGGTCAGGCGCGCCCCTGGGCTGGCCGCGCCACCAGGTGGTGTGCCTGCCTGGTGGGGCCCCCTGGTACCTTCCAGGCAATCCTCTGCCCCATTTTTCACGTAAAAATTTAATATGAATTTTCTAGAATTTTTCGAGACACTTTATTTTTGAGCAATTTTCAGGCATAGATGAATGATTTTCTGACAAAAAAAGGTTTTTGGAATGATGCAAAGACAAAACAAGGCTAGAACTTCAGAAGTTCTAAAACACTCAAACATGCAAGCAACTAACAACAGAAAAGTAAACTGAACGAAAACAAAAACTAAAATAGATAGAATAGAAGTAAGTGGAGATAATCATGGTGAAAACATTGTTTTCTTCAATGAAATCCTTTTGTTAAGAAGGTTGATCAGGTCTTGTTACCAAAACAATTTTATATGAAACAAAACTTTGTATTTCACTAATGATTATGTTACCTCAACCTTGATGGCAATGGTCCCAATCATACTAGTTTCAAATTTTTCTCTTGGTATGGGACAATATATTTCTCCAACTTGAATGCCATCAACATGTTCAATTGAATTCAAACCATAATTCCTATCAATCTTCTTGGGGAAATAGACAGTATGTTCCTTGCCATTAACATTGAAGGTCACCTTTCCTTGATTACAATTAATAACAGCTCCTGCAGTATTAAGAAAAGGTCTCCCAAGAATAATAGACATATTATCATCTTCAGGCATTTCAAGCACAACAAAATCAGTTAATATCAAGCAATTATGAGCCACTTGAACAGGTACATCCTCACATATACCAACAGGAATAGTAGTAGATTTATCAGCCATTTGCAAAGATATATCAGTTGGTATTAATTTTTCGAGTTGAAGTCGCTTATAAAGAGAAAAAGGCATGACACTAACTCCTGCTCCCAAATCACACAAAGCAGTTCTAACATAACTATTTTTAATAGAGCAAGGAATAGTTGGAATCCCTGGGTCTCCGAGTTTCTTTGGAACCTTACCATTAAAGGAATAATTAGCAATCAAAGTAGAAATTTCTTCATTAGGGATCTTCCTTTTATTCGAGACAATATCCTTCATATACTTTGAATAGGGAGGCAATTTAATAGCATCAGTCAAAGGAATTTGCAAGAATAAAGGTTTCATCCACTCACAAAACTTATTATAGTGTTCATCTTCCTTTGACTTATGTTTCTTATCAGGGAAAGGCATAGGTTTTTGGACCCAAGGCTCTCTGTCACTACCATGTTTCTTAGCAACTAAATCTTCTTTAGTGTATTTAGTATTCTTAGTGTGCCTTTCAGGTTCTTCTTCAACTTTTTCTTTATCAGGAACATCATTTTCTTCATTACCACTTTCAGTTTCAGCATCAGAGACAGATATACTATTAGGATCTTTAGCAGGTTCAGAGGGTTCTACAATAGTTTTCTGTTTCTTTTTTCTTTTCTTACGAGTAGTACCACTATTTTTAGCTTGTTGAGAATCCTGCTCAATTCTTTTGGGATGCCCCTCAGGATATAGAGGATCCTAGGTAAAGCACCACTTCTAGTTCTAATTTCATAAGCATGTCTTTCTTTGGCAGCATTAACTAGCAAGTCTTTTTGCACTTTAATAAGTTGGTCTATTTGAGTTTGAACCATTTGAAAATGTTTAACAAGCATTTTAACATCATTAGAGGTTCTTTCCACAATATCCTTCAACTAAACAATAGCTCTAGAGTTTTCCATTAGATGATTTTGCACCCTTTTATTAAAATTATCTTGCTTAATAATAAAAATATTGAATTCTTCTGAGCATTGATCAGGAGGTTTAGACTAAGGGATAGCACCTTCATCAAAATGTTGGAGAGAGTGTACCTCAATAGTGGATGAATGGGGAATTGGCTTACATAATTCTTCTATGGGAGGTATATTCTTGACATCTACAGCTTTAATTCCCTTCTCCCTAAGACATTGCTTAGCTTCCTTCATCACTTCATCAATTAGTTCAATAACTCCCCTCTTCTTAGATGATGGTATAGGCGCCGGTATACCTGGTTCAGGTATAATTGTTTTAGGTATAGCTGGTTCAGGAGGAGTCCAATCTTCATAATTCTTACTTATTTTAGCCATTAATTCCTCAGCTTCCTTGGGAGTCCTATTCCTGAAAACACAATCAGCACAACTATCCAGGTATGTCCTAGATTCTTCCATTAGTCCATTATAAAATATATCAAAAAGCTCATTCTTAGGTAAAGGACATCCAGCCTATGCATTAATCAAAGCACAAAACCTTGCCCATGATTCAAGCAATATCTCTTTTTCTCCCTGTTTAAAATCAAAAAGTTCCTACAAAATAGCATGTCTAGCACTAGGAGGAAAATATTTCTGCAGGAAGGTACTAATCAAGCAATCAGGGCTATCAATAGATCCAGGAGGTACATTATTAAACCAAGTTTTAGCTTCTCCTTTTAGTGAAAAAGGGAAAATTTTAGCAACAAAGTAGGTGTGCATCTTAATATCATCAGAAAACAGGCCAATCATGGTAGAAATCTCAGTCATATGTGCTACCGCACTTTCATTCTTAGTCCCACAAAAAGGTTCTTTGTCAACAATAGCTATCTAGGATAGATCAAGAGAGAAATCATAATATTTATCTTTAATGTTTATGGGAGACGCAACATACTTAGCATTAGGAGACAATTTGGGTTTAATAGTACGCCTCTCAAGGAGACTCTTAGCAACACTCCTATCATGGCTATTTTGACATTCTTTAATAAATTCATCCGTCATCTCAATATAACCGTGTTCAATATCATAGCTCTCTCTAGACTCAGGTGAACTAACAGGTGTAGTAGTGTCTTCATTAGGAGTTTTAGTATTTCCAGCTATAGTTCTAGCAATCGTAGCATCTAGGAAAGGACCTAATGAACCACACTTATCAAGCACAGTAGAAGCAGCATCATAAGTATCAGAAGTTTCAGATTCAGCAGTAGTAGTAGTGTGTGTAGCATGTGTGTGTGGTGGTGTAAGGAACTTACTCATAACAGACGGTGAATCAAGAGCAACAGAGGTGTTCAGAACCGTACCTCTTCTTGTAGTGGATGGTAAAATAGGAACCTTGCCATGACGATACTTACCCATGAAGGATGGATAGTAGCGAACAATAATGATTCCAAGTGGACTTGATAAATAAAGCTATGCTCCCCGGCACGGTACCAGAAAATAGTCTTGATGACCCAAAAGTATAGGGGGTGTATCGCAGTATTTTCGAGGGAAGTGAAACCCAATTTATTAGTTCGACACAAGGGGAGCCAAAAAATATTTATAAGCCTTAACAACTGAGTTGTCAATTCAGCTGCACCTGGAAACAATCTTGCTCACAGCAGTTTATTAGTAGCAATAGTAAAGTAGCAGCAGTGGTAAAAGTAAAGGCAGTAGTAACAATTGCAGTAACAGTAGGATTCGAGCACAGTAGGCATAGGGATGGATGGACGTGCGTTGCATGGACAAGACAATTCACATGGAAATCAGAACATAGGACATTTGCAGATAAATAAGATAAAGCACCCAAGTACTAAATAATCATAGGCATGTGTTCCATATATAGTCATACGTGCTCGCAATGAGAACTTGCACAACATCTTTTGTCCTGCTAGCCCGTTTACAGCGGGGCCTTAAGGGAACTACTGGTAATTAAGGTGCTCCTTTTAATAGAGCACCGGAGCAAAGCATTAACACTCCGTGAACACATGTGATCCTCACATCAAAGCCATTCCCTCCGGTTATCCCGATTTCTGTCACTTCGGGGCCTTTGGTTCTGGACAACAACATGTGTATACAACTTGCAGGTAAGACCATAAACAATACTATCATAATGAATCAATAACATGTTCAGATCTGAACATGGCACTCGGGCCCTAGTGACAAGCATTAAGCATAACAAGTTGCAACAAAGTCAAAAAGCACTAATAATAGATACTAGGCACCATGCCCTAACAATCTGATGCCATTACATGAACGATCTCATCCAATCCCTACCATCCCCATAGCCAGCGGGGGAATACTCACTCATGGATGGGGGAAACATGGATGGTCGATGGAGAAGTGATGGTGATGATGACGGTGATGATCTCCTCCAATTCCTCGTCCCGGCAGAGTGCCAGAACGGAGTTTCTAGTTTTGAATCGCGGAATCTAATGGCGGCGGTGCAGCGGAACTCTTTCTGGAAAAATGTCGAACCCCCTTGGTTTTTAGGTCAAGAGGCAACTTATAGGCGAAGAGGGAGGCCGAGGCGGCCACACCACCCCCAGGCGCGGCCTGGCCTACCGCACGGCCAGGTGGTGTGGGCCCCTCGTGGTCCTACTTCGTCTCGTCTTCTGGCTCTATGAGTCTTCTAGCGAAATAGGATTTTTGGAATATTTTCCGGAATTTTTCCTAATAGTTGATTTTCTACACAAAAACTAGACACCAAAGTAATTCTGCTGAAAACAGCGTCAGTCCGTGTTAGTTGTATCCAATTCAGACAAGTTTCGAGGAAAAACAATAGCAAAAGTGCTCGGGAAAGTAGATACGTTTTGGACGTATCAAGCCCCTACATAACACCTTCGTAGCAATGAACTTTGTATGTTGTTATAGCAAAAGTGCTCGGGAACCAGCGTTTATAGTCACCCTGTCATGTTGTGACTTTTGATGTTATCAAGATACTCTTCCAGTGATAGTGACTGACATGATCTCATGGTCTAAGGACTAGGATTACTTTGTATGTTGTTATAGCAATATAAACATAATGGCTTTGATCGTAATGCTATACTTCGGATGAATGTTCATCACTCCATTCAACCAATGTTGTGACCTCGTTATTAACAACATCCAATGTCCATGATCAGGAAACCATGATCATCTTGTTAATCAACGAGCTAGTTTATAAGAGAGGCATAACTAGGAATTCTTTATTTGTTTATTAAACACACATGTATTAACGTTTCCAATCAATACAATTATAGCATGCAAAATAAACATTTATCATAAACAAGGAATAAGATAATAACCACTTTATTATTGCCTCTCGGGCATATTCCCTTCATTCCCCTGGATCAACACGAGTGAGGTAGACACTAGTTACATGGTGATGCCTTGATCAAGGTCATGGTGTGGTAACACCACCATCGCCCGCCAATCAGCACAGTTTTCGCCGGCACCCTAGGTCTTCCCGCCTCACAACAGGGACTAGCTGACAGATCTCAGGGTCTGTCAACATAGCCTTAGGCCGACCAGCTCCGACGGAGAAGATGACCGCCACCACCAAACCCAGGACCTTCGCCCTAGGCATCCTCATGATGCGAGGGAGTCCCCAGATGGCCTCCGAGCGACTTCACCGGTCGACGATGAAGATGTCAAAATTTTGGAGGTGGCCAATCCTAATACCAAGCCCAAGATAAAACCACCGCTGCCTCTAGCCATCCCTACCACCTATAGATCCGTCGGCATCGCACACCGGCCGTCTTTGCTAATGATAGCAAGTGCACAAATCATTTATAGCTAGTTTCAAAATAAAGATATCGATCGCACAGGGAGCAGGAGTTTGAAGTCTAATAATTCTTGAAATAAATATTACGATAGAAATGCTAAATAATGTTCTAAATAACTAGATAAAATGCGACTATTGTGTCAAAGGGTGTTTTTTGGTTTTAGGTATAAGAGCAACAATAAAGTAAAGTAAAACAACTGAATACAGAAAGTAAGTATCACGTATGTAAGAGAGATTGGAACTGCAATAGGGAAAAAGCATTCTCAGGGAGTAGCGGATACACCACTAGCATTATAAGGATCTAAGATAAAGATTATTATCATGAACATTCTCAATTATGTATGTGTGGGAAGAACTCCGTATTTGGACAAATAGGCAGCAACCGCTGCTTACATCATCCTCATAACCACAACAGTCAACAATCGACATCAATCGAATTACTGCGCTATTAAGGGAAGTAATCCCGTAGGATGTATCCCATGGTATGGTTAGTGTTCCATGAGTTTCCTCGGTTTCCCAAGTTGATACGTAAGGAGTGCCAACAGCTTTATAGTCATTGTAAGTGCTAGCGCGCCTCCTTCTACCAACAAGTAGTTCCCTCTATCAAGTCCCCATGAGAGGCAAATATTGAGAGGTCGATTTCTATCAACATCAAGATGTAGAAAATCTAACACATGGTCATAGCGATGAATATCATAATAGACTTTATCTTATTTCAATCTCATACAAGGGTTTCTCCATCTCCCCAAGAACTAATGATCTACTCAGACATGGAGGCAATCAACATCATGGCAATATCAATGGAATCTAGCATAGATGAATAGTACTTGTATAAATCCACAACGAGTTTGGAAATTACAACAAGATCTAGACAAGATGTAGATGGGATGGATGGAGATGGTGGTGATGCAGCGGTGGATGATGAAGATGGATGCCTTAGCCTCCCAGACCTGCGCAGGGTGAATATGGATCCCCGGTGGATGAGTTCCCCCTCCAGATGCCTTCCGAAGGTGAGGTTTTGGTGATTTCTAGGTGTCCTGTATGTCATCTCTCTGATCTAGTTGCACAGGGTGAAACTATTTGAGGAGGCGGAGGCGACGCCAACTATACGGCCGGAAAATTTATTCCGATCATATAGTTGGTCGTTGAACCCTCTGTCTCCTTTATTCGCTTCTGGTTTTCTTCTGGTATTATTAATATTTCCCAAATAAGCGATTTACGTTGTTTTTGACTCCTTTTCTCCACAGTACAACTTCTCCAAGAATTGTATCCATTTGATCCATCATATGTCCTGATCCTGGTTAAAACAGACATAAAATGTGTGCGCAAGCGCCGTAAAATACCAAGATGCTACATCTACAATGCAAAATATAGTGTAAAACATGATGTGCACTCATCAACTTCCCCAATCTTAGACTCTTGCTCATCCCGAGCAAGTTTAGCTTAATGGATGTGATCCTCATATTCATGAAGTTGGGTCGATAAAATAAATAAGGCACTTGCAACATGTGTTTATCATAGACGATACATAGGAATATGTTCATGAATAGTACGTTACTCGAACCATCTGAATAGTATTAGCAGGCTTCCACACCTTAGTGATCAACAGTTCATAAAAGATGAATCTCAACATAATGTAAAAGTATCTGATTCAACCAAATGAGTTAGCGAGGTAGGCCCAAGTGTTTTAGGATCAACGTCTTCACATGGAATTCAAAATCTCAAAAGTGTCTCTTTGTCATACTACAAGAAAGTGGTATATGCCTATTTGCTCTTTGCACACTCGCTCTTTTTCTTCTTTTTCTTTTTCTCTTTTCTTTATATATGCTCACACATTTGTTTAAGTGTTGTGCAAAGAAGCTAGCCATACATTCCACTTCATGTAGGAATCCAAAGTTTAACGATCTCAATTATCAAATTCCAATTGTATATGAAGCATTTTTTATGACTTGAAGATTCTACCTTGACTTGGTCTCACTCTATTTTGGTAGCACTTTCATTTTCTTTTGTTCAAGGTTTCTTTTTCAACTTAATTGCATAGATAATTTTTCTTTGTAAATCAAATTGTAGACCTACAACATATTGACCAAATTATCTTTAGATGTTCCATTAATACCAATGGTGTGGAAGACTCCTATTGCTATCATCAAGTGCAAGTAAAATTATACTCAAGCCATTCATATATCCAATAAAACAAGCACAAAATCAATATTGCTCCATATATAATAATAAACTAGGAATTTCTTAAAAGGGATCAACTATTCCTCAAGGGAATTCTAATGATGCAAACTTCATTTCTAATGCAGAAATAGTAATAAAAACTTATAAGATAGATTACAGGGTCTTAAAGATCTCCCCAAGCTTGGAATCAAGCCGGGCGGGATCAAATAATCCCTTGCGATTATTTGATAGTGTGATTATTGTAGATCATTGTGGATCCATGGCATGTAACACCGCAGTGTGTAGCTTATTGTTGGTATCCTCTAGGGTAGTGATGCGGCTGTAGCACCTGCGCAAATTAGATTGCGAGTATCCACTCTATCTGCGAGCTTAGTCGCCAATGGAAGGAGGTATTCCTTCTTCTCCATCTCATTGAGACGGTGACGGACTTCAACGCGATGGAGTAGCTCCTGCTTCTGATATATCTCCAGTGCCCGCACGGGATCCTTGGTCTTGGGGACAGATTCTTCTTCCTCGTCCATAATGGATGGATCGGGGAAGTGGAAACCATACCTCCACAATTCTTGAGGCTTAACCTTCTTCTGAGCACCAATGGTTGGCTCCGAGAGTGGTGCCTTCGCTCCCTTGCTAGCACCTGCACCAATATTAGATAATTCCTTATGCTTGTGCGGCCTTGGATCCGTGGTGATGAACTTGACCGTCTCCACATGCCCTTTTCCATGCGGCTTGCGATCTTCTCTCTCTTGTTGAGCTTTCTTCATTGCCACCCAATCGATCTCTGGTGGATCATAGACGTCACGATGGATGTAGACGTCAACCATGTCATCATCGGACTCGTTGTTGAAGTAGCTTGGCTCGACGTACTCCTTGTACCTCAGGATAAACCTCTCCAACTCCTCGTCAACGTCCTCCATGGACGGGCTGCTAGAGCGGTCCCTGGAAGGAGCAATGAGCCCCATGGGTTTCCCACGGTCTGGGACGGGATAACGCATTGCTAGATTGGTTCCTATAGATTATGATTAGAGAGAGAGATGATGGCAGTATATAAGGGGGGTCATAGGTCAGTAAAACTCGCGAAAAACACAAAAATTTCGTCCAAGAGAAGAATCTTAACAAAACAGGGAAATAAATCATGGATTTGGAAGAGTCCTGTCGCATAACGACCAACTATATGGGCGCGGCCGTATAGCTCTGGCCGTATAGTTGGTTCCGGGCAGATATTTCCAAATATGTCGAGTCCAGGTCAATTAAATCATGACTCAGAACCGACAATAAAGTTTTTTAGATGAATAAACAAAAAGACAAACGAAAAGTGTCTGAGGGTTTAACGACCAACTATACGGCCAGAATTTTGGCTCCGATCGTATAGTTGCGACCGTATAGATACAGAAATCGAAAATCAAAAGTGTCTGAGAGTTTAACGACCAACTATATAACCAGAATTTTGGCTCCGGTCATATAGTTGCGACCATATAGGCTCAGATATCGAAAAAAATTCATGAAGATGATACAGAGAGTTTAAAGACTAACTATACGGCGGGAGCTTCCTCTCCGGTCGTATAGTTTCGCCCTTATAGTTGGTAAAAACCCTCTAAAACTTCAGAAAAACAGAAAGATTTCAAAGGCAAAATTTTCAGAAGTAAAATTTGTGAAAACAAATCACTTATTTGGGTAAGAACACTTACCTTGCACTTATTGTTTGCTTATTCGGGGATGAAAAGCTCCTCCGACAACAAAGACTTCTTCTCTTTTGGAGGAATTTACCTTAGTTCATTGAACAATTCTCGTAAACGAAAATCACCAGGACTAAAGTTCCTCTCAACAAGATTGGTGTCTTGCTGGGCAAATATGGACACTGCATCTAATATCTTTATTTATTGCCTCTACATAATATGCAACTCAAATTCTTGAAGTGGAAGAATCCAAGGGATTAGTCTTGGCTTATGGTCTTTCCTCTCAAGGATTTCTTTTAAACCATCACGATCTGTATGAACTCTTACCTTTGTATCAACTATGTAAGAACGAAATTTATCACAAGAGAAAAATACAGCAAAAAGATCCCTTTCTTCTTTAGGGTAATTCTTCTGAGCACCATTTAGAGTTCTACTAGCATGATGTATAATGTTAAATCTACGACCAATGTGTTGTCCTAGAGTTATTCCTACATCATCATCACTATCTTCACATATTAAGTCAAAGGTTGTATCCCAGATAGGTGGTTTAATAATAGGAGCACGGGATGATGCATTTTTGAGTTTATCAAAGGCTTAAAGACATTTATCATCAAAATTCAATCTTACTCCCTTTTGTAGGAGGTTAGTCAAAGGTTTAGATATTCGAGAGAAATTTCTAATGAACCTTCTATAAAAACCCACATGACCAAGGAAACTTATTATACCCTTAATATCCCTAGGTTGTGGCATACTCTCTATTGCCTCAACCTTAGCTCTATCAACTTCAATTCCCTTACCTAATACCTTGTGTCCAAGGACTATACCTTCTTTGACCATAAAATGGCACTTCTCCTAGTTTAGAACAAGATTGGTTTCTTCGTAACACTGCAAAACACTTTTGAGATTATCCAAGCAACTAGTAAACGAAGTTCCATGGACGGAAAAGTCATCCATAAATACTTCCATTATAAGTTCTATAAAATCCGCAAAAATTGCAGTCATGCATCTCTGAAAAGTAGCTGGAGCATTACATAAACCAAAAGTCATACGTCGGTAAGCATGTAAACCATAAGGAATAATGAAAGTTGTTTTAAGTTAGTCATTAGGATGAATAACTATTTGAGAAAAAATAGAGTATCTGACATGGGTATACCCTGCAGGTACTCGAGTTTTGTATATACGTCCTAGATACGGTGGAAGCCCACGGCATTGCCATCGCCTAATGAAGACTTCGAGTGGCCTACGGACTCTCGATGACTTGCGAGACAAGAAGAAGTTTAAAGATAGAAAGTTTAAAGGGAAAACCCTAATATGTAACCGACTCGATCTGCTACCCGAGACCTGGCCTATCTATATAAAGGCTAGGAGGGGGCGGTGAGGAGGACACACGCAACCCTAGTTTCCACAACTCTCGCCAGATTGCATCTGCGCGCCCCTGTAATCTTCGATTCCTTCGTTAATTCCAAGAGCAGACAAGCAGGAGTAGGGACCTCTACGAGGCCTGAACCTGGCTAAACCTTGCGTCCCTATGTGCTTGTTTGCTAGCCGATTGATGCTTCTAGCGCTCCCTCCTCCAAAACCCAAGTCCATAACAATGGGCATTGATGAGTTAAACCCTCGTCAATTGGCGCCGTCTGTGGGAACTGGGAGTGCTGATGTTGCGGCTTCTTCGGCCCCATCAACCATGATCTACAACTCCGCAACGGCGGAGATTCGCCATCTTTTCGGCGCGTTCGACTTCACCGTCCACACGTCGGCCACTCGTCCGGCTTTCGAGTCCGTGGGCGCTGGAATCGTCCTGGCAATCGGGAGCTTCCTCTTCCAAGTTGGTCAGATAGGCACACTTCGCATGCCTGACCAGCCAACGGCATCCGTGATTGCTCCAGCATCGTGGTTCCCGCCACCAATCGGCACCCTCAGCGAGCTCAACACCTCAGGAGCAGCTGAGAGTGTGGACAGCGATAGTAGTCGCGGATCCAATCTGGGTGGCCTAGCAACGGAAAATGGGGTCTACGGCTCTAGGTCCGAAAGTTGCGGAAGCAACAACTTCTCTAACCACTTAATGTGCACCGTCATCAACACCGGCGAAACCAGCGCCAATCGAGAAAACGGTGGCAACGGCCCTAATCCACCCAACGGTGGCATACCTAACGGCAGACCACCCAATGGTGGCCCCACAAACGGTGGCAATGGCGCGCCCGTCAACAATGGAGGGGCAGTCAAACCTCCAACCATGGTGAACAAACACACTGGCGAACGTGTCGTGATCAAGCTCAACGATCTCGAGTTGGCTCGTTGCCGAGAAGCCCTACGAGGCAATCCTCTGCCCCCGGCACACCACAAGATCTACTGATGGGCTATCATTGGCTATTAAAGGAGGATTACATACGCCAATTACAAACTATTGCGCAACTCGAAGCGCGTAAAAAGGTCGCGGACGAGTCAAGTCTTCGATGGGCTGGGCTCTCCTCCCACGGAGGATCTTGAATGGCCCACCTCACTGAGAAGGAGCGCATAGAAGCTGCGAAAGTCCCCGACTTCAGCTCTATGAAAGTCGACACACGGGGCAACGTGGTCCCAAAGACACCGCAAGCTGCGGTGATAGTGGCCACCATGTACCTCCTCAACAACCAGCCGACGGATGGAGATCCCTGAGCCGCCATGCACCGGTCTACGATCGCGGGCTTAGGGTTAATCGAGGCTGCTCTCGACAAAGAACCAACGCCGGAGCCGAAGAAAAGCAAGGCTCTGGCAAAATGCTATTCCTCACCCTCGTCCAGCGACGACAGCCACGACCTATCTCGGCGCCGCTGCTCACGGCGACACTACCACGACTACGATGCGCGCGATAACCTCACACAGCGTAAAATTGACTACTCAAGGGCACGACACGCCCGGTCAACTAACTCAGATGTGGAGCTCTGTGGCACCAGATGCTTCAATAGGGCTATCAGGCAAAAGCGAATGCCCAAGGGGTTCAAGCTCCCATCGGAGAACCCAAAATTTGACGGCCTACAAGACCCAAAAATCTGGTTGGTGGACCACATCTCCTCCGTCAGGCTCCACGGCAGGAGTCCAAGCATGGCCATGCAATGCCTGCAGCTACAGCTACAGGGTGCCGCCCGAGCATGGCTCAACAATTTCCCGTGCGGATCCATTCGCAGCTGGGAAGAGCTGGTCTACAGCTTTGTCCGCAACTTCAAGGGCACTTACAAAAGGCCCGCATCAATCGAAGAACTGAGATGCTGCCAGCAAAGGTCGGGAGAATCGCTACGCTCGTACATCCAGAGGTAGTCCATCATCAAGAACTCCGTGGGAAACATCTCGGAAGATCACGCAATCAAAGCATTCAACGGCGGCGTTCGCCGCATAGAGCTCAGGGAAGGGGTAGGCCGCTCGAAGCCCAAAACAATTGACCACCTGATAGAAATCACGAATCAGTGGGCAGATGGAGAAGACTTGGTGAAAAATCATGTTCACCCCGAAGACGAAGCAGAACTCGAGCACAGACGCGATCGCCGAAGCAAGCATCGAATGCGCATCTATGATGATCGCGACGACTTCAACATGGTCGCAGCCGGCTATGCCGACAGGCGCGACGACAACCGCAATATCGGCTATCGCAGCGGTGGACACAGTGACTCCGGGAAAACCACGTAGGTATGGCAGCGCCGCACTCGCGAAGAGGCACCCGCAACAACATGCACTTCTACATCGACAAGCACGACGACAAGAAAAAATCCAGCCACCTTCTCAAGGACTGTCGCGAGTTCCTCAAGCTCCACGAGGGTTTGGCTCGGATGAATCGTGACGCAGTCAACAGGAGTCGCCCCAGGCGCTGTAGCACATGGAGCTCCTCCACCACCACCTGGAGTACCACCACCCGCGGCCGCACCGGTCCAGAATCAAGGCGGCAAGCCATACCCACAGGATGTGGGCAACATGATGATCCAAAAGGGACACCCCTCAAATCGGGTGCCGAAGGCCATCACTCGCCAAGTCAACTTGGCGACAAACTCTCCACCATCCACCACTGAGTACCTCAGTGGAAGCAACTCCTGCATCACCTTCGACAAGCGCGACCATCCACGCCAAGTACCTTGCCAGGCCATTGTCCCCTCATACTCGAGGCACAGATCGGAGGCTTCGACATGAGTCGCATCTTCATGGATGGTGGAAGCGGCATTAACCTCATGTTCGCAAGTACCTTGCGAGCGATGAGGATCCCTCTGACCTGTCTAGAGGTCTCAGACACGACATTCCATGGCATCATCCCAGGCAAGGGCGTATATCCCCTAGGCAAAATCAACCTCGATGTCATCTTTGGCACGCCAAAAAACTTTCGACGTGAATGCATCGACTTCGAAGTCGTCGACTGGCCCTCATAGTAGCACTGCATCCTCGGACGTGTCACGTTCGCCAGGTTCATGGCAGTACCGCACTACACCTACCTGCAAATGAAAATGCCAGGCCCAAACGGCGTCATCACAATCAATGGGAGCTTCGAGAGGTCCGACAGCTGCGACAGGAAATTCAACAGAATCTCCCAGTCCTTCGGCATGCAGGAGGAACTCGCAAGATTGAAGGAGTCGACAGACAACAGTCTGCCTCCCCTAAGCCGGCCAAGTTCACCCGGCCTGTCCTTTGACTCGCTGGTGCACACGAAGAAAGTCCAGGTCTACCCATCGGACCCGACCAAGACGGCCCTCATCGCCAACAACTTGAGTCCCACATAGGAACTCGCGCTCATCGAATTCCTCCGTGAGCACAGGGAAATCTTTGCCTGGTGTCTAGCGGACATGCCAGGGGTCCCTAGGGAATTCGCTGAGCATGCACTCAATGACAACCCAGATGCAAGGCCAGTCAAGCAAACAATTCGGCGGTTGTCTGAGCCAAGAGCAAAAGCGGTCGGAATGGAGATCAACAGACTCCTCAACGCCAAATTCATACGCGAGATCAAGGAAAGTACCTGGCTCGCCAACACGGTGCTGGTACCTAAAAAGGACACGGATACCCTACGGATGTGCGTGGATTTCACCTCCCCGAATAAGCACTGCCCAAAGGATCACTTCCTATTGCCGCGAATCGACCAAATCATCGACTCCACCGCGGGATGTGCGTGTCTCTACTTCCTCGATTTCTACTCAGTCTATAATCAGATTCGAATGAAGGAGGAAGATCAAGAGAAAACGGCGTTTACGACGCCTTTTGGTGTGTTCTGCTACAACACAATGCCCTTCGGGCTAAAAAACGCAGGAGCCACCTATCAGCGGTGCATGCAGGCTTGCCTCAAGAATCAACTTGGTCGCAACATCCAAGTCTATGTTGACGACATCGTCATGAAAATCAAAGAGGAAGCCTTGCTAATCGATGATTTGAGCGAGACTTTTGCCAACCTCGACTGCTACCGGATCAAGCTCAATCCGGACAAATGCACCTTTGGTGTACCATCTGGGCAACTACTCGGGTATCTTATTTCCGTGAGAGGGATCGAGGCGAACCCGAAGAAAATAAAAGCCATACTGGCAATGGAGAAGCCGAAGAATGTAAGAGGCGTCCAGCAGCTGGCCGGGCGAATCGCGGTGCTCAGTCGGTTCATCAGTCGAATGGGCGAAAAAGCACTGCCCTTCTACCAACTTCTCCGCAAAACTGACAAGTTCGAGTGGACCGACAAGGCGCAGGAAGCATTCGAAGACCTCAAGCGCCTACTATCTACCTCACCAATACTGGTGACCCCACGGGAAAGGGAACCACTGCTGCTATACATCTCCGCCACCAACCAGGTGGTTAGCATAGTACTCGTGGTGGAACGAGCTAAAGAAAACAAAGTCCACGGAGTGCAGCGCCCAGTCTACTACCTCAGCGAGGTGCTCACGCCAACAAAGCAGTGGTACCCGCTCTACCAGAAGTTGGCATACGGTTTCTTCATGACAGCCAGGCGACTGCGTCACTACTTCCAGGAGCATCCAATCATGGTGGTCAACGACGCCCTGCTTGGTCACATCCTCAACACCCCGACGCCACTGGACGAGTCGTGCTTTGGGGAATCGAGCTGTCTCCACGAGACATTACATATGAAAAACGCGACGCGATCAAATCGCAAGTCCTCACTAATTTCCTCGTGCACTGGAAGGAGAACCAGCTCCTCGAAAAACCAGATATGTCCTACCTCTGGACGATGCACTTCGATGGATCAAAGCGTAAGGATGGGCTGGCGTAGGTGTCATACTGACATCGCCCCAAGGAGACAAGCTAAAATACATTCTGTAAATGCAGTTCACCGCCTCCAACAACGAAGCTGAATACGAAGCCATGTTGCATGGGATGCGGATGGCAAATCCTGCGGCGCCAAGAGGCTAATCATCTATGGCGCCTCCAAGTTGGTCGTCAACCAGACAATGCATGAGTGTGACACACTGAACGACAATATGATCGCCTACCGTGACCTCTACGACACACTCGAAGGGGACTTCGACGGCTGTGAGCTGCGACACGTGGGCCGCGAAAGCAATGAAGAGGCGGATGCACTCACCAACATTGGCTCCACCTGCGCCCCCATACCTCTTGGTGTATTTCTCGAGCGTATCTGCGAACGCTCCATCAAGCCAAAGGCCGTAGAGAAGAAAACAAACGCAACAACGGACTCGGGGGCTATGCCGCCCAATGAGCCAATGGCACTCGATAACCTGGAGCTCGACACAGGACTCGAGGGACCAATGGGGGTCATGATGATCGAGCCATCTTGGACTCAACCCTACATCACATATCTTCTCAGCACGAGGCTACCGGACGACCCAACTAACGTGCGACACATCGCGCGACGATCCAAGGCATTCACCGTAATCAACGGCGAACTATACAAGCGCAGCATCACAGGAGTACTCCAACGGTGCATCTCCAACACGGACGGAAGGGCTGTCCTCCTCGACATACATGAAGGGACTTGCGGGCACCATGCCAGTAGTCGCGCCCTCGTCGCCAAAGCTCTACGAGCTGGATTCTACTGGCCCACGGCCATGCGCGATGCCAAGGACATCGTCCAGAAATGCAGCACTTGTCAGCGATTCGTGGACAAACCGCACGCACCTGGCGCGGAACTCCGGCCAATACCACTGGCTTGGCCCTTTGCACAATGGGGACTCGACATGGTCGGCAAGCTCCCAAAGTCCTCGCGAGGAGGATACGTCTACCTCCTGGTCGCAGTCGACAAATTCACCAAGTGGATAGAGGCCATGCCGATGACCAACCAGTCAGGAGCTAGTGCCGTCAAGTTCTTCGAGTCCATTGTCTATCGCTTTGGAGTGCCACACAACATCATCACGGACAATGGAACGGACTTCACCTCTAAGGAGTTCCAGGGTTTCTGCGAAAACCTGGGAATCAACGTAAGCTATGCCTCCGTGGCTCATCCATAGACCAACGGTCAAGTCGAAAAAGCCAGTGGCCTCATCTACGGCGGAATCAAGAAGCGACTCCTCCGACCACTTGAGCAAGCTACCAGATGCTGGCTAGACGAATTGCAGTCCGTACATTAGAGCATGCGTACAACCCCAAATAGCGTCACGGGATACACCCCGTTCTTCATGGTGCACAGAGCTGAAGCAGTACTACCCACCGAAGTTCGCTTTAAAGCCCCATGGGTAGTCACGTATAGCGAGTAGGAGTCAACACTTGCACTCAAAGACTCCATCGATCTCCTTGACGAGGCACGGGAAATCGCAGCAGAAAGATCGACGATCTACCAGCAGAACCTGCCGATCTACCATAGTAGAAGCTACGCCCAGATCCTTCGTCGAAGGAGACCTAGTCCTGTGACTGAAGCAGCAAGGGCACCTCAAGCTCGAGTCCCCTTGGGAAGGACCATACGTGATTACAGAAGTAATCCCAGGTGGCGCCTATCGCCTCAAAGATTTCGAGACATGTCACATACTCCAACCCCTGGAACGTCGCGTAACTGCGGTGCTTCTACCCTTAGTCGTTTTTCTTCCTTTTACATTACAAATAAGGCTTTTCAGCCAAGCTACTTAGCCACACATTGTACCTCATACTGTTCTATGAATAAATAAAGCTAAGTGCCCCAAACTATGTGCTTTATATTATTTGTCGTGATCTTATTACTCAGGGGCAGCGCCACCCTTTACACAACTGTTCTACAAACCAATCACGATATCCCGAGTAGCTGACGCAATAGTCGAAACCCTTGACAAACACCAACCCAGCTGCAACGCACTTGGAAGGTTGGCAAGGTGCTGAGATAAACACATGTCAGGCTAACGAAAAGGAATCACACAGTGCAACGCACACTCTTTACATATTAATATTAATCAATTATATACATCATACATACAAACTTTACAACACTGGTATACTTATGTGCAGGATACAAGCTAAACTACTGTTGCAACAGAAGTACGTTTGTCTATTCCTCGAAGAAGTCGACAATTTCCTCCGCTGGGCGATCCACCGCCTGGTAATGAGGAACCATATTCCAGGTCGAACCTGCCGGCGGAGTTGGCGGACCAGAAGGAATAGATGCAACATCAACATCAGGCCTATGCAGTCGCGCCAACAACAACGCAGCCTTGGCACTAGCCACTAACTGTTGCCGCACACACTCGCGGACTGCACTCAAATCCTAAAACTTAGCCAAGAGAGCCAACAAGATCGAAGGGATGGTGTCCAGCGGAAACATCGTCTGGTAGATATTCCTCAGGCATGATTGTGATTTCTTCAGAAAGTGTAGCACTCGAGAGGCACGATCCTACAGGGTCGCAAGTGCGAGTGCGTGATCATGGTCCACCCAGAAGTACCCACTTGCCTGAAGTTGTTCCTGGGTCATGTCATTCATGCGAATGGTGATCATGTCCTTCTCATCCTGCGGATGACGCGCGCTAACAACTATACCAAGCAAATGGCAAAAAGTATGAAGACAACGAACTACCGCGACTGAATACAAGAAAATATAAGGGGGCAGGAAGCTAACACTTGAACTGATCACCCAGCTGCGCCACCTCCTCTAGTAGATATTGCTCTTGGGCGGTGGCTTTCTCCGCCCTCGACTTCCATACATCCGCGTTCACGGAGGACGGGCAGTTCGCGTTCCAACTGCTTAACGCGATCGTGAAGTCACGAAAGAAGGAACAGCTCATCCACCCCTGAGTGCGACTGTGCTAAGGTATCACCAGCAGATGCCGGATCCCGAGGTTCACTCGAAGGGCCACTCGAGGTACCCTATCACAATCCAAGCAAAGGATAATAAGGGACCAAGCAACACATGGACAAAAACTCAAGTGCATTCAAACATAGCAAACGTATCAATAGAGACACTCAGCCAGCGGCATGTTTTCAACAAAAGGAGTCGAGCTATTAACTATTACAAATATAACTACTGAGGAGCAGCCTATTTCTTCGACTTGGACTTCGGTTTCGGGGGCCTCATCGAGTCCGTGGCAGTATCAGATGCCACAAAATTCCCGCCGGCCCCTGACGCCGCAGCCTTCGCCGCCTTCTTGGCTCGCTGCAGCTCCTCAGAATACTTGGCGACTGTGTTGATGAGTTGCGGCCCGTACTTGCGGTAGACAGTTGCAAAAGGAGCAAAAACTACCTGTTGACCATCTGCGCCGACGGGCATCGCCTTGGAGACCGCGGCTGGATCCATCTCCACTCCATGAGCTTGCACCATGGCGAGTGCCATGGATGCACCGACCGCACGGTGCGATTTCCTAAAGTCCGAGGGGATACCTCCAGCAAGGGACTCCACCAGGTCATCCATGTTCTCAATCAGCTCAGCCTTGGGCGCCAGCTCCTCGCAGATGCGACTGAGTACACCCTTAGCTTTGGTCAGCGTTCCCTGAATGGAAGCGTTGTGGTCTTCGACTGCCACGACGGCGCCTGCCAAAGCATCATCACGACGAAGCGCCTGGGCGTCGAAGCTCAGACCACCAGCATCTACACAGAGCAAAGTGTTAGCACAACAACAAGATATTGAAGAAAGAAGCAATCAAAATCGAAACAAAAGAATAACTGAAAGAGACTTGGCAATCGAGAAGAGCTGTTCTTCGAACAACTTTTGCCTCGCGGCGATGGAGGTGTGCAAATCCTCTTCGCGTTTCCGCGATTCATCTAGCACAGCGACTGCCTCGTCGCGACTCTTCACCGCCGCGGCGAGCATCTTTTCAAGAGAAGCAGCGTCGCAGAGGAGTTCGTTATGCTCGGCTACCAAAATATAAGATGGAGCATCAATCGAATGTATAAACTTCACAAGAATAAATAGGAAGAAGCAAAATACTAACTTTCGACGACTCGATGGCGATTGTCCAGCATGGCATGCTGATGACCCATCGCAAGTACCTGCTCCGCCAAGCGAGCAGCTTCCTTCACAATAAGCTACCCCAGAAGAAAGTAAAAGATCAGCAGATAGCATGGACCACAAAATCGACTGCAAAAACAAAATCATACTTACATGCTCCTCCAGGGACTCCGAAGTTGATTGCCACGCAGTCGTTCAGACAACCATCTGGTGTTCCACAGCGTGTGGAGAACTCGATGAGTTGTGCCCAGAGTGGGCCGCCAACGGAGGAGAAGAAGATCGCTCAGCCACTTCCTTGGCCTTAGAGTCCGCGACTCCAGATTCCTTCAAAAATTGGATGTCACCAGAAGACGACGATGCCGGTTTACTACGGAACAAAAACCAGCATCAGAAAAATGCAACGACAAAAGGAACCAAGACAAGAATTGTAGACTTACCAGTCAAATTTATCAAAATCGAAGGTTTGATCCTCCAACTCCCACGACTCCTTCGGCAGCCGCAACTTCTTGCGATCAGATGGCGCCATGGAACTCACAGGAACAGCAAGAATCGGTGACTCCGCACCAATAGCTGGGCCTTCTGGAGTCGAAGGAGACGATGCATCTGAATCTTTGCTGCGTGAACGCTTGCGAGTGTCCGGACCACTGGACTCACAGGCTTCCTCCTCCTCTTCAAGTGGGACGGTCGATTCTGACTCGTCCTCTTCATCCACTTCGTGAGGAATAACCCCCTCAGGAAGAGGGGGCAAACTGGGTGACACCTTCCAATCCTGCTTACAGAAAACAAGTCAGCATACTTCAAGAAATCGGAAGCACTCGACAAATAACGCTACTTTGTAGCACAATTATACCTCAGGAGGAGGGTTAGAGGCATCAAATTGAGGCATGACTGGTTCACTAGGGAGGACATCCTTGGTAGTGTACTTTGTTAATAGTCGCACCCTCTTATCTACTTCACATGCGGAAATGCCATCGGCAGATACGCGAGTGACATCATCCGCACCAGCCCATTGGAACATGGGGTGGACTTTGGCCTGCAGAGGGTGGATGCAACGGTGCAACCATGTGCAAATGAGGGCGGCACCTCCATCTTCTTTACCCATGCGATTCTCCAGGTCGTAGACGCGCTCGTATAGCACTTCTGTCTCCTCAGACTCGCCAGACATCACCACTTTCTTCCAAGAATGCCTCCTCTTGCACGGCATCGCGGGATCGAAGGGCGCGAGCCTGTAGTGCTCTCCGTCAGCCTTCTGGTCGCGGATGTAGAACCACTTGTCCCTCCACCCTTGGACGGACGCCATGAGCTTGATATCGAAGTATGTGACGGAGGCGTCAACATGTATCCCGCAGCCTCCTATGTCGTAGAATACGGAACCAGATGCCGACTGACACTTCAGCTTCAAAAGCCCCTTGAAGAGACCAAAGTGCGGCTCGACTCCGAGCCAGCACTCGTAAAGCGTGATATAGCACGCAATGTGAAGAAGAGAATTTGGGGACAGCTGGTGCAACTAGAGCCCATTGAAGCAAAGAAGGCCCCTGACAAGAGGATGCAGGGGCAGAGAAAGGCCACAGATGATGAACGCGAGAAACGTCACCGAAACTGGACGAAGCACGCGGGGTTACCTTGTCGCCAGGCACTCGCGAATCATCTTCGGCACGAGAAAGAACTCCATCTTGACGCAGAAGACGGAGCTCAGAAGCCTTGATGATGGACGCGTGCCATGCACCATTGGTGACGCGGGTGCCTGCACCCTTCTTCTTGCCGGCGCCGGTGGCGCTGGTACCCGTGGCGGCGGAGCCACCCATCTTCTTGGCAATGATGGTGGCGGCAATAGACCAAGTGGCGGCACATACTTTCTTCTTTCCCATCTTGTGGTGGCGGTCCGAGCGGAGGAAATAGCTCGGAAACACAAGCAGAGAGCATCAGCAATGGCGATGGAAGCACAAGCAGAGAAAGAGCAGATGGGAAATTACCGCAGCTGCGCTGCTACTTAACCCCCTTGCGGATGCAATCCAACGGCTAGCAGAAACTCTATTGGACGCATGGTGCACATCGCGATCGACACGCGGAGAGGCTAAAACACGAAACGTCCCCCACTACCTCCATTACACGCGGAAATCGAGGAGGCGCAGTTAAAACAAAAGATTACGCACGCCCGGTCAAGTCAGGGTCAGGAAATGGGATCCACCGCTCGTCACGTCCTGTCAAAGCCGCTCACGCGGGCAATTGAGGTCATCACATCGTCAGCACTGATGTCATCAAAGATTGAGCACTAGAAGACTTCGACTACTTTAGTCCTTGCTCGAGTCTTCGACTCCACCAAACACTCGGGGTTACTCCCATAGGGAGCACTGGTCGCGCACCCTACGATTTTCTTTTTATGCAGGAATATGGACATTTAAAGAAAACCCAACCACTCGAATCTACGATTTGACTATGGATCATGGGTTACTCCCATAGGGAGCACCGGAAATAAATTCGACTGAAACAAGCAAACAAAAGACGACATCAGTCGCAAAAGTTTTTTGGTCCCTCCCTGAGTCTTCGACTCAACCAGGCACTCGGGGGCTACTCCCATAGGGAGCACTAGTCGCGCACCCTATGATTATTTGTACATCGTACTATGTGTTGATAACATCCACACTCGAAGTCTATGGTGACACCACCTCATATTTTTCCTACAAAGAGACTGCGTCTCCTGGGTCACCCGAATCATCTCCGTGATGACAAAAATTCGGATGCCGCGCTTACAGCGTGAAGATAAAACCTGAATAAGGCCTGGCAACGCATTTGCTACGCACTACCAGAAACATATCCATGCCTACAGGTATGATGAACATGCCTTGACGGACGTGTCGAGTGCTCACACCCTTATACTGGAATTCGACTCCTGTAAGATCTCCGCAGCTTGAGTCGAGTTACACCAACACTTTTTCGAATTCGAGTCAGGGGACTCAAGTTCGAGTAGATTGTGTTGTTTCGCTCTAAGGCAGTTAACTGATACCGATGCATCGGGTAAATCAGGCACGCATATCAACAATACCTCCGCGGATTGTGTTGATTTTGATATAAACAGAACACTCGAAAAAATACTCATTCATGCACTCGAAAGGCTTCATAAAGTCCCTAGTTGAATCTACGATTCCACTGGACACTCGGGGGCTACTGACATGGGTATACCCTGCAGGTACTCAAGTTTGGTATACACGGCCCAGATACGGTGGAAGCCCACGGCGTTGCCACGGCCCAATGAAGACTTCGAGTGGCCTACGGACTCTCGATGACTTGCAAGACAAGAAGAAGTTTAAAGATAGAAAGTTTAAAGGGAAAACCCTAATCTGTAACTGACTTGACCTGCTACCCGAGACCTGGCATATCTATATAAAGGCTAGGAGGTGGCGGCGAGGAGGACACATGCAACCCTAGTTTCCACAACTCTTGCCAGATTGCATCTGCGCGCCCCTGTAATCTTCGATTCCTTCGTTAAATCCAAGAGCAGACAATAAGTAGTAGGGACCTCAACGAGGCCTGAACCTGGGTAAACCTTGCATCCATGTGTGCTTGTTTGCTAGCTGATTGATGCTTCCAGCGCTCCCTCCTTCTCCAAAACTCAAGTCCATAACAATGGGCATCGATGAGTTAAACACTCGTTAGTATCCGTCCAAGTAACAAAAATGAGTATGGTCTGCTAACCTTTCTAAAGTTTGATCTATGAATGGTAAAGGATAGTGATCTTTCCTAGTTTCTTTATTTAATTTTTTGATGTCTATGCACATCCTTTGCCCAACAATAGTTCTAGTAGGTATCAATTCATTGTTTTCATTAGGAACAACAGTAAAACCGCCCTTCTTAGGGACACAATGAACATGACTTACCCATTCACTTTCTTTAACATGATAGATTCTACCTGCGTCCAGTAGGCGTACAATTTCTTTTCTTACCACTTATTTCATTCCAGGCTTCAATCTTCTATTAAATTCTGCAACTGGTTTAGCACCTACTTCCATAAATATTCGATGGACAGTTATCATGGGACTAATGCCCGTCAAATCATCCATTGAGTACCCAAAGGCCTTGCGATGCTCCTTAAGTATCTTCATGAGAACTTCCTATCCTGAAAGTTTAGCACTAATAATAACAGGAAATTTATTTGTATCATCTAAAAACATGTATTTAAGATTATCTGGTAGAGTCTTCAACTCTAGGGGTGGTAGTTTCTTGTCCCCTCTCTTTTCTGGCTCCTCAAAAGCCTCATCAGTTGGAGGTCCCATAGTAGGAAGTGAATCGAATTCATCTTATAGGTCTCCCAGGGACTTCTCCTCCATAACTATTTATTCATAATTTGGATCTTCATTTATTTTTTCTTCTTGATTAATAAAGAAAAGAGCCGCCATTTCCTCAATGGTTCTCTCTTCCTCTTCTTCTTGTATTTGTGGAGGCCTTGCTTTAAATTTGGAAAAGTGGAATTCATTTTCCGCTCCCCCAAGCTTAAGAGACACAATCTCCTTCTTGAAATTAACATAGGCACCTATATCACCCAAAAAGTTCCTTTCAAATATAACTGGGCAGAGAGTGTCAGCTGGCATATCAACAACTACAAAATCGATAGGAAAGTCTTTGTTGCCAATTTTGATAGTTGCATCTTCAACTACTCCCATTGGAATTCTAAGATTTTTATTGGCTAACATAATCGTCATATCAATATTTTCAATTGTAGCCGGTTTTATTTCTTATTTTATTTCTAAGTAGAAATCATAAGATATAACATTAACTTCAGTGCCAAGATCGCATAAACCATAATGCGAGGTTTCTTTAAATATGCAGGGAAGAATAGGCTTACCCACATCTTTTACCTTTGTTTTACCTTCAACCAATACGGAAGTCTCCTCATCAAGTTCAACTATGTTACAATGTGCATACATAGCCATAATCGCTTCCTTGGTTACCTCTTCATCTTTGGTTTCTTCCAGATGTTCCGCGACTTCTGGCATACTTTCCTTTTCCATCTTTTCCGATACTACTTTGACCTGTTCATATTCAAGAATATGCTTTTGTGTAGTGTTAGGGAAAGGCATCTCATGTATTGGTTCTAGGGAGGCCAGTTTTGCTTTATCTTCTCTTTTCTTCTCAGGTTCGGGTGGTGGATCATACTTGACCGGACCCTCTTTTGGAGTTATTATATGTTTTGTAAAAGCTTTAACAACTTGCAACACAAGATCTGAATCCAAATAAATTTATTTAGATAATTCTTTAACCTGGCCTTTTTTTATTATAGTCATGCATACAATCATGTTCTATTTCTACGCCTCCCTCTCTTCCTAGACCAAAATTCCATGAAACTCTATGATCACGAATTCTATTAAGTAAATCCCAAGATTTAGGTATAGGAAGATTCATAAAAGCTCCTTCCACGAAAGAGTCTAGTTCAATTTTATTAGGTTCAATTAAACCGCCATAAAAGATATGCAACAAATACCATTCAGGCAAATCATGATGAGGACATAGCCATAGTAAATCTTTAAATCTGATATAAGATCTTACTAGTCCTTCATTAGAGCGATTCCTCCAAGTCATTATAAGACGCCTGATTCCAAAAGATTTTGATAATGGATAATATTTTGCTAGAAATTCATAGGCTAGATTATCTCAAGTAGTAGTAGCTTCAGGGGTAGAGATCTATACCATGAGAGAGTTGTACTAGTCAAAGTCTGACTAAAAAGTTCAACCCTTACTTCATCAGCGGTATATACCGTTAATTGAAAAGTGTCACATATATCTTTGAAACATGCAATATGCTCATATGGATCAGGATCTTCTTCATCTCCAGTAAATTGCTTCTTGTGGAAAATACCAAGTAGTAGAGGATTTATTTCAAACCCCCTTGTCTTCTCATTGGAGTTGTCTCTTTTATAAATATCATAGGGCTTCCCAAAGTAGTTGAGTGGGCTAGCACTAGTCATATGCTCAAACCCCATCATGTTGGTGGAAACCTGTAACTCAAAACAAAACTTAGCAACACAAAAATAAATAAGTAAAAACTAAAAGACCTACATCGCTTAGCTCCCTGGCAACGGCGCCAAAAAATAGCTTGATGACTGCAAGTGCACATATCATTTGTCGCTAGTTTCAAAATAAAGATATCGATCCCATAGGGAGCAGGAGTCTAAAGTCTAATAATTCTTGAAATAAATATTACGATAGAAATGCTGAATAAAATTCTAAATAACAAGTAAAATGCGAGTATTGTGTAAAAGGGTGTTTTGGGGTTTTAGGTATAGGAGCAACAATAAAGTAAAGTAAAACAACTGAATACAGAAAGTAAGTACGCGTATGTAAGAGAGATTGAAACTGTAATAGTGAAAAAGCATACTCTGGGAGTAGCGGATACATCACTAGCATTATAAGAAGCTAAGATAAAGATTATTATCATGAACATTCTCAACTATGTATGTGTGGGAGAAACTCCGTATTTGGACAAATAGGCAGCAACCGCTGCTCACATCATCCTCATAACCACAGCAGTCAGCAATCGACATCAGTTGAATTATTCCGCTATTAAGAGACGTAATCCCGTAGGATGTATCCCATGGCATGGATAGTGTTCCATGAGTTTCCTCGGTTTCCCAAGTTGATACGTAAGGAGTGCCAACAGCTTTATAGTCACTGTAAGTGCTAGTCAACCTCCGTCTACCAACAAGTAGTTCCCTCCGTCAAGTCCCCATGAGAGGCAAATATTGAGAGGTCGACTTCTCTCAACATCAAGATGTAGAAAATCTAACACATGGTCACAACGATAAATATCATAATAGACTTTATCTTATTTCAATCTCATACTAGGGTTTATCCATCTCCCCAAGAACTAATGATCTACTCAGACATGGAGGCAATCAACATCATGGCTATATCAACGGAATCTATCATAGATGAATAGTACTTATATAAATCCACAACGAGTACGGAAATTACAACAAGATCTACACAAGATGTATATGGGATGGATGGAGATGGTGGTGATGCAGTGGTGGATGATGAAGATCGATACCTTAGCCTCCCGGATTTGCGCAGGGTGAAGATGGATCCCCGATGGATGAGTCCCCCCTCCAGATGCCTTCCGGAGGTGAGGTTTCGGTGATTTCTGTGTGTTCTTTATGTCATCTCTCTGATCTAGTTGCACAGGGTGAAACTATTTCAGGAGGCGGAGGCGGCGCCAACTATACGGCCAGAAAATTTATTCCGGTCGTATAGTTAGTCGTTGAACCCTCTGTCTCCTTTATTCGCTTCTAGTTTTCTTCTGGTATTATTAATATTTCCCAAATAAGCGATTTACGTTGTTTTTGACTCATTTTCTTCACAGTACAACTGCTCCAAGAATTATATCCATTGAATCCATCATCTATCCTGATCCTGGTGAAAACAAACATAAAATATGCACGCGGGGCGCAGTAAAATACCATGATCCTACATCTACAATGCAAAATAATAGTGTAAAACATGATGCAAATATGCACTCATCAGGTGCTTCTCCCTCGCCGCCAGAGATCAATGGCCAGCCGCCGCCGCTGCCATGGATCTTGGGTCGCTACCGCCGGGATGGACGTGAGGACGACATAGGGGATTTGCCCAGCGACGGAGCCGGCAGCGGTGGAGGGAGGTGCGCATGAGGGAGGACAGGGTGGAGCGCGGTGGTCTGCCCGATGCGGCATGTCAGCGCTGCATGGGGTCGGGAGGGAGCGTTACATTGATTTCCTATGGCTTTTGTTAGCTAATAGTCCCTATCTCTTTGCTAGTTCATAGGACGTGGAGATCAACAATAGATCAATGGTTTCATAGACGGTGGTGACGCGTAAACGGAAAAAGCGTCCTACATTCTATGTGGGTGCGGTTGTGCGTCTTCGTCGCTCGAGTCATCGGCACCTAGATAGGACATTTTCATTGTGACATCGTATTTCTCTTTGAGACTCATTTTGTTTGCGTCGTGTAGGTTTCCGCCTCGGAGAGTTGCATCGGTGGCAACCGTATGCGTCCCTTCGTCGTTGGCTACTGCTATGCCCACCACATTGATGCAGCGATGTCAAAGGCGAAGATGCAGGTACACGAGCGTGTTTTTTTTTCCGGGTAACCTATATATGATTAATAGCTGACTATGTTTTTCTCTTTCTGTGCCGACCAACGATGGGTTCGAGGCCACTAGGAGAAGTTGGAGCAGCTGAAGCGGCATTAAGAGAATATGGAACAACCGAACTACCATTGAGAGAAGCTAGAGTAGCAGAAGCAAGGACATGTTCCTTCCAAGACGAGACATCCAATTGTAGCAACGAAGCCGAAGCAAACTCGATAACGATACGGACTGTATTAACGCCGACACGAATAGGGAAACAAACATGTACAAAGTTTTAGTTAGATTAGATTACCAAAGTTTTGTCATTTATCTTTTGCGTGTCTTGAACTAATTGTCTGTAACAGCTAGAAGTATATGAGTAAGAAGCATTCTCATGGATGGACGTTGTATATGTTCTTCTACGAGAACATCTTAGTCTGTGTGTAATCCTCAAACTTGCCTTTTAATCAGACAGATGTGAATGTTTTATGTTCTCTATTTTTCGAACCGTCAAATGTGAACGTTTTGTGTACTCGCAGCTTTTTCGTTGAACTGTGTGCTTTTGGTGTGGCATTTTTTCTTACATACTCGACCATGTGGTTCGGTAAACAAAGTCTTTAGACATTAACACGTAGTAAGCGGGCAGACACGCTAAGGTCAAACGCCTTAACGAGTTTGACTTGAGATCAATTCATGTCATTCGTGTTTCTATGCAATACCTGAGACTCGCTTAGCCATGTTATGTATTCGCAGGCAGTGTGGACGGTAGAAGCGACTATTCAGTGGAACATTTAGTCCATCTCACCTATTTATATTTTTGTATGTGGAAAAGAATATATATTAATATCAGGAGCTACCAATTACATCCAGCCTCTGCAACAACGCATGCTCTAGTGGCCTTACGGATACACACAACCCAAAAAGAATTACAAAAAGAAAACCCCGCTACAGAGAATGATTCCTCGATGCAATGACACTAACACCACCAAACCAATACCAGTAGTCCAACCACTCCAATAGAGAAACCTTCAAGAAGGAAACAGTGCACACGCGCCGTCGTCGCCCGATCAAAGATCATAGGTTTTCACCCTGGAGAAAGTCCTCACTCACAAAACAATGCCTTCAAAAAGGTCATTGTCAGGCGCAACCAATGAATGTCAGGCCTTGGATTTTCATCCTACAAGGTAAGACTGAGAACTCCTCATGTGTTGTCGCCCCCACAAATAGTCGCTGCTGCCATTCACATATCACGCAACCAGTTCCTCGTCACCACAAAGACTTAAATCACCATCGCTTCCCTGATGTTCCAGCTTTCCTGACATTATCCGCATCTGACTTCACCATGGATGTCAAAGACATGACACATGATGGTAACAGATATCAGAACTTCGCAATGCTCCCACCGAAACCAAATGGCCAGACAAAAACATGGGTACGCCCGACCGAATTCAATCCGATCTAGAAATCTCCAGGCATATTCGCCCATGGGAGTTCGTCGGCGGAGCCTGACGGAACTTGACAGTCTGGCCAGATCAAAGATGGCAGACATCAAGCAGATCTTCATCCTAGCATGGGAGGTACTCTAGGACCACTGCCATTATTCGCGAGACTCGTAGGCCCCCACGTTGCCAGCCTCCTCCAGCACGAAGACATCGGGCAAGGAAGCAGCAGAAGGCTGAGACGTCGAAGGGATCGAGGATCCCCGCAACCGCAGCCCAACCCGAGCTCCTCCATCCCCGATCAAGGGCTAAAATGCCCAAATCGCGGTCGAGAGGCCTAGATCTCACACATCGGTGATCAACGCCATCATCGACAGCCACACCGGCGGCCGTCGCTGCCTCCACGTCGCCGCCCCACCGCTGGAGGCCTCATACCTCGGCCCCGCCTAGGCCGCACCACCCCGCTCCCTCAATCCACGCCACGCCGCCTCCCGTGCGAGGCGATCGAGTGCCCAAATCCGCCCACCATCGTTCCGACCGGATGGGCGCCGCCACCAGCGTCGCTGCAGGCGGCAACAGTGGCTGCGTCTTCTAGATTGGCTAGGCCTAGAGGATGGCGGTGGAGGCGCCTCCGGAGCTACCTGGGATGGAGGAGACCTGGGAGGGTTAGGGTTTTCTTTCTCGACAATGCCCATGGGTTACCTAGTGAATTGGGAAAAGGACATTCTTTTCGGAGAACTGCCTCGCATGTTCAAAGGAACGGTGCTTCTTCCGATTTGTGTAGCATCGACATGTAATGAGGTCGTTACGTGTCTGACACATCAGACGTGGACCTTTAAGTACGTGAACGGTCGCTTGACAGTGTGAGAGCATGTTTTGCAGGCGTTTGGGGACGACGACCCGAGCGGTACATCCTTCTCCGTGTATGACCAAGACTTAATAGAACATTCAACTTTAACGAATTATACCGTCAAACCATTCAATGTTATAGAAATCATGAACGCTATGCTCGGAGCCCAAATTCTTAAGAGAGAAGTTCATGTTACGACAACCGACATGTTTATATTGCAGATATGCTCACGATTATACGTTCGGATCCTTATTGTCCATAGACGATATCCATAACTCATACAATAGCCATCACTATGTTTGACAACTGCGTCTCGGGGACGCAAAGAGAAGTCTAGTTTTCATAATGTTTATACTCTCTCCTACCCAAATTAATTGACTTGGATTTATCTAGATACAAATGCATCTAGATAAGTTTTAGTGCTACATACTTAGCTGGACAAATTGAAGCTTGTGGTTTTTGATACTCCTATCCAAGAATAACTGACTTTTGTTTGTCTAGATTCGAATATATCTATACACTAAAACACGTCTAGATACATGCGGATCTAGACAAATGCAAGTCACTTATTTCTGGACGGGAACGTATTTTTTATATATTTGGTTAAACTTAGAAATATCCGAATTTTTTTTTCTGAATTTATGCATCATCTATTTGGTGACGGATGCAGTATACTACACCAGCATGCACAAATGCTTTTCCTGGGTATGGGTGAAATACGAGCTAATATTGTTGATTCAATATTACTCCCTTCGACCCATATTAGTTGACTTAAATTTATCAAATACGAATGTATCTAGCATTAAAACTTAAATAGATATATTCATATAAGATAAATGTAAGTCAACTAATATGGGTTGGAGGAAGTACTACAAATTATGCCATTTTTGTTTAGGTCGAAGCAGAACAATGGTCATTCCAGATACAAATACATGGTGAACGGTATCGGCTAGCAGCGAAACAAGATATGGACATCCTTGATCATATTTAGCCCAATATTAAATGAATGCAAAATTCATCCCTCCGTCCAGGTTTAAAGGACATATAATAAAAATCATGCAATCCCAAAATATCTTCACCTCCAGGTACATACGTATTTAATTTTAAAGAAAGAGTTAATCAGAGAATTAGTACTAAGTGCTAAATTAGCAGAGTATGCCTAGGGTCTATAGTACTGATCATCAATACAAGGCTTCAAAGATGCAAAAACAAATGTTTCACTACGCACATACTCGCCCCGTCGTGCATGTCGTGCCCTCGTTTTCCGCGTTTTAACTTTTACCGATTGCACATATGTCAATTACTATAAGAATCATGTAATTGGGAATTTAGTTTTGAAAAGTTAAATATTATAACTTTCTTGACATACTCCCAGTGATATGATTCTTATAATTCAAGTCTCGTTGTTTAAACTAACCGTCCAACTTAGATATCGAAAATCATGTGTCCCACTTAAATAAGAACATAGTGAGTGTAACCCAGAGGTATATGAATTCCACATGATCGGCCACGGATCTAAAAAAAATACGCAAAGACAGAACAAACAGTGTATTTCAAGCCTAGTAAAAATACATTTTTATCAAATTGTGATCTTAGACCCGTCGGCCGATCGGAAGTTTGGACATAACTTTGGGATGGTTGGATAAGCCTATGCACATGATACATACGTATTCAATGAAGAGCATTACTACCATGCGCAAACATACTTGGCTAGAGGGTATTGTACCCCAAGTCTATCAGAGTTTAAACCCTAGGTTTGGCACTGTGTTACATAAAAGAGGGAATATTTTTTCAGTGTGAGATGACGTTCCCGTCGACAGCGAGGCGCTCGAGGTGATTTCGTCAATATCAAAACCTGATCCGCTGGTCAGTCTCTCGGAGATTCTTATAGGATAAGATGTGCGTGTGTGTTCATAGAGAGGGGTGCATGTACGTGTTGTCAGCGTCTATGATTGTACTGTATTTCTCAAAAAAAAAATACTATAAGTACCAGCTACATACTTAGAGACCGGGCATCTTTGGATTGTGAGCAACACGTGAATAAGAAAAACACAAGAATCTGAACATATGTGGATTCTCGTTGCTAATTACATACATCGCCACTTGTTAACCTTAAATTTATCTTTCAAAAAGAAGACTTAGCTTTGCTAGGGCCAGGCATAGAAAAATGTGATTTTCGACAATGAATTTTGTTAAGATATTAAAACGACTTCGTGTAGTCACTGTAGTCAAATACTACCTCCGTTTCTATGAATAAGGTGCACACCCATTCTAAGACAAAATTTGATGGAAGAAATTAATAAACAATATCTTAATTATATTGTTCATAATTACTAGTGTTGCTAGATTTATATTGAAAAACACATTTTTATTATGCTAATTTTATACCAAGAATCTATATATTTTTACAGTAATTTTTGTTAAACACGTAAAACGAGGATGCCTCGTTTTATCGTATTGTCAACACACGTTAAATCTTGTTATCTTGTGCATAAGGTTGGTCAAAGTGGGGAGTATCATACGGGAGTATCGTGCATATCTATAATACCTAAATAGTCGTCCCCACTAAGTTACTTGCAGCCATCTACCTCAACCAGCATCTTTGAGCAATCATGGCATGCCCGTTGGCGTTCCTGCCACGTCAGCCAGCCTAATAAAAAACTAGAGACCACTATTTTGTTCAGCGCGTCCAATTCTCTTGCATTAAAAAATAATCCCTTCCGTTCAGCTTCCATGCAAATCTGCTTTTGTTTCTGCAATGCCATGTTTAATTTCCTCCTGCCTGCACGGCACCATCCCATTGACACCATCGATCAGCCTCTTGCATTCCGAGCATGTATTAATTTATGAAGAATTGTTTTTTTAATCTTCCCTCCCTTCCAGCCCTGACTCCATGTCTCCTCACCATTGATATCCTCCCAGTTCTCTGTCTCAATGGTCTCACCCTTTGCCTGGGTCACCACAACAGAACCTTCCTATCTCTTCCAATGGTCGTCATCGCTGTTTATCATAATAGATGGCGCACATTTACAGCCAGCGGTACAGCAGCTTGCAGAAACATTGGCTATCTCCGATTCTGATCACACCTCAGAAGCCAATCTTCCTCTCCCTCGTGTCCAGATGATATTGAATATTGATGGATTTCATTTGCTCTAATTGATTACATTACGGAAGCTATCCTATTATCAGTCGCACTGTGGCAGGTAATTCAGGCTACTTCCTTTTTTTTTAATCGATTGCACTTTTTTTGCATGGATAATTTTTGGTATCCTATCTTCGTAGAAATTACCATGCAAATCCGAGAAAAAAAATCCTTTGACTGTAATATTGCAACCAATCCTCTCCTACAGCTGGCAATGCTGTGGAAATTGTTTATATTTTTGCAGATAGGGTATTCATTCCTACTTTCTAATGACAGGTATCTTCCAACTATTAACGCATCATTAGGAAGACATCCATGTTCCATGAAATTGCAAAGAAACTGAAGACTACCTTGGTTATTATTTGAAAGCTAACAATTCTGATGTGGTAGTGTGTTGTTTCCTAGCTACATGGTTACCATGATGTTTTGTGAAATTGTGCTTGGCACGATCACACTTTATGAAGAATAGTTTGAGGTATCTATTCAATTCTTAAATTGAAACGCTATACGATCACTACAGTTTTTACATTTCTTTGTGCAAGATCGTGCTTGATCGTATTCTACTACTCGATCAAGGGCTATTTCCTTTCATATATCTGTAAGTTAGATCTCGCCCTTCTCAACCAGTGTGAAAATAAAAAAATGAGTTGCAACTATCTCCTTTTACTATACTCTGTTTTTATTCTATGAGATACTACTCCCTTCAACAATGTAAGATTCTTATCTTCATAAATCAGTGTGACTGACAACTTAATTTGGAGTTCTCTTCCTGTACAGAAACATGTTTTCTTCAAAGAATGTTGGCTTCTTTTGTGCATAGCTCGCGCATTGAGAAAATCAGATGAAATATGAGGGTAAATAAATCTTCCTTCACAGTCGCAATATATCTCGGCCATTAAGAAATATTTAAATCACAAATAGTAATTTTGTTAACATCAGAATTTATGGATTTCTATTTTCTCAAATATCAAGCAATCAAAAAAATCTTTTCAAAATGAGGAAAAAATTTGCTATACATATTTATGTACGCAGTGTTAACATAGTTCTGGCCAAAAGAAGAGCGATTGGATCGCATGGCCAGAGCGAAGTAATTACTTCCATGAGATGTTCCACTTCATTAGCACCCACATTTTCCATTTGTCCTTGATCTTTAGGAATAATGTCATGGGCAAGGTTGGATTGTTGCTAAAATCCTTTGCATTCCTATCCTAAATTTTTTATGCAATCACTCTTACTGTGGATCTCGAACATGTTCGAGTGAGTTATTTTGTTGCAGTATTGGAAACCATTTGGGAGTCCTAAGAAGTCTAAATCAAAGAGCAAATGTTTGGCAATTTCTGAAGTGTTACCGGAGATACAATAGATCATGTAAGGGCAATGCCAATAATGTATTATTCAATTTAGTGTAATTCCAATTCTCTAGAACTTAGTTAGCTCACTAATTATTTTTAGCATGTCATCCATATAGTTTTTCCACATTTATTTGTTTTGTACTCACCTGTGACCACTCATCATGTCATCCATGCAGTGTTTCCACGTTTATTTATTTTGTACTCACATGTTACCACTCATCATAGGATAGTCAATAGTATGAAAAGT
The DNA here is from genome assembly GCA_910589775.1 of Avena eriantha. NCBI lineage: Eukaryota > Viridiplantae > Streptophyta > Magnoliopsida > Poales > Poaceae > Avena > Avena eriantha. Next base: position 243,859,373 of record OU342745.1, read on the forward strand.
AAAACTACAGTTTATAACAATACTTGCCGCAGCAAGGCGTGGGGTATCGTCTAGTGATACTAGTGTGCGATACCACCTCTCTAGGGCATAGTCATCTAATAGTATCATAGTTGGCGGAAACTGCTTTCTAGACCGGGTGCAATATGCACCCGGTATGAAAACAACATTTTTTAAAAAGTTGAAAATTTTGAAAGAAATATGATCATATGTAGCTTCATGTTTGAGGTGCACACGAAGTCATTCCACCAGAAATCGATATGTTTTGTGTGCTGTGTAAAAACAAATTATGTCGTGGAGCACGTTAATTTAGCACCAACATTTGGCTTTTTTGCAGAAGCCACCCAAAATGTTTTATTTGTGAAACGACTTTGCGCGCACCTAAAACTTGAAGTTCTACGTGCACATTTTTTTAGTGCTTCTGGCATTTCAAACTTTGACAAAAATCAAATTAAAATAAAAGATGCATATGCACCCAGGAGCAAAAAAAAGGTCACGTCCCATAGTTGGCTTATATTTAATTATTTCTAGAATCTCAATGCAAACTAGTAGTATTAGTGTACAAGATCCATTTATCATTAAATATTTTAATTTTACGTGTTATGATACCACAATCCCTTCTCTCTTTATCGCGTCAGTTCTTGCCAACTTAGCATGCATGATACTGATGATACTGGTTATGATACTATCACTATGAGCAGCCTGGGACAGAAAACAATCTACTAGGTCCAACTGTTCCTCTTCTCTCACGCCCTTGCCTAGGCGCTTAGGACTGACTGCCTCCCGTTGCGGCGCCTCCAATCCTCCTCACTTCGATGGCCTTCAGGCCATGGAGGCGGGGTGAATCTAGACCCCGTCGGCAGGAGGGCTCCCGTTCCTTTTTTAGCGTTCAAGTTTGGTGGGACGGGGCAGAGGTGGCGGTAGCGACGTCTCTTCCAAGAAGGTTCCCTTGGCTTTAATCCCATCTCGATGGCGATGGCGAGAAGCTTCTGGGAGTGGTGTGGTTTTCGAGGACTTCGTCTGGCTATAGGGATGTTTGGATCATCAAGGAATTTCATCGACAGTTCATGCTTCTTCTTGTCTTCGGGACGGATATAGTCTTCTCGACCAGTTCGCGACTTCCCGTCTGCAACCAACAACGTCAGGCCGCACAGGAAGGTGCGGCAGCGGTGATGCACCGTCAACACAGTCTGAAGGTTGAAGATGAAGGGCTTCTCAATGATCTCGTGTATTTCTATTTTTTGTACGGTGCTTCGTACTGTTCGATATTTCTTTTAATACCAAGCATAGTTTTAAAAACCAGACCAGTTCGGTGGTCCAACCAGAAAACCTCTGAATCGATGGCTTCACTGGTTTTTTAAGAGGCACCGGTCCAAACAACAAAAAAAGTTGAAAAAATATGTTACAACAAGAATTGAACCAACAATCTTCTCCTGTGTAGAAATAGCAATATATCAGTCGCAATAGCAATTGGGATCACCATATTTTGTGAATATATATTGAAATATATCCTACATATACATGTTATGGTCCTTTTGTTCCTAAATTTGATTAAATTTTAATTAATAATAGCGGTTTTTTGTCGCCATTGAACCAGATGAACCAGTGGTCTGACTAGTAAAGCGGTGAACTAGCTGCTTCACTAGTTTGCTCACCGGTCCGATTTTTAAAACTATGATACCAGGTTCCTTTTCGGAAAAAAAATTGTTGCCCGAAATTAACGCCCTGTGCATCTTCTCAACGACAACAAAGAAACCACTTTGCGTTTCCTTGGTGCACACTAATAAGAGGAGTTGATGACATCTACTCCCTCCGTTTCAAAATATAAGATGTTTTAGTTTTATAAAAGAATGTATGTAGACTATTTTTAGTGTGTATGTTCACTCCGAACCTAAATGAATATATACACTAAAAGGTGTTTACATATATTACCTTTACAAACCTAAAACATCTTATATTTTGAAACAGAGGGAGTAGTTGACTTTGTGCCTCACCCATGTTTCAAAGAGAAAAAAGAAATGACGATACATATTGAAATGGTGGTGAACTAAGATGTCGCAAGGTCTCTTATAATAGCCAGTCGGATGGTCTAGTAGTACATACACACAGATTAAGCTATTAAAAATCATCTATATTAATATTTTTAGATTTATCTAAAGTCTAATGTATCTAGTCATATTTTAGTGTTAGACACATTTAAATTGATTGAAGAAAAAGAACGTCAAAAATATACATCCAAATCTTGATAAATCTGAAAATATTACTTTGGATCGAAGCGATTATGTTTTATCTTTTGTCAAATAAATGCATCTAGATGCATTTAAGCATTAGTGGAAAAAGGGCCTCTAGTCCCGGTTCATAAGGGCCATTGGTCCCGGTTTTTGAACCGGGACCAATCACTCGGCAATAATGCTAGTCCCGGTCCGCGCACGAACCGGGACCAATGGGTCTCCACGTGGGCGGGCGAGCGACGAGGGGGTGGATCATTGGTCTCGATTTTTCCTGGTTCGTGGAAAAAACCGAGACCAATGGGTCCCCATGTGGCAGCGCCAGAGACGGGCGGGGTGGATCATTGGTCCCGGTTCTTGGCACGAACCGAGATCGTTGGTCTCTATGCCGTGGCAGGGTTTTGTGCCGCGGCAGGATTTTCGAGATATTTTTATGCCGCGGCAGGGTTTTGTGCCGCGGCAGGATTTTCGGGCTATTTTTCTGCCGTAGCAGGATTTTTTTATCAATTTAATGGTACTACATATATACAGCAATAATGAAACCACGATATATATATTACACATCATGCATGATCACAAATATATACACTGTCTCATCCTTCTTCTTGGTCGAAACATATTATAATTACAAACGATACTCTCACAAGAATTTGATCTAATTTACATCTTCTTTTATACACTTCACCCTTCCAAATGAAGTGGGTAATAGTATTCTCCTTTCGGATCTATGACTTGTTCTAACAAGAATCCGGCAATTTCCTCTTGAATTGGTTGCACGCGTTCTTGTGATAGAAGACCGTCCCGCATCCGTTCGATCTAATATAAAGAAGGGGATCAATATATATGAATGAAACGCAGGGACAAGGCAGAGTGCTCCGCCACGTTTCGACAGTCGATGCAGGGACAAGGCATAAAATTATCCACTTTGTTTGCCTTAGCCAAATCGATAAATTTATGGAGGCCTGCAATAAAATCGTAATGGCGTCGGTTGCCATACATCCATCGCATCCGTATATCGATCTGCGTCATAATAATTAACCATTACAATAACATCGTGAATAGTAAAATGACCACCCTACATGGACAGATGCAATATTTTGTATCAGTTATAGATAAAGAAGATAAGGTTGCTAACCGCAGCCGAGGATACCGTGTTGTGCGAACTAAAGTGTGGCTCGGACATTTCGTCGAACACCTTGTGTGCAATCAAAAAAAAAGCTAGCACCCACACCTCACACACAATTCAGCAAAATTTGGTGGGCAAAGGGCTGGGCTTATATATAGCCAGGGGAGGGTTTTTGGTCCCAGTTATTGCCACTCCCGCGCGACATGTTGCTGCTCAGCAGCTCGCACCCCACCCAGGTTAATGGTCCCGGTTAATGGCAGGACCCGGGACCAATGACCTGGGTGGGGGGCACGCTGCTAGGCCGCCACGTGTCACTCGGGAGGGGCTTTGGTCCCGGTTCGTGGCAACAACCGGGACCAATGCACATCGTCACTTCGTCGTCCCCGTGTATAAATATGAGGCCACAGCGCTCGCTTTTGCCATCTCCTCTGCCTCTCTGCAGTCCCTCTCCACCCTACCCCTTTAGCCATCGCCTCTCTACCGCGCCGTCGTCTCGCCTCCCCTTCCTCTCCAATCTCCACCGCGCGTCATGGAGGTGCCCACGCTCAACCACTACGAGGCAGCGATGTTTGCGATCTACGGCATCCTCGCGCCGCCGCGCGCGACCGTGCCCGCCGGATTTCGCATCAGCGAGGCGGGTGTGCCGGTGGCTCCGCTCCTCAACCCCCGCGGTTACGAGATGGAGTACGTCATCGCGGAGCGTCGCCGCCAACTGCCCGTGTGCATGAGGGCGTTGCCCCGGTACACGACGACCAACGAGTACTGGCCCCGGATGTTCAAGAAGGAGCGTAAGGCCAAGCTTGGCAACCGCTTCGTGGACGGGCGCCTGGTGCACCTGGATCGCCTCAACCAAGAAGGGTGGGAGATGTTCTTGTCCATCTCTGGACAGACCATCTACACCGCCATCGACGCCGCTAGGCGCGCAGAGGAGCTCCGTCTCCCGAACAACGCCGAAATCGTGGAGATTTCGTCCGACGACGACGAGGAAGCCGGCGGCTCGGAGGACAGCGGCTCGGAGGACAGCGGCAGCGAAATTGTTGTCGACTAGGAATTTGTAAAGTCTCATCTTTGTATGGAAAAATTTGTGGTCGAATAATAAAATATCTTAATTTAGACCTTTGTCTCGATTGATTCATGAAAGATTTTTTCAAAAATAGTGATCAATTCAATTTCTACCTCGAATTTAATTTCTACCACGAATTAATTTCTGCCCCAAATTAATTTTACATTAATTGTCCTAGACTGATGACCGTCACGGGGTTTTGGTCCCGGTTCGTGGCATGAACCGGGACCAATGCCCCGCAGAGCGCCACGTGTGCGTCGCGGGGGCATTCGTCCCGGTTCGTGCCAACAACCGGGACCAATGCTTACAGATGAATCGGGACCAATGCCCAGGCGGCATGAACCGGGACCGGTGCCTGGCATTGGTCCCGATTATGGAAACAAACCGGGACCAATGGAATTTGGACGCTAGACCAAAGGTCCTCTTTCTACCAGTGAAGTATACAGGTTCAGAGTGAACCTACACACTAAAATACATCCAAATACATCTGTTTCACAAAAGCTAAAACATCTTATATTTTAAAATGAGGAAGTGCGAAACCACCGATCCAACGAGCCTAGGTCGACAAGAGGACAAGACAGTAAGTTAGAAAAAATAAGATATCATCAATTGAACACACACGCTGTGCAGGCTAACAAGGCAAAGAAAGGTCCTTCGATAACCTAAAAATTGCCGCGCGCCGAAATTAACATTTAGCATAACCTCTTACCCATACTGTGAACTTAACTCACACTACCACACTTGAAATAGTTATATCTACAGGTCTCGCAACGGAAAACTTATGACATGAGGTTTGTAGAAAAAACTATTGGAATTTGATTAGTTTTGGGTTATTGGCCAATTAGACAAATTCTAAAATTCTCTTTGTCCCATTTGTGCATGGCAGCTTATGGATGTGTTAGTGGTGTCAATGTTTAATCCTACATTGCTAGTTGAGTGCGGGTAACACTCCTTATATACTAGGCTGTTCCACCACTCACTAAGGTGTGAGAACAAGAGCAGCTCTCGCGCACTCCTCCTCCGACGCCGCCCGCCTCGTCTCGCCACGCCACGCCACGCCACGCCTCGTCACGACGCGCGCGCGCCGCGGATTGCGGGTTGCGGGAATCTCGCCGAGCCGAGCTTTATTTTTCTAGTCGGTAAAATTAATCGTGGATTAATTACAAGTCATTAATGGACGCGTTAATTAGTCAAGTGTTTCTACCGACTGAGTCCCACGATCTTCCTGATGTACGCTATATAAGCGTCCGTGCTAAACCTAATCGGCATCGCTTACCACATGCGTCTCCTTCCAGTCTATTGCGCCGCCGCCTTTGTCTTCCCCATCTCGGCTTGCGGCGTGCACCTTAGATTGGGACAGTAGACCTTCGGAACCCCGTCTTCTTGTGAACCTGTACGGGTGAGGGGCGATCAGGTTTTTGGGGAGCACTTCCGTGCGACTACTGACGCCCTCACGGACGACTCCTTTCCCGACGAGGACTTCTTCCCGGACATCAGTAGCCTCTACATCGACGACATGACCGACGACGCTGCTGCCACCACGGTTGCTGCTGCCGCCAATTTACCGTATGTGATCTTGAACTTTCTCTTTCAGATTATGCTACAGTTCTTTATTCTAGCGATTGGTGTAGATGTGATAGGTTTATCTTATTTAGACGTAATCTATTCATCTACTTTTTAATCTGCATGATTAGTTTCGGTGATGTGTGTATGATCATGCTTTGTCACTTATTTCAGCCGTTTCTACCGGTTGAATCCCTCGATCTCCCTGATCTGCGCTATATAAGCGTCCGCGCTAAACCTAATCGGCATCGCTTACCACATGTATCTCCTTCCAGTCTATTGTGCCACCGCCTTTGTCTTCTCCATCCCGGCTTGCGGCTGCACCGCAGATCGGGATAGTAGGCCACCGGAACCCCGCCTTCTTGTGAACCTGTACGGGTGAGGGGCGATCAGGTTTTAGGGAGCGCTTCCGCGCGACTACTAACGCCCTCACGAACAACTCCTTTCCCGACGAGGACTTCTTCCCGGACATCAGTAGCCTCTACATCGACGACATGACCGACGACGACGATGCTGCCACCACGGTTGCTGCTGCCGCCGATTTACCGTATGTGATCTTGAACTTTCTCTTTCAGATTATGCTACAGTTCTTTATTCTAGCGATTGGTGTAGATGTGATAGGTTTATCTTATTTAGACGTAATCTATTCATCTACTTTTTAATCTGCATGATTAGTTTCGGTGATGTGTGTATGATCATGCTCTGTCACTTATTTCAGCCGTTTCTACCGGTTGAATCCCTTGATCTCCTCGATCTGCGCTATATAAGCGTCCGCGCTAAACCTAATCGGCATCGCTTACCACATGTATCTCCTTCCAGTCTATTGTGCCACCGCCTTTGTCTTCTCCATCCCGGCTTGCGGCTGCACCGCAGATCGGGACAGTAGGCCACCGGAACCCCGCCTTCTTATGAACCTGTACGGGTGAGAGGCGATCAGGTTTTAGGGAGCGCTTCCGTGCGACTACTGACGCCCTCACGGACGACTCCTTTCCCGACGAGGACTTCTTCCCGGACATCAGTAGCCTCTACATCGACGACATGACCGACGACGCTGCTGCCACCATGGTTGTTGCTGCCGCCGATTTACCGTATGTGATCTTGAACTTTCTTTTTCAGATTATGCTACAGTTCTTTATTCTACCGATTGGTGTAGATGTGATAGGTTTATCTTATTTAGACATAATCTATTCATCTACTTTTTAATCTGCATGATTAGTTTCGGTGATGTGTGTATGATCATGCTTTGTCACTTATTTCAGCCATTTCTACCGGTTGAATCCCTCGATCTCCCTGATTTGCGCTATATAAGTGTCCGCGCTAAACCTAATCGGCATCGCTTACCACACGTATCTCCTTCTAGTCTATTGTGCCACCGCCTTTGTCTTCTCCATCCCGACTTGCAGCTGCACCGCAGATCGGGGCAGTAGGCCACCAGAACCCTGCCTTCTTGTGAATCTGTACGGGTGAGGGGCGATCAGGTTTTAGGGAGCGCTTCCGCGCGACTACTAACACCCTCACTGACGATTCCTTCCCCGACGAGGACTTCTTCCCGGAACATCAGCAACCTCTATATCGACGACATGACCGATGACGCTGCTGCCACCACGGCTGCTGCTGCCGCCCATTTACCGTATGTGATCTTGAACTTTCTCTTTCAGATTATGCTAGAGTTTTTTATTCTCGCGATTGGTGTAGATGTGATAGGTTTATCTTATTTAGATGTAATCTGTTCATCTACTTTATTAATCTGCATGATTAGTTTCGGTGCTGTCTATATGATCATGCTTTGTCACTTATTTCAGTCGTTTCTACCGGCTGAGTCCCACGATCTCCCTGATCTGCGCTATATACGCGTCCGCGCTAAACCTAATCGGCATTGCTTACCACATGTATCTCCTTCCAGTCTATTGCGCCGCCGTCTTTGTCTTCCCCATCCCGGCTTGCGGCTGCACCGCAGATCGGGACAGTAGGCCTCCGGGACCCCGCCTTCTTGTGAACGTGTACGGGTGAGGGGCGATCAGGTTTTTGGCGAGCGCTTCCGTGCGACTAATTATGCCCTCACGGACGACTCCTTCCCCGACGAGGACTTCTTGCTGGACATTAACAGCCTCTACATCGACGACATGACCGACGACGCTGCTGCCGCCGATTTACCGTATGTGATCTTGAACTTTCTCTTTTAGATTATGCTAGAGATCTTTATTCTAACGATTGGTGTAGATGTGATAGGTTTATCTTATTTAGATATAATCTGTTTATCTACTTTGTTAATCAGCATGATTAGTTTCGGTGCTGTCTTTATGATCATGCTTTGTCACTTATTTCAGCCGTTTCTACCGGCTGAGTCCCACGATCTCCATGATCTGCGCTATATAAGCATCTGCGCTAAATCTAATCGGCATCTCTTATCATACGCGTCTCCTTCCAGTCTATTGCGTCGCCGTCTTTATCTTCCCCATCCCGGCTTGCGGCATGCACCGCAGATCGGAACAGTAGGCCTTCGGAACCCCGCCTTCATGTGAACCTTTACGGGTGAGGGGCGATCAGGTTTTTAGGGAGCGCTTCCGCGCGAATACTAACGCCCTCAGAGATGACTCCTTCCCCGACGAGGACTTCTTCCCGGACATCAGCAGCCTCTACGTTGACGACATGACCGATGACGTTGCTGCCACCAATTTACCGTATGTGATCTTGAACTTTCTCTTTCAGATTATGCTAGAGTTCTTTATTCTAGCGATTGGTGTAGATGTGATTGTTTTATCTTACTTAGATGTAATCTGTTCATCTATTTTGTTAATCTGCATGATTTGTTTTGGTGCTATCTGTATGATCATGCTTTGTCACTTATTTCAGCCGTTTCTACCAGCTGAATCCCACGATCTCCCTGATCTGCGTGATATAAGCGTCCGCGCTAAACCTAATCAGCATCGCTTACCACACGTGTCTCCTTCTAGTCTATTGCGTCGCCGCCTTTGTCTTCCCCATCCCTGCTTGCGGCTGCACCGCAGATCGGGACAGTAGGCCTCTGGAACCCCACCTTCTTGTGAACCTGTATGGGTGAGGGGGGAATAGGTTTTTGGGGAGTGCTTCTACGCGACTGCAGACTCCCTCACGGACGATTCCTTCCCTGACGAGGACTTCTTCCTGGACATCAGCAGCCTCTACATCGACGACATGACCGACGACGCTGCTACCACCATGGCTGCTGTTGCCGCCAATTTACCGTATGTGATATTGAAATTTCTCTTTTAGATTATGCTAGAGTTCTTTATTACACTACTAGGAAACAGCCTATCTGTGGCGCATGAAAAGGGGACTTCTGTGGCGCATATCTTTGTCGCCACTGTTACCTCGCCACTGATAACTACTTCCTGTGGCGCATTTGGATATGCGCCACAGAAGTTCCAGACTTCTGTGGCGCATTCCTTAATATGCGCCACAGGAAGAACTTCTGTGGCGCATTTACGTGTATGCGCCACTAACTATATAATTATATGCGCCACTGATTGTGTAACATGTATTCGAAGTAAAATACTTTCCTGGTGTATAATCAGGTATTTATACAGGATTTATATAGGATTTATCCAGATGAGTATAAAATACATTGCACAAGTAGTAGATGCATGAAAATCGACATATATATAATACAAACACTTAGAGCCCGATCGAGATACATATATAGTGTCAAGTGCCAAATTTTTACACAAGTGCCGAATACAAAGTTCATATCATCTCACATTACAAATATGAAGTGGCCACCGCCGCCTACACTAGGATCAAATAGAATACAACTGTGATAATGGTGAGCAAGAGCATTAGCCCGACCAATATCTTCATCCGGTTCTTCTTCCACAAGTGGTTCCTCTACTTGGCTATCGCCTCCTCTCTAGTCGCGTATCCTTTGTAGATGTTGCCGCTGAACTTGTTCACTTGTTTGTGGCAATCCTCCCACTCCTCGTAGACTCCTGGAACCCTACCCATGTACACCACATACCACCTCATCGCCATCTCTATAGACGACAAGGCATATTAGTAAAAATACAACGAAAAGAATAAATAAAGGGTTCACATCCATATATATATGTTCATAGAATATAAAACAAAGGATCCATAAACCTAAAAGTTAGATCATCATAGCAGCAATAAGTTCAACGACAGCACGACCATAAGGTAGTTTAAGTCTAACAACAATGACCATTTCGACCATGAGATAGTAAAGTTTATGACACACACACACTAATACAGCAGGCGTCCATCAAGAATATACACACACTGGATCATGCTAGAGGCACACATCGATCATGATGAAGACTTCCTCTTCTGGCACGGCTTCGGGAACGGTAGATAGCCCTCTTTCGTCATCCATGTCCTTGTGTCACCCTGCTTACGGAGGCGTTCTTCGATCTCCCTCTTACTCAACCCTCTGGCTTGTTGTAGGGCACCGCCCCTTGTGTTGACATCTTCAATGATGATTTGCGACAACTTCATCTGAATGCGATGGAAGTCTTCTCTAAGATCAGCATCGTCGATTTTCGCCAAAGTTTCGGCCCATCCTCGGAGACTAGATGGCAGCGTTAGGTTATGGCAATCCCGAACATAGCCTTTAAGGTGATGGAGGACGTAGAAGGCCTCCTTGGCACCAGCAGTCGACTTCTTGACGCAGGGGAAGTCGAGCACGTGCTTGAACACATGTTTGCCATCCTTGATACATTCCCCCTATCTACGAAGGTGCATCCCTTCTTGGTGTAGCCCTCGAGAGCCTCATTGAGAACACCCCTTATTCTAGTGTAGTCTTTCTCCTTCGTCAAACTCCCCGAGTCGAAATACGTGG